>CM032452.1:41285716-41361439 GCA_019049505.1 Pachyrhynchus sulphureomaculatus
CTTAGGTTGATTGTAGTTGATGTTTAGCATCGACTCAGCTGTTGCGAGCTTGCGAAAGAGTCGCTCTCAGGATATATCATAAGACTGGTATGTCGGTGGTCGCGGGATTTGATTTGCTTATGACCCTAAATAATATCCAGTTCTTGACACTTGGAAGCGAAATTTTGATTAGAGGCAATCCAAAGTGATCTTGAGTTTGGACAAGCGCAAGATGGAGCTCGCGAGGTATGATGTTGAGTTAAAATTTTTTATGAGCAATTTCAAAGTTTGTTACCCGAGTGGGTGTATTTCTATTACCTTAATGGTATATTTTGGGTGCAATTAAGAGTAAATTGATTTTGGTTTATCCAGTAAGTCTAAGACTTGGATTATTGATTTAGATCTTCTTCTGAATTGACAAACTGAGGGTATTTTCTATTCTTTTCAGAGCCGTTTAAAACGTTACCTTTGAGTCACTAATTTTTTTAAAATTTTTTGCATAGACTCATAGGCGTATGATGAGTTTTTTCGGTTTACTATCAGATTGATAGGAAATTGAAGTCCTGCAGGAGAACTAAAGGCTGATCATTTACAGGATATGAGAGCAGAGTAAGACAGTCGTTTCACAAAGAAATGATCAAAATCTGATACCGAGATGAGAACCTTGTCAAAAGAGGCTAAGCGCAGTGAAGGAAGATTCCTAACCGAATTTTTAGATTTCCAAGAGGTAATCTAGAAGTTTGGGCTGACAGAAAACGGTTATGCCTGATACCTGTAGCAGTTTCTTCTAGAGGCTATTGTCTAGGAAGACTATTAACACCATGATCGAATATTTTAGCTGTCAACGATGTTTTCTTCTTGTTTCTGATTAAGCTGGAAAAGCTCTTGTCGTCTTCAAAAGTTTTGTTGCGTTGCCACCGAAATATAGAGAAATTTTTGCTTCATGTAGCTTTTTAAGCTCATTTTCGTTTTTTTGGAAATTTCCGTTAGAAGCTTGGTTAAGTCAACCTTGTAAACCTTTTAGGTTGTATCCCATGAGTTATCTGTTTTTACAGGCTGTGATGCACGGGTGCTAACAGATGCCGTTACGACGTTTGGCAGGGAGTTAGTCTTCCTGAGGAACAGACTGATTGGAGGGGTAGTCTATGGGGGGGGCGAACGTTTGACCTTTGGGACCTTTAGAGGTTTTGTTACTCAATGGTTATTTCTATTTGAGCCAAAGGAGAGCCTAGCTACTGTAGTCGACCTCAGCTCCAATTAGCCTATTAGTGGTGACAGGCAGTTGGCAGTAGTGTGTTTCGGAACACCCTATTGATTAATTTTTTTTGACTTATGGTAGTGTGGTAGACACCGTTTTAGTTTAGTGGATGCTATAATCTACTCCCTTTTGTTGGTGGACACCAGGGTCACCATTTCCGTATTCTATTGTCTCCACCTTTCTGTATATCGTGGTGAGGTGTTTGTCTCCTGTTATGTGGGATGGATTAAATTCTTTTCGTTGTTGTTCTAGGGCGAGACCAGTACACGAGGGTTCTTCATGCAACTTGAAGAAGCGCAATGCTGGTTAAGTTTTATATCTCTGTGTAGCCACCCTGAAGAATGATGGAGGGCGTTTTTTCTGGCTCATGTTTCTAGGCAGATTTGCCACTTTGGTGCGATGTGCCGAAGATTTATTTAGCTTTTGCTAAGAGCTTTCACCAAGCTTGATATGGAGTTATCATGACCAAGAGTTTGGGATTTGAACTCCTGTATATATTTCTGTATATATTTCTGTATATATTTCTGTGTATTGGTTGCCTGAGGGCATGTGCTCAAAATGTGTGATTTTGAGTCGTTTTGTTTATGGACTCCTATATATAAGATTATGATTTTAGGGAGGTCCTATTTCGAGACTTGCAGTCTCATATCTGGGAATTTTTCCTTGAGTGTTAGTAGCGCGCAGACTAATCATTCTGTTCTTTGTGAACATTGCTTTTTGAAGCAGGATCATTCAGTTTAGTGAATTTTAGCTTTTATAGCTATTCACTGTGTTTAGAGTGAATTTTAGCTTTTATAGCTATTCACTGTGCCTATAGTGATTTTGTTAGCTTTTATAGCTGCTCACTATGTTAATGGCGAGATTGTTCTTTTAGAACGCAGACTTTGTGTAGTCGAGGACTATTTACAGAGTGTTTTCTTGGCGAGGAGCCGAGGCTTTTTTCTGGCGATGTACCAGAATGTTTTCTTGGCGAGGAGCCGAGGTTTTTTTCTGGCGATATACCAGAGTGTTTTCTTGGCGAGGAGCCGAGGTTTTTTCTGGCGATATACCAGAGTGTTTTGTTGGCGATGAGCTGACGTGTTTTCTGGCGATCAACCAGAGCGTTTTCCCTGGCGATTTTAGCATGTCTGGATGTCTTAGGACGTCGACATTGCGTTATAGAGTGCGATTATTTTCTGAGTGCGACTAGTAGTGATACTAGATTTAGAATGTTCTCTTAGCTGTGAGCTAGAGCATTGATTGCGATTTTTCCCGAGCGTTTGTCAGGATATTTATCCAGATATTTTTTTTGGCCTTGCGCTAAATGGTCTAACAAGACTTTCTCCTTTTAGTGTTAGTGTTTACACTAGAATCATTTATTTTTTTATTTTTCTTTATTTAAGAATTTTTCTAAATTTCTTTTGCTGAAATAGAAAATTTTCTGACAATCCTTAAACTATTTTAAGGGGGGTGTTCATATTTTGTTTCAGTTCACTTTTTTTGATTTAGACAAGAGTCTAGACAAAGTTATATTTTTTTTTTGTTTTGGTAACAATAATAGAGCTGATTCTTTTATATAAGAAGACAGCGATTGATACTTTGGAAAGGTATTTCTTATGTTCATGCAAGGATTTTTATTTACTTTTTGATGTACTTAACCTTAGTGCCTAATTAAGTTAAGTCTAGTTATAAGATTCTTATGATCATGCAAACATTTTCATTTATTTTTCATTGTACTTAATATTAGTGCTTAATTAAATTATGTCTAGTAGTAAGGTCCGAAGATTGTAATTTTGTTTTAAGTTTTGACCTTAGTATTAAGTGACAATGTAGCACTTTGTACCTTTTTTTGATGAATAGGCTTAGTTTAATAGACTAGTGTATTTCTTTTTGGAAGGGGGTAAATGTAACATTCATTTTTTCCTAGATTTTAAGAGTATGTAATGTTACTGATTTTTCGCATTATATTGTACTTCTTTTCATCTTTGTATCGAGCAGTGTATTTCAGCAGAATTTTCTAGCCGCGCAGTGCGGGTTTCCGATCGAATTTATCGAATTCATAGTACGCCGGGATTGGTCAAATGTTTGTTTCCGGAGTTTGGTTCCGGCGTCGCCATTTTAGAGACAGAGTTCTCACAGCTTATTTAAGGGTCCGGGAGAGCGCGGATCTAGGCTTACTTCCACCAAGCCGCCGTGAAGGCTTACTTCCACCAAGCCGCGCCGAGAAGGCTTACTACCATCAAGCCGCTGAGAGGCTTTAGTACCATCAAGCCGCCGAGAGGGCTTATTTCCATCAAGCCGCAGTAGAGGCTTCTGGCAATATTTACAAGAGCCAAATTAAGTACGAGTTTTTAACGTAAAGCCGTAGTGGGCTTTGTGTGTTTTTTCTACAGGGAGTAGCCAAAGTAGGCTCTTCTCATAAGTGATGGAATGTGTGAAATCGGTTTTGTGTTCCATTGAAGGCCTAGAAGCCCGTAGGAAAACCGTAAGTTACCAGAACATACATCAGTAGATCTATTTCCCGCAAATAAGTGTTTTAACAGCAATTTGAACTGATAAATCGTGAAGTGAAAATCACGACTCTTCGATTTCGGGTGTAGTAAAGTTTTAGAAATAAGACGCCTGATTTAGGAACTCTACTAATAATAACTACTTGTTAGGCTAGAATTTTTGTAATTCCTAAAACTGCAAGGGTTGGAACTTTTATTTTAAAATCATGAATAAATTTTCTTTTTGTTGATTAAAGCTAGTGTTTCACTGTGCACCTATTTTTCTTTTCAGGATAAGAAGGGTTGTACTAGACTAACTCTGTTATTAATAACCGTATGACACTTCAGTATTTTTTCATTTTTTTAGCTGAAGTTAGATCCTTTCTATTTTAAAATGAATGGTGCCCAAAAAAAAAAAATTGTACAACTAAAATTTTAATCATAAAAAAATAATTCCAAAAAACGTACAACAATTATCTCTTACCCATATTTCTCTACCAAGAAAAACTGAGCTAGTGTTTGTTTAATTTCTTTAGTTCTTTTAAAATCATTATTCACTCAATACCTTCTCAGAAATTAAAGCGGGGCTGCAAGAAAATTGCGCTCAAGCGTGGGACAAACCACTTTTCACAGGGTACAAAAAATGACGTCACAAACGGCGGGCAGTTCACAGGTTACAATATATATATATATATATATATATATATATATATATATATATATATATATATATATATATATATATATATATATATATATATATATATATATATATATATATATATATATATATATACATATATATATATATATATATATATATATATATATATATATATATATATTATATATATATATACATATATATATATATATATATATATATATATATATATATATATATATATATATATATATATATATATATATATATATATATATATATATATATATATATATATATATATATACATATATATATATATATATATATATATATATATATATATGTATATATATATATATATATATATATATATATATATATATATATATATATAAATCTTTTTGATGTATCTTGGGTTTTGGTTCACAAATGAAAATCTTGGACTTCTTTTGAATTTTTTTTTTTATATTATTTTGACGTTTCGCCTCTAGTTTTGGGAATTTTCAAAAAACAGTTTGCCATGTCTAGAAATAAAATTAAAAATACATCACAGTCTTGCTTTAAATTACAACAATAACACTAGTTTACAAACATAACACGTATAATTATATAAATAAAAGGAAAAACACTGTTTTTAAAATTTTACATAACTTAGTTTAAATTTAATTTCTATTTACAAATTCCATATTTTTAAGTACCTCGAAAACAAGCGACCGTGATTAATGTATTTCAGTCGATGGTTAGTGTTAAGACTGGCGAAAAATATGTGTGTACGCTGGCGGACGAACTATTTTTTAGTGTGATACCATTTTTGATAGTTTTTTATATTAATTTTGAAATGTTTTTATTTGCTTTTTTTTATTTATTTATTTGTTTATTTTTACTATTATTATTAAGTTTAAAGAAATTGGCACTAATTAGGTAAAATGTTATTGTATATTAAACTTAGGTATTTGATGTCAGTTCTGTCGTTTACCGCGTTTTTTTCCCTCCTTATTTCTATCATTTCTTTAATTATCAGTTTATGATAATTATGGTACTTATTTAGGATCTTGGTTTCTTTGTAATTAAAACTGTGATTTGTTTCGTTTTCGTGCTTGTTGAGTGCGGTTGTAGCGTTTTTTGTGTATTTGTGGCCGTTTAATCTATTTTTTAGCAGTTGGCTAGTCATTCCTATGTACTTTTTTGGACAATTTTCGCATGGGATAGTATAAACTACATTGGAGTCTTTTGTTATGGGTGTTCTATCTTTCAGTTTAGTGAATAGGAAATTTAATTTGTTGTAGGATTTGTGGTAGACAGATATGTCGTATTTGTTTAATGTGTATTTTAATTTTTCGGATAGGTCTCTTATATATGGTAGTGATATGTATTTTTTTTTGTGTTTGGTTGTTTGGGTCCGATTTTGTATTGTTATCTTTTGTATTATTATATAGTCGGTATGTGCGTTTTTTTATTATTTGATTTATGACATTTATTTCGAAGCCGTTTGATGATAGAGTTTCTTTTACTTTTTAAGGATAACCGGTCTAAATTGTGGGGAGGTCAATGTGATGGCACGATGGGTCAATCCCACTATTACACTTATTTTTTGAGATTTTGAGTGGTTTGAATGATAGTTCAGATATCTACCTGACCACGTTGGTTTAGTGTACCACTTAGTTAGGATTTTGTTGTTCTTTTTTCCCGCGTATGAGAATCATATCTAGAAAGTTTATTTCTTCATTTTTTTCTTTTTCTATAGTAAATTGGAGTTTGCGATGGAATGCGTTGAACTTTTCGTGGATTTCGTCGACCTTATCTCTAGGTGCTGCCATGATGCAGTCGTCGACATAGCGTTTGAGGAATGCAATTTCGTGGTTTAGTCGTTTCATCACATTTTCCTCTAGGTATTCCATGGTAATCTGCGCGATGGTGGCAGATATGGGTGATCCCATGGCACAAACCATCCAGTTGTTTGTAGAAGGAGTCATTAAATTGAAAATAATTTGTTGTAAGCGTTGTATTAACTGCATCTATGAGGTTTTCTTTTGATAAAGTGGTATGCTCTTTTATAAGATTCCATTTTTCATTAAGAATTTTTATTACTACATCGTTGGGGATATTTGTATAGAGTGACACTACGTCGAGAGATAGAAGGATGTAGTTTTGTGGTAAGTTTACGTTGTCAATGAATTTTTTGAAGGTGAAGGAATCTTTGACAAAAAAATTATTTTTTCCTATTATATTGGAGATACAGGTTGAAAGATATTTTGATAAGTTATAGAACGGAGATTGAATACATGAGACGATAGGTCTTAGTGGAATACCTTGTTTATGGATTTTGGGTAGACCATAAATTTTTGGAGCAATAGCATTATGATGAACCAAAACCCAAGATACATCAAAATGATTTATTTACATAAAGGTTCAAGAAATCAAATCTATTTATATATATATATATATATATATATATATATATATATATATATATACATATATATATATATATATATATATATATATATATATATATATATACATATAAATTTTTATTGTGTCTTAGGTTTAGGTTCATCCAATTAATATCTCTGGATTCTAAATTGTGGGGTTGACCTATCGTGCTATTATATTAACCTCTCCACAATTTAGACCGGTCATCCTCAAAAATAGTAAAAAAAAACCAGCTCTATTATCAAACGGTTTCGAAATAAATGAGATAAATTAAATAATAAAAAAAAAGGCACATATCGACTGTATAATAATACAAAAGACATTAACATAAAACCGAACCCAAGCAACCAAACTCAAAAAAAATACATAGCGTTACCATATAGAAAAGACCTCTCGGAAAAATTAAAATAGACATTAAACAAATATGACATAACTGTTTAACACAACATAGAACACAAATAACAAAAGACTCTAATGTGGTATATTCTATCCCATATGAAAACTGTCCAAAAAGTATATAGGTACGACTAGCCAATTTTTGAAAAGATAGATTGAACGGCCACAAATACACAAAAAAATCCCACAACCGCACTTAACAAACAGGAAGACGAAACAAATCACACCTTTAATTATAAAAAAACGAGGTCCTAAATAAAGACCACAATTATCATAAACTGATAATTAAAGAAATGAAATAAGGAGGGAAAAAATGCGGTAAACGACAGAAATTGACATCAAAGACCTAAGTTTAATTTACAATAACATCTTACCTAATTAGTGCCAAACTTAATAACAATAATATAAAAAAAATAAATAAATAAAAAAAAGTAAATAAAAATATTTTTTCAAAAATGAATTAACATAAAAACCAACAAAAATGATATACAAAAAAATAACCCGTCAAGTGCAAGTTGAACTTGCGTAATTAGTGTTTCGTACGTTGATTGCTTTTAAAATAAAAAATTTTTAAAAATAATACAAAGAAAAGTGTGCGCAAGTATTACATTATATATATATTTCTTACTCGTGTTTTCACAAGCTTTCATTTGACACCATACTCGATGACCTAGTAAAATCTTTTTTTTCACTTCCGATTTCACCCCCAAAACAAACCCCTTAAGTCAAAATTTAACTTTCAAAACTACACGGCTCCGATGAGGCCATCAATTCCTAAATTATTGCCAAATTTCAACTTTCTATGACAAATAGTTTCGGAGAAAATCGGGTGTGACAAACAGACAGACGGACAGACACACAGTATGATCAGTTTCAAGAGCATGTTCGGCAATGCTAGACTTTTCTGTTCTATTGCATTTTAAGTGTGCTAAGTGTTCTTTAAATCTTGTTTTAATTGACCTTTTAGTTTGCCCAACATACTTTTTGTCACAATCATTACAACTAATTTCATAAATTCCACTTTTCTCACAATTAGGAATCTTATTTTGGGATTTCCTAAGATATTCCTCAGATTGTCTGATGACTTATAGACTAAGGTGAGGCCTACCTTATTAAATACCTTATTGAGTCCCTTGCTGTATTTCGGATTATATGGTATGGAGACATACTTGGTGTTATTTTCTTCGCTTGTAAAAAAGGTGGAATTCTGAATATTAAACCTAAACTTATGTCTATTTATTAGCTTATTTACTAAGTCATCGTCATAACCATTAACTCTAGTTATATTTCTAATACGATTCCTTTCTTTATTAAAGTTAACTCTATTCAGAGGGAAAGTGACCAAACGATGAACTAAAAAAATATAATGAGGCTAATTTATGTTGTTTGCAATGAAATGAATCATTAGGAATATATCTATCTGTTACTGTGTCCTTCCTATAGATATCAAATTCTAATCTATTATTATTTTTAATAATTAAAATATCTTGAAAAGGCAATTGTCCTTTGTTCTCATTTTCGTAAGTGAATTTAATGGAATCATGCCGGCTATTTAATAATAAAATCATCTTAGGAAATCCCAAAGATGAGATTCCTAATTATGAGAAAAGTGGAATTTATGAAATTAGTTGTAATGATTGTGACAAAAAGTATGTTGGGCAAACTAAAAGGTCAATTAAAACAAGATTTAAAGAACACTTAGCACACTTAAAATACAATAGAACAGAAAAGTCTAGCATTGCCGAACATGCTCTTGAAACTGATCATACTGTAACATTAGATAATCTAAGCTTAATAAAAAAATATATCTCATAGGAGATTGTTGAACGCATACGAAAGTATGGGAAATCATAAAATGCAAAAGTAGTTTAAATAAAGACAGAGGACCTATTCCTTATAGTCCTCTCTACTGGTTACTTGACCGGAACTGATGGCCTTGCCTATATCATTAGTTCCGCTTGAGTAATTCAAGGGTTAGGCTAAGTATAAATAGGGTAGATTTGTAGTTTAGCTTTAGTCAATCATCGCTCCTGATGAAGCTAAGATGGTTAGCGAAAACGCGCGCGTCGAGTGCAAAAATAAAGTGTTTGGTGTAGTGGTGATATATACTGAGTAGTATCATTGTGCCGAAGATTAAACATTCCCAACTTAGTCATCTTATAAGTGTTCCGTACGGAACACAAAAATGGTTTGCCCGCCACTTACACACACATGTTTTTAACGATAACCTTTGACTGAAATGTATCAATCAAGGTCACTTATTTTCGAGGTACCAATAATAAAAATATTTAAATAATAAGTTAATTTTAAACTAAGTTATGTAAAATTTTAAACCAGTTTGTTTCTTGTATTTATATAAAAGAAATATTTAAATGTATGTGTTATGTTGTAAACCAAGATTATTATTATAATTGAATCGCTAATTTTAGAAAGGGCACAACCTCCAAAATAATTTTTGTGGGAAATTGAGAAAAACTTTTTTCTTTAATTATTGACTTTTTGAGCGTAGATGAATAAACGATATGTAATTATAACATATTTAAAAGAAGATAACGATTTACAAATAGAAAATTTTCATTTAATTTTTTCAGGCGAATTTTTAAAAAAATTGTAGTTGTACCCTTTCTAAAATAAATGATAAAAGATATGTTTTAGACATTAAAATGTATTATTAAAACCGTCTAAAAAACGTAATAAAACGAATAGTGTATTTAAAAAAAAAAATAATTGGATTATAAGTAAAATAAAATTATTAGTTCTCTCTCAAGTAAAATTAAAAAATTGGTTGGATTTTTGTGTATTACAAATCCAGTCCTTACTCATCATTGTCTCTCTGCTTCTTTTGGCCAGTTTATAATATCCCTATAAAAGGCAGATGTTCTTCAGGAATATAGCGAATAAGTTTCTTTATATCCTTAATCTTTTTAAAATTAATTGGCACCTTGCCCGAATCATAGGCTCTGTCTAGAGGAAGTGTCACCAAATTTGCATTTCATTTATGCACCATTCAAACCATAAATAAAACTAGCATTTTACAATCCCTGGGGAATCTTTGGAAAAAATGAAATGTCTGTAAGACGATATCCCAAAATGTAGTTTGCTGTTGCGTGGAACATTTGCACCTTTAGTACCCTCTAAAATTACATTTTTTTTTGTAAAAACGATGGCCACCAAGCTTTAAAATCTAAAACATCTTCACTAGAAATTTTTTGTACGATCATTTTCCCGTATGAAAAAGAATTCACTATTAACTTCACGTATTGTTTGCGTAAATAAACCCTGTCAAGACTCTCCATTTTTTTCTTCACTACCCCAAAATTCCTATCATTGGGCATAAATGAGTGCCCTGTCACAGGTAAGCAGTAATTGATTTTTTTGAATCTGTTTGTCAAGGCGCATAGCAACCTAATAAAAGTATGGTTGCGGTTTTGTCCCGCACATGAGTCTAAAAATATATATAACTCAGTCACATGATCGCTGACGTACTTTTCTATATAATCCACTACCACAGAACACACCTCATGGGCCCCTTAGGTGCCAGCCCTTCGTGGTACTCATAAAACACTGACGTATCATCTCCTAAACTGTGAATATTAAAAATATTTACCCATAACAGTCTAAAGTAAAACATTTCCTGTATAGGGATATTCGGTAAGGGCAAATTTTGCATAAAATCCATTGTAATTCCAGTTACGTCTTTCCTTGCCTTTGCTAACAGTTTAACAGTCTCCATTTTTTTTATAAAACTTCTCAGCTCTTCGTTTGTGGACAACGAGTTCAGCTTCAGCAGTCTTTTTGGAACCATCGCAGAGTGAGTTGCTATTAATTTTTATTTTAAGTTCCTCACATATTGAACATACGTCTTTTTGAGGCCTGCCAAATTGAACATTAAATTTTTCTCTAAAATACTTTGCATAGTAGGTGTAAGTTATTTTAGACAATGGAAACTTCTCCTTAATAAGGCCGAACATCATGCGTTTGCACTCAAATACTGTTTCTCCCTATTGGAATGAGTTTGCTTGGTTGGGAAGCTTAAAATATGCTGGTCTAACGCGGAGATTTCGTCGATAGGCATCTGATTTCTCTTTATTTGGTTTTTACCTCTGAGATCTTTAGGAGATTTACATGCTATTAGCAGTTGACATAATCGCCTAACTTTCTTAGTCGACGTTGAATGTAATGATATAAAAGCACGTTTACAAACCTTTATGTCATTTACAGTAAACTGAAAGTTACATACTTTTTCGAAACATTTTTTATCCTTGTTCTTTGGTCTGCGTCTTGTAATATCCCTTTTTTTAGTACAACCTTGCATAAAAACATGTTGAGCATGTTTGGACGTCATAGCACTTATCCTTTCAATCAATGCCATCTTTTCTTCTTTAGTGAATTTATTTTTACATTTGTTGAGGCATCTGCAAACAAACAAATAATAATAATGTGAATAACTGCAATAATAATCTCAATGAGCATTAACAGAATGAAAAAGAAAAGTAACTTGTGCTTACCCACAATCTGGACTAGATTTACGTTCGTTCACTTGGTTTTCGGAACTGTTTGTATAACTTTTCCCTTCTAGTCGAGCATTTTTTTATTACATTCCACTTATACTTGTCTTTATTAACCACTCCTTTTCTTTTTCTACTATTATTTTCTT
The DNA here is from genome assembly GCA_019049505.1 of Pachyrhynchus sulphureomaculatus. Taxonomy (NCBI): domain Eukaryota; kingdom Metazoa; phylum Arthropoda; class Insecta; order Coleoptera; family Curculionidae; genus Pachyrhynchus; species Pachyrhynchus sulphureomaculatus. The sequence goes on from CM032452.1 coordinate 41,297,575, forward strand.
CCATATTAAAAGATATAATAATATAAATTAGCTAATATAAATAAACGTTTACACACAAGAAAGAACAAGATATTGTAACCACAACGCAACCTCTGTTCTTCCAGCTGTTTGTCATAAGCAGAATCAGGGTTGCCAGTAAATATTTATTTTAGAAAAGGCACAACTCCGGGACCCTTTCTAAAATTAACAAGACTTGTTTCCCTACTTAACCTTACATTTTTTATAAGGACTTGTGTCCTTTAAGCTACACTTACCAACATTTGGACGTAAAAAAAAATTACGATATTTGGAATGTGACCTTTCTAAAATTCACGATCCAATTTAAAGCAAGACTGTGATGCATGTTTAATTTTTAATTTCCAGACATGCACAGTGTGTCGACTAGTACAAGTTAGCTGGACAAAATTATTTTTTCACTTATTTCAATTGTTTATGTATATTCTAGGCATATTAAGTTATTTTAAGAAAAAATTCATCGCGTTGGTTTTTTTTATGGGCGTGGCTAATTTTTTCCCCTAAATTAGTCAGCTACGCAGACATATTTAACGATAACTCGGGAACAACGTGTCAGATTTTTATAAATAAAACATTAAAAAATGCGTAACAAAATTTTATTAAAGTTGATTGAATATTATTTTATTCTATCTTTTATCCTTTTGGAGTTATTTAGGAATTAATGGAGAGAAAAAATTTTTTTTTCGTGTAAAATTCATTATTTTTTTCGGTAAAAAAGCGCAATAACAAAAGAAAAACAAAATATGCGTATCTGGAAAATAAAATAAGGTATTAATCATGAAAATCCGTTAATAAATGTGGGTTTTATTCACAATTTACCGCAGGTACTCAATATCGATAAAATTTGTGTAATACAGCCACCCTTGCATATCGTGGTAGGATTGCATCAGCTTAGCAGGTAGATAAGGGAACTAAAGGGCAAGGGTATTTTGTATGGTTATTAGAATTAAAAATTATAATACAGTGTCTTTCATTTAGCTGCATTTCGCTTACCTGTATTTTTTGTCCAGCTGCACAAAACATTGTATAACAAAAACAAAATATTCTGCGTATGTGCACGAATTTTTTCTACAAACTTGAATGTGCAACTAATTGAAAGACACTGTATTATTATTTTTAATAATGACCAGATGAAAAATCATTTATTGCATTTGTCAATTAAAAATAAAACAATTAATCCATATTACTAGTTTTATTGACACAAAAAGGATAAACTCAAATAATACCTGCCTTTCAGGTAGGTAACTTGTGCATTATACATACATAAGTAGTTGGTATTTTAAAATGTTTTTGATTTTTTTAAGGTACATATTTCTTGCTGTTCGGTTCAAAAAAAAATTGTTTTTGAAAATTCCAGTCAAAAATTGTTTTTGTTTAATTTTAAAATAAATGTTATAAATGCTCTGTAATAAATTTAGCATAATGACACTGACTGTAATTATATGTAAAATAAAAATACTCATTTATTGATAGGGAAAAAAATTTACAAGTCAAGGTTTACATGCTTAGTACAAGCACTACATAACTAAAAATAGTAGCTGAACCTAATAATCATCATCAAAGTCTTCTGATGAGTCGTTTACTGTATAATCGTCATCATTTTGTGGCATTGTGCGATAATATGATGACGATTCCAATCTTGACTCTTCTATGCTAGGGCTTACAATTAACTTTAATACATCTGTACATATTTTTTTCCGGCTTTTTTTTGGGAATCTCTCGAAGGCTATTGATCAAAGGATCAGATGTTATAATTAACATGCACAGTAAGTCTCTATTCGTGGCAACACGCGAGCACTTGCGGGTGTTGTACTCCCTAAATCTGCGGCAATCTTTGTTGTGTGCTTCTTGAGCCTCTTCGGAAAGCGCCCAACCAAATCCTGGCTTTGGTTTATCTAAAATGAGTCCCATCTCGTTCTTAAATTTCAATTTGATTTCCTCGGAACGAACCTTGATATCTGCTTTGTCTTCGTTGCTTCTAGCCTGCCATTTCTTAATATTCAACTTGTAACTGATATGTAAAAGACATTCGAAGCAACGAATCCAAGCATGAAGTGTAGATAAACCAAAGCCAAAATGTTCTTGATTGCTGTTAAACATCGCGGGGTCATCGTTCATCGTCTTGGGGGTGGCGCCACAGATGAAACACTTTTGGGATGAACTAGTTTCCGTTAAGGCGTTACACACCTTTCCGTCTGTCATTGTCAGCAAAAGTTCGTGTTTTACAGAGATTTGAGAATCACCAAAGTTGATAAGTGTTGGAAGAAGAGCATTAACTTCTTCCACAATCTATTTGTCTCCACTAACGTGAAGTCGTTCGTTTCTTTGACAAATATAAATTTGATTGGGCGACAATACAAAGTTGATGAAGGCCGAGGATTTTGCCAAATAATTTTGGACCCATCATATAACTTAAGGGGAACTAAAGAAAATGCGAAAAGAAACTCGTCCGTATATTCAGTGTTCTCAAATCTCTATTTGTATGTGCTGTACCCAGAACTTCCATCACATCCCCATTTACTAACAAGTGTAAACGAGGAACTTGTTGGGAGCACACTGCTGATAACTTCATTCTGTGCTAATACTAGACGTTCCACTGTTTTATTTAATAAGGCTTGCAAATTTATTTCAGCACGAGTTTCTGTTATAGCAATGTGCTCCTCTGCAGGGTAACAGGCCTGTTTGGACTTTTTTAAACTAAAATATGACGGAAACACATTATGCCCCGCCTTCGTGGACCACTTCCTAGTTTTGTTTGTAAGAATGCGTTGTTGACTTAGAATCTATATAGTAAGCTAAGGCTTCGTCACTACTTAATTGCCTAGGATCAACGGAACTGGTATTTTTAGACTTAATAATATTATCTGGGCTCTCACTAATGTCTCTAATCACATTGGCAATTTTCCTTTGCCCTGCTGAACGCACAGCAATTTCGGCAGCAGTCACCAATTCACTGACATTTCGGGATTCTACGAGATCCACGACGCGACGTTTCTTCGTCTTAAACGACGATTCCTCGAAATCTTTGCGAGGTCTTCCTGCAGGAGTCACATTCTCACTTGATGTTGAAGGTTGTGGCGCAAAAGAACTCGCAGTAAACTGTATGTCTGCTTCATCCAACCAATTCTTATTTTTAATTAAAAAAACGCTCCTTCGACTTTCCTGAAGCCAACCATTTGGCACCAAACTTATTAGACAAGTTGGATATCTTTAACTTTATTTCTTTTTGGCTGCTTTCAGTAATGTCACCAAAGTGAAATTTTGAAGAAAGAAAGTCATATACACGCGACTTTTTTTCATTCTTCGTGTGTTTCAACCACTCCTCAAAAAGGCTACCCTTGAAATAGAGTAAACGTGTTCTAGAAAAAAAGAAAAAAAAACATGTACTGAAGTGTGCTAAACATTATGTGTATTTTTACGAAGAATAAAGTTATTTCTGTGTAATATCTAAAAACTAGCCTGGATCGAGGTGAATGTCTGTATATTCTGAACTTTCAAAGTTTTTTTTTTTAAAAAAACACGCTAAAATATATAGGCTTTTTAAAAAAAAATACTAAAAATTCAAATTAATAGATTCTGATTAAAAAAATACATTAAAAAATAGTACTTACCCTCAGTATTAATATTCATCACAAAAACTTTCACAATATTACAATATGTCACTATAAGATGTGCACGAAAGTGTCGCTAAATTGCAACTGATTGATTGAAAGAGCTGCATTAAACTCATTACCTGACTTCTGACGCTTATGACTCGCCACTTGCAAATTTGATAAACAACCTTTTCTCGGAATTCGGGGTTTGGTGGTGTTGTTTACGTTTTGCAAATAAGATTTCCTGGAAATCATAACATGAATTTTGTCCACCTAGCATGGTCTACGCGACACACTGTGACATGGTAAGATAAAAACAGTTTTTAAAAATGCCAAAACCATGGACGAAACAACAAAATAATAAAAAAAATTCAAAAGAATTCAGAGATATTAATTGGATAAACCCAACCCCAAGACATAAAGGTTCAAGAAATCAAATCTCTCTCTCTCTCTCTCTCTCTCTCTATATATATATATATATATATATATATATATATATATATATATATATATATATATATATATATATATATTATATATATATATATATATATATATATATATATATATATATATATATATATATATATATATGTATATGTATATATATATATATATATATATATATATATATATATATATATATATATATATATATATATATATATATATATAATTACAACATTCCAGATTCGATGTGAAATGTCACATATATCAAAGAAAAATTGAAACTGAAAACATGAAAATAAACTATGTTGTCGAATAATAGCAATTACCGAAGGGTCAGGGAAAACAGAATAAAGACTTCTTGCACATCATTCATCAAAATGTGCAAAGTTTTAGAAACAAAATTGATAACATTGAGAATAGTCTGAATATTAAAGACATCGCTATAGCTTGTGTAACAAAACATTGGTTAACTGATACAGAAATAACTGTATATAAAAGTTGCTAATTTCCAAATTGGTAGTTGCTATTGTAGACAAAGTACGAGGAGGGTGGAGTTATGATTCTACACAGTAAAAAATATAATTTTCAAGTAAAAAATTTAGATAAAACGCAAAAGTACAGCAACGCAGCACAGCGTGTCTGAAATATGTGTAATTACCATAGAATATCATGCCAGAAAGGTCTATGTGATAGATCTGTATAGAGCTCCCAACACCGATGTTAGTGTATTACTCCATAAATGTTTTTTTAAATAACATTTGTAAAATAATTGACAATATTGTGATTTGCGGCAACTTTAATATTGACTAACTGGATACTTCTTTTATTGCTGGAAGTTTTCAGGATTTGTTACAGAGCTACGGTTTATCAAATACTGTGATCGGTCTAACGCGCGTGAATGGAAACTCGGCAACGTCTATTGATTACATCTGTTATGAGTTCTCGAAACTGCATTCTTATGTTTGGAACAACTGTTTGTCGGAACACTCTGCTCAACTCTTCAAAATACCATATCAACCAATATCTTTACAAACTCTCTATAAAAGAGATTACAGTGAAAATAATATTGAAACTTTTAGAATGCATTTGAATGAGGAAACCTGGCAGGATGTGTCCAGGCACCCGACGTCGAAGAGAGATTCAGTTCATTTTTAAATTATATAGTTCACTACATCAATATGTCCTTCCCTTTAAGAGAAGTTTACTTTTACAGGTAAACCAAACGGAATCCTTGGATGACGGTAGGTATCAGGAAATCCTCCAAAACACTAAAAGACTTATTTAAGAAAAAAAAAGAGTCTAAAAGTGAACACGACATAATTCATTATAAAATGTATCAAAAAATATACAGGAAAGTGATTAGACAAGCAAGAGTAATGCATAACAGTAACATGTATTTCGAATCGAATAATAAATCTAAAGCTGCTTGGGCAATTATGAATAATAACATTCAGAGTCCTAAAAAATTAAAAACAAATATCGAAACCATAAAGAATGAAGAGGAAAAAATTATAAGAAGAACCTCCATTTCTAATAAAAAAAACAGCAGGCTTATTGTTGCTTCCACTAACATATTTGGTGAACTGGTCTCTGGAAGGTGGCATCTTTCAGAAAGTTTTGAAAGATGTAAAAATTGTTCCGCTTTTTAAGAGGGCAGATTCACTTCTTATGGAGAATTACAAACTTACAGACTTATTACCTGCTGCATCTAAAATACTTCGGAGAATTGTTTATGATCAAACTGTCTCTTTCCTACAACGTCTTGACATCCTGAAACCTTCCCAGCCAGGTTTTTTTGTCGTGGACGATCTATTCAACGAACGGTCTAAATGTTTGGGCGTTTTCATGGACTTAAGCAAAGCATTTGATTTGGTGGATCATGAGTTGTTAATAAAGAAACTTGAAAATAATAGTCTAAGAAGAAAGACTGGTGATATGGATCTTACCTTGCTAACAGACGTCAATCTGTAGAGATCGACGACGTAAGATCGGAAAAATTGTCAATTTCTTTTGAGATGCCCCAGGGTTCCATCCTGAGTCCTCTTTTATTCCTACTATTCATAAACGATTTACCCGATATTTGTGATAACCAAAATATAGTAATGTTTACTGAGGATAGCAGTTACCTAGTCACGTCTCATAATGTTCCAGGAGCAACCCACTTAGCCCAAGTAATGGTTAATAAATTCTATGACTGGTTTCTATGTACTAAACTATATTTAAATATGGATAAAACTGTTTTCATAAAGATTACACTTGGGATTCATAATTTGGATAAATCCTATCTTCTTAAGATTAAAAATCGTTCAATACGACAAGCATCAAGTACGAAATTTTTGTGTGTCTATATTGATAATCTGCTTAGTTGGGACATACATGTCGATACACTATGCAAAAAGCTTGCAGTCACTACATATACTTTATTTAGGTTGAAGCAATATTAAAGTTCTGTTTTCGTACTACTACGTTAACTATTTAGTCGTGTACAATATGGATTGATTTTCTGGGGTAATGCAAGATATTTAAATAGAATATTTAAAATACAAGCGTATAATTAGAATGAGTTTCTGTGGCACATAGGTTGGCTTCATGCCGACCTGTTTTCAAAAAAATGGGGAATCATTAACCTCGCTGAACATATTTGAAGTAATCCTACTTGCGAGAAAGAACATTCATAAGTTTAAACAACAACTCCAATATCATAATTACAATACTGAGAGCTATAACAATATGGTGTATCAGATTCATTTGCTTAGCATTACTGAAAACAATGTGTTGGTGCTAAGATTTACAATAACTTATCGGATAGATTTAAGTATTTCTCCAATGAGAAGGAATTTAAAAACACCATTAGGACATTTCTAATATATATAACAGCTTTTATAGCTTGGACGAATATTTAAAGTGTTTAATTGATTGAACATCTCCAAACTTTACCTTTTCACATATTATCATTCATTAATTTACGCTTGTAATAAATGTGTGTCTTCTTTTGTTTTCTTTTCTATTTTTTAGTTGCTTTAAGTTCACTTTTATCATTTAATTTATAATTAGGGTAGAAATACATGTATTTAATTATAGTATTATAAAAGCTTTGTACACTGACCTGACCCATACAGATTTTGTACTGTCCAACGGATTTAATAAAATTTATATATATATATATATATATATATATATATATATATATATATATATATATATATATATATATATATATATATATATAATTCATTAAAATTGCGGGTTTCAATCCGTTCGTCTAACAATGAATTGGCACGAGGTTTCGCCAAAATCTCATTTGGCATTTTCAACTGCTCCCGCTGCTGCTGAGAAACCGACGCGCGGTCGTCGTCTTTTATATGGTAGATCGGCGTCTACGCAGATTGTAGGCGGGGGTCGGTACAATTTGTAGCAGTCTCCACATGGGATACTGTAAACTGCATGGTTTTCCAGTTTTCTCTTGTCCTTGGGATTACCCAGGATGCTTGCCAGAGTGTTTCGTGGATTGTATGCTGTGCCTATGTTGTGGTTTCTTAGGACTCTTCCAATCCTATCTGTGACTCCTTTCACATACGGTAATAGGAGTTTACTCTGACTGAGGTAGCGTTCTTCTGTCCTTGTCTGTGGATGGCGCTGCCTTTCTACTGCTCTCCGTATGGACTGTTCTTTATATCCATTTTGCTTTAGGGCCCTAGTGATTTGTGTAATTTCTTGCTGTCTTGTGTCTGGTTCGATGAGTCGGTATGATATCGAGACGAGGATGTTGGCTACCGACTGGATTAGGGGTGGATGGTGATGTGAGCCAGCGTTTAAATATCTATTGATGTGGGTGGGCTTCCAGTAGACTAGGTATTGAAGTTGACCGTTGCTTTTCCGCGTTACGAGCACATCAAGGAAAGGGAGGCTTTTTCCCTCTTCTATTTCCAAAGTAAACTGTATCCGGTGGTGGATTCTATTTAAATAGGTCAGGAAGTTGTCTAATTCATTTCGTCCATGGGACCAAATTATAAAGACGTCATCGACATATCGTTTCCAGAGTTTGGGGTTTGAGTGGTGAGTCTCTAAGGTTTCAAAATATATCATATAGAGATTGGCTATTACTGGTGAAAGGGAAGACCCCATGGGCCCTCGATCTGTTTGTTTGTATAACTGACTTTTGAAAACAAAACAGGTATTTTTTAGACAGTGTTTCACTAGTTCTACAACATGAGCTGGGAAATCGAAAAGAATGGACATCTAAACATGTTAGATGATGCGCTGAATATCTCCACTACATGGAAGAATCTACTAGCTAAACCAAGGAATGACCAAAACATCGAGAAGACAACAGTCAGCATAGCGCCAGAACTAATAATCACCCAGGTGGCAAACATCGATGCTCGGACAAACACTTTCCACCCCCCCCCCCCCCCCCAACCTACAGTCTGCGTAGACGCCGACCTATAAAAGACGGTGACCGCATGTCCGTTTCTCAGTTAGCTTCGAGTGGCAGCAGCAGCAAGATCACAGTATCGAGTAGCAGCAGCAGCGGAAGCACTTGAAAATGCCAAATGAGTTTTTGACGAAAACATCGTGCAAATTCATTGTTAGACGAACGAATTTAAACCCGGAAATTTAATGTATTACGTTCCACCATCCGTGAAAACCTCTGTAGTAACGTATATATATATATATATATATATATATATATATATATATATATATATATATATATATATATACTCGTATATATATATAAAGAATGACAATAGGATACTGGAAGCTGAAAAGAATAGAAGTATCTTAAGCGGCTTTTGCTGATGATATTGTGCTGGTGGAGGAAAATGAGAGACAATTACAAGGAAACCTCGATATTTGGAATAAAACGTTTAAGGAAGAAGGTATGAAAATTAATACTGATAAAACAAAAGTAATGACAATGGAAAACCAACAAACAAACATTTACATAGAAGGGAATAAAATACAACAAGTGGAACAATATAAGTATCTGGGAGTGATAATGGATGCAACGGGAAAACAAGACAAAGAAATTAAAGAAAGAATCGAAAAAACGAACAAACTTTACTATGCAATAAATAATAAATTCATTAGGAAGAAAGAGGTGACGAAACAAACAAAAATGAAAGTGTTCAAGGCAATTTTTAGGACAATCCTGACATATGAATGTGAATCATGGACCCTAACAGACAAGCAGAAAAACAAGATACAAGCCGTCGAAATGAAATACCTGAGAGCAGTACAAGGAGTTACACGGAACGACAGAATAGGAATACAGAAATAAGGAAAGGGCTGAGAGTACAAGCAATTACAGAATATATACAACAAAGACAGCTGGGGTGGTGGGGACATGTACGGAGAATGAAGGATGATAGACAGGTGAAATAAGTGTATGAAGCCCGAATATAGGGAAAACAGAAGCGAGGAAGACCTAGACAATCCTGGAAGTATACTTAAGGAAAAAGGGAAAATCCTGGAAAGAAGCGGTGAAAATGGCAAAGAATAGAGACAGGTGAAAGAAGTTTATATGTGGAGATTGGGAGGGAAAAAAGGAGAATGTATAACTGCCCTACACCACATGGTAGAAGAGATATACGATTATATATATATATATATATATATATATATATATATATATATATATATATATATATACATATAATTCTTTTAATGGATATCTTCCATCTTATTTTGCCAAAAGAAAAGATAGTTTTAAAGTTTCAGATTTAGAATTGATTTAGTTTTATAAAGATTAAATATGTATTAAATTTCTTTTTAATTTTGTCCACGTTGTTATTTATTCTTTCAAATTAGTACTCAATTATATAATCGTGCTCTTCTAGAGTTAAACGGCATCTTCATAGTCTACTGCCTAGGTTTCTGTGGAGAAAAGCCATGTTAACGCGTGATGGTGCGTAATAAGGGTGAATTTTCGACCGTATAGGTAAGGTCGAAAGTGCTTTGCTACTCAAATAATAGCAAATTGTTCACATCCTATGTGAAATACTTAGTTTCTCTTTCACATAAGGTTATAAACGCATAGGCAATGGATAAATCTTTACCTATTAATCCTTGGAAGACAACAGTGCTAATAACAAATGCGCTTGCGTCGGTTATTAACAGGAAACGTTCTTCAAAATTGAGAAAAATAAGAATTTGGTTAGAGGCAAGGGTCTCTTTTATTTATTCGAAAGATGACACTCAAAGTTAAAATCGAAAGGGATGTCTTTTTTAATAGGTTTGCCTTTCGAAAACTCTTAAACAGATCAGTTAGGTGTGAAATATGTTTGTTGATGGTTGTAGAAGAGACTGTGATGTCATACATAAAGACTAGATAACTTTCGTTTCGAATGCCAAAAGTAATGTTGTCCTTGTCACGCTGGAATGTGAACGGAGTATTTTTAAGGACAAAGGGCATTCAGGCGAAATCATGTCTGTTATCTACAGAAAAGGTAGTTTCTTTGTGTTTTGAGTCGATTTGTATCTGGTGAAACCCAGATCTAAATTCAAGGATTGTGAAATACTCGCGTATTCTTAGCTGAAGAAGATTCGGAGATATTGGGTGAAGGATAGTTACCAACCATCCTAGACTAGTTTGGCTTATGATAATCGATGCCTACTTTTGTTTGCCAGAAATATCCAGTTTTTTTAACAACCCACACTGATGGTGACCATAGTAAAATCGAAGGGAGAATGATACTGTCATTCAGGGTACTTGTACGATTTGGTGAAAACTGGACAAGCTTTGGTCATGTCTATAAAATATTCTACTTCACTGGTAAATGTTAAATTGTCGCCGCCAGGATCAAAAATATCCACAAATTCTATTCATAGGTTTCTTTCTCTTCTATGTTTACATGATCCATTCCTAGTTGATTTTTAATTGTAGAGATTCTGTCATGCTCACATTCTTGTCTATTATTTTATATTTTGAAGTTATAAACTGTTTGACAGTGTCGTCTATTAGTTTTAGAGTCACGTCTGAGAAATTAACGAATTTCGGTACCGCTTTTGTGTTTATGCTCGAAGAAAGAAATTCTGGTTCTCTTACTAGGACGTTAATAAGTCTGACTTTATTTTTTTACTATACAACTAATAAGGCAGCAGGCTGCAAGGGAACAAGATTTAATGCTCCTTCTACAGTCACTCCTGTGAGAAGTTAACCTTCCATTAATGCTACGGAATGTTTGTCCAATGTAACAGGACGTCCAGCCTATGAGTTTATTCTTTGGTAATGGGTGTTTTAAGTCTTGTATAAAGTTGTTTTAATTTATGTGGAACGGTTCTGGAAAACGAATGTTTTCTTGTTTGAAAAGCTTAAGGCTGAGACCCTCTATGTGGGGAAGGGTATTGTGTATGTTGAGACCATTAGCGAGGTGGTTTTAATTTGGAGAGTCGCAAGACTTAAAAACACCCGATACCAAAGAACAAACTTCCAATGTGCATCACCATCCCGTAGCTTGAAAGGAAGGTTAACTTCTCACAGGAGTTACTATAGAAAGATATTAAATCTTGTTCCATTGCAGAATATGCAGTTGAAAATGAGCATCACCTAGACCATAGCTGTTTGTAAACTATTTCCACATTGTCATAACAATGTGGAAATAGTTTACAAACAGCAAAACTATTATAAAAGAAAATTTGTGAAGATGGCTGCGATTAATGCCTGCGATGGCGCTGTGAATAGAAGGACCCATGTGGCAGATCTTAGCATGATTTTATTCGTACATCCTTAAACTTTCCAATGATCTATCACAAAATTAGGACATTATAAATACTACTAATGTAAAAAATCTTTTGAGCGAACTCTATTGAATTTTATTAATAATTGTATTCCATCCTTACTATTAATATTACCTAATAAGTGTGTTCTTCTTACTTCTTTATCAAATAATATGTTAAAAGTTTTTACACTATAACAGACACAAACTACATATAATTTACTAAAATTGTGTAATTCAATGTCAATTTTAGTTCATGTCTACCAATATGTACAACAACTGTACAGCACGATTCTCACTGGTTTCTCTTATAAAACTGTCAATTGTTTATCTTTACTATTATACAAATTAAAACCACGTGCTCTGTTGTCCCGGAAAAATATAACCGGAAAATGTATTTGCTACATCGTAATTCTTTATAAAATTTCCATGTTCCATTTTCCTAGAATTAAGTCAGTTTCCACAGGATAATGTCACGTTTGTAAGTCAAGCTTTCTTATAGTTGTGTTTTTGAATACTCCTGTAATGGCTCTTAATTCCTAGTTCTGGATTGTGTTCAGATGTCTCTTAGTGGATGGACTAGCCGACTCATAGATTAAATCACCGTATTTGAGCTTGAACAAGATCAAAGATTTGTGGATGGTAGATAAAGATGTAAAATCAGTTCCCCAAGAGGTGTTTGAAAGCGAGTGAATTAGATTGAGATCCTAAGTTGTTTTCGCTCCCAAGAATTTTATGTGAGAGGGCAAATTCAGTCTGTTGTCAAAAGTCATTGTCCATATGTTGAGAAAATTCGTGATGGGGCTAGGACAGTTATACATGAAAAGAGCGTTCATTTTTCAGGATAATCTGCAATATCGAGCTAGAATACAAAGTTTTCAATGTTTTACTATTATGAAAACTACTAGGATTATGTATTATGAAACCCATTGCAATAGTGCAGATCCATTGAATATGATGGGCAAACGAAAGTTTCGGATCAAAAATAATTCTAAGGTCCTTAAAGGTGTTGCAGCGTTCAATATCTTTATTATCTAACTTATACTGGAAGTCAGTGGTGCTAAGTTTATTCTAGTAGTTTAAAAAGAAACACTTACCGGCATTCAATAGCAACTTATTCAACTCACATCATTGCTGTAACGACTCTATATCATGTTATAATGAAAGACAATCAGTAGAATGATGACGTACTGTAAGCGGTTACACAAATAGGACTCGAAAAAAGTAATTAGGTTATTGCTGAAACCCAATCTATCCAGTTTATATAGAAATATGGAAAGGTCAACTCTATCAAAGGCCTTCGAGAAATCATTGTATACAGCATCAACTTGCATTTGTTTGTCCAAAGCATTGCCTGTAAATTAAACAGAACAAGCCAAATTGCCCACAAGAAAAATCCATAATAAGATTTTGACTAAAATGCGAGTTTTGACCAATTCTTTTATTATTTTTTATTAAAATTTGGCACACATTTTTGTTAATATAAAAGCTATATTTTCCAATAATTTGAAACCTTAATATGGAATTGAACGGAAGTTATCTGTAAAAAACATTTTTCAATTTGTCGTAGTCAATACGTTTTTTAAGTTATATACGTAATATTTTTAATGCAGTCTACGCAGTTTTTAGACAATTTTATGCCGAGTAAAATAATTTTTTTTCTGACCCATAACAGCGAACAGAAGCTGAGATATTTAAGAAATACGGCGCCGACAGCTTTAAAATATGAAAAAAAAATCACAAAAATAGAAGAAACGTGGCCTGGCGGTCAAAATTAGGCTGAAAAAACTCGTTTATTGGCACTATTTTAAAATAGTTAAATCGAATTCCAAGCTGTACCCAAAAATTTCCAAAAATCATGAAAATTTTACTGTATTCGCCTCCACTATAAAGTATACGGACTGATAGTTGATTATATCTGGCATTAATAATAATAAGGATTATGCTACTGGTTTCATGTAGAATTTGCATTTTACAATGGGTACCCGCATTATTCTGCGTATCCATCATTTAATTTCATTTGAAAATTTCAATGATGTATATGTGTGTGTATTTCTATGTTCTCACCACATTGTAAATAATTTACTTAATTTTAATTTTTTTTTTCTTTCTTTCTAACTTCATCTAATTTTTATTTGCCCCCTTGGACTTTTGGAGACACCATATCTACACTGGACGAACGGCCCCCTGAGGGGAGAGGGAAGCAGGCTTCGAGATGGGCTGGTAGAGAGGCATGAATATTTAACTTTGCGACATTACGAGGTCCTTGCTGTAAATGACTCGATCACATTCAAGTCAAGTATAGCCAACAGCCAAAAGATATGTCTGCGATGTCATCTGTTGTGAAAAGATGTCATCGCATACATACTGTGTGCGATGCGATGTTTTAAATTTTAATTGGAATCATGTAGCCGCCAGTACCCTTTTACAACTATATATCTGTTTATCGATCAAGTTTAACCATGGTTACAAGTCATATTACGAGCAATTATCAACACATGTCATCATTACATCTGTTGGCATTTTTCCAAAGTTTATGTGGAACAAAATATCCACCAAAATGCAGCTAACAGTATAGGTTTCCATTCTGGAATTTCTGACAATTGACAATGCTGACAGATGATAGATGCAGGCATAATATAATATATGCGGAAAATATGCACCAATTTAATGTTTGTGGTTATGTTACGAGTTTTACATTCGTAGATGCATAGGTATTTTATTTGTAACTTGAATCAGAAATTTTATTTTCGTTTCTAATAGTAATTTTACTTATAGCCCAGCCGCCAGGGGTTTTGAGCTCTCATTAAATGTTAACAGGCTGCATTATGGCACAAAAGGTAGTTTTTTGGAAGTGGAGTACGATTATGTTGGGAATGTGGAATCTTTGGCACAATGACACTACTCAGTATATATCACCACTACACTAAACACTTTATTGTTACACTCGACGCGCCTTTCGCTAACCATGTTAGCTTCCATCAGGAGCCATGATGGACTAAAGCTAAACTATAAATCTACCCTATTTATACTTAGCCTTACACCTAAAATTACTCAGGCGGACTAATGCTATAGGTGAGGCTATCAGTTCCGGTCAAGTAACCAGTAGAGGGAACTATAGGAATAGGCTTCTGTCTCTGTTTAAACTACTTTTACGTTCTATAATTTCCATACTTTTGTATGCGTTCAACAATCTCCTATCAATATATTTTAAATTAATCTTAGATTATCTAATGTTACAGTTACAGTATCAAGGGCATGTTCGGCAATGCTAGAGATTTCTATTCTACTGTTTTTTAAATATGCTAAATGTATTTTAAATCGAGTTTTAATTGACCTTTTAGTTAACCCAACATACTTTTTGTCGCAATCATTACAACTAATTTCATAAATTCCACTTTTCTCACAATTAGGAATCTTATCTTTGGAATTTCCTAAGATATTCTCAGATTGTCTAATGACTTATAAACTAAGGTGAGGCCTACCTTATTGAGTCCCCCTGCTATATTTCGGATTATATGGTATGGAAACATACTTGGTCTTATTTTTTTCGCGTGTAAAAAGAATAGAATTCTGCATATTTAACCTGAACTTATGTCTATTTATTAACATGTTTACTAAGTCATCGTCATAACCATTAACTCTAGTTATATTTCTAATAGGATTCCTTTCATTATTGAAGTTTACTCTATTTAGAGAAAAAGTGACCAATATATTATTACTGATATTAAATATAAAAAGAAATTCTCTGTTCTAAGTAAAAAAATTGAAAAAAAAAAACACAAATTCTAATTCACAAAAAAAAAACATAAAAGTAGTTAAAGAATTGAAAAAGAAAGATGTATTATATTTAAAAGTGGATACAGGAAATAAAATTGTTATGTTGGATAAGAAAGAATACTTTGAACGTGTAGATAATTTTATCGAATCTGGCCCTTATGAAAAGTAATAAGGAATCCATTACCGAAGATGATAACAGAGGTTTAAAATTCTTACAGAAATGTAAGAACCTTACCTCCGATTTACTAAAATTTAAAAAATTAAATGTGAGTAATCCGACCATATCAAAGTTGTATTGCTTACCGCCGTCAAAATTCACAAAAAAAATCTACATTTCTTTTGATGTCAGTTCTTTGTTTCCGAGTATGCCAATACCACAAACTTGACAATATCTCGAAAAACTACTTAGTATGAACGACTTTAAGGACAAAATTATTCATGAATAACTAACATCATCTAAACTTTGTATGGAATAAAATTATTTTCAATATAACAGTCAACAGGAACAACTATGGAAAATTGCATATTACCTTTCATAAGCCAATTTATTCATGAGTAGGTTTGAACCCGAAGCCAGTCAAGAATTTGAGTATTTGCAAAGGGTATGGTACAGGTATGTGGATGTTTTTTTTCGCAATTGTTAATATAAAGAAAGCAAATATAGATGATTTTGTTTCCAAATTAAATAGTCGATATGATTCCATTAAATTCATTTACGAAGTTGAGAACAAAGGACAACTGCATTTCCTAGATATTTTTATTATTAAAAATAAGAATTTGACAACTATAGAAAAGACACAGTAACAGATATATTCCTAATGATTCATTTCATTGCAAACAACACAAATTTGCAGCATTACATTTTTTTGTTCATCGTTTGGTCACTTTTCCTCTGAATAAAGTAAACTTCAATAATGAAAGGAATCCTATTAGAAATATAACTAGAGTTAATGGTTATGAGGGTGACTTAGTAAACAAGTTAATAAATAGACATAAGTTCAAGTTAAATATTCATAATTCCACCGTTTTTATACGCGAAGAAAATAAGACCAAGTATGTCTCCATACCATTTAATCCGAAATATAGCAGGGGACTAAATAAGGTATTTATTAAGGTAGGCCTCACCTTAGTCTATAAGTTATCAGACAATCTGAGGAATATCTTAGGAAATCCCAAAGATAAGATTCCTAATTATGAGAAAAGTGGAATTTATGAAATTAGTTATAATGATTGCGACAAAAAGTATGTTGGGCAATCTAAAAGGACAATTAAAACACGATTTAAAGAATATTTAGCACATTTAAAATGCAGTAGAGCAGAAAAGTCTGGCATTGCCGAACCGCCCTTGAAACTGATCATACTCTAACATTAGATAATCTAAGATTAATTAAAAATGTATCTGATAGGAGATTGTTGAACGCATACGAAAAGAGGGAAATAATAAAATGCAAATAAAGACAGAGAGCCTATTCTTTCTAGTACCCTCTACTAGTGACTTGACCAGAACTGATGGCCTCGCCTATGCCATTAGTTCCGCCTGAATAATTTAGGTGTTAGACTAAGTATAAATAGATTCGTAGTTTAGCTTTAGTCAACCCTCGCTCCTGATGAAGCTAACATGGTTAGCGAAATGCGTGTCGAGTGCAAAAGTAAAGTGTTTGGTGTAATGGTGATATATACTGAGTTGTAGAATACGATAGAAAAAAGTTCCCTATAGTTTTGATATACGTTAAGCCCATAAAATCCAAAATAAAATAAAAAATTCGGTTTTTTCGGTAGTATCTCGAAAGTAAAAAAGCACCACGTAAAAGAGTGGCAAATTTTACAAAAAAAAAATAGTATATAGATTTTTTCTATTAATGTGAGAATTTATTAAAAATTCAGATAGGTGTTTCAAAAAGTATAACGCGCCAAACAGGTTAATTTGAATGTCTACGCGCACCGTTGGGAAAGATGACTTTTGAATAGGAGACTTTCATGTTTCTGCTGATACTAATAGTTTTTATTTTTGTTGCTTTATAATTTGTAAAACTTAAAACGAAATTTTGGTTTGCATGATTTTAACGGGTATAGGGTAAATTACGAATATTTAATGAAATATAGTATTGAAAAAAATCCTTGGGCATTATTATTATTATACCTTAAGTTTTAATATAAGAATAATTAGAAATACCCACATTGTCTGTGTTGTTTAAAAATTAAGTTTTAAAAATACGAAATATTGTCGTGGAAAGAATTCGGAGATAAAATAGAAGAAAATAGTAAAGAAAATCAAAAGCTATTCTACAGAGTTCTTAAATCATTCAGGAAGGACCAACCTATAACCAAATTATATGTAAAAAACAAAAACCAAGAAATCCTAACAACAGAGAAAGCAATAATGGAAAGATTGAAAGAATACTTTGAAGAACTATTGGGGGGTAATGAAGAAAAAATAATGCAAATTATGAAGAATTGGAACAACAAAATATGGAAGAAACAGAAGATAGGGAACAAATGGAATGGAAAGAGTTGGAGGAAGTTATAAGAAAATTGAAAAATGGAAAAGTCTCAGGCAGCGATAAGATAACGTCTGAAATGATTAGATACATGGGGAAGAAAGGAAAAACAATATTGTCAGAAATAATTAATAGTGCATGGGAGGAAGAAAAATTTCCAGCTGAATGGGGAATATCGTTTATTACACCAATCTATAAAAAGGAAGATCACAAGGATTGTAATAATTACAGAGGAATTACTATACTGAACACAGCTGTCAAAATTTATGAGGGAATTATTAATAATAGGATAAAGAAAGTAATAGAAACCACAAATATCGGAATCGCAAAGTGTATTTAGACCAGCAAGAACTACACAAGACCTCATATTTACACTGAAATAGATTATCGAAATAAAATTTTAAAAAAATAATAAGAGTCTACACCTTGCTTTCATAGACTTAAAAAAAAGCATTTGACAGTGTACCGAGAAATAAAGTGTGGAAAAAAAGCCTAGAAAACAAGGGAATAAACAAAAAGACAATAAGAATCATAAAGGGAATATACAGCAACAAAGTGCAGTATGTAATAAAAAACAACATGAAGTCGGAGGGATTTACAACATAGGAAGTTTTGAGGCAGGGAGGAAGCATGAGCCCAACATTGTTTACTGTATACATGGATGAAATAATCAAGAAATGCGAAATAAAAGTGAAAAGAATGACAATAGGATACTGGAAGCTGAAAAGAATAGAAAATCTGAAGCGGCTTTTGCTGATAATATTGTGCTGGTGGCGGAAAATGAGAGACAATTACAAGAAAACCTCGATATTTGGAATAAAGCGTTTAAAGAAGAAGATATGAAAATTAATATAGATAAAACAAAAGTAATGACAATGGAAAATCAACAAGCAAAAATTTACATATTGGATGAAACTGGAAAAGAAGACAAAGAAATTAATGAAAGAATCGAAAAAACAAACAAACTTTACTATGCAATAAATAATAAATTCATTAAGAAAGAAAGAGGTGACGAAATTAATAAAGATAAAAGTGTTCAAAGCAATTTTTCGGACAATCCTAATGTATGGATGTGAAGCATGGACCCTAACGGACAGGCAGAAAAAACAAGATACAAGCCATCGAAATGAAATACCTGAGAGCAGTACAAGGAGTTACACGGAAGAACAGAATAAGAAATACAGAAATAAGGAGAAGGCTGAGAGTACAAGCAATTATGGAATATATACAACAAAGACAGCTGGGATGGTGGGGACATATACAGAGAATGAAGGATGATAGACAGGTGAAACAAGTGTATGAAACCCGAATACAGGGAAAACAGAAGCGAGGAAGACCTAGACAGACTCGAATGGGAGTATTAGAAGTATACTTAAGGAGAAGGGAAAATCCTGGAAAGAAGTGACAAAGAATAGAGACAGATAGAAGAAGTTTATATGTGGAGATTGAGAGGGAAAAAAGGAGAATGTATAACTGTCCTACACCATATGGTAGAAGGGATATACTATTATATATATATATATATATATATATATATATATATATATATATATATATATACATATATATATTTATATATATATATATATATATATATATATATATATATATATATATATATATATATATAAATATTTGCCGGCTGTAGTGCGCCGCCGGCAATTTGACATTCAAAACAATACGAAATGGTCAAAAAAAGTCGGTCAATTTTTTTTCTTCTTAGTTACAGTTAAAAATATACTTGATATTAGAAAATCATTAAAAACTTAAAGAAACTTTCTCTTTTTTTTGTAATTTTGCTTTTGAAATATTATTCATGATAAAAATATTTTTGCTTGTTATTAATCAAACATACAACTTAAACTTGACATTAAAAAAAATATTTGAAGGTGGGAAACATAAAAGTCTAAGCTTTAAGTATAAAGTATTTACATATATTTCATTTAAACATCCAGGTGCAAAGACAACAGTTACTGAAAACACAAAAATTCTAAATTACTCGAAGAAATTAAATGAATTACGTAACCTCTGGCAGTCATATTGGAACCGCCATTTTGAATTTTTCAAATCTGTCATCGGATTCTTAGTCAGCATACCGAGAAACCCCTTGATAGCCAATTTCAAAGTATTTAACGGTATACAGAAACGTTAATTTAATCATAAATGAGGTTGGAAGCATGATTCCCTCTAGAACTGAAAAGGTTAAGCCAGCCATTTTATTTAAATATATTTTTTTTCAAAATAACGGTAAAACTAAAAAAAATAATATATACTATTTTTTTGTAAAATTTCCCATTCTTTCACGTGTTGCTATTAATTTTTCCATATTTTTTTTATTTTTAGAGATATTTGCGAAAAAACGAATTTTTCTACGTCCAAAAAACGACCTGTATGCCAAAATGCAGCCTCTTAACATTTAATGAGAGCTTTTCGTCAAAATTTGCCTCTGACGACTGGGCTATTACAGTTGTTCGTAGTGACATTGGTTTCATATTTTCTGAAACTATTATTTCATTTTTAGATTAATATTGTGTCTTTAATAATGATCGGTGAAGAATTATCCAGAGAAATAAACAAGACAGTAAATATTTGTTATCAGAGCATGGACAATATATTTCTTCTTAGGCAGTACAACGAAACCTACAGAGAGTTAAAAATTATCAGAGAAGCATCATTTCAAATGAGAAAAAAAAAAGTAAATGCGGCAGGATTTTTCGCAATAGACCATTCGCTATTTATCTTTATATTTACTAATGTATGTAACTACCTGATAGTTTCTTGTCAAGTACTATCAACACCTAATACGTAAACTACGAAGGTATTTGAAATATAAATTAGAGAAATTGCAATGATGTGCTGAATTGAAAAAAAAATAGCTTTTAATGTTTTATTACTAAATTGAATTTAATTGTACAGTATTATATTGAGATTTGATAAATTGTCTAATTCTTAGTAAATTGTAGAGTGTATCTAACCTGTAGTATGTCAAATATATAGTTCGGTGTAAAAATTGATTGATTCTCGACATAAATACGATGCTGCTGAAAAAAAAATCTATTTCTTAGTTTACTAATTGAAGAGCGCAATTAAAGCACTGTCTTTAATGTAACCGAAAATAATCAGAACGTTCTGCTAAAGGAATACATGGCTTTGATGTCAAAATTGGCTAGTGTAGAAGTTTGAACAGATCGCAGGCTTCTAACGATTATGCTGTTCTTACCAGTGAAATGATAAGAAATAATACGTCGGCTGAAAAGTTTTTGGTCTAGCTATACCTTTCTTGTAGAAGGACTTATCCTTGCCTTCAAAATACGCCTCAGTTTCGACGATAACTTCTTCATTGGAGCCACATCTCTTTCCTGTGAGTATTTTTTTGAGGTCTGCGAATAAATAATAGTCGTTGGGGGCCAAATCGGTTAATGAGGACGCAATTCGAACTTCAATTCGTGAAATTTTGCCATCTTAACCAATGACTTGTGACACGGTGCATTGTCCTGATGAAAGAGCACTTTTTTCTTGTTCATTTGGGGCTGTTTCTTTGCGATTTCTGCCTTCAAATGTACCAAAATAAATAAATAACAAATACGAGCAGCGAGTTCATAGATCTTGGAGTCTACACCTGCTAAATTTATGTTAATTTTGCTACTTAATTTGTACTATTACTTATAATTATGTCTGTGAACTGTTTCAGCTGCAATTCGACAACTATCTTTAAGGAGCCTAAGAAGAGTTCTGAAACTTTAGGATGTCCTTGCAATCAATACAAACGTGTGGTGTGTCAAACATGCTCAGAAATTAGTGCAACCGAAATCCGTGCTATATTACTTACAAAGATAATTATACCTTTTTATTGTAAGGATTGTATGTCCAAAGTTAAACAGCTTTTGGGATTGATGGATTGAGGTGTTAAGGTTAAGGACAGTCTAAGGGATGTAAATAGAACTCTTGTTGATTTGCCTGGACACATTGAAGAGTTGAAGCAGGTTGGTGACTTGGCGCGTTCTTTGGAGGCAAGAGTGGTGGAGTTTTCTGACAGACTTGGTCAAATAGTGAATTATGCTGGTTGTATTGCGGCTGTACAGTCTGAGGAAGTTACCAACATTGCCATACTCAATTAATTTCGTAACCGTCAGGAGCGAATGAATAACTTATGCTTTATAATGTACCTGAAGGGAGCAATGACGCAGACGAGGTAAACAGTATTATTTCCAACTTATCTGGATCAATTCCTAGGATTGTTAGTATTACGAGAGTGGGAAAGAAAAATATCAATAGCCATCGTTCAATAAAGGTTGCGTTGGATTCAGCATCGGCTGTTCAGGCCTTGTTCAAGCAAAGATTTAAATTGAAAGGCAAGAAAATCTACTTGGGGTATGATTTGATCAAGCAACAGCGGGATACGGAGAAACTGATACGTACTGAGCTTAAATCAAGAATTGATGCTGGCGAAAATAATTTAATATTTAAGTATGTGGGTGGTCAGGCCAAAATACAAAAGCGGAAAAAAAACTAAAATCTGTCGGGGCAGCTCAGACTTCTAATTATGGTGGTTTAACTGTTTATTATCAAAATGTTCGGAGACTCAGAACCAAGTTGGTTGCTCTGACACGGAATGTTGCATTGCAGTCCTATGATGTAATAGCCTTGTTTGAGACCTGGTTGTCGAATGCATTTCATGATGCAGAGCTTGGAATGCATGACTATGTGATTTTTAGAAGAGATCGGTCCTTGGCCTCAAATGCTGCACTCAGGGGAGGTGGGTGCTGCTTGTCATTAAGAAGCACATTCCGTGTCAGCTAATTGTATCGCCGGATAGTATTGAACACCTATATGTTTCTATTAATTTTGGCAAGTGCGTTACTGTTATTCGCTGCGTCTATATACCACCTAGATCACCTCCTGAAACTTCCTAAATATTTAGTGACACCCTTGATAGCATCTCTGAGACATATCCGGACTCTAAATTTAGTGTAACTGGTGACTTTAATATTCCTAAAATGGCCTGTTTCGAGGAGGCATTGAGTTCAGCACGTTTCCCCTGGATTCACTCACTGGCTGTGAACTGGAGATGTGTGAAATAGTGTCAAATATGTATGCCTTCCATAATTTATTTCAAGGAACAATGTAATTAATAAAACTGGTTCTGTTCTTGATCTGGTTCTAAGCCATATAATGTATGATGTATCCCTGGGGATGGCTAATGATCCTTTGATCCTACCGGATGATTTCCATCCACCTCTTGAATTTAAGCTAATAGTTATAACTAATAAAAAAGTTATTTCACCCCAATATGCTGAATTCTATTATGATTTTAAGTCTGCGGATTATATTTCGATAAATCACTTTCTGTGTTCGGTATCGTGGGATCATCTGCTTTCGAACCGGGGGGTTGACCAGATGTTAAATGTTTTTTATGATGTATTTTATAGGGCCATAGATTTGTATATTCCGTTAAAGAAGGTATCTAGTAAAAAATTCCCTAGGTGGTTTTTTCCGGAGTTGAAAAACTTCATAATTCATAAAAAAAGAAGCACACAAAAGGTTTAGATCGTCTGGGGAACCTCAGGATTATTATTACTTCTCTGCTTTAAGATCACAGTGTAAGAATTTGTTACGTAGGTACCATGTTTATTATATCTCCAACATTGAACTCTCTATTAGAGATAACGCGAAAAGCTTTTGGGACTTTGTTGGGGCACAGCGTGACATAAATGATCTTCCCTAGGCTCCGTTTACTCTGATGTGGCTAATCTTTTTGAGTAGCTTGTTTATCTGATAAGTCGCTTATTTATCCAGCCTTACCCTCTACTAATATTCATAATATCTTCAAATTTAAGATTTCAATCTGTGAAATTTACGAGGGGCTCTCGAAATTGGATCACAGAAAGGGGCCTGGTTCTTATGGTTTGACTCCTGGATTACTGAAGGCTTGTAGCTTCGTATTATCGTAACCATTCATGCATAATGTTTAACCGTTCATTGTGGGATTGTCAGGGGACAGGGCTGATATCGCAAACTATAAGCCAATGAGTATTTTGAGTATTGTTCCTAAATTATTTGAAAACCTAGTAACTAAAGTATTGGCATTTAACTTGGGTTCATCTATAATAGGTGAACAGTTTGGTTTTCAGAGAGGCAAGTCTGCTGAATTGAACTTAATTTGCTATACGGACTACCTGTCGAGGACCTTGAAGAGTGGATCCGAGGTACATTCCATCTCTACCAATTTCTCTAACGCCTTTGGTAGGGTCAACCATGATGTTCTTCTTAAGAAGCTTAATAACCATGACAGATTGGGTTCACTGTTGGGTGGATTAGGAGTTATTTGTGTGGTAGAGTTCAGGTGGTTCGAGCTAATAATGTTAAGTCTATCAACATTACTATGCCCTCGAGAGTGCCTCAAGGCTCTCATATGGGGCCTCTGCTATTTAACCTGTTCTTGAGTGACTTTGCCGACTGCTTTCGGTCTTCCAGGTTTTTGCTCTTTGCTGATGATTTGAAATTGTATACGGCCGTTGGATCGACTGAGGATTGTGAGGATTGCAGGGTGATTTGAATAGACTTACTGTCTGGTGTCAGTTAAACGTATGGTTTTAAACGGTATGGTTTTCTCGAGATCGCGCAATCCATTGTTTTTTGATTACAGCATAAATGAGACTTCCCTCGAGTCCATCGGTGGCATAAAGGATCTGAAGGTTAAGTTTGATTCGACATGAGTTCTATTCCTCATATAACCGAGCTAACGTCTAGGTCTCTGAGGATGCTTGGGTTCATCAGGCGTTGCTCACCAGAATTTTTATCCATTAGCTTTATAAACATGCTGTACCGCTTGTTGGTTAGGCCTCTCTTGGAATATTGCTCATGTATGTGGAACCCGACTTTTGCTTGCCAGCTAAAAGCTTGGAGCTTGTTCAGAGTAAATTTCTACGTCACATTAATTCTAAATTCAACAATGATTCTTTTAGTTACTCAAAACTGACATCTACATCAAACTTGAATACCCTGTCTAATCGGAGAGTTCAACGTGATCTTGTAATGTTCTTTAAAATTTTAAATTCCATTGTAAATTATCCGGAACTTTTATCTCAGATTAATTCATATGCACCCTCTAGACATACTAAATCCACGTTGTCCTTCTTCTTATCATAAGATAACCTATGGAGCTAATACCTTCATGACAAGATCTATGGGCATTGTAAATAATTTCCCATCACTGAACTTGTTCTCCAGCTCCTTGTTTCTTTTTAAGAGGCAGATTTAAATTTCTTAGAGGCAGATCGGGATGGTTGTTCCAAACAGAAAATACGCACAGAATCATCAACACGTTGTTGTTTTTGGTCCACTGTGACCAAACGTGGTACCCATTTCAAAGAGAGCTTTCTCATTCCCAAATGTTCATGGAAAATATGACCAACACGTTCTTTTGATATCTTTAGTGTGTCAGCTATCTCACGCAATTTCACTTTAGTGTCATCCAAAACAATTTTGTGGACTTTTTCATGTTTTGCCGTGTAACCACCTCATTTGGGCGGTTAAATTAATTAATAATTAAAAAATAATAAATAAAGGCAGAGACCCGTAACACTTATCAAGCCATTGCTTTACTTGAACGGTATTTTTTCCCATCAAAAAGCAATGTTTAATCAACAAAACGAAAACAGGTTTTTCCATTGTTGTGAAAATATCAAAAGTAACATCACTAAAACCATTATAACTTGTAAACTAATCATCGAAATTTCATAAAATTTTGACACGTATCGTTCGAAGCTTGGTACTTCCTAAAAATCATATGGATTTTTTGAAAAGGGCGACATCTATGTGTCAGACCAAAAACTGATTTCAGCGGACATTCAAGTTTGGTGAACAACAAGGTCGAAAAAAATACATAGATATCTGATTATATTGAGATATTTTATATAGAAAAATTGTATCTGACATGCGTGTTGTGAGCCATTTTTCAAGCGTTTAAAGGAACCAAACTTTTTAATGTTATTACTCGACTTGCATTAGCTATTATTTGAATTTGATAAAAGTTACAAACTGTCCTGAAAAAAATCGAGTGTAATTATACAGAATCATTAATTATCGTAGTAAATATTTGTAGAAACCTCTTCTATTGAAGCCATAACAACTATTATAATCACCTGAGAGGGGGTGAACCTATCGAATTTTATATTATTACCAATAGATGTTTGCCTTTTCAAAATCGTTGACTAAAATTTAACCTACTTTTTCTAATACTTTCAGTATTTGCGACCTCATCATCATCATTTTCAAACATTTTCATTGCGCCCTCCCCCCTCTCATACAATAACAATGCATCCAATAAATATTTTCAGTATTTTGATGCTAAAACTACACTATGATCTTAATTACAAACCTTACAAACTACCAAGAATAAGTAAATTTATTCACATTTGGTAACACATATCTGCTGCGTTGACAAAACTATAATCGATGCCTCTCTATTGCTCTCTGTCACGTCCACCATATCGGTAGCGGCTTCGCGAGAAGTTCCAAGTTATCTCAAACATTCGGAGAGTCTGCCCAAAAGTGTATAAATGCTGCACCTCGTTCAATTACAGCCCGTCTCAGTCGAGTTGATCCTTCTGCTATCGGATTTATCGTGAATGTGTACGTTGTAATTTACGTGTTAATTGAAATTTAAGGTATTAAGTATTCACGGCAATAAATTGATACAGAATCATGGATAAATTTTTAAGTGGGCGTAAGCGAGTATCAGACGATAGTGAAGCATCGACGAGTGCACAGACGAGCGTGGTCCCGAAAATAAAATCAAGAAAATATTCTCAAGAATACTTAAATTTAGAGTTTACCAGTACTGAAGTAAAGGAAGAAGAAAGGCCCCTGTGTGTTATGTGATCAAAAATCTTAGCAGCAGACAGCATGAAACCAAATAAACTTAAACGACATTTGGAAACGCTTCATAGTGAGTACATTAACAAACCCTGAGAATTCTTCGAATTAAAATTAAGATCATATGTAAAACAGAAATCATTTTTTTTAAAAAACTTTTTCTGTGAATGAAAAAGTTTTACTTGCCTCTTACAAAGTTTCATATAAAATAGCCAGATGTAAAAAGCTTCACACCATTGGTGAAGAGCTTTTTTGCCAGCAGCAATTGAAATTGTAGAAACTATGTATTGAGATAATTTTGCCGAATAATTGCTATCCAAACGAATAGAATTCAAAGCAATATCACTCGCATTATTTGCTATCTTAAATGATTTTATAAACGAGGTAAATATGGAGTGGAAAAATTGCGTCGGAATATGTACCGATGGTGCTCATTCAATGTCTGGAAAATTTCAAAGTGTACAAGCACTTGTGAAACAAAAATCTCCACTGTGTGTGTGGACACATTATATGATCCACAGAGAAGCTCTGGCTTCCAAAGAAATGAGCCTGCTCTGAATATTGTGCTCACTACAGTTGTAACCGTAGTAAATTATATTAAAATGAGACCCCTAAAATCTAAAATTTTTTCTGCACTTTGTAAAGACATGGATGCCGAACATTCAGCGTTACTATTTTATCGTGAGGCAAGATGGTTATCCGGTGGGAAATGTTTATGAATTAAGAAATGAAATCGCCATTTTTCTAGAAGAGGAAAACCGACCGGAAGCCGAGAAGTTTCGAGATAGTTTATTTGTGATGAAATTGAGCTACCTTAAATCTTCGACTCCAAGGAACAAATACACATATATTCGATACAAGTGATAAAATTAATGCTTTTGTAGAAAATTGGAATTGTGGAGTAGAAATGTAAAGCAAAAAAACCTAGAAATGTTTGCAAATGTGGGTGAATGTGTTAAAACATACAAGGCTGAAGAACAACATGTGGAAGTTGTTTTAGTAACCATTGAAAATCATCTAGCCATGTTGACAAAGAATTTTAAAATGTATTTTCTTACTGACGACAACTTGATAGCAAGTTATGAGTGGGTTAAGGATCCATTTCAAAATACTCCCGAAGAGTTCTTAACTTCCGAAGAAGAAATCTTCATAGACTTACATTACTTTAGTGGCGAAAGCAAAAGACAATTTAATAATAAATCACTCTTTGAATTTTGGGAGGGGTGAATGATTTTCTGCACTGAAAACAAGAGCATTTCGTATTCTATTACCATTTTCAAACTCCCACCTTTGCGAAACCGGATTTTCTACGGTGGCTGCTTTGAAAACAAAATACAGATCTCAACTAAATATAGAAAAAGAACTCAGAGTGTCTATTCCTAATATTAACCATCCTTCGAAAATTTTTGCTCTGCAAAACAGGCCCAAGATAGTCACTAATAATTATTAATCTTGTTTTTAATTTAGTATTAATATATTAATTATTAGGTAAATACATTGTGCAGTACTAATAGAATCCTATTTATAGGTGTATTATATCAGTGTAAATATGTATTTTATTTTTTATTATGTCAGAATGTATTTTGTTTTGCATTCCTTTCAATAAATTATATTAAATGTTTTTAATGAATGTTTTTAATAATAATTTCGATACGCTCACGCCACCCCAATAGTGTAATCACGCCCCCCTAGTAGTGCGCGCCTCCACAGATTGAGAAACGCTGGCCTATACTGTCCACTACTGGACAAAGCCTGCCTCAAGTCTTGCCACTTTTCTCTGTTCTGGGCCGCTTGTACCCAATTTCCAGCCACTCTTTTTAAATCATCACTGACTTGGTGGTCTACCTCTACTTCGATAGGCTTCGGATCTTGGTTTCTCTCTCTCTATGATTCTCTTTGTCCATCTCCCATATTTAAATCTAGCAACATTTTCAGCCCAGTTCCATTTAAGATGTAGAATGAATTTGACTGTGTCTTGCACCCCTATTCTCTTCCTAATAATGTGATTTCGGATGTGATCTCTAAGAGTAACGCCTAACATTGACCTCTCCATCTTTCCTTGCATATTTTATTGATGTTTTTCTTCACCATTGTGAGAGTATCGGCTCCGTACGTAAGGACGGGGAGTATGCATCTCTCAAATACTTTTCTTTTTAAACACATAGGAAGGTTAGATTTGAATACATATGCCAGTTTGCCATATGCAGCCCAGAAGAGACCTATTGGCCGCTGAATTTCATGTGTTTGGTTTATCTTATCCTATGCTGATTTCATATCCCAGGTGCACTTGCTCTATCTCTTATTCAGTTTTATAACGACGCTTAATACAAGATTTGTCATAAACTGAGTCTTGGATAGATTAATTTTTTAGACCAACCTTTCCTGAAACTTTCTGAAGCATGTGTAGCATAGTTTGTGCTTCTTGTATTCTGTCTGTTATTAAGGCAATGTCGTCGACGAAACAGAGGTGATTTAACTTTTCACCGTCAATGTTAAGTCCTATTCTTTCCCAGTTTATTGATTTTAGAAATACTTTCTAGAAGTGTTACGAAAAGCTTGGGAGAGAGCGTGTCACCTTGCTGCACTCCTCTTTCAATTCGAAATTTGCTGGTAGATTGGTTAGTTTGTATTTTAACATGAGCGGTGGCATTTTCATATACGTATTTAATTACATGGAATATCGATGATTAATACGATACTCAGCAAGCTCTTTCAAAAGTCAATGCTGATTTGCAGAATCAAAAGCCTTTTCGAAGTCCACAAATATGAGCACCAGAGGCTTATTATATTCTATATATTTTTCAATGAGGACTTTAACTGTAAGCAGATGGTCGTTTGTTTCATTCCCCGAGCGGAAACCTTCCTGTTCTTTTGAAAGGAAAAACTCCAATTTATTTGCTAGACGTTTGATAAGTATTTTCATGAATAACTTGTATACATTGCTCAGGAGGCAATGGGTCGATAGTTTTAAAGGCCTGAAGTATCTCCTTTTTTATGCATGATGACAACAGTTGTATTATTCCATTGCAAGTTATTCCTTCCAGAAGGCATTTTTTGAATAACATTTTAATGATTTGATAGTTTGTTGTCCTCTTTGTTTAATTGCCTCTACTAAACTATTGTCTTCACGCGGAACTTTGTTATTTTTCATGTCCTCGAAAGCTGTAATTACTTCTTCTGTGATGTCTGGGATATCCTCCGACCCCTGATTTAGGACTTTTGGTATGTTAATTTCTATTCTTTTATCTTGTAAGGATTTGTAAAATGTCTCTTTTATTTTTTATTACATTTACCATACATGTCCTTAATCTTGCAGATGTCTTTCCTTCCTACTATGTTCTTCCTTCTCAAGACTTTTAAGCTTTTATTCTGTACTACAACGTTTTTAATTTCCTCTGCATTTTTTATCTTTTCTAATTTCCCTCGATATCTTTCTGTTTATAGTTCTATATTCATCTGTAGTCTTATCTACCATTTCTCTCCTTCGGTTCATTAGCTGTTTTACTGTTTAATATAATTTCTGTTCTTTCTGTTGTTTTGAAAATGGTAATTTCTATACTATTTTTGATGTTTTCAAATATGTCATCATCTGCTGTATTTTCATTGAGATAATCTCATAATATTCTAATATTGAATGACAAACTTTAAAATATATTTCTGTTCAAATATGCATATTAAAACTCTTTTCAGCTAGAACAACATGATTTAAAATTTATCGATATAATACAACTTTGATGTACGAGGGTCATTCAATAAGAAAAGAGACAATTGGTCTCAGCTGAAACCTATTCAACGAAACCGCTCCATACTTCTAGGAGTACAACTTGGTAACCTTAAGATGAGTTTTGATCAGCTGTTCGATCATGTAATATAAACATATCCTCAAAATATCCAGTTTACCATGGCCAGTCCATTGGAAGACTGCACTTTAGAAAAGCAGCGTTCTGTCACCAAATTTTTAGTAGCAGAAGCCAAGTCAAATATATTCTAGAATGTTTTTAATGTATAGACAAAGTTGGATGAACCGAGCGAACGTGGACAGATCGGTTCAAAAGTGGCCGAACAAGAGTGTCTAACGAGCAGCGAAGTGAACATCCAGTCGATATTTCCGGTCCCTCGTTGGAATCAAGGATAAATGGACTTATTCGTGATAACAAAAGAATTACTGTTGAAATGATAGCAAATTAAGCTAACTATCAAGAGCAAACGCCGTGAACTCTTGTGAAAAGGAGTCGTTCTTCAACACGACAATGCCCGCCCTCATACGTCCCGGCTTACCCAAGAAAAGCTTCAAGAACTGGGTTGGGAGATCTTGCATCACCCCGTATACAGCTCAGACTTGACTTCGTATGATTTTTTTTCCTGTTCGGTCCTCTCAAAGATGCCTACGTGGAAAAAGTTCACCGACAATGAAGAAGTGAAGAAAAAAGTGTAAGAGTGGTTTTGACGTAAACCGAAAGAATTCTTTACCACAGGAATCAAGTAGCTAGCAGAAAGATGTGACAAGTGTACCAACGTTGGGGGGGGGGGGGGGGGGGGATTATGTCGAAAAGTAGGCCAAATTTTGTAGCATGCCAATAAACCGTTCTGAAGCTAGAGCTATTTGTCTCTTTACTTATTGAATGGCCCTCGTATTTTAGAATATGTCCAAGAATTTGCTGTCAAAAATCGAAAAATTACGATGATTTTATTTATTTCATCATTTTCACTGCATTCTGATTTTTTTTTTATACATGATTGGTTAGCCGTCGAGCAATATTTGGGGAACTAAAATGTACAGGGTGGTCCAAATTGGACACTTTTAAAGGTAAACCCCTTTATCAAAGGAGATAGACGAAAACTGATGTCGGGGTCTAAGGCTCAATTTTTATGGTAAACTCAATGGTGAAAACCATATATCGATATCTATTATCGTTCCAGATATACAGGGTGCTTTTCAAAAATCTGCATTTTGGAAAAATGTTTGTAATTCTTTTCCTATTGAAAATTTTTGAACAGTGTAAGTTACATTTTGTTACAACTTATATTTTAATAGTTATTAACGCAAAAATATATTTTTTAAATAGGATACCCTATATATTTTTCCTTATCCGAATAGAACTTTAAATTACCATTCTAAAAATATAGCACACTTTATATTTTGCTTAAATCTACTTCAAAATTTTTCGTGGCTGTGCCGATGTCCCGGACTGTGGGACCAAATAGCATGATGAGGCACCTGGATACAAAAAATTCCGGAGGTAAAATAGCCCCCCGTTCGGATCTCCGGTGGGGGCTGGTTCAGGGGCGTCGACATGCAGAGAACAGAATTTCAAAATGGATTTTTGCAACATACGAGGTTTAAATTCGAACATAAATTCAGTGTACCAACACCTGCAATCAAATAAACCTCATGTACTCGCTCTCTGTGAAACTAAGGTCAGTTCATCGACCAGCACAGTAAACTATCTTTATCCTGGGTACGATTTCTATTCCCGATTTAGGCGTAACTTTGGAATCTGTCTTTATGTCAGAAGCGACCTCTCTTGCCAACGAGAAGAGGCTCTGGAGCCCCCAAACTTTGATGTTATGTGGTTAAAAATAACGACCCAACCAGCCACAAGGTTCGTCTGTATCCTCTATCGACCACCAAGTGATACAAACTTTAGAACACTTTTCGCTTCTCTTGCAGACACCATAGATCATTTACAAATTAACTATCCAAATGCCGAAATTGCCATCCTGGGCGACTTTAATGTCCACAACATCAACTGGCTTAAATATTCAAATACTACCGACGAACAAGGTTGTGAAGCCGAATCATTTTCAATCAGTTGTGGCTTGACTCAGCTTATTGATGAACCAACACGGATCCCTGATCGAGACGGAGAGTTCGCCAGTCTTCTTGATCTGTTTTTAACCACCAATCCGGAGATTTACACGGTCAGCGTAAATCCACCGTTAGGTTCTTCCGACCATAAACTGCTTTCGACATCGAGTATTCTACCAATCAGTGACAAAGAGGCGCCCAAACCGCACAAGATTTGGCACTACAAATCTGCTAAATGGGAAGATCTCATGGAATATTTTCGAACTTTCCCTTGGTTGGACGTTTGTTTTCGATCCGACGACCCATCTGACTGCGCTAGGGAGGTTTCCGATGTTATTTTGGCCGGTATGGATGCTTACATCCCTTTTTCGAAGAAACGCCCTTCCAACGGCAAGCCTTGGTTTGACCTAAAATGCAAAGAAGCTGTTGCTTCTAAACATCTTGCATACCGACAGTGGCGTGAAGATCCTAACACCATAAATCGTAACATCTTTGTTCGTACCAGGAACAGATGCAAAGAGATTATCGACGAAACCAAGGAGGTACACAATCAACGGATTAGAAACAAACTTCTCGCTTGTCCCGGCAATTCCAGGTCTTTTTGGTCGGTCGCTAAGGCAGTTGGTCAAAATTTCACCAAATCCACCATACCGCCACTCACACGGCCAGATAATTCTATTGCAACGACACCTGTTGAGAAAGCGAACTTGTTGGCTGAACTCTTTGCTTCACATTCTACTGTCGATTTCCAAGGAAAAACACCACCTACTATTCCCATAGTGCAGTCAAGGATGCCCGATATTGTCTTCAGACAGCGTATCATAAAACGTATTTTGATGAAGCTAGACACCAAAAAGGCTTCAGGCGCTGACGGAATACCTGCCATAGTTCTCAAGAACTGTGCGAGGGAACTAACACCAGTTTTCTGTAGACTTTTCAACCTATCCTACAGAAAGGGAATATTTCCTTCCTGCTGGAAATGTGCCACAGTTCAGCCGATACCTAAAAAAGGCAAGAAGACCTTGCCAAATAACTACCGACCAATCGCACTACTCTCAATAATATCGAAAGTCATGGAAAAGGCTATCAATCAGCATCTTCTAAAATATCTTGAAGGATTCAACATTATTAGTGATCACCAATATGGCTTTCGTAAAAATAGATCAACAGGAGATCTTCTGACTTATGTAACACATGTTTGGAACAACGCAATTGAACACTTTGGAGAATCTCGAGCGGTTGCTCTTGACATATCCAAGGCATTTGACCGTGTTTGGCACGATGGGCTGTTGGCTAAGCTACGTTCTTATGGTATGTCTGAAAAGTTCTGTTTGTGGCTCTCATGTTTCCTCAGAGAGCGTTCTTTACGAGTGGCGGTTGACGGATTTCTTTCTAACACCTTCACTATCAACGCCGGTGTGCCCCAAGGTTCCATACTGTCTCCTACTCTCTTCCTCATTTATATTAACGATCTGCTGGAAAAGACCGAGAATCCAATCTACAGCTTTGCAGATGACAGTACACTTATCTCTTCATTCACTTTGAACGCTCGGACATCGACTACTCAGACGAATATCCGCAGACAGCAGGAAGTCATTCAACTTAACAAAGACCTGGAAGAAATTCTATCTTGGGGTGACAGTAACCAAGTGGAATTTAAACGCTACAAAAACCCAGGCGGCAGTTTTTTCTAAAAAAGTTAACGTTGCAGAACCCGACATAGTTATGTCGGGGCACTCCATCCCTCTAACATCGTCACTCAATCTGTTAGGCGTTAATTTGGGAGCAAATATGTCCTGGCATGAACATGTTGCAGGCATAGCAAGAAGAGCTTCTCAAAAGTTGGGAATATTGTTTCGAACCAGAAAGCTCTACACTCCACAACAACTGTTAATTCTTTACAAAGCTCAAATTCGACCAACTATGGAATACTGCTCCCATGTTTGGAGCTCCGCTCCCAAACATACACTGCATTTGTTGGATTCTATCCAGAGAAGAGCTGTTCGTCTGATTGGACACCCGGAACTGACCGACGGCCTTGATTCGCTGGAACATCGAAGAACGGTTTGGCGACTTGAGCCTATTCTACAAGTACTTTCATGGAAAGTGTTCGAAAGATGTGGCCCGTTTAATTCCTCCCAGAGCGGTGCATATTAGAAGTACACGTCGCGCTAATGCTTCACATCCGTATGAGGTTCAGCTTGTTACTCCTCGTACAACGCTTTTCAAGCAGTCTTTTATATGGAGAACATCATGCCTTTGGAATGGTTTACCCAGGACTGTGTTTCCCATCGAGTACAATCTACAGCGATTCAAGAACAACCTGAATCGCTTTCTCCGCACACGTGTCGCTCCTGTAGCGCTTTAGGGACTTCCCTGTAGCACGTGTGCTAGACCCATAAAAAAAAAAAAAAAAAAAAAAAAAAAAAAAAAAAAAAAAAAAAAAAAAAAATATAAAGGTTTTCAGTTTTTACGCGAGTTTTAAATGCATATTTTGTGAAGTAGGCTTTGGATATGGTTTAATTCAATTGTTTACTCGTAGTTGTCAAATTTTACTTTGGGATTAGTTATTGAATTATCAAATACATCGCAATGAAGTTTGAAAATTACGAAAAATGGGATATGATAGTGTGTTTCATACAAACCGGAGAAAATTCGAAAGCGGCAAGTAATATGTACCACGAACGATATCCAGAGAGGCGTCAACCCTCCAAGGATATATTCGCTCGATTGCGACATAACCTAATTAATAGTTTGAAAAGAAACGAGCCAAAAGTTATGCATCAAACAGGGATAAGAAGTTAGAAGAAATAGTAGTTTTAGGAACTATCGGCAATAATCCCAACACTTCAACCCGACCGGGCACCCCCTCATAACGCTGCAGTTATCTGTAATTTTTTATCAGCCAATTTCGACAATAACTGGATAGCCAACCAAGGTCCGAACCATTGGCCGGCAAGGTCACCGGATTTAAGACCCGTGTACTTCTATCTCTGAGGAAGATTGAAAGACCTAATTTTTAAATTGCCGACAAACACCAGGCAAGAGTTAGAAGACGCAGTGATATACAGTTTTGCAGCTCTCACTCCTCTTGAACTAATTACTCGGTAAGAAGTGTCCAGAAAAGGTGCCGCCTACGTGTAAATGAAACTGGTAGACATTTCGAATAGTTTTGTTTTAGTTTGCTCTACTCGGAATAAATTGTTTTATTGTTGTTTTGTTTTATTTTCTACATATACTACCCTACTACAGTACTATAGCATTTAGTAAATTTCATTGTAGTTATGACTCTTAGAGTTACTTCTGGGATTTTTTTTTACGATTTGATTGCTAACGATAAAACAATTGATCTTGCTGCTCCGTCCAAAGCCTACTTCACAAAATGTGCATTTAAAACTCGCATAAAAACTGAAAACCTTTATATCTTGAAGTAGATTTAACCAAATATAAAGTGTGCTATATTTTTAGAATGGTAATCTAAAGCTCTATTCGGATAAGAAAAAATATACAGGGTATCCCATTGAAAAAATATATTTTTGCGTTAATAACTATTAAAATATTAGTTGTTACAAAATGTAACTTACACTGTTGAAATCCACGTGAAAAAGTGCTTTGAGAATGTTTTTACAGAAATCAAAAAATTTCAATAGGAAAAGAATTACAAACATTTTTCCAAAATGCAGATTTTTGAATAGTACCCTGTATATCTGAAACGGTATTAGATATCGATATGCGGTTTTCACCATTGAGTTTATCATAAAAATTGAGCCTCAGACACCGACATCAGGTTTTGTCTATCTCCTTTAGATAAAGGAGTTTAGCTTTAAAAGTGTCCAATTTGGACCACCCTGTACACAATTCTACGCTTTCTCGTTAAGGGTTAAGGCAAAATAGTTTACGTTTAGTAAAGGGCCACTTCATTTCATGATGTGCACTATATGTCATCGTATAATTAAAACCTATGTCATATTTTATTGCTAAAATTTACAGTTGTCATATATTAGACGAAAAGAGAATATTTTTTCATTTTTAAATTTATACATGTTAAAAAAAAACTATGAAATTTTACTCAAGAAATTATCTCTTCTAAAAGCGTTTTTTTGGTATTAAAAATAAATTTTCACCTAAATACACTAGGCTACGTTATAATATGTAATATTAAAATACCTATTATAACTGTGTATATATAAATTTGTAGAGTAAAAACATACCCTTTAATAATTATTTAATTAAACAATTTTTTTCTAAGGATATGAAAGCCTGTGGTTCTGCAATTACATATCACACGTATGTCCCAACTCCTAACGCTAGTGTCAACCGCACGCTCCGTGTTGCTCGTTACAAAACGCTCAAGTAGGACACGACATGATGGGTACAAAGAAGCACAGCCATATATGTTTAACTGGCTGATATTCACCGAACGGTAACAGGTGTGAAAATCGTTGGTGATGTGTGATGCAAACCGTAAGCTATATCTCTTTAATATTGCTAATCTTTCACTTAAAACTGAAGAATAAACTAAAGAATTAAGAACTCTCTTTCATTTACATTGATGGCGTGGCTTATACAGTATAAATTTTCAATTTAGCAAATATTCAATTTATTTTGGGTTTTTAAACGAGTTGATAAAAATTTGCAACAAAACTAAGTCCATTTTGAACTTCTAATGAAAAATTTCCTTCCGAAATTTTTTAAACCATCTTGGACATTACAAATAATTGGCACCTCTGGCTGATGTAAGTCTGGTTTTGAAGGCGTACCTGCCATCTGTCGTGGGCTGTTCAAGAAAGAATTATTTAGTAAGTTTTTAATAATTACCGCTTGGCAGCGCCTTATAGGATTTTACTTCGAAGATATAAAAATTACAATAAACCATTAAATTGACAAACTCCATTTTTCAGCATTTCTTGACTGGTCTCCCATCCGTCATTCTATCTCAGGGCGCATTTCGCCGTTTCACGGCTATTCAGCTAAGCTAAAATTGACGAAAAAATGTAACAGAACTTAAGTACTACTCGCGGTACTAATTCAAAAACAAGTAACTTACAAGTAATTTACATCTCTGGCTGATGTGAGGGAGGCTTGTCCTCTATCAAGAACTGTTCAAGGCCATATATTTATAGAGGAACTGTACAGTTAGTACAGTACAGTACTAGCCACTGCTTAGAAGCGCTTCATAGGGTTCTGCCCCGCGTATATATGAAAATCAATATAAAACCGGACAAAGTTCATTTTTGTGCACTTTTTGACCATTCTGTCATCCGTCAATCCATCTCAGGATGCATTTCGCCGTATTCGGTCCCTTCAGCTGAGCTAGGACCAACGGAAAAAGAGAACAAAATTTAAAGTACTTATCGCGATATTAGCGTAAAGAATAAGAAAGATACAAATAATTTGCACCTCAATCTGATATAGGCCTAGTCTTGCCAGTGTAACTGTCCTTTGTTGGAGGCTGTTCAAGCCCAAAGACCGATAGAGGTTTTGTTCTATTTTTCTGTCGAATCAAGCTCAGGTAAAGAGCCATGATGCGGCAAAACGTGTCCTGAGATATAAAAGATGAGAGAATAGTCTTAAACTGTTGAAAAATGAACTTTGTCCTATTTAGTGGTTTATATTGATCTCTGACATTGTCGATCATCAACATCTTACCAAGCGTACTGTGAATGTTTTTTACAGTATCGGTTATATTTTTTCCGGTTGGAATTTACAAAACCTTCAATGTTTAAGCGGCTCTTCATAGTTCATTCTACTGTCACTCAAGTTAAAAATTTAAACGGGAATACGTCTTTACTGAAATTTATACTTTCTTCACACATAAGATATTTTTAGGTCATGTTGCTTTATTGACCACTCACCAAATTCAACAATACATGATAAAAAAATTATTAATCTATATCGAATAGTTCTAACAATTACATTGTTATTTTATTAGTGTTATATTCAATTATTAGCTTGTAGTAAGTAACTGAACTGAAACAAATTAAGTATTGAAGCCAAACTTTACTCATTATGGTGAGCTAGGTGTTTGTTGTTTTCTACATATCTCTTGAACGAAAAGGTAAAATAAATAAACATAAAATCCTGTAGCATGCACTAATATATGTCATTTTAATAACAGCAATAGTAGTAGTAGTAGTAGTAGTAGTAGTAGTTTGGAATTTTGAATCTTGTATTTTTCAATAAAATAAATAATTCAGAAAAAATTTTTGTTTTTCTTTAGTTACCTTACCTGTATCTAGTTATGCTATTATTGGGATAGTAGTCTTTGGGAAACATAATAATTATCATACTTATGTTAATTATTACTATTACAGAAAGGGGTTGAACAGTTCTCGGAACTCGGGGAAGCTGCCAATTCGAGCGAGATATCACTATCTGATATTTGGCAATCTGAAAATAGGTATTCGTTAGTATTGTAAGGCCACATGTTATGCCGTTGTTCTTGAAATCACTCTAATGAAAATGGTTAATTAATTAACCCCGAGTATTCTAACAGACGGTGGCCAATCAAGAATCACCAAACGTCTAGGGATATACTCCTAAAACTGAGCCCGTAGCATGTACCACCGTTTAATACCTTACCTTATCTATAATATATCTATAATATATGTATATATATATATATATATATATATATATATATATATATATATATATATTATATATATATATATATATATATATATATATATATATATATATATATATATATATATATATATATATCAATTGCAACGTCTCTCTGTGTGTCTGTCTGTCTGTCTATCTCTCCGTTAATGCGCTTATCACTGGATAACCACTTATCCGACTAAGGTGCTGTTTTTTTTTAAACATACATATGTATTTTGGCCAGGTTATAGGCTATATTTTATTACGTTAGGTAACATAAGGAATAAGTGAATCAAGTAGGAAAAAGTTTGCCGCTAGCGCGTTATCTTGCAATACACTGCCTAAACCATTAAATATGGAACAATATCATGTAGCAAAGAATATCTATATTATATATAGAATGAACGTCTCTCTGTCTGTTTGTCCGTTAGTGCGCGTATCACTGGAGAACTACTTATCCGATTTAAGTGTTTTTTTAATTCATACATTTGTTCTCTGGCCAGGTTATCTATAATCTTCTATAATATATATATAAAATGCAACGTCTCTCTGTCTGTCTGTCCGTTAGTGCGCTTATCACTGGGGAACTAAGTATCCGATTTACGTGCTTTTTTTTTTAACATACATATGTTTTCTGGCCAGGTTATAGGCTATGTTTTATTACGTTAGGTAACATAAGGAATAAGCAGTCACGATAATAGTGAATCAAGTCGGAAAAAACTTTGCCGCTAGCGCGTTTTCTTGCAATACACTGCAATATGGAACAATATCATGTAGCAAAGAATATCTATATTATATATAAAATGCAACGTCTCTCTATCTGTCTGTCTGTCCGTTAGTGCGCTTATCACTCGAGAAATACTTATCCAATTCACGTGTTTTTTTTTTTTATTTCATACATTTGTTCTCTGGCCAGGTTATCTATAATCTTCTATAATATATATAAAATGCAACCTCTCTCTGTCTGTCTGCCTGTCCGTTAACGCGCTTATCACTGGAGAACCAGTTATCCGATTTTAAGTGTTTTTTTAATTCGTATGTACATTTGTTCTCTGGCCAGGTTATCTATAATCTTCTATTTATAATATATATAAAAAGCGCAACATTTCTTTGTCTGTCTGTCTGTCTGTCTGTTCGTTAGTGCGCTGATCCCACGAGAACCACTTATTCGATTTACGTGCTTTTTTTTTTAAAACATACACACGTTCTCTGGCCAGATTGTAGGATATATTTTATTATGTTAGGTAACATAAGAAATAAGCAGTCTCAGTAATAGTCAATCAAGTCGGAAAAAAGTTTGCCGCTAGCGCGTTCTCTTGCAATACACAGCCTAAACCATTAAATATGGAACAATACTACGTAGCAAAGAACATTATATATGCAACATCTCTCTGTTTGTCTGTCTGTCCGTTAATGCGCTTATGACTTGAGAACTTGAGAACCACTTATCAGCTTACACGTTTTTTTTTGATTCATACATTTGTTCTCTGATCAGGTTATCTATAATCTTCTATAATATATATATACATATATATATATATATATATATATATATATATATATATATATATATATATATATATATATACTAGGTATACAAGTATGAAATGCGGATTTCACACAACAGATGGTGCACCAATGCAGTTTGTGCTATAAAGATTTGACATTGCGTCATTTTGTTGTATCATCAACAAGTGTCAGACGCGCACGAGTGATAAATTGGAAAAGTGTGTGCATAGTGTTGTGTTGTTGTGTTCAATATGTCGAAAATTCGCGGACAGCATTAATTCTTTGTTTTAATTTGAAGAACACTGCTGTTTAATCATACCGATTACTTCCAGAAGCTTATGGTGAACATGCTCCATGGCAAGATACGTGTGAACGATGGTTTCGGCGTTTCAAAAGTGGTGACTTCGATGTTGCAGACAAGGAACGTGGAAAACCGCCAAAAAATACGAAGATGTGGAATTGCAAGCATTGTTGGACGAAGATGATTCGCAAACACAAAAACAACTCGCCGAGCAATTGGGCGTTAGTCAGCAAGTTGTTTCCAATCGGCTACGAGAGATGGGAAAGACTCAGAAGCCGGTAGATGGATACCACATGAGCTGAAGACAGGCAAATGGAAAAACACGTGTGACATTTTGCTCTCTCAGTATAAAAGGAAGTCGTTTTTGCATCGTGTAGTTACAGGGGATGAAAAGTGGATTTATTTGAGAATCCGAAGCGCAAAAATCACCATCGCACATAGAACCGCAAGACGCAATCGCTTTGGCAGAAAGACGATGCTCTGTGTTTGGTGTGACCAGAGGGGTGTGGTCTATTATGAGCTGTTAAAACCTGGAGAAACGGTTAATACTAAACGTTACCAACAACAACTGACAGATTTAAACCGTTCGCTGCTTGAAAAAAGGCCAGAATACCGAAAGAGGCAACACAAAGTCATTTTTCTTCATGACAATGCTCCATCACATACGGCAAAACCAGTTCGCGGCACGTTTTTTTTTTATTATGGGCCTAGCACACGTGGTACAGAGAAGTCCCTAAAGCGCTACAGGAGCGACACGTGTGCGGAAAAAGCGATTCACGTTGTTCTTAAATCGCTGTAAATTGTACTCGGTGGGAAAGACAGTCCTGGGCAAATTATTCCAAAGGGATGATGTTCTACATATAAATGATTGCTTGAAAAGCGCCGTACGAGGAGTAACAAGCTGAACCTCATACGGATGTGAAGTATTAGCGTGACGGGTACTTCTAACATGCACCACTCTGGGAGGAATTAAACGGGCCACATCCTTCGAACACTTTCCATGAAAATATTTGTAGAATAGGCTTAAGTCGCCAACCGTTCTTCGATGTTCCAGCGAATCAAGGCCACGTGTCAGTTCCGGGTCTCCAATCAGACGAACAGTTCTTCTCTGAATAGAATCCATCAAATGCAGTGTATGTTTGGGAGCGGAGCCCCAAACATGGGAGCAGTATTCCATAGTTGGTCGAATTTGAGCTTTGTAAAGAATTAACAGTTGATGTGAAGTGTGAAGCTTTCTGGTTCGAAATAATATTCCCAACTTCTGAGAAGCTCTCCTTGCTATGCCTGCAACATGTTCATGCCAGGACATATTCGCTCCCAAACCAACGCCCAACAAATTGAGTGACGATGTTAGAGGAACGGAGTGCCCCGACATAACTATGTCGGGTTCAGCAACGTTAACTTTTTTAGAAAAAACTGCCGCCTGGGATTTTGTAGCGTTAAATTCCACTTGGTTACTGTCACCCCAAGATAGAATTTCTTCCAGGTCTTTGTTAAGTTGAATGACTTCCTGCTGTCTGCGGATATTCATCTAAGTAGCCGATGTCCGAGCGTTCAACGTGAATGAAGAAATAAGTGTACTGTCATCTGCAAAGCTGTAAATTGGATTCTCGGTTTTTTCCAGCAGATCGTTAATATAAATGAGAAAGAGAGTAGGAGAGAGTATGGAGCCTTGGGGTACACCGGCGTTGATAGTGAAGGTGTTAGAAAGAAATCCGTCGACTGCCACTCGCAAAGAACGCTCTCTGAGGAAACATGAGAGCCACAAACAGAACTTTTCAGACATACCATAAGAACGTAGCTTAGCCAATAGCCCATCGTGCCAAACACGGTCGAATGCCTTGGATATGTCAAGAGCAACCGCTCGAGATTCTCCAAAGTGTTCAATTGCGTTGTTCCAAAAATGTGTTACATAAGTCAGGAGATCTCCTGTTGATCTGTTTTTACGAAAGCCATATTGGTGATCTCTAATAATGTTGAATCCTTCAATATATTTTAGAAGATGCTGATTGATAGCCTTTTCCATGACTTTCGATATTATTGAAAGCAGTGCGATTGGTCGATAGTTGTTTGGCAAGGTCTTCTTGCCTTTTTTAGGTATTAGCTGAACTGTGGCACATTTCCAGCAGGAAGGAAATATTCCCTTTCTGTAAGATAGGTTGAAAAGTCTACAGAAAACTGGTGTTAGTTCCCTAGCACAGTTTTTGAGAACTATGGCAGGTATTCCGTCAGCGCCAGAAGCCTTTTTGGTGTCTAGCTTCATCAAAATACGTTTTATGATGCGCTGCCTGAAGACAATATCGGGCATCCTTGTCTGCACTATGGGGATATTAGGTGGCGTTTTTCCTTGTAAATCGACAGTAGAATGTGAAGCAAAGAGTTCAGTCAACAAGTTCGCTTTCTCAACAGGTGTCGTTGTAACAGAATTATCTGGCCGTGTGAATGGTGGTAATGTGGTTGGAAGCACTCAGCTGGGAAGTTCTACCCCATGCGGCTTACTCACCAGACTTGGCTCCTTCCGATTACCACATGTTTGCATCGATGGGTCACGCACTTGCTGAGCAGCACTTTGGTTCGTACGAAGATGTGAAAAAATGGCTCGATGAATAGTTCACAGCAAAAGGGAAAGATTTTTACTGTCGTGGTATTCACAAATTGCCCGAAAGGTGGGAAAAATATATAAAAAGCGATGGAGTATACTTTGAATAAAGCACTTTTTATCATTGTTTTGCATTTTACATGTTTTTTTAGAATATATATATATATATATATATATATATATATATATATATATATATATATATAATGCAACGGCTCTCTGTCTGTTTGTCTACTTGTCCGTTAGTGCGCTTATCACTCGAGAATCACTTATCCAAATTACGTGTTTTTTTCAATTCATACGTATGTTCTCTGGCCACGTTGTATAATAATAATGATCTATATAACATATATAGAACGCAATGACTCTCTGTCTGTCTGTCTGTCTGGCCGTTAGTGTGCTTATTTTTCGAGAACCAGTTATCCGATTTATGTGTTTTTTTAAAATTCTTAACTTAATTTTTATCAAAACAAATCTTTAATATATAAAACGCAACGTCTGCCTGTCTGTCTGTTAGTGCGCTTAGCACTCAAGAACAACTTATCCGATTTACGTGTTTTTTTTTATAAAATATATATGTTCTCTGGCCAGGTTATAGGATATATTTTATTACGTTAGATAACATAAGGAAAATAAGCAGTGACGATAATAATTTATGTTGTCTGAAAAATTTACAATATCCGGCATCTGTCACTAAATGTATTCTATTGAAGCTAGACACCAAAAAAGCTTCTGGCGTTGATAGACTACCTGCTATACTAGGGCTACCTTTTAAGTTTTGACAAAAACAGTGAAAGAAAAAAATTGTTACCAATCATTTTATTGTTTCTCATAATATTCGCCTTCAAGATTTGCAAGTGTTCGAATCAATTCTCGAAATGTTTTTTCCACTCTGAATTTGAAACCTGCAAAAATCTGGTTTTGGAACTAA
Organism: Pachyrhynchus sulphureomaculatus; assembly: GCA_019049505.1. Classification (NCBI taxonomy): domain Eukaryota; kingdom Metazoa; phylum Arthropoda; class Insecta; order Coleoptera; family Curculionidae; genus Pachyrhynchus; species Pachyrhynchus sulphureomaculatus. The sequence continues at coordinate 41,342,267 of CM032452.1, forward strand.
TCAAAAGTTTCTTGTGGTGATGAAAACCGCCGTCTATGAATTTTTTTTTGATATTCGGGGACAAGAAGAAGAAGTCGTTAGGTGATAAATTAGGTGAATGCGGGCAATGAGACATTAATTCGATATCTCTCTCCATCAAATAATCAATTGTTTAACGTGCTGTGTGAGAGCGGGCATTGTCATGATGAAGAATTATGCGACGTTTTCGGTTGTTTTTTATGATTTCGTCGATGACTTCTGGCAAACAAATTATTGTATACCATTCAGCATTAACTGTTCTTCGATCCTCTAAAGCAATGGTTGCAACATATCCAGTATAATCAAAGAAACAAGAGATCATTATCTTGGAAGTGCTTCACGAATGAACCACTTTGTTGGATTCGGTTCATCTTGGAACACCCAAACAGTTGATTGTTACTTAGTTTCCGGCTTGTACGAATACATAAGTTTCGTCTAGTATTACGATATGGTAAACAGACTTTGCATGTCCTCGGTCGATTTTTTTTAACGTTTCCTTACACCAATTGACACAAACCTGTTTTTGAGTTTCGGTCAAGTTGCTCATACAAAATCGAATATACTGCAGCCTTTGATATGCCTAAGGATGCCTCTATCTCACGGTAAGTGACATACCGATCCTCTTCAATCATGCACAGCATGATGTTTCTTGGAGCAACAACCGATTTTGGTCGACCTTCATGAAATTCATCGCTGATGGAAGCAGGAGCATGACGAAATTCTGCAAACTAATTGTGAACAGTCTTTTCTGATGGTGATTCATTTCCAAAAGACGAACGAAACGCTTCAAGGAATTTTTGCTGAGTTAGGCCTTTACTAAATTCGTTAAAAATCATCCAACGAAAATCTTCACGTGAAATTTCCATTTGTTCACAAAACTGTTCTTTTTACGCTCACTGTAAACAAAACTGCTTTAACGATAACAAATGTAAAATTTTACAACACTGGTAATATCACATCTCAATAGCACCATCTAGTGGTCGTTTGTAAAAACTTAAACGGCCACTCTCGTATATATACTCAAAAAGTACGCCAGGGAACTAATTCCAGTTTTCTGTAGACATTTTCATATATCCTACAGAGAGGAACTATTTCCCTACTGCTATAAATGCTGACTACCGATATGATTTTCAATAGATCGATGCGAAATCTTCGAACTTATGTTACACTTGATATATCCGACGCATTCGACCGTGTTTGGCATGCAGGATTATTAACTAGGTTGCACCTTTTTTCTATGTCTAAAAGCTTGTTGATAGCTCTCTTTGTTCTTTACAGAACGCTCTTAATGAGTAGCAGTTAATGAGTTTGTTTCTAATATCTTCATTATTCTCTCCTATTATCTTGCTCTTTTACATCAACGATCTGCTGTATATAACCAGGTATAAAATGTACAGCTTAAATGATTTACGTTTATTTACTAATTTACTTTGACTGCTCGAACATCAGCTACTCACGCAAATATTTGTAGACCGCAGAAAGTTGTTCAACAAAATAAAGTTCTGGGAGAAAATCTACCTTGTGGTGACAGTAACCAAATAGAACTTAGGTCTATAAAAACCCAGGCAGCTGTTTTTTCCAAAATAGTTTATATTGCGGAACCCGACATACTTATGTCGGAACACTCCATTTATCTAGCTTCTATTCTCAACTTGCAGTGCGTTAACTTGGAAGCAAATATGTTTTGATATGAAAATGTCTCCTGCATAAATGGCAAATAAGAATAGAAAACAAAATCAACAACAACAAAAGAGATCTAGGACACCTTACCCAGTTTATGAACGACTACGCGTCCAAAAAGCGTGTCACACAGGATATAGACAAGATCAAATCCAGGTCCCCCAGCAAAACACCGCCAGAAATTCTTGATTCTTTAAAACAAAAATTATCCTTATATGCTGCAAGACTCCGTAGATACAAAGAACCAAACGAGAGAAAAAAGACACCAACAACCTCTTCCGAAGAAGCGAAAAACAGTTCTACAGGAAAACCATGTACAACAAACAGACAGCAGTGACTGAACCACCAAACAAACAAGAACTCACAGATCATTGGAAAAACGTATCTAGTCAGAACTCAAACTACCCAATAATAACACCTCCTGGATCAAAGCCGAATAAGACAAACATAAACATGTGATAGAATAGAAAAATTCCACGTTGTAGTGTGGGACCAAAGAGCATGATGAGGCAACTGGATACAAAAAATTCCGGAGGTAAAATAGCCTCCCGTTCGGATCTCCGGGTGGGGGCTGGTTCGGGGGCGTCGACATGCAGATATTACAATTTTAAAATAGATTTTTGCTACATACGAGATTTAAACTCGAACATAAATTCAGTGCACCAACACCTACAATCAAACAAACCTCATGTACTCGCTCTTTGTGAAACCAAATTCACGACTCTGTCTTTTTATCAGAAGCGACTTATCTGCCAACACGAAGACACTCTGGAGCTCCCAAACTTTGATGTTATGTGGTTAAAAATAACGACTCAACAAACCACAAGGTACATTTGTATACTCTATCGACCACTAAGTGATACCAACTTTCGAACACTTTTCGCTTCTCTTGCAGACACCATCGATCATTTATAAATTAACTATCTAAGTGCCGAAATTGCCATCCTGGGCGACTTTAATAGCCATCATATCAACTGGCTTAAATATTCAAATACTACCGACGAACAAGGTCGTGAAGCTGAATCATTCTCAATCAGTTGTGGCTTAACTCAGTTTATTGACGAACTAACACGGATCCCTGATCGAGGCGGGTGTTCGCCAGTTTTCTCGATCTGTTTTTAACCACCAATCCGGACATTTACCCGGGCACCGTAAATCCGCCGTTAGGTTCTTCCATAAACTACTTTCGACATCAAGTATCCTTCCAATCAGTGACAGAGAGTCGCCTAAGCCGCGCATAATTTGGCACTATAAATCTGCTAAATGGGAAGATCTCATGGAATATTTTCGAACTTTTCCTTGGATGGACTTTTGTTTTCGATTCGACAACCCATCTGACTGTGCCAGGGAGGTCTCCGATGTTATTTTGGTTGGTATGGAAGCTTACATCCTTTTTCGAAGAAATGCTCCTCCAACGGCAAGCTTTGGTTTGACTGAAAATGCAAAGAAGCTGTTGCTTCTAGACATCTTGCCTACCGACAATGGCGTGAAAATCCTAACACCATAAATCGTAACACCTTTGTTCGTGCCCGGAACAAATGCAAAGGAATTATTGACGAAACCAAGGAGGCACAATCAACCAACGAATTAGAAACAAACTCGCTTGTCCCAACAGTTCCAGGTCCTTTTGGGCAGTCGCTAAGGAAGTTAGTCAAAATTTCACCAAATCTACCATACACCACTCACACGGCCAGATAATTTCATTGCAACCACACCTGTTGAGAGAGCGAACTTGTTGGCTTGACATTCTACTGTTGATTTCCAAGGAAAAACACCACCTTCTATTCCCATATTGCAGTCAAGAATGCCCGATGTTGTCGTCAGACAGCGTATCATAAAGCGTATTTTAATGACGCTAGATACCAAAAAGGCTTCTGGCGTTGACGGAATACCTGCCATAGTTCTCAAAAACTGTGCAAGGGAACTAACACCAGATTTCTGTAGACTACCTATCCTACAGAAAGGGAACATTTCCTTCCTGCGGGAAATGTGCCACAGTTCAGCCGGCAACAAAGTCATGGAAAAGCTTATCAATCAGCATCTTCTAAAATATATTGAACGATTCAACATTATTAGCGATCACCAATATGGCTTTCGTAAACATAGATCAACAGGAAATCTTCTGACTTATGTAAGACATGCTGGTAACAACTCAATTAAACACTTTGGAGAATCTCGAGCGGTTGCTCTTGATATATCCAGGGCATTCGATCGTGTTTGGCACGATGGACTGTTGGCTAAGCTACGCTCTTGTGGTACGTCTGAAAAATTCTGTAGCTCTCATATTTCCTCAGAGAGCATTCTTTTCGAGTGGCGGTCGACGGATTTCTTTCTAACACCTTTACTCTCAACGCCGGTATGCCCCAAGGCTCCATACTGTCTCCTACTCTCTTTCTCATTTACAATAACGATCTGCTGGAGAAGACCGGAAATCCAATCTACAGCTTTGCAGATGACATATGCTTGTTTCTTTATTCACTTTGTACGTTCGGACATCGGCTGCTCAGGCAAATATCCGCAGACAGCAGGAGGTCGTTTAACTTAACAAAGTCCTGGAAGAAATTCTATTTTGGGGTGACAGTAACCAAGTGGAATTTAATGCTACAAAAACCCAAGCGGCAGTTTTTTCTAAAAAAGTTAACGTTGTTGAACCCCACATAGTTATATCGGGGCATTCCATTCCCCTAGAATCGCCGCTCAATTTGTTGGGCGTTAATTTGGGAGCAAATATGTCCTGGCATGGAACATGTTGCAGGCATAGCAAGGAGAGCTTCTCAAAAGTTCGGAAATATTATTTCGAACCAGAAAGCTTTACACTCCACAACAACTGTCAATTCTTTACAAAGCTCAAATTCGACAAACTATGGAATATTGCTCCCATGTTTCGGGCTCCGCTCCCAAACATACACTGCATTTGTTGGATTCTGTTTAGAGAAGAGCTGTTCTTCTGATTGGAGACCCAGAACTGACCGCGGCCTTGATTCGCTGGAACTTCGAAAAACGGTTGGCGACTCGAGTCTGTTCTACAAGTATTTTCATGGAAAGTGTTTGAAGGATGTAGCCCGCTTAATTCCTCCCAAAGCGGTGCATGTTAGAAATACACGTCGCGCTGGTGCTTCACTTCTGTACGAGGTTCAGCTTGTTACTCCACATACAACGCTTTTCAAGCAGTCTTTTTTATGGAGAACATCATCCCCTTGGAATAATTTGCCCAGGGCTCTGTTTCCCACCGAGTACAATTTACAGCGATTCAAAATAACTGAATCGCTTTTTCCGCACACATGCCGGTCCTGGAGCGCTTTAGGGACTTCCCTGCAGCGTGTGTGCTAGACCCATAAAAAAAAATAAATGAAATAGCAAAGAAAGCTTCTCATAAGCTGGGAATATAGTATTTCGTATCAGACAGCTTTACACTCCGCAACATTTTTAAATCCTATACAAAGTCCAAATTCGACCAAACATACGTTATATTTGTTAACTGTACTCAGAAAAAAGCTGTTCGCCTGATTGATTGGAACATCAAAGACCAGTTAGCGACTTGTGATTATTTTATAACTTCTTTCATGGAAAGTGTTCGATGGATGTAGCCCGGTTAATTCCTCTCAGAAAGGTGCATGCTAGGAATACTCGATGCGCTTATACATCGCATCTGTATGAGGTTCAGCTTGTCACTCACCATACAACCCTTTTCAAGAATTCTTTTATATAGAGCAACTTATTCGTTTGGAATGATCTTCCCAGGACTGTGTTTCTCAACGAGTACAATTAGCAACCATTCACGGCCAACGTAAATCGTTTCTTCTTCACATGCGTCACCCCTGTAGCGCCTCAGGAATTTTTTTGCAGCACGTGTGCTATGCTCATAAAAAAACCTTTTTTCAGCAGTAGTTGCTTTGAAAATAGTAGTACGGGAGGTAGCGTTGGATTTGATGAAGTCATTTCCATCCCGGCTGATAATAATAACAATGATATTTCCTCCAATACATAAGACATCCGACCGTCAGCTGCGCAGGTAGCGGTGGCGTTAAGAATGAATACAGATTTAACTTGTTGAATTAAATTACTTTAAAGTCATTTCTTATCGTTTCAAAATTTATACGACGATTTTTCAGATAATACTCTTTCAAAAATAATGATCAGCTGTATTCGAAAGGGGGGATTATATGTCAGTCACTTAACCAGATTAAAAATGTTAAAGTATAAAGTAATTTTATACCATATGCAATTCACGCAGCTGAATTTCGATGTATTTAAGAGAATGAAGAAAATAATCAGCAGTGTTTATAGCGGGGGTAAGACGGTCAGCTGTCGTCATAAACACGTTGGCCGCTCAATGAATCGGGGAGTTGCATAGTCACTCTTATGGATCAACTGACGATCTTTACCCCCGCAAACATTCAGCTGAAGACAATCTTTATTATTGTTCAGGTACACAAAACCTATTTGGTCAGGGAGATATTTAAATTGTCATTCTAATCATGCAATGTCCCAGAAAGTCAGTGTTATAGTGGGCCTAACGGACCCAACAATAAAATTGGCTTTCCCTGAACTAAGACCAGATGCACTAAAAAAAGTAAAAACGGTCTTATTACAAAAGAGAATGACATCAACCGAAGAATAAAAAATATACAAATTTTAAAATAACTCAAAAAACAACACCAAAAATAGTAAACAAAGCCGTGATAAACTTTTACCACTTCCTTATACAAAAGAACTGAAATGCATCTTAAAATAATATAACATTATAGTCTGCCATAAAACTCAAAATAAACCATTCCTTATTTACAAACTTAAAAAGTCATATTCCCACAATGAATGAATCAAATGTTGTACGCAATTCAGTGTGCGGATTGTCCGAAGAAATATATTTAAATGACTTGTCAGTTAGTAAAAAACAGACTAAATGGACACAAATATATTAAGAATGCTTCCACTGCCCTTAGTAAACACGAATCAGAATAAAAACATGACTTTAAATTTAATGAAACCAAGATCCTCTACAAAAACCGGAAATTATGCCAAACTACAAATCAAAGAGATGATCGAAATAAAAAAAAATGACTGGACTGACATAAGAGAAATCAATCACAAATATACAAATTTAATTAAAAAATAAATATGCTGGCATGCATATCCTCTTAATAATACCAAATGTTATATATACTTTTTTTACATACAGTTTTTTTTGTTAAGACGCTCATTATAGACAATAAAAATAAAAAAAAAAATAATAAACAAATGCGAGACACGATATGTCGACAAGAAAGCCTAGAAAAAATCAAGCGAAAATATCAATATATATATATATATATGTATATTTGTATAAGAACCAAATTACCCAAGATATATATATATATATATATATATATATATATATATATATATATATATATATATATATATATATATATATATATATATATATATATATATATATATATATATATGGTATATATATATATATATATATATATATATATATATATATATAAATATATATATATATATATATATATATATATATATATATATATATATATATATATATATGGTATATATCTATATATATATATAATATATATATATATATATATATATATATATATATATATATATATATATATATATATATATATATATATACATATATATATATATATATATATATATATATATATATATATATATATATATATATATATATATATATATATATATATATATAAATATATATATATATATATATATATATATATATATATATATATGGTATATATATATGGTATATATCTATATATATATATATATATATTTATATATATATATATATATATATATATATATATATATATATATATGTATATATATATATATATATATATATATATATATGTATATATATATATATATATATATATATATATATATATATATATATATATATATATATATATATATATATATATATATGTATATATGTATATATATATATATATATATATATATATATATATATATATATACATACATATATATATATATATATATATATATATATATATTTATATATATATATATATATATATATATATATGTATATATATATATATATATATATATATATATATATATATATATATATATATATATGTATATATATAAGTAGTATAGGTAACGCGCTTCTGGAGCACCTCGATGGCATCTTTTTGGTCCATCATTTACCAAAGCCGAAGACTTGACCTTTATTTGCCCTTGAATTCCTGAAAATCTACAAGAAGTGCTGAAATTTCCTGAAACCGCTCGTTGTGTAAAAGTGGATCACTAGGTAATATTTTAGTTGTAAATGTGTGCAAAAAGGCCTTGTTTGGTTGTATTTTATGAGCTAAAATTGGTAAATGTTCTCCTATATTGTTGTTTGGCGTCTAAAAGTCGGTAAAAAGCTGTAAAATGTAAACAAATGGAGCCGTAAGTCTGTAAAAATGTATGAGATAAGGCTAAATGTAAACAAAAAGTATGAATAATGTGTGATTCATGGTACTTTTAGTATGTAAAATTGAGTAAACAAGTGGCTCGCTAGATCAGCAAAGTAGATAAGAAAGGTGAAAAAATAGCTGATAAGAGTTGAGTGAATGTATGTGAGAATGTAAGAAATAGCAAAAACTTGTATTAATAAGAAAATTCCATGCAAATAATTGAAAGAGCAAGAAATTTACGATATTTGGTTGTGGGAACGTTAAATGTAAACGTAAAAGTTGTTGTTTGTTCTCAAGTTACTATAGTGATATTATGTATATGAAATGAGCCTAAATTAATTTAAAACGAGTTTGGCCTCGTTGGATTGTAAATCTTAGTAATATATATATATATATATATATATATAATATATATATATATATATATATATATATATATATATATATATATATATATATGTGTTAAAATGAGATGAGCCTAGCCTAGCCTAGCCTAGTTTGTACTCGTTGTTATTTCTATATTATGAGAGGAGAATAAAACACAAGTATGAGTACATGTAGAAATAAATTAATGAATTCTAAAATAATACAAATATTACAAAATGTTACTATACATAAATTTATATTGTTTAAAATAATTCATTCAAGTCATCTGTTTCCTTGTCTTTCGTTGGCTTCTCTCGCATTTCCTTGTTGTTCTTTACTGGTAATATACCTTGATGGAATGTGTTTTGCACCATCCATTAATTTGAAAACCTTTTTAGCATCACATGCCAAACATCGTTCATTATACAGATCTGTTTCTCCTTTACATTTGGGACATTTTATTCGTACAACAACTCGCATTTCTAATGATAGTTCTATCTCAGACACCTGTTATTGAACTAAGTTTAATTAGATAAATCTCAATCTTATATAGAAAAATATATTCCTACTACTACTATTACTTATTACTGAACGTTAGTTTTTATCGATCCAACTATTGTGTTTATTATCAAAACCTAACCATTTTACAAGTACTTTATTTCCTTGTCGTTTTATTCCTTTTTCAACTAAATAAATATCTGGATATTTACCTTTTTGCAGTTGGAGTTCATAAAATCCACCTTTAATGTCTTGATTGTGTTCATCTTGAAGTAAATACGTAACGGGGTTTGTATATTGTACCTTTTTAATGGTAAATATTTCCGTAGACCAATTTGGTTTGTAATGCTTGTCAAAAACACCTCTAAGTTTTGATATGCGTACATGATCTCCTACTTTATATTTCGTTTGAAGTGTAGTCATCTTTATGTTATTATAAACCGTGTCAAGTAGAAATTTTTCATGTTTTTTAGTTACCTCACTAGGTTTTAGACCTATAGTTCTATGTTTTTTATTATTATAAATATGGATGATTTTCGGTAGTAATTTAACCCACTTACAGGATCCTTGAATACTAAATTCTTTCCAGATCATACTTTTAAGGGTTCTGTTAACACGTTCCACAATTGATGCCTTCTTTTCACTGTAAACGACATAATGTAAAATATTATATTTTTTCAAAAGGTTTTGTACTTCCTTTCCCGTAAATTCTTCACCAAAATCTGTACACAAATTGATTGGAATCTGTTGTTTAAAAACATTTTCAAGAGCATGTGCTACTTCATTAGATGTTTTTGTCTTTAATGGATAGGCCCATACGTATTTGGAAAAACAATTAATTACAACTAATATGTATTTAAATCCCTTATTTTCTTTTTCAAATTCTCGCGTTTCTACCAAATCGGCTTGCATTAGATCTAAAAGTGATTTTAAAATGACTCTTCTACGTTTAAAATTTTTCCTTGCAGGTCTATGAATTTCTTCAACAATTTGTTTCTTTACTTTAGTTGCATAGTTGGACATTATTCAATAATATTAGCTTCACGTAATTCTTCAATAATAGAGTTGATCTCGTTTGTGTGACTTGTATTGCCAGCTGTTTCAGAGGCAACTAATAATTTTAATCGTTCGACCAACTCATTTGGATCATCCCAGTATACATAATCGATTGGATTATTTTTAACTTTCTTAAACATACCATATTCTTTCAGAGTTGTTTCATTCTTCTTCTTCTTCCGAATCTATGTCTATTTTACTTAAATTTGGTTTAATAATTTTCTTAAATTTGCTATGTTGTATAGTTTTAATATCTCTTATTGCACTTGAATCAGATAGAATTTTAGCATAGTGTTTAGCATCATTTTTTAGTATATTTATTTGGTGGATTTCTATTAAAAAGTAGTCCATATAAACCACTGGTACCTCTAAATTTTTTAGATCCAATTAAGAGATCGGGTCCATCGAAATTAATAGTTTGATTACCTATTGAAAATCGTTCAATGTCTTTATCAAATTTTACTCTAAATTTTCCCTCAGAATCACCTTTACCTTTCGGATTCTTAAGATACATTTTAATATATTTTGCAGGTAAAGGATGATATTGTTCATAATAATCTGATAAGGATTTCTCTTCTATGGTTTTATTTAATTGATCTTCGTAATCTTTTTGTTTTTTGGCTTCCTCATCGAAATGTTCATTTTGAATATCTTTAACGAGATGTTTTCTTAAACTGTATGGCTTAGATGTGGTAAAATGCAATTTTCTCTTGAGAGGTGCTGCTGCTGACATAGGTGGTTTAATTGACATCATTCCTCTAGGTGTATCGGTGTAAGTTGAGGTTGTCGGGATGGGTTCAGACGCTACCGAATCTTTATCAGTATATTCCAAATCATCATTATATTGATCTCCTTCATACTCATCATCACCATCATCATAATCAGATTCCTCAGATTTTATATTTAACTCAGGAAGTGCTTCAAGAGTTTTTGTTGTTGTTGGTATTTCATATTTTTTTGGGTCCAATTTATTTTCAATATTTTGTAAATGTTTCGTTATTGGTTGAAATAAAGTTTCATGTGCAATTTGATCATGTTTTAAAAGGTTTAATTTATTTTTGATATCTCTTCGTTTGTGTGTTAATTTTTGTTTAACACTCTTTTTACTTGAGCTTATATTCTTCTTCCTGTTAGCCATCTTGTCTGAAAGACGTTTAAATGAATGTTAATTGTATATAAACATTAATTTAAATATATGTATAACTGTCCAAACCATAACGATATCTTCCTTCATCAATTTTGTTGTCCTTAAAAATTGATAAGAATCCAAATGTGTTCTTCAACAAAAAGAACAGATCTTTTTAAAACATTCAAATGACATATCGGTACCAACATGATAGGAATAGACATGTCGTAAATTTAAATCATCCTGTTTGAATAAAGTACATTGACATTGTCTCGTATTAAATGTTTCGGGATTTTTGCATAGGTTTAACACAAATAAAAACAGTCAATGTTATTGTGACGACCCATACTAAAGTACTCTCGTATTACATCTTGTTTGTAACAAGCTACATCATCAAATATAAATACAGAATTACTTTTTGCCTCTGACGGTGTTATTATTTGTTCACTGTTATCGAATGCGAAATATCCTATTCCTTTGACAGGTTTTAATAATTGTTCCAAATAAATATATTTAGATTGATATAACGATTTAGAATACGGTAAACATTCTCAAATTTTAAACCATTCGGATGTTCAGTAAGACTTAACATAGTTGAAGTTTTTCCACAATTACTAGGACCTGAAATAATACATCGCATCGTAGAGGGTAATAAGACACTATGTTTAACATTGTTCTTAAATTCTTGTAAATCGTGATTTTCAACTTTTAGTCTAGTTTTTTGTTGAACAATTCTCTTCATCTTACACAACAACAAAGTTAGAATAGAAATAAGTATAAAATAGGATGTTTGTTAAATTTATAGTTAGTATATAGTTTACTTTCGAAAATGAAATACTATGCAAATGTAGAAAACAGTACGTTTCAAGGGAGTGGACTTTTAAATACTGTTATAAATAAACTTCCATTTGAAGTACATTTACCGGGTTATCAATTTTGTGGACCTGGTACAAAACTACAAGAACGTCTAGCTCGTGGTGATAAAGGCATTAATCCTCTCGATGAAGCTTGTAGAGAGCATGATATAGCCTATTCAAATTATACTACCTTACCTGATCGTCATCAGGCTGATAAAATTTTACTTAAAAATGCTTTAAATCGAATTAATGCACAGGATGCATCTTGGAAGGAAAAAATTGCAGCTATAGGTGTATCTGCTGCCATGGACAGTAAGCTTAAGTTAGGTATGGGTTATAGTAGAAAAGGAAGGGATAGTAAACAAGGTAAAATAAATGAGAATGATAAAACTAATCAGTATATTATGAATGAAACGAAGAAGAACATTAAACAAACCACAGGTATTATTAATCAAAGTGTAAAATCAATGCAAAATTATCTAACAAAAATGGAAACGTTGTTGGAAAAGATCAATAACTTAAAAACAAATGCTGAGAAGAAAATAAAAGCTCCTAAAATATAAATCAGCTACTACTAAAAGGAAAACTAAAACTATTAAGAATACTACTAAGAAGAAGAAAACTATTAAGAATAAAAAACCTCAAATAGATAGTAGTGACGATGAGGATGAATATGATGATGAAAAAGAAAAACCAATTTATAATTATCACGAAAGGAAAATTAAGGAAAAGCTGGCAGCAAATAAATTATCAAATACCACAGAAGTACCACGTAATAACAGAAAGAGGAAACTTGATAATAATAATAATAATAATATTCAAGAAGCAGATGTAAAATTGTTAGAAAAGAGATTTAAGCGAGATATTCAACAACAACGACGACAACAAAAACAACCAAAGCAGAGTCGAAAACGTAAATTAAATATTACAGAAGAACCACCTACTACTAGTACTCCTACATTTAACATGGATATGGATACTAGTACTAGTCAAAAACGAAAACGTGATGGTATTAGCAGTGAAGAAGAAATTGATGAGGATTATAGTAAAAAAATTAAATTATAAATCCAGTTATATAGGAAAGTCTTATTAAATATAGTTTAGTTCATTACAAACCTTTCAACCAAAGGGAATACTTATTATTATTATTATGGCAGTCAGTAATAGTCGTAATCGTAGGAGAAGAAAAGAGATTAAATCTAAAAAGAAACAAAATCGACAAAGAGGAGGAAAACGTAAAAAAAACAAATAAGAAGTAAAAATAAGAAAAAATTAAGTTTTCAATCTGTGGCAAAGAAAATAAAGAGGAATATTTTAAAAGTAAAACCTACAAGTATAAACAGTGCGCTTAATATTGCAATTAAAACGGTTTAAAAATGAAAAAGGAAAAATCACCACACCTCGGGTTATTAAAATTCCTAAAACTGGAGGAACTCTACCCTTAATACCTATATTTGCAGGTCTTAGTGCCTTGGGGGCTTTGAGTGGAGGAGCAGCAGGAATAGCAAAGGCCGTTAATGATGCTCGATCAGCTAAACAACAATTACATAAAAGTCAACGTCATAATAAAACAATGGAATCAATTGCTATGGGGAAAGGTCTCTATTTAAAACCCTATAAAACTGGAATGGGACTGTTTTTTCATCATCATCATCGTCCTCCTCACAAAATACGAAATTACCAATAACATTACCCAATCGGGCTTTAACGAATCTCGAAATGGAAATGTATGCAAAAAAGTTGAAAATTCCCCATTTTCGAGGACTCTTTATGAAGGATAGGTTACCGAGGAAAATCTATAAATATGAATCAGGAGTTATTAATTTGGATAACGATTCTGGTCCTGGTACACATTGGACTGCTTACAAAAAGTATGGATCAATCATTTATTATTTTGATAGTTTTGGAAATTTGTTACCACCGATCGAAACACAACTGTATTTTCAATCTAAGGAAACGAGTACTATATATTATAATCATGATTCTTATCAATCTTATAATTCTATTATTTGTGGTCATTTATGTTTAAACTTTCTGTATAATCCTGTATGTTTAAAATAAAAGCAATTTACAACTAGATATTGTATTAGTTATTTATATTATTTTGAGCGGATCAGAACTCTTATTCAACAAAAAATGCCCTACACATTTACATTGTCAGGAAATGAATCTATATTGACAACAAATATTTATCCTCCCATTGCATTAAACGAAAATGAAGAGTTCGTTTTGGGGTTGATTAATTTTGTCAGTTACAATTCAATACCAAATGTTGACAAAACCAACAATACCTTTCACTATGGGAAAAACAACAATGAGATTGTTTTGCCAGAAGGATCATACGAACTTAGAGATATACAAATATTTACTCGAACAAATAAGCCTACAGTCCAAGGAAGAAGTTAAACCGAAATTATTTCTTAGTGCAAACTTGAATACTCTCAAGTGTGAAATTAAATGTACAGTAAAAATTGATTTTAGCCAAGAAAATTCTATAGGAAAACTATTGGGATTTGGTAAAATTGTCCTAGAACCGATACACGGTACATATCTGAAAATCCTGTAGATATTTTCAAGGTGAATTCCATCTGTATCGAATGTAATCTAGTAAACAATTCGTATAATAATGAAGCACATGTGCATATAATTCACATGTTTTATCCTAATGTAGAACCTGGATATAAAATATTGGAGAACCCATCAAATGTCATATATTTACCAATCAATACACGTTATATAGATGAAATTCAGCTTAAAATCACCGATCAACATGGTAATTTAGTTAATTTTAGAAAAGAGTTGGTCACAGCACGTTTACACTTAAAAAGAGTTTAAATATGGTATTTATAAACTGCGCCGCAAAATTAACGCATAATTTTAAAAATTGAAAAATTGATTTTATATATTTTTTTTAACCGACGCTAATGGATTTAAATTGTGTCTTTATGATATCTTTTCAATGTTTTTAGACTCGGTGTAAATATCGAGTAGATAAAAAGCAGTATTTTCTGACAATATTGAAAAAATGACAATTACACAAAAATTTATTTTAGAAATTGTTAAAAAAATAAATGATATTACAATAGAAAAAATAAATCAATAACGTGTATTGCCTCCTCTTGCCCTGATTACTGCTTCACATCTTCTAGGCATACTTAAAATCAGGTTTCTAATTGTATCCTGATCCATATCATCCCACATTTCCGTCAACCTTACTGAAAGCTCATTTAGGTCCCTAGGTGGAGGCAGTAAGGCTCTAACACTTCGACTTAGATTGTCCCACAAGTGTTCGATAGGGTTAAGGTCAGGACTTCTTGCTGGCCAAGGTAATGTTGCAATTTCCACGTCCTGGAGGTAATCTTGTACCACTCTAGCGACGTGCGGGCGTGCATTATCGTGCATAAATAAAATTCCTGTCCGATAAAGGGGGCATATGGTATCACATGTGGTTCTAAAATGTCCGTTATGTATCGATCAGCTGTTAAACGACCTCCCTGAATTATAACCAATTCTGTACGGGCCTCCAAACTAATGCCACCCCACACCATAACAGATCCCCCACCATAGCTTACTGTTTCGACAATGTTGCATTGGGCATATCGCTCGCCAGGACGTCGGTATATTCTTCTACGGCGATCATCACTAAAACGGCAAAATCTACACTCATCGCTGAACAATACATTGCCCCATTCGCGGTCTCCCCAATTTTGATGTTCTTGTGCAAACTGACGACGCTGCCTTCGATGATCTGCAGTTAGAAGGGGACCAGTTGCGGCTCGATAGGGGAGTAACTTCGACTTCTGCCAACCTTCTTCGCACTGTATCTCTACTAATACGGTAATTATACCTGCGGGAAAATTCTTGCTGCAGTGATGTGGTCGTAACAAACCGAGTTCGTATTGCCTGCAATCTCAAAAATCGGTCTTGATTATTTGTTGTCACCCTATGGCGACCTCGTCCAGGTCTTCTTTGATTGCTGTTGGTCTCCCGAAATCGTTCCAGTATCCTGGACACAGTAGATTGTGTCACTCCAAGACGAAGTGCCACTTGAACTTGGGACAAGCCTTCTTCTACAAGCGCTATGGCAACAGCACATTCCTCAGGCGAAAGATTCCTATTTTCACGGGCATTTTGGGCCATTTTAACACTACAAACGTTGAACGTTGCCAATACAAGCGTAGAAGCAAATTTAACACACATAGACCAAATTGCAATTTTATGGAATTTTGTTTATTTAGCATTTGTTCTGTATTGTAAACAAATACTGCTTTTTATCTACTCCATACTTCTACATTTTAAATATATCATAAAGACCTGATTAAGAACCATTGGCGTCGCTTTAAAAAATTTCATAAAGTCGATTTTTCGATTTTTAAATTATGCGTTAATTTTGCGGCGCAGTGTATATAACCATAATTCATTTAACATACCATTCTGGGACTATCATCATCATCAACAAACTGAATATAAAACCTGTAGGAAGAAGGATAAACTTATCAGTTTACAAAGGCCATTGAAAGAATTAACTCCTGAGAATAAAGCTGTTTTACATTCTCTGGGATTTAAATTGAAAAATTAATAAACAACATTGCAAACAAAATAAGACTATTTTGGTGTAGATTTAAGTTACAAATTAGTACAAGTATTGAGAGAATTTTCCTAATAATTAGGTGTAAGTGTAAATACAAGGTCAAAGAAGAAGAAGAAAATGAGTTATAACATACTAAAAGTTGGAGAAAGTGTGTTACATGACGATGCAATTGTTAGTTATCAATATCATACTCATCAACCTTATTCGTCGACAATTCTAAGTAACAACGATGAAATTTAGAATACCTATTCAAACACAGGATCTTTATACGTTGCCAATCAAAGTTTTTTGTATATTGAAGGTAAACTGTTGAAAAATGACAATACCTATAGTGAAAATGTACATTTTATCAACAATGGCATACTATATCTATTTGAAGAAATTCGTTATGAACTAGGAGGAGTGGTAATTGATCGTGTTAGAAATCCTGGAATAACTACAACCTTAAAAGGTCTCGTATCATTTACTCCAACCGATAGTAATAGATTACAAAATGCAGGATGGTGTGAAAAAGAGACTCCTGTCCTAGTAGATGGAAGTGGAAATTTCAATGTTTGCATTCCACTAAAAATTATGATGGGGTTTGCTGAAGATTTTCATAAAATTGTAATGAATCTACGTCAAGAATTGATATTAATCAGAAGCAGTACAGATTTAAATGGTATTCAACAAATTGCAGATAAAAAGCAAAACCTATAAAGTGACTTTGAACAAGGTACTTTGGAAGATGCCACACATTTCAGTAAGCGATCATCAAAAGTTACGATTACTCAAACAATTTGAGAGCAACAAGGATTTAAATATGGCTTTTCGTAGTTGGGAATTGCATGAATATCCCCAGTTGCAACAAGCTAAAAATCATACTTGGACTGTAAAATCTTCCAATCAATTGAAAAAACCACGTTTTATTATCATTGGTTTTCACAGCTATGAAAACTAAAATTGATAAAGATATGAGTACATTTAATCACATCAATTTGACTAATTTAAAAGTCTACTTAAATTCTGATGTGTTTCCCTACGACAATTTAAACTTAGATTTTGAATCTAAGAAATATTCAATTCTCTATGAAATGTATGCACAATTTTAAAAATCCTACTATTATACATCAATCAACGATCTATGTGTCTATCCTCTAAGATTTAAATCACATACACCTCTAGTGGTAATTGATTGTTCTCGACAAAGTGAAGATATATTGAAAGGAGGAGCTGTCGATATACGCATTGAATTTGAAACCAGTAAAAACGTATTCAAAGATACAGCTACCTATTGTTTAATCCTACACGATCGATTAGTTAGATATAACCCTCTAACCAGTACTGCTAAGGTTTTTTAAGAGAAAATATTACAAGTCAATAAAACAACAAACTCTCTTATGTACTAAAATTTATTTAATTATTAAGAAATGTTTTTATACATACACATATAATGTAAATAAATAAATATTAAAAGAAAAAACTGTATTTATTTCATTTTGATCCATAACAATATTCTTCTTATTATAGTAATAGTCAAATCTGGATACATTTTAATCCCTATCTGAAATGTAAAACATTATTAAAATATGTATGAAAAATCCTATTTGATATTATTACCAATAGCAGTATCGAGTACATTTTCCTTATCAGAATCCTCTTCACTGTCCGTATAAACTTCTTCAGCGGTTAATTTAGTCTTTTTCCTTCGCGGTGGAGATGAGGAGGTTCCTTCCTCTAAAGCAGGAGAAGGAGTCTTCATTGTTATCGATTGAGGTGCATCAGACTCTTCTTCATCGAGAAGATTAAATTTATACATCTTTGCAACTTTCTCTAGTATCTTAAAATCTTCTTCATTATCAATTTTAGTACGCATATAACGCACCGGTAAATTGTCCAGCTTTTGTCTCAACTTGTTACCCTTCGGGCAATAGGAAAGACAAACGTACACTTTATCCCCTCTGGATTTAATGGATTTCACTCCATATCTACAAATAACATACACAATAAATAATAATCCTTATTGAAATCTGAGTTTTAGTAAAAAATAAAACAAAAATAGAAATTAAAAGCAATAAACTTACTGAAAAAGTTCCTTAACAACCACATTCAAATAACGAAGAAGAAAATTAATAGGATCCTCAGAGAAAAGAACAAGAGTACATGGAGTATTAGACATAATGTAACATTATACACTGTACTCTTGTAGTAATAATGATACCAAAAACAACTATCATTCGAGATTATATACTAGTTCAAACTGTTTTCGTCCAGAGATCTCTAGTCACGTTGCAGACAACAAAAAATATATTCTTGAAATAAAATATAAGATCGCATCATGAAAAATTTCCAATCTATTTGTTATTACATGTTTTTCGATATTTATCTCGTATCATTATATTTTTTATAGACTAATTGACTAGTTTGTTTTGTTTTTGCAATAAATCAAAACTAATTAAGTAAGACAAATCTATAAAGTTTAAAACATAAATAGAACGATTTATTTAATATAGTCATCAGTTCAACGTT
>CM032452.1:41361539-41481539 GCA_019049505.1 Pachyrhynchus sulphureomaculatus
TCTTTTATCTTTGCATGATAATGAGGAAACTATATTTCATTCATAGTTACCATTCGATGCAAAAACTCTTCAAAATAGCTAAAAATCAACTGGAATATCTCAATCGTTTTTGGTTGGCGATTAGATAATTAGGAAATAGACAATTTAAAAACACTTTTCAAATGTTCCAGAAAAATTCGCCGATTCTCCAAAATCATTTAATGGACAGCCTCGACATTTTTTTAAGTAGACACAGCACGATATTCATCGCTGATGTCGATTCTCTCTCTATTGAAATTCGCAACCAACTTTTTAGTATAATATAGGCAGGATATTATTCCTTCAACGTACTAAACATGTCATCGTAAGTATTTTTAGCGAACGGTCTGTGCAAAACTGGATACTTTATTACTGATCGATATTCGATTTTATTAAAATCACATTTTTTGTCGGTCATATCTCCAAATTTGGGCGACGAACCTTTGTGTATGTATTTAGTAGATATCAAGCTGCTATCTATAGCAACCGTATTTGTTTTTGACAGTTGAATAACTAGTTAACAGTACTAGTGGGATGTGTGAAAATCTTGAGGCTTGTGGTTTGATAATAACTATCCGACTGGTGAATCAGTGTTATGTAGTTTAGCGTCCAAAATTATATTACTAGTACTGTTAAGAAGGAGATGAGCTCGCTCTATCAAATATGACTG
Source organism: Pachyrhynchus sulphureomaculatus (assembly GCA_019049505.1). Lineage (NCBI taxonomy): Eukaryota > Metazoa > Arthropoda > Insecta > Coleoptera > Curculionidae > Pachyrhynchus > Pachyrhynchus sulphureomaculatus. The sequence continues at coordinate 41,362,228 of CM032452.1, forward strand.
GAAAAAATTCACAAATCTGTCAGACAAACCGAAGATTCTGAGATTGGTTAGAATGATCTTGTGGCCTATTTGGTCAAAAGATTTAAAAAAGTCGGTAAATCACATCACATCAACCTGTCCCTTATGATCAGTAAAAATTGTACAAAGCATACAATATTGATGGTAGTTAACCGTCCCCCTCAAAAAGTCGTGCTGTTTTAGAGTAACAGGAGAAGATCATCTTAAAAATTTTGAAAACACTACAAATTAAAGAAACTGATCTATAATTATCTGTATTAGACTTTCTAAACTAAACTTTCAGCTTTCCGGACAAGTGCCCTCACGCAATGTTAACTTAAAATTTTTTCTAATGATTTGACCATGTCTAAGTATCTTTTACAAAAAAACTGGGAATATCGCGTGGTCTCTTGACATTTTAGGTGTTAATATTTTTGTTACCTTTACTAAATCAGCTTCTTTAAATACTGGTAAATTGATTAAACAGGATCATAAAACACCACCAAGACATTTCCCACATGATTATAAAATATTCTAAGGAGTACCCACAATCCTACCAACAAACTCCATTCAGGCTGGAATAGCACAGTATCAAATGTATATATATATATATATATATATATATATATATATATATATATATATATATATATATATATATATATATATATATATATATATACTTATATATATATATATATATATATATATATATATATATATGTATATATATATATATATATATATATATATATATATATATATATATATATATATATATATATATATATATATTATATATATATATATATATATATATATATATATATATATATATATATATATATATATATATATACGAGGCTGGTTTGAAAAGTCCGTGCAAAGTCCGAGAGATGGCACCACCGGCGCGTATCGAGGTCATGTTTAGTTAGTAGCATCTCTTGAATGAACGCACACCAAGTTTCAGCCATATTGGTCTATTTCTTTGTGTTTGGCATTCGTGTGAATCAAGAAAGTAGAGTGATTTTCAAGAAATGGACCAAAAAGGATTTCGTGTGGTGATTAAACATTACTTTATAAAAGGCAAAACGCCTCAGGAGACTAAAAAGAAGCTTGATAAACATTATGGTGACTCTGCACCTTCGATTAGAACAGTTTATAAGTGGTTTCAAAATTTTCGGACTGGTCATATGGGCACAAGTGACGCTGAACGTTCTGGACGGCCTGCGGAGGTTACGACTCCAGAAATCATTGATCAAATCCATGATATGGTGATGGATGACAGAAGAGTTAAGGTGCGTGAGATTGCTAGTGCTGTGGGCATCTCTACTGAACGGGTATATAATATTTTGCATAAACATTTGGACATGAGAAAGCTATCCGCAAGATGGGTGCCGCGATTGCTCACGCTTGACCAAAAACGGAATCGTGTGAAATGTTGCAAGGAGGGTTTGCAGCGGTTCCAGAAGAATCCGGAGAACTTTAAGCGTCGTTTCGTCACTATGGATGAAACATGGATACATTACTATACTCCTGAGACCAAACAACAATCTAAACAATGCGTTACCAAGGGGGAATCTGCACCAAAAAGGCGAAGACCGTTCCTTTGGCCAGAAAGGTTATGGCGACTGTCTTTTGGGATTCGCAAGGGATAATCCTCATCGACTATCTGGAAAAGGGTAAAACTATTACAGGTGAATATTATGCATCGTTATTGGACCGTTTGAAAACCGAGCTGCAAGAAAAACGCCCGCGATTGGCCCACAAGTAAGTCCTTTTCCATCACGACAACGCACCAGCACACACCTCAGCAGTTGTGGTGGCAAAATTAATGGAAATAGGATTCCAACTCATTTCACATCCCCCCTTTCTCCAGACTTGGCTCCTTCGGACTACTATTTGTTCCCTAATTTGAAGAAATGGCTGGTGGGACAAAGATTTTATTCAAACGAGGAGATGATTGCAGACACTAATGGACATTTTGCAGACTTGGACAAATCCTATTATTCGCAAGGGATCAACAAACTAGAACATCGTTGGACGAAGTGTATAAGCCTAAAAGGAAAAAGTGTATAAGCCTAAAATAAAAAAGGTTTACCCCCAAACACATAAGTAGTTTTTATTTTTGCACGGATTTTTCAAACCAGCCTCGTATATATATATGTATAAAATATATATATATATATATATATATATATATATATATATATATATATATATATATATATATGTATACATATACATATATATATATATATATATATATATATATATATATATATATATATATATATATATATAATGGGCAGGGCACACAATGAGACAATATGATGAGAGACGGAATAAAAGAATTTAAAAATGGAGCCCATGGTTTGGACAAAGATCCAGAGCAAGGCCCCCAAACAAGATGGAAAGATGACCTAAAAAGAACGGCTGGTTTAGGATGGATCCGAAAAACACAGAATTGAGAAGGATGGAAAAAGGAAGGGAAGACCTATGTCCGATACTGGATAGAAGAAGACTTATTAGATAAATTGATAGACGTCTTATAGGTCACCGAGAACAATAACAATCTTCAGAAGTTACTTTATCAACTTAAAAAAATAACAAAAAACTTGGAATGTTAATATTAACAGCAACAGCAACAGCAAAACAAAAAGCATGGCAATATCTAAAACATTATTAATGTGTATCCTTGTTGATAAAAAAAATTGTTCAACAAGTAGTGAAGTCTCATCATAGAACAGTCTCATTCAGAACTTAATATGTTTTGAAAATGATACACGGAAAATATAGCTATCGCTACAGAGATGACCTGCATAAATTCCCTTGTTTTATTACGAAGGTAAGGTAATGCAAGATAGATAAAGACAATAATAAATAGGCAATTGTACCGGCATAAAGAGGTAAGAACAAGAGAAAGAATGTGATAAATTAGATAGCTACAACGCTGAAGAAACGTGGTTAAAGAGTGCATGTATCTATTAGTGCTACACAAATAAGCTATATCAGCAATATTTTAAGAAGATGAAAAGAAAATAAAACTTGCCGATATCCGTTCTATGAATGCCCTAATTTTACATGCAAAATTAAAATATAATTTTTTGTAATAATTACTTGGCTGCTGTTCTGATGAATTTTTTAAAAATTATTATTTGTACCTAAATTATAATGATAAAAAGAGAGTTACGTACCTGCAAAAACTGCAAAATATACAAAATAGCGGCGAAGAAATTTGATGTTGTATAATGACATTTTTAGAAAGTTCTTAAGTAAGATTTAATTGAAATTAATTTAAACATATTTTAACTATTCCTTATATATTCTAAACTATGTATCATCATCATGACAAGTATAAGACATATATCTACACAGAAAAAAATATTCTAAAAAAATAATTACTTATAAATAATAAATATAAATAAATATAAATTAAATAATAATATAAAATTGGTTAATTTATTAAAAACCTATAAGATAGCAAACCCAGGTCATATTTAATTAAATAATAACCATAATAATATATATAACAATCAACAACGAAACACTTGATAACATGCTCGACAAATATCTAGGCTTCCAACAAAGCACCAAACTAAACCACACTCACATCAAAACAGAGCTCAGAACCGAATTCAAAAATAGACTGACGAAACTTTTACAAACAAAACATAACTCAAAGGATCTTACTAAAGCCATCAACACGTTCGCCACACCTATACTCACATATTCATTTGGTGTCATCAAATGGACACACACAGACATAGAAATCATTCACATCCTTATACGTTCTCAATTCGCCAAATACAGGAAATTACACCCCAACGCATGCAAAGAAAGACTTACCATCGAGAGGAAGGCAAAAGGATGAGGAATCATAGACATAAGATCACTACACACAAAACAAATATAAGCACTTAGGAAATTCTTTCACACCAAGCAAAGCAGCCTTTATACAGCACCAGTAAAAGCAGACAAAAACTAAACACCACACGACTTATCCCGGGGCCACCCAGCAGATACTCACAGTCACACCCAATTACAACAGGAAAAGATGAAAACGTGGTCAGAAAAAAACACTGCACGGAAAACACAGATACCACATAGAACAAGACCACGTAAATAAGAAACAATCGTACACCTGGTTACAAGATGGGCAGCTATTCCCTGAAACAGAAGGCTCGTTACTTGCCATCCAGGACCAAGTCATATTAAGCAGAAACTACCAAAAGCATATCATCACAGACCCAACTATTACCGAAGCCAGATGCAGGAAATGCCACTAGCAGAGAGAAACGATTGAGCACATAACAAGCGGATGTAAAATATTAGCCAGAACGGAATATACAGCCAGACATGACTCAGCTGCAAAAGTAGTTCACCAAGCACTAGCCACAACATACAAACGCATAGAAAACACAGATCCCTACTATAAATACACACCAACATCCATACTTGAAAATAAAGATTACTAGCTTTACTGGGACATCAGTATCCATACAGACAAAACAATCCCCGCCAATCAACCCGATATTACTTTTCAGTGCAAAAAAGGAAAAGTCACCTATCTAATTGACACAGCTGTTCCCAACGACACAAACATCCAAACAAAATACACAGAAAAAATCTTCAAATACACAGACCTTGCGAGAGAAATAAGAAGGCTATGGAAACAAGAAAAAGTCATCATTGTCCCCCTCATCATATCAGCCACAGACCTTACACCAACAACATTCACATCATACTTAGTATGATAAAGACACAAACATACACAAAAACATTCAGAAGTCAGTGATTTTGAAAACATGTAACATTGTCAGGTCTTTCTTTAATACACAATGGTAATAGCGTTTGTACTGACTTGGCTTGGGCCCGTCAGCCGAACATGGAACTACATTGACCAAATGTGAGAAAGAAGAACTTTTTTGTGACAATATATTACTAAAATTAAATATGTCACTTATTCTTTACCGACACTTCATTGTATTAAAAATGGAAAACGATGTATTACTATTATTAATTTTATTATATTTCTTGTACAACAATTTTCTGCCAGAAAACTAAGAAGTCTCCTTGAACCAATAATTTTTTTCAAATTCTGATTTCCATCAGTGCAGTTTTCTTGTATTTTATTTAAAACATGGTGGCATTGTAGTAACTTCAAATATTGATGCATCTGTTCCTTTGTCTTTGTTTTTAATGTCCACTAATTCCGATTTCTAGATATTTGGACACCTTGTTAGGTTATATACCATCATTCAAAATGAAGATATCAATTAATAAGCGAAACTTTGTTCCTTTACTGTGCAGCACTATATTAGGACGGCTTGATGGTAATAGGCATGATGACAGTAACAATGAATCACCGATATTATGACATTAAATAATGAAATAGATTAAAAAGTTTCTAAAAGATGTTTTTATTTTTGTATTAAAAGTGAGATTAATATTATTTTTATTACAATAAAAATGCAAAATACAGCAACCCGCCATGTGGTGTGGAATACCTATCAGAGCAAATGACGCCACGCCTAAGTAAACATTATTTCGGTCGAACTTCTCTTGTGTTAACGGTAATCTCTGCCCCGTTTATCAATTAATTTGTGCTTTTAAACTATCGAGTTACCTAGAACCAAGAAACGTTAGCGATGAAAGACGGATTTATCAAGGCAAATAGCTCTAATTTACCTAGAATTGATTTGTTGATGCTTGGAGAGTTTCTTGCGTCAAACAAGGACTTTTGCTCAGCAGAATTCCGAAATATCAAAACTTCTATGTAAGTATATAAATAATCTGTATTAAAACTATAATTTAAAACTCAAAAGCCCATAAAAGCTGCACTTTATTTCTACGTCATGGTTTTATTAGTTTTAGGTTAGGTTATGATTTTTATGAAAATGTTGTTGTATACTAAATATAATTCTCCATATCATTTGGCAACTGGAACAAGAATAAAGTACCCATTAAATAAACAGTAGTGGATGATAACATTAAAGAAATAAAACCTAACCTCAATAGTGATGTGACTATCCAAAGATATTATTTAGGTAATTAACAATTCCTCAAAGAAGATTATTACGATATATCCCATTTAAAATAATAAAAATATTAAGTTAAAATTTACATCAAAATAAAAAACAAACAAAAAATAAATTGAAGAATTTGGAGAAATAACTGCTGGGTCTCGCCGTGCAAGAGTTAGCTACTTATTTCTTATTGTTTTCTTGTTTGGAACGTAAACAAAAACTTGTTAGGAGTTTTTATCGATGTGTTTTTACACTGAGGGGCCGCACATCACTTATACACTTTAGAATCCATTTTAAACACACAAAATAACAAAATGATTGTATAGACACCGTATATTTTACTGTTGTTGACATGGAGTTTACAAAGGCGTGACGTCACGAGCGTTTTGGCGTGAAATTCAAAATTAGTTTAAAAAACCGATCAAGTGCAAGTTGAACTTGCGCAATTAGTGTTCCGTACGTTGATTGCTTTTAAAATAAAAAAAGAATGTTACTGAGGTATAAAATGATCAGTAACTTCACAAAATATACCCCAAATGGGTTTTCAACAAAGTTTGTTTCCAATCTTTACTGAAATCTGATGACCTTGAAATTTTTGTTTTTTTTTTATAAACCATATAAATTATTAAAGGTAATGCACGCGTGATAATTTTCGTTTAATCTACACCCCGTGGAGAATATTCCAGAATTTTTTTCGAAATTTTTTGATAAGTACTTTTCGAGATAAGGCCCGGGACAGCGATTTTTCGCGAATTTTTAAAAATAATACAAAGAAAAGTGCGCGCAAGTATAATATTATATATACATTTTTTACTCGTGTTTTCACAAGCTTTCATTTGACACCACACTCGATGACCTAGTAAAAAAATTTTTTTTTCACTTCCGACTTCACCCCCCAAAACTAACCCCTTAAGTCAAAATTTAATTCTCAAAACTACATGGCTCTGATGAGGCCATCAATTCCTATATTATTACCAAATTTCACCTTTCTATGTCAAATAGTTTCGGAGAAAATCGGGGTGTGACAGACAGACAGACAGACACCGAAGTGATCTTATAAGTGTTCCGTACGGAACACTAAAAAGGCCAATTTTATGCTACGAAACCTGTAATTTCTCCAGAAATATATATTTTTTTGGAAATAGTAGTTCCGTAAGAACATCGTGGAATAGTTTTTTAAAATTAGTTGCAAGATATTTATATATTCCAGGAGATTGTTTTAGATTCTGAAATGTCGATGATCGCCTTTGGGTGACACTAATATCATTTTTCAACTACTGCGATCTTCATCTATCTGTACGTGGTCTAGTGAACAAATATAGCCCATGTGTATATGCATTTGAAGCTAGCTCTGTCCATTCTGTTATCGCCTGACTTACATATTCGTTCATCATTAATGCAACACATTCGACATTTTGAATAGTATTAGGCGGCTAATATTAAACACTCGGTTTCACGTCTATGTTTAGAACTGCACAGCTACAATATTGTAAAATCTTTCTCAGGTGTTGGCCTGTTCAGAGCTCTAAGGAATTCCCCATGTAGTGGTTTACCTTCAAGAAGGTTAACCTCAAATTCCTTGCTTTGTTTTAGTTAATTATTGCAACTGGCTGTGAATTTATGTTACACAAAATATATTTGTCCTTGATTGTCCCAGCTTATTATTATTATTGTTCTTCTTTCTCACATTTGGTCATTGTGGTTCCATTTTTGGCTGATGGGCTTATGGTATTTCTTACGAGTAACTGTTAAAAGTGGTTTTGCTTGAAATTTGGAGCAATAATATGTTTTAGCATCATTCATTCATTGCTTCAATATAAAGATGGTTTGCCACGCCATATTGTCATAATTAATTGTAATAGTTTCAGATATTTAACACGTAAAAGATAGGAATCCATACTTTTCGATCCGAGGCATGCGTTTTTTTACAATTTTTGTTTTATGTGCATTAAAATGTAAAAAGTTACTTTGCTTTCGTTCGTTCAAATATGAATATTAGTTTTTGAAAAAATATTAGATAAATATTACATTTTCATGTATTTTATAAAGGGAATTGTCGCTATGACAACGTAGCTTAAAGGAGACTGCGCGCGCAGATGCGGACGTCCTTTCAAATTTTGAATCACATATATACATTGCACTGATAGTACTTTCTTTTAAAAAATACTAGAATAAACGCGTGCATCGCACGCGCATTAATTCAGTTATCAATACTTAATGATTGATATATTTTTAATAAGCAATCCGTTTAAATTAATTGTACATAATTTTTAATGTATATTATGTAAAAGTATCTAGGTGATTATAAATAACACGCGACTACGTTCAACAGGAAGCAAGCGAGAAGCTACGTTGCCACATTCATTATACCCTGAAAACCAAATTACTTCACGTCTTTCTTGATCTCTCTGTCTTCTTGTAAGAAATACTTTAAACCAAATCGGCACAAACGCTATTAACCATTGTGTATTAAGGAATGACCTGACAATGTTATATGTTCTCAAAATCACTGACTTATGAATGTTTTGTGTATGTTTGTGTCCTTATTATTTTGGTGTGAATGTTGTTGGTGTAAGATCTGTGGCTGATATGATAAGGGGGACAATGATGATTTTTTCTTCTTATTTTTGTAGCAAGGTCTGTGTAATTGGACATTTTTTCTGTATATTTCGTTCTGATGTTTGTGTTGAGGACAGCTATGTCAATTAGATAGGTGATTTTTCCTTTTTTGTATTGAGTAGTAATATTGGTTCTATTAGCGGGGACTGTTTTATCTGTATGGATATTAATGTTCCAGTAGAGCTTGTAATCTTTATTTTTAAGTATGGATGTTGGTGTGTAATTGTAGGAGGGACATGCGTTTTCTATGTTGTGGCTAGTGCTTGGTGAACTACTTTTGCCACTGAGTCATGCCTGGCTGTGTATTTCGTTCCTGCTAATATTTTTAATTGTTATATGTTCGATCATTTTTTATGCTGGTGGCATTTTCTGCATCTATCTCCTGTAATAGTTGGGTCTTTGATGATATGTTTTTGGTAGTTTCTGGTTAATATGACTTTAACCCGAATGGCAAGTAAGAAGCCTTCTGTTTCAGGTAATAGCTCCCCATCCTGTAACTAAGTGTATGATAGTTTTTTATTTACGTGATCTTGTTCTATGTGGTATCTGTGTTTTCCGTGGAGTCTTTTTTCTGACCATGTTTTCAACTTTTCCTGCTGTAATTGGGTGTGATTGTGTGTGTCTGCTCGGGATAAGTCGAGAGGTAACATATGTGGTTTTTGTCTACTCTCACTGCTGCTGTATAGAGGCTGGTTTGTTGGTGTGAAAGAATTTCCGAAGTGATTGAATTTGTTTTATGTGTAGTGATCTTATATATGATTTCTTTTCCTCCTGCTTCCCTGTCGATGATAAGTCTTTCTTTGCATGCGTTTGGGTATAATTTCCTGCCTTTGGTTAATTGAGAACGTATAAGGATGTGAATGCTTTCTATGTCTGTGTGTGACCATTTGATGATTTCAAATAAATATATGAGTAGTTATTATTTATACAAAAAAGTTGTTTTTTCTTACATTTGGTCAATGTGGTTCCACGTTTGGTTGACGGGCCTAAGCCAAGTCAGCACAAACACTATTACTATTGTGTATTAAGGAATGACCTGACAATGTTACATGTGCTCAAAAATCACTGACTTCTGAATGTTTCTGTGTATGTTTGTGTTGAGTTCTAATTGTACTAAGTGTGGTGTGAATGTTATTGGTGTAAGACCTGTGGCTGACATAATGAGGGGAACAATGATGACTTTTTCTTGTTTCCATAGCCCTTTTATTTCTGTTATTTTTCTGTGAATTTCGTTTAGATGTTTGTGTCGTTGGGAACAGCTATGTCAGTTAGGTGACCTTTCCTTTTTTGCACTGAAAAGTAATGCCCGGTCTATTGGCGGAAACTGTTTTATCTGTATGGATATTGATATCCTAGTAGAGCTTGGAATCTCTATTTTCAATTATGGATGTTGGTGTGTATTTGTAGTAGGGATCTGTGTTTTCTATGGGTTTGTATGTTGTGGCTAGTGCTTGGTGAACTACTTTTGCCGCTGAGTCATGTATGGCTGTGTGTTCTGTTCCGGCTAATATTTTACATCCGCTTGTTATGTGTTCGATCGTTTATTTCTGCTGGTTGCATTTCCTGCATCTCTCTTCTGTAATAGTTGGGTCTTTGAAGATATGCTTTTGGTAGTTTCTATGACTTTATCCTGGATGGCAAGTAAGAAGACTTCTCTTTCAGGGAATAGCTGCGCATCCTGTAACCAGGTGTATGATTGTTTTGTATTTACGTGGTCTTGTTCTACGTGCTATCTGTGTATTCCGTGTAGTGTTTTTTCTGACCACGTTTTCATCTCTTCCTGTTATAATTTGAGTAGTTATTATTATTATTATCATTTATGTTTTTAATCAGTTTAAGAGAACAAACTACACTCTGCACCTTCTTTGCAAGTAAATCAGTCAAGATACAGCAAGTTGGTATCTTCTTCAGATTTTATAGGAATACATGAGAACGTATTTCTAAAATTCGGGCAATTAGGACCACCGTTGTTACTAAAAAACATGGGAACCTCTTCTTCGTTATTTTATAAGAAGTGCTATATCAGGTTTGTTGGCCTACAAACACCTTGGAGTCGAAACAGTATAACAAAATTTCAGTTAATACGACGCCTGTTATTTCTTACTACCGACCAGATCTCTCCCGGAAGATACGGCAATCTGGAAATCTCATCAATACCATATGAATATCTAAGATGGCAATATAGGACAAGCAATGCTGCATTGTGACGAGTACACTTAATGTCAGCTAAGATGATCAATCGACTAGGGTACAATAAATTTTCACCATCACACCATCCTGATAAGTAAGTACAAATCCGTCAGTTCGGATGCAAAAAAGGTAAATTTTTATGATAGTTGCAGCAAATCGATACTTGTGTAAAGCCCTCCATGTTGGGCTTTTCTGTAGGCTCTCTGTAAAATTGTTGTTGTTTTCTATTTTAATAACTCGTAAATCTTGACAGTTCTAAATCTAGGATCTTAAGCTCACCATTTTGTTGTCCGATGACCTCACTTGACTTTACCCTCAGACTAATTCTTTTCACTGCACCTTCCACAGTTCAAAACAGAAAGGCTTTTTCTACGTTGCGTTCATACATCATCTCTAGAAGTGAATCGGAACTTATTTCAATCTTGCACAGACCCGCTACAATCTGAGTAAGCAGATCGAAAATGAAGAACTAAATTCACGTGTATGATTTTACATGTGGTAACACCCAGGACGTTCAGTTTTTCTTTCGTTCTCTTTACCTTTCCGAAGGAATAGTGAAGTACCGGTATAGCCAGCATACTGGTAGCAACAACTTTATTACGTCCTGAGAGTTCTGACGGACTGATCTTCTGTTTAGTTGGGAATGTGGAATCTTTGGCACAATGATACTACTCAGTATATATCACCACTACACCAAACACTTTATTTTTGCACTCGACGCGCGTTTCGCTAACCATGTTAGCTTCATCAGGAGGGATGATTGACTAAAGCTAAAATTACAAATCTACCCTATTTATACTTAGCCTAACCCTTGAATTACTCAAGCGGAACTAATGACATAGGCAAGGCCCTCAGTTCCGGTCAAGTATCCAGTAGAGGGGACTATAAGGAATAGGCCCTCTGTCTTTATTTAAACTACTTTTACATTTTATGATTTCCATACTTTCGTATGCGTTCAACAATCTCCTATCAGATACATTTTTTATTAATCTTAGATTATCTAATGTTACAGTATGATCAGCTTCAAGAGCATGTTCGGCAATGCTAGACTTTTCTGTTCTATTGAATCTTAAGTGTGCTAAATGTTCCTTAAATCGTGTTTTAATTGACCTTTTAGTTTGTCCAACATACTTTTTGTCACAATCATTACAACTAATTTCATAAATTCCACTTTTCTCACAATTAGGAATCTTATCTTTGGGATTTCCTAAGATATTCCTCAGATTGTCTGATGACTTATAGACTAAGGTGAGGCCTACCTTATTAAATACCCTATTGAGTCCCTTGCTATATTTCGGATTATATGGTATGGAGACATATTTGGTGTTATTTTCTTCGCGTGTAAAAAAGGTGGAATTCTGAATATTAAACCTAAATTTATGTCTATTTATTAGCTTATTTACTAAGTCAATAAAGAAAGGAATCGTATTAGAAATATAACTAGATTTAATGGTGACGACGATACGTATATATATATACGTATATATATATATATACATATAAATTTAATATATATATATATATATATATATATATATATATATATATATATATATATATATATATATATATATATATATACGAGGCTGGTTTGAAAAGTCCGTGCAGAAATAAAAACTACTTATGCGTTTGAGGTAAACTTTTTTTATTTTTCGACATAGTCTCCTTTTAGGCTTATACACTTCGTCCAACGATGTTCTAGTTTGTTGATCCCTTCCAAATAATAGGATTTGTCCAAGTCTGCAAAATATCCATTAGTGTCTGCAATCACCTCCTCGTTTGAATAAAATCTTTGTCCCGCCAGCCATTTCTTCAAATTGGGGAACAAATAGTAGTCCGAGGGAGCCAAGTCTTGCAACACTTCACACGATTCCGTTTTTGGTCAAGCGTGAGCAATCGCGGCACCCATCTTGCGGATAGCTTTCTCATGTCCAAATGTTTATGCAAAATATTATGTACCCATTCAGTCGAGATGCCCACAGCACTAGCAATCTCACGCACCTTAACTCTTCTGTCATCCATCACCATATCATGGATTTGATCAATGATTTCTGGAGTCGTAACCTCCACAGGCCGTCCAGAACGTTCAGCGGTACTTGTGCCCATATGGCCAGTCCGAAAATTTTGAAACCACTTATAAACTGTTCCAATCGAAGGTGTAGAGTCACCATAATGTTTATCAAGCTTCTCTTTAGTCTCCTGAGGCGTTTTGCCTTTCATAAAGTAATGTTTAATCACCACACGAAATTCTTTTTCGTCCATTTCTTGAAAATCACTCGACTTCCTTGATTCACACGAATGCCAAACACAAAGAAATAGACCAATATGGCTGAATTCAAGAGATGCTACTAACTAAACATGACCTCGAGACGCGCCGGTGGTGCTGGTTCAAACCAGCCTCGTATATGTATGTAGTAGTGGTTTTTCTGGTATCTCGTGTTAACTTAAAGTCTCCTGATGGACAGTTTTGATGACGGTTTGATGGAATCTCTTCCATCCTTTTCAAAGCGTTGATCACTAGACGATATCTTGGAGATGTATATATACTTAACAGAACCTGATCTGGAATGAAATAATTTGCCAAGGACTGTGTTTCCGACCGAGTGCCATTTACAGCAATTCGAGACCAACGTGAGTCACCTTTTCCACACACGTGTCGTTCCTGTAGCACTTTTGGCATTTCTCTGCAGCACGTATCCATTTTTCTGGCAGAAATTCTATTTTGTTTATCTAATTAATTGGAACTATGAGAAAACTTGTTTAAATAAATATTTGAAATAACCACGTTATAATCAGCCGTAGCTCGCTAAATTAAAATCAAATCAATAATTTTCGGGCATACTTTATAATCTGTCACTTGTTGCTAGTAATTTTGCAGTGGGTTTTCAAAGTAGTATTAAAAATGAGCTAGAGAAATTGAAATTCCATTTTCAGGATTGAAAATTGTACAGAAATATAGGAAAAATTGTTAAAAAGTCGCATGCTACTGTTCAATACATTGTAAACCAGTAAAAATTAACGGATTCCTATAAAATTCAACCACGCTCCGGTCGTCCCAAGAAACTGACTCCACATGAAGAGGCCAGTATTGTTAGACAAATAATTATAAATCTCAAGAAAAGTGCACCAAAATTAAAAGAAGGAGTACGGGAACTATTTTAGAAAAATGTTTGTCTAAAAACAGTGAGAAATTGTTTACACAGGGCAGGCTATAAGGGGTGTGCAGCCCGGAAGAAGTTGGTGATTTCTGAAGCAAATCGCATTACCATGGATCAGCAAGTCTATCTGAAAATTTTGAAAGAAAATTTAAGAGAAAGTGTCCAAAAATTAGCACTCGGAAAACGATACATTTTCCAAGAGGACAATGATCCGAAACATACCGCAAACTTGGTGCGAAAATAGATAATCCATAATGTGCAACAGCAGCTTCATACACCTCCGCAATCACCCGATGTTAACTCCATGGGAGAAACTTAAACGGCGCGTTCGCAAACATAATGTTTCAAATAGAGAAAAATTAAAAAACAGAATATTGAACGAATGGGAAAACATTCTAGCAGAAGTTTCTAAAAAGCTGGTTGCAAGCATGACAAAAAGGTGACAGGACATTATCAAGGCCAACGGCGGTCCCACTAAATATTATTTTAAACGAAGTTGTTATTTTCCGCTAAATTCCGCTATACTATTATTGGTAATTGTTAATGTATGGAAATTTTTTGGACATTAATTTTGATTACATTTTTATAACAATGATGTAACTTCTAAATAAAATGTCCCGTAGTTGTTTTTAATACTATTCATCGTTGGTTAAGTTTCAAATATTAATTTAAACATGTTTTCTCATAGTTCCAATTAATTAGTTAAACACAACAGAAAAATATTATAGAAAGCAGGTGGTTTATGGAGACTTTTTTAGACGGACTATATATGGTTTTAAAAAAATATAGATTTAAATGGTTAATGTTCTAGGTTTTTTAGCATGTCTAGTTTTTACATTTTATTTGTTGACCTTCACAGTATTTAGTATTGTTAGTAGGTTCAAAGTGACATTAAAAAGAAGAATAATTATTCATTGTTTTGTAGTTTTTCTCCTGATGAAGTTGTCGGTGTACAACGAAATATAGAGAACTGAATGACGAGTGAGAAGTTTTACTGACTGACAATACTAATATAACAAAAATTGTTAAAATATACATATATATATATATATATATATATATATATATATATATATATATATATATATATATATACTCATATATATATATATATATATATATATATATATATATATATATATATATATATATATATATAATACAATCTTAGTTGGGGAACTCGGCAAGAAGGGGGCGTGATAAGAGATCACACAATTTTCATTAAGCCAATATTTCGGTCCTGGATTGGGACCTTCTTCAGGGCAGAACTGAAAAGAAGAACATAGCGTATTCACTGATCGTGTCTAGGACAACTTTAAATTAATGATGTTATCGTTAGGTTGTTATAATAAATAAAATTAGTGTAGAACAAGAATAAGATGTTAGTCATAATAAGTTAAAAAACTCACATGAGAAGTGCAAAGATTTCGTTAGCCTGAATGGCCGTAGGTAGCTTATACATACAAAAGTTGTTACATATAAAAGTTGGTTAATCCATAAAATATATAAAATACACACTAAAACACTGTAGACAAAAATCTAAAAACCAAATTTAAAACATGGATGTAATTGGAACCTTGGATGTTGAGAACATTGTTGATTATTTCACCTGTGACCACCTCACATGGCCACCGCCATTTAGGAAAGATGACAAGGACGACAGGAGACAGCTGCCCGACAGAGATAAGGGGTTTAGTCAAGAAAACTCAATTAACCAGAATGCGGGGTCGACACCTAGAAGGAACCGATAGAAAAGGAAGTGCAAATATTGGACCCAAGAGAGAAGGAGACAGCCAATTGAGCGACCAAAGATCCGGTATGTGGTAGAGGAAGGATAAATCATAATTTATTAATTTCTTGTTGGAATCTGATTGGAGGAAGAGATTGTTAGCAAAAACCAATGAAGACTGGAGGCACCAGAAGGTGTTAGAGGGGTGACGCAAGGTACTGTCAATGGAAGGAAGACAGAAATCATTAGTGCACAAAATGGCCCAGATAAAATGGAAGGAATTTGTGGAGCCCAGGATCAAAGAGAACCGCAAATAAAGAGAGGAAGGAGGAGAGAAACCCTGGAAATTACGGAGCTAAAAGAGAGACGACCAACGCGGTTCAGATGGATCATAAAACACTTGAAGACAGGGAATTATTTTGTGGGATTGATTTATCACAGGAGAGGAGGAAACTATATATGCTACTAAGACCATCTAGGTCGGTCCTTTTATTGATATTAAGGTGATTCTCCTGGATGTAACACATCTCAAGGAATTCTCTCTTGGAAAGATTGTTAGAGAAATGAAGAATTTTGGGTTACCTGAAATTAAAAGAATGACCATTGTCAACAGAATGGGTCGTCAAAGCACATCTGTGTGGATGGCATCTAGTATCAGAGTGCAATACGACGATTCAAGGATTGAGAAGTTTGGCCAATATAGATTGATGGACAATTGAGGCAGGAAATTGAGTAAATCAAGTCTGACATGGAAAGAACTGGCAGCGGGGCCTTAAGCTTGCTGAAGACACGTCTGTTTTTGAAGAAGTAATATTTAGCGATTTTAATGTTAGGAATGACACGCAAAATGTGGACCAATTTGTTTGTAAGTCCAGGAATGAATGGTAAAGAAAGCAGCGACCAATTTATTTCGACTGGGGGAGTTAAAGGGGGAGGGGAGATATGCGGTAGGTGAAGGGGAGGGGGTTGTGGGGGAATTTTATGGATATGAGTTAGCTTGTTGACTTCATCTTTGGTTCTTAGTAAGAGTTTTCGATTGTATCTATTCTCTATGAAAAGATTTGTAAGAGTTTCTTGTGACTGGAGTAAGAAATCAGGATGGACTATTATCTTCAGTCTTCTATATAAGCCTTTGATGACGTTGACTTTCACCTTCCAATCATGGCCAGAGTTTGCATGGATATATCTCCCAGAAGAAGTAGGTTTCCATTCCTATATCAATACGTAGACGATTTAATTCTATCCATACCAGCTGATGGTAAAGAAGAGGTTCTTCATGTTTTCAACTCATTCGACCCACACCTGCAATTCACTATGGAAGAAGAAACCAACAATGCTGTTCCATTTCTGGACACAAGAGTCGTTAGAGACTCCCATAACATCATCAAACTTGATTGGTATAAAAAACCTACTTCTTCTGGGAGATATATCCATGCAAACTCTGGCCATGATTGGAAGGTGAAAGTCAACGTCATCAAAGGCCTATATAGAAGACTGAAGATAATAGTCCATCCTGATTTCTTACTCCAGTCACAATAAACTCTTACAAACCTTTTCATAGAGAATGGATACAATCGAAAACTCTTACTAAGAACCAAAGATGAAGTCAACAAGCTTACTCATATCCATCAAATTCCCCCAGAACCCCCTCCCCTCCACCTACCGCATATCTCCCCTCCCCCTTTAACTCCCCCAGTCGAAATAAATTGGTAGCAGCTTTCTTTACCATTCATTCTTGGCCTTACAAACAAATTGGTCCACATTTTGCGTGTCATTCCTAACATTAAAATCGCTAAATATTACTTCTTCAAAAACAGACGTGTCTTCAGCAAGCTTAAGGCCCCGCTGCCAGTTCTTTCCATGTCAGACTTGGTTTACTCAATTTCCTGCCTCAATGTCCATCAATCTATATTGGCCAAACTTCTCAATCCTTCAATCGTCGTATTGCACTCCATAAAAGTGATACTAGATGCCATCCACACAGATGTGCTTTGGCGACCCATTCTGTTGACAATGGTCATTCTTTTAATTTCAGGGAACCCAAAATTCTTCATTTCTCTAACAATCTTTCCAAGAGAGAATTCCTTGAGATGTGTTAAATCCAGGAGAATCACCTTAATATCAATAAAAGAACCGACCTAGATGGTCTTAGTAGCATATATAGTTTACTCCTCTCCTGTGATAAATCAATTCCACAAAATAATTCCCTGTCTTCAAGTGTTTTATGATCCATCTGAACCGCGTTGGTCGTCTCTCTTTTAGCTCCGTATTTTCCAGGGTTTCTCTCCTCCTTCCTCTCTTTATTTACGGTTCTCTTTGATCCTGGGCTCCACAAATTCCTTCCATTTTATCTGGGCCATTTTGTGCACTAGTGATTACTGTCTTCCTTCCATTGACAGTACCTTGCGTCACCCCTCTAACACCTCCTGGTGCCTCCAGTCTTCATTGGTTTTTGCTAACACTCTCTTCCTCCAATCAGATCCCAACAAGAAATTAATAAATTAATAATTATTTCATTAGATAATCTTCTTGCTCCCATTATTGTCTCTCTCTCTCTCGCTCCCTCGCTCACCCTTTACCTATAATTGGGTTATGATTTATCCTTCCTCTACCACATACCGGATCTTTGGTCGCTCAATTGGCTGTCTCCTTCTCTCTTAGGGTCCAATATTTGCACTACCTTTTCTATCGGTTCCTTCCAGGTGTCCACCCCGCATTCTGGTTAATTGAGTTTTCTTGACTAAACCCCTTATCTCTGTCGGGCAGCTGTCTCCTGTCGTCCTTATCATCTCTCCTAAATGGCGGTGGCCATGTGAGGTGGTCACAGGTGAAATAATTAACAATGTTCTCAACATCCAAGGTTCCAATTACATCCATGTTTTAAATTTGGTTTTTAGATTTTTGCCTACAGTGTTTTAGTGTGTATTTTATATATTTTATGGATTAACCAACTTATATATGTAACAACTTTTGTATGTATAAGCTACCTACGGCCATTCAGGCTAACGAAATCTTTGCACTTCTCATGTGAGTTTTTTAACTTATTATGACTAACATCTTATTCTTGTTCTACACTAATTTTATTTATTATAACAACCTAACGATAACATCATTAATTTGAAGTTCTCCCAGACACGATCAGTGAATACGCTATGTTCTTCTTTTCAGTTCTGCCCTGAAGAAGGTCCCAATCCAGGACCGAAATATTGGCTTAATGAAAATTGTGTGATCTCTTATCACGCCCCCTTCTTGCCGAGTTCCCCAACTAAGATTGTATTTTTAATAATTTTGGTAGATACGGCAATTTGTTGCTTTCTTTCTTTATATCTACATATATATATATATATATATATATATATATATATATATATATATATATATATATATATATATATGTATATACATATATATATATATATATATATATATATATATATATATATATATATATATATATATATATATATATACATATAAATTACATTTTTTTTTTGGTTTCAATCCTTTCAATTTCAACTTCCTTCTCTTCTTTTGACGAAGGGGGAGGGTGAGGAGAGGAGGTTCATATTAATTGCTAGTCTATACTAACTTTGTCTGTTAATTTTTTCTATATGTTTTTTAGTGTATTACGGTACTCTAAATAAGTTGATAATCATCCACTAGAATGAAAATAATAGAAATATTTTTTAAAACATCTCCAATCATAAGTTTAATTTCTACTTGTGACTGGGTGTAACGTAATAATAGAAATTAGCAATGCAATAAGTTAAAGTTAATTTATTAAAAATAAAGCTTTTTTTGTAATCTATATACTTATCAGCGTACGTATTATCGGATTGTTACATCAATAAGTTTAAATTTGTTCGGCTGATTGCCAAAAAGCATTGGGCGGGAGAGATAAAGTGATTACACAAGGGGCTGGAAGGCGTTTTTTATTGTGATGAATTTAGCAGCTGTAGAACATTTTATATTCGTACCATATAAGGAATATCCTAAGGTTTCTTACAGAAACAAACAAGATACAAAAAAATGATATACAACGCCCATCAACAAAGTTGGAAAAATTGCTTCAAAGAAGCCGTTGTAAAAAGATTATCATGTGGTATAGTAATGTGAGAGTTAGAACATAATCAAATCTAAATTTTATAAATTAGAAAATAGTTTAAAGAAAAGTGGATAGTTCTCTTGACGATAACAATTTGTAAGCTAAGAAAGAAATTTTTGTACCCCCCTTGCATCGTAAAGTTATTTTCTGTACAAAAATATTCATTTCTTTCCTAGTGTATACGTCTCTCATTCCGTTTCCCATAAATATTTATACCCAAATTTGTTTATGATCTCAACAAAGAACCATGAAAAGTTACCATGCAACTATTAAAACCTTACAAAATTTATCGCACCGCACTCCTTTTACACTCTTCCCCTAATGTCATATTACCCAAAAATTATAGGTTCCTTTCTTATCTCAAATATTATAGGTACACCAAATTGGCTCTTGATATTTTAATTCGTTCAAAAGTTATTGTTCCAAAAGTCAGTCAGACAAACAGCCACACCGACGAAAATGAGTGGCAATATTTTTCTTTGATATAAGAAACTGAAATATGTAGAAAAATAAAAACCTCGGAGAATGATTTTTTAACCTTACACACAAATAAAAATTTCTTTAAAAATATCAAGACTCCTCGATTTTTCGAACCAAAAAAAACGAGAATGGCGTATCAGCCTGTTATCGGTACTATACAAAATCCTCACTAGAACATATAGATCAGGGGTGCTCAAACTTGAACTGCTGGCGATCTACCTCAATATTGTTAGACTACGATCGATCGACTCTGAAAGGCTGCAAGTAAGTGTGATGCAGGATTGTCGTCTAGGTAGGGTGTATCGTGGCATAGATATTAGTTTTCCGCACAATATGCATTTTTTTAGTCAAGGTAAGTGTAGGTCTGCTCTAAAATGTCAAAGAAAAAACTCATGATTATTCAAAATTGCGAGTTTATTGGTTCTTACAAAACAAACGAGTTCTAGTGTCTAAACTTAACTAAAGAGTGACTTTGGATGTTGAAGCGTGGCACTGCATGTTCTCAGCATACTTTTCATAAGATGGTACGTAATTACCGAGTGCTAGTCGCAAGCAAGATGACATACGTTCGTCAGTTATTCGATTGCGATATTCTGACTTAATTATCTTCATTTCAGAAAATGCAGACTCGCACAAGTAAGTTGACCCAAACATTGCCGTCAGTTGAAGGGCGATTTGCCTTAGATTCGGATATTTATCTTCAGATATAAAACACCAGAATTTTGTATCAGATGCTGTGGCTTTGAGATGTATATCTGATATAATCTGCACTAACTCATTTTCAACAGAACATGAGTCCATGTTAATCTGACTTGCTATTTCAGTAGCTAATTCCTCAATGTTTTTACACGAAAAAGGATAACTCATAAATGATGCGATATTTGCCAATTTACTGAAATCATAAAAACGTATTTCGAATTGGCCCAACATATTTGATAATTCTGCCTCATAAATATCATAATTCAACTGAGGAATCCTTGCTTCCAAAGACGGAAAATTTTTCAGATCCTTCCTTTTCAGTTGATCTATCATCAATTTACTTTTGAATGCGTTTATTGCGCTAATCATCTCAATAATAGTTTTTTCCTTTACCTTGAAGCTCCAAATTAATGGTGTTAAAATGCATTGTGATGTCTGTCAAAAATGCCAAATCAGTCAGCCATTTTCCGTTTTTCAGCATCTGAGTGTCATCACCTCTTTCGTCCAGAAAAGCTGTTATTTCGGGCAATAATTCTTGAAACCTTTCTAGGAATTTTCCGCGACTCAACCACCTGAGGTCCGTGTGAAGAACTAAATCAGTGTGTTCAGCTAACTCACTATCTTTCAACTGCAATTTAAAGAGCCGTCGTTGCAAGCTACGTGCACGGATATAATTCACAATTTTTATTGCAATGCTCATAATCTCCTCCATGTTTAAAACTTTTGAACACAAAACTTGTTGATGTATAATGCAATGGAAGGAGAAAAATGAACGGAAATCATCATTAGCTCGACACAATGCCACAAAACTGTTTTCGTTTCCAATCATTGCTGGTGCTTCATCGGTTGTAATGCACACTAGTTTATATATTGGTAGCTTGTAGTTTGTTACAAAATTGAAGAAAACGTCATATATATCTTCGCCACGGGTCTTTCCTTTCAGAGGAATCATTGTCAAAATCTCTTCCTTAGCCGACATGTCATTGAATACCATTCGAATAAAAATACATAGCTGGGCAGTGTCTGTCATATCGGTGGATTCGTCGAACTGTAAAGAAAAGTATGTACATTCCATGACATCATGTTTTAGTTTATCTGCCATATCCTGATTCATGACTTCAACACGCCTTGTGACAGTCGGACGAGATAACTGAAGTTCTCTAATAGCAGACATAATCTCTGTTTTATTTTTAAAATCTCCAAATAAAGTCTCACCCGCTTCAATAAATGCTTCCTTCACAACCAATCCATCATCAAATGGTTTCTTGTGTTTCGCCAATATATGAGATATTTTAAATGACGCGATCGTTGCAGCTTTTGATTGTTTGGCTGGTCTTGTGAACATGGTTTGTTCTTTTTTTCACACAAGTTATCAAATCACGTACTTTTGGTTTTTCTTAATTCACTCTGTGGCGGAAAATCCTTTTCATAGTTTTTATGAACCGTTTTATGATGCCTCTCTAAGTTCCCACGCGGAGGTATTGTAACTGACGCACGGCAAATGAGACAAATGCACTTATCCTTTACCATACAAAAGAAAATTCTTCCTCCCAATCGTTATTAAAATGATAAGTTTTACTTTTCTTCGCCGCACTTATTTTGGACTATTTATTAATAAACTTTGTATCGATGTATCGCCTTCAAGTTACAACTCAGACTGACTCCTATTCCTTCAGGCGCAACATTTATATCGGTGCGAACAAAGTCACGAATGTTCCCGTCAAACACGCCGCCCGAAGTTTCTAGAAAAATCGGCGGGAATCAAAAACGCGGCTTTTCTTTGACAAGTACCACGCGTTCCTTTGATAAAGCCGTCTTTTGCCGCTAGCAGGGGGTTATTACGATAAAAGAAAGTGATGAGGGGGTTATTCTGGCCTAATTGTGGATCGAATAAATTTTTAGTAGTTTATTCATTACATTTTGTTTTAGTTACCTAAAACAAAATCTGTGAATAGTTCTATATCGGAATTTTTTTCTCGAGATCGACTCAAAAAGCACTCGCGATCGACTTGTTGATCGCGATCGACCGTTTGAGCACCCCTGATATAGATTAACGAACAAATTAGATAGTTATTAACCTCGTAAAAAAGCGGGATTTAGACGGGTATACAGCACTTTGAGCCATCTTTAAACAATTAGATTACTAGTGGAAAAAGCAAATAAATATAAGGTTACGTTGTAGATAGCAATGATTGACTACGAAAAAGCATTTGATCCGATAGAGATATGGGCAGTCCTTAACGCCTTAAGTAGTAATAGAGTCGACGAAAGACCTATATAAAAATGTCACATCACAAATGAAGCTTGAAAAAAAAACAAATAAAAGTGGAATTAGACAAGATGACTTAATATCCCCAAAGCTGTTCACGTTGACTCTAGAAGACATGTTCAAATCGCTAAAGTCCGAAAATAAAGGAATTTTTTTTTTTTTTTTTTTATGGGTCTAGCACACGTGCTACAGGGAAGTCCCTAAAGCGCTACAGGAGCGACACGCGCGCGGAGAAAGCGATTCACGCTGTTCTTAAATCGCTGTAAATTGTACTCGGTGGGAAACACAGTCCTGGGCAAATTATTCCAAAGAGATGACGTTCTCCATATAAATGACTGCTTGAAAAGCGTTGTACGAGGAGTAACAAGCTGAACCTCATACGGATGTGAAGTATTAGCGTAACGTGTACTTCTAACATGCACCGCTCTGGGAGGAATTAAACGGGCCACATCCTTCGAACACTTTCCATGAAAATACTTGTAGAATAGGCTCAAGTCGCCAACCGTTCTTCGATGTTCCAGCGAATCAAGGCCACCTGTCAGTTCCGGGTCTCCAATCAGACGAACAGCTCTTCTCTGAATAAATCCAACAAATGCAGTGTATGTTTGGAAGCGGAGCCCCAAACATGGGAGCAGTATTCCATAGTTGGTCGAATTTGAGCTTTGTAAAGAATTAACAGTTGTTGTGAAGTGTAAAGCCTTCTGGTTCGAAATAATATTCCCAACTTCTGAGAAGCTCTCCTTGCTATGCCTGCAACATGTTCATGCCAGGACAAATTTGCTCCCAAATTAACGCCCAACAAATTGAGTGACGATGTTAGAGGAATGGAGTGCCCCGATATAACTATGTCGGGTTCAGCAACGTTAACTTTTTTAGAAAAAAACTGCCGCCTGAGTTTTTGCAGCGTTAAATTCCACTTGGTTACTGTCACTCCAAGATAGAATTTCTTCCAGGTCTTTGTTAAGTTGAATGACTTCCTGCTGTCTGCGGACATTGGTCTGAGTAGCCGATGTTCGAGCGTTCAAAGTGAATGAAGAGATAAGTGTACTGTCATCTGCAAAGCTGTAGATTGGGTTCTCGGTCTTTTCCAGCAGATCGTTAATATAAATGAGAAAGAGAGTAGGAGACAGTATGGAGCCTTGGGGTACACCGGCGTTGATAGTGAAGGTGTTAGAAAGAAATCCGTCGACTGCCACTCGCAAAGAACGCTCTCTGAGGAAACATGAGAGCCACAAACAGAACTTTTCCGACATACCATAAGAACGTAGCTTAGCCAACAGCCCATAGTGCTAAACACGGTCGAATGCCTTGGATATGTCAAGAGCAAACGGCTCGAGATTCTCCAAAGTGTTCAATTGCGTTGTTCCAAACATGTTTTACATAAGTCAGGAGATCTCCTGTTGATCTATTTTTACGAAAGCCATATTGGTGATCGCTAATAATGTTGAATCCTTCAAGATATTTTAGAAGATGCTGATTGATAGCCTTTTCCATGACTTTCGATATTATTGAAAGCAGAGCGATTGGTCGGTAGTTATTTGGCAAGGTCTTCTTGCCTTTTTTAGGTATTGGCTGAACTGTGACACATTTCCAGCAGGAAGGAAATATTCCCTTTCTGTAAGATAGGTTGAAAAGTCTGCAGAAAACTGGTGTTAGTTCCCTCGCACAGTTCTTGAGAACTATGGCAGGTATTTCGTCAGCGCCAGAAGCCTTTTTGGTATCTAGCTTCATCAAAATACGTTTTATGATACGCTGCCTGAAGACAATATCGGGCATCCTTGACTGCACTATGGGAATATTAGGTGGTGTTTTTCCTTGGAAATCGACAGTAGAATGTAAAGCAAAGAGTTCAGCCAACAAGTTCGCTTTCTCAACAGGTGTCGTTGCAATAGAATTATCTGGCTGTGTGAGTGGTGGTATGGTGGATTTGGTGAAATTTTGACTAACTGCCTTAGCGACTGACCAAAAGGACCTGGAATTGTTGGGACAAGCGAGAAGTCTGTTTCTAATCCGTTGATTGTGTGCCTCCTTGGCTTCGTCCATAATTTCTTTGCACCTGTTCCTGGCACGAACAAAGGTGTTACGATTTATGGTGTTAGGATTTTCACGCCAATGTCGGTATGCAAGATGTTTAGAAGCAACAGCTTCTTTGCATTTTCGGTCATATTAATGGACGGTGAACAATTAAATCACTTAAGATTCGTAAATGATGTCACTTTGATTGCGAACACAAAATAAGAATAACAAGAAATGCTGATGGAATTGAATAATAAAGCTCGAGAAATAGAACCAAAAATAAACAATTATTGAACAACGAAACTGAAGATAACAGCTAGGAACTATTAATAGAAAGTGGAAGAATAGGAAAGGCACAAACATTCATATATTTAGGACAAAAAATCCAAATATCAAAAAATAATTTAAATACTGACTTGGATAGAAGAGTCTTGTTAGCTTATTCTGCGTTTGGAAGGTGGCAATCCACATTTAAATTGGACATCTCAAATACAATAAAAGCCAGCGTGTCCGATCAATATGTACTGCCATTATTAGCATATATCACTGAAACGTAGGCTTTAAATAAAAGTACAATATATAAACTCCAGTTAATCCAAAGACCAATGGAGAGGAGAATCCTAAATATTAGGCTTCAGGATCGTATTTCTAACATCGAGATACAAAGAAGATCAAAACTGACTAATGTAATACAACGAATAAGTACATTAAGGTTGAATTGGGCGGAGCATATCACAAGAATGAATGATAACAGATGATACTACTTAGTATATATCACCACTACACTAAACACTTTATTTTTGCACTCGACGCGCGTTTCGCTAACCATGTTAGTTAGCTTCATCAGGAGCGATCATTGACAGTCAATCATCGCTCCTGATGAAGCTAACATGGTTAGAGAAACGCGCGTCGAGTGCAAAAATAAAGTGTTTGGTGTATTGGTGATATATACTGAGTAGTATCATTGTGCCAAAGATTCCACATTCCCAACTTAGATAACAGATGAGATGATGCAGACGTAGGCCACAGACAAGAGGGACGGACGACATAAAAATATTAGCGGGACACCACTGAATACAAAAAGCAAACAACAGAGCTCATTGGAGACAATTTGCTGTCTGCATATATTTGCATGAATAGCCAATGTTCGAGCATTCAAGGCGAATGAAATAATCAGCATACCATACTGTCATCTGTAGAGCTGTAGATGAGAGTTTTGGTTCTTTCCAGCAGATTGTTAATGTAGATAAGAAAGACAGTAGGAGGCAGTATGGAGCCTTAGGGCACACCAGTGTCGAGAGTGAAGGTGTTAGAAAAAAAGCCGTCGGTCGACTGCCACTCGTAAAAAACATTTTTGGAGGGAACGCGAGAGCCATGAAAAGTACTTTTTAGACATACCATAAGAACCTAGCTTAGCCAGTAATCCATCTTATCGAACAGGGTCGAAGACTATCAAGAGCAACCGCTCCAGATTCTCCAAAATGTTAATTTACATTGTATTAAACATGTTTTACATAAGTTAGAAGATCTCCTGTTGATCTTTGCTGACGAAAGTCATATGGATGATCGCTAATAATATTGAATCCTTCAAGATATTTTAGAAGATGCTGATGGATACCCTTTTTCCAAAACTTTCGATATTATTGAAAGCAGTATGACTGGTTAGTGATTGTTTGACAAGATCTCCTTGCCTTTTTTCGGTATTGGCTCCACCGTAGCGTTCTTCCAGCAGGAAGAAAATATTATATTTCTATAAGATAGGTGGAACAGTCTACAGAAAACTAGTGTTAGCTTTCTCGTGCATTTTTTGAGTACTATGGCAGGTATTCCGTCAGGACTAAAAGGTTTTTTGGTGTCTAACTCCATTAGAAAATGTTTTATGATACCCTGTCTGAACATAATATCGATCGTCCGTGACTGCACTATGGAAGTAGTTGGGGGTTGTTTTTCCTTGAAAATTGACAGTAAAATATGAATCAGAAAGTTTAGCTAATAAATTAGCAGTCAGATGAGTCGTAAGATCTAAAAAAAACGTCTAACCACGGAAAAGTTGGCAAATATTCCATGAGTTTTTTCCATGTAACAGATTTTTAGTGCCAAATCTTGCGCGGCTGATTGGTAGGATACTCGATGTCGAAAGCAATTTATGGTCGAAAAAGCCTAATGGCTAATTTACAGTGATAATGTAAATCTTTGAATTGCTGGTTAAAAAACAGGTCAAGAAGACTGGCGAACTCTGTGACTTGACCAAGATCCGTATTAATTCATCGACAAACTGAGTAAAACTACAACTGTATGAAAATGATTCAGGTTCATGATCTTGTTCCTTGATCGTAATTGAATACTTAAGCCAGTTGTTGTTCTGAACATTAAAGCCGCCCATGGTAATTTCGGTATTTGGATACTTCATCTGTAAATGATCGATGGTGTCTGCAAGAGAAGCGATAACTGTTCTAAAGTTAGTATCATTTGATGGTCAATAGAGCCAGCAAATAAACGTTGTGGTTTGTTGAGTCGTTATTTTTAACTACAACAACATCAAAGCTTCTGTCAAATAGACATATTCCAAAGTTACGCCTAAATTAGGAATAGAAGTGGTACCCATTATAGAAAAAGTTGATGGTGCTGGCCGATAAACTGACCTTGGTTTCACAGAAAGCGATTGCATAAGGTTTATTTGATGGTGCACTGAATTTGTGTCCTAATTTAAACCTCGTGTCTTACAAAAATCTATCTTACAATTGTGATCTCGGCCTGTTGATACCACCAAACCAGCCCCCACCCGAAGATCCGAACAGGGGCTATTTTACCTCTGGAATTTTTTTTTTGATCCTGAGAGCTTCATCATGGCATTTGGTCTCACAGTCCGGGGATATCGGCATGGCCACAACACGTTTAGCAACCTGAATGCAGCCAAACCCGACGCGATGGTGTCACATCGGGCGACGCCTGGTAGTATTTGGACATTAACCATCTCAGTTGTTCTTTTAGTCTCCTTCTACGACAGGCAGAACCTACCGGAGGTGATATTCTGTCCCATGCCCCTACTGGAAAAAGGTATAAGGAATCCTACGTTAAATTATAAAAAATAAGGTAAGTAATTTATTGAATTTTCTGCTATTTGAAAAACAATTTAAAATTACAAGTATTTAATAAACAATATTGTACATATCTTGTTTTATTTTAACATGAAGCAAATATTTTATTTTTTTGTTAATACTCAAGCGCTTATCAAATAGAAAGTATTGATAAAAAGACAAATGCATTGTAAGTACTTAATTAAAAATTAATAACGTGGTTTTAATCACAGTAATCTAGGTAAAACAATAAAAATTTAAAACAATAACTAATTAGTATCGAAATTAAATAAGTGGGATGTGATTGTACTGAAAATATGATTTTCAGTCGAAATTTTTTTTATAGAGTTATTCTGTTGGGTTAATACATTGCGTTCATCTGAACAATACGTATTTAAACTTTAATTTAAGTAATTATAAGCAATTGCTTATATTTCAAAACAAAATATTTTTTAATGTGGGCTGATCACTTTCTAAAAGAATGGGTTTCCTTGATGATTATGTTGTTATTTAAAGGTCACTGTGAGAAAACAATTTTAATAATTTTAATAATAAACTAAAGTAAAAATCCCGACGAAGAACACAAATATTCTTTGGATATATTTTTTTTCCTTGCTGGTTTAACATTTTTCATTTACCTTTCACTCAGACTTGTCAGTTTAGATACCCAGTAGTCAAACTAATTAAAGTTACTCTGAGTTATAAACTTCTAGTCAAACAGGAAAATATTGGAAAATATCAAAATTTAACAGATGTAACATAGCTTATACTATTTTCAAAAATTAAGATAAATATATATATATATATATATATATATATATATATATATATATATATATATATATATATATATATAATATTAAAACAATATTTAATACGAAGTCAAAGAATGTCTAAATTAAAAATTTGGATAATCGTTTTTTTATTGTTCATTTCGATTCGGCTTTATTCATATTAGCAGCTTTAAAAAAATATTCGATAATAATGTAAGCACTAATAGAGATTTGATTACTCATAAAAATACAAAACAACAAAATAAAAGTCGTATCTCGACGTTGGGCTTTGACACCTTTCAATCATATCTCATAATAGTGTAAAAAAAAATTGATAGCATTCTTCATTCGGTTATTCCCTTCTAAATTTAGTTCTATAATGAATAGTAAATTTGACTTTTTTACACTAATTAGTAATCTGAAGTATTACTACTAGACATTTACAAAAAAAATGATACCGTATGGTGAGACATTAGTCACAAAACATTAATACCGATCTCCACGTCTCAAATTCGTTATATCGCTTATATGTGAGATTGAAAATAATTACATATAATTTTTTTTTAAATAGTTATCTTATTTTGTTTCTTTATTATTAATAGATCAGATCGTGCCCTGGAATGCCCAGATAAGGCCCAAAATGCTACGTCCGAAAATGGACTGTCGTTTAACCACTTGTATCAAGTACCGTAACATTTGTGACACTAAAAAAATCCAATGCCCCAAATGGCAGACGCCGCCGAGACCGGACCCAGTTGTAGGGCCCAAAAAACATCGATACAAAAAATTGACCATATAAAATAAAATTGGTTTGGGCTTGATCAAATAAGAGGGAACCTGCAAAAAGCAGAAGCCGCCAATACCGGAGAACGAAGCTGAACCCACTTTTCCAGCCAAAAACGGTAGTTTTTTGTGTTATTATAAAAAATTAATTCTCCTCAAAGTCAAACCAAATAAGATGAAGACAACACTCAGTATATATCACCACGACATCAAACACTTTATTCTTAGATTCGACGTGCGTTTCGCTAACCATGTTAGCTTCATCAGGAGCCATGACTGACTGAAAATGAAGACAAAAATTAGTAACTAGAAATATAATGACAAACTTTAAGCTCAAAACATGGCTAATAATATTTGTTTGTCAAATTCGATTTAAAGTGATTAATTATTTAATTTTTATTAAGCAATTGCCTTAGCAAAATATTTCTTATTTACTGATTTTTAGCAAAGTAAGTTTGTATGCTTACTGGCTTGAAATACAAGGTAAATAAAATAGCTTAGTAATACTATGAAAGTATTCTTATTTACTTATAATTACAGATAATCATTCCCGTATGAAGTCCAGTCGCCATTGCATTGCGAATCTCTATCATAAGAATATTTTCTATCTCTGTTATTATTATCCGGCTGAAGTATTTCAGTCGATAAAAGAATCTTTAATACAGGAGAACCATGTACTCTCTGCCTTAAGTGATGACGTAAACATTAAAGTGGTAGGTTTGAATCGATTAATAACCTATTTTTACTTCCATAAATAAACATCCCTTAAAAGGTTTAAATTTATTTTTAATTCTGTTAACAAAATCTTCATAATCTCTCACTATCCAAGCAGTTGGCGATATATGATTAGCTATTGCATCCGTTCACCAATTTGTTATGCAGGAATAGTAAACTTAGTACCTTGGAAACTTTATTTTTATTTCAAATGTATACAGGTTACTGCATAATCAATAAAAATCAGGATGAGCTTCTTTCATTTCTTGAAACTAAACTAATTTATTAACGTTATTACCCAATATTAAATAATTTCGTGTAGAAATTTAAAAAAAATATATATTGTTGATGTTATTGAGCACCACTTGTCCTTTAAAATTCGTCATATATATTATCGTATATACGGGGGATGTTAAATAGACCATCTACTCTTTCTTCGCTGCAGAGCTGATCGTGCATGTTGGCTTACAATAGACGCATTAATTAGTCTGCAGTAAATCTTCGAATTGTCAAAAATAATAGTATGACATTCGAAGCTTCATTTCTGGAGATAAATAAGAAAGAAATTTTGAGAGGATAAATACCTCATATGCTATTGCATAGACAGATTTAGGATTCTACCGGTGTTAGGAGGTGACATAGGTCCAATATACTTAGTCTAAATCTTAGCACTTAAATTTGATTAAAATTACATACAGATATTTTAATGCTTTTTGTAGAATTGGAACGATTTGGCGATTACTTGATGAAAATTCCTTTTTAGAAAATTAAAAGAAGAACTGTTGTTCAGATTTTCATTATATAGTATGTTATTTATCAAAATGAAATAAATAAAATAATAACTTCAATCGGCCGTGACATGTTTCGGTACACAGTACCTTTCTCAAACGGTAGTTGAACTTCTAGAGTAGAAGTTCAACTATAGAAGAATAACACAACAAAACCGTTTGTTGTGTTGTAATTAATTAATATTAGAAAGAAGTAATATTTTAACTAAGTAACACAATAAAAATAAATAGGTAAAACTATTTTATACTAGATATAAATTTGTTAGGTATTTATTCCAAATGTTCAAAATGCTGTTCGTTGTTAATCTTACACAATCTTGATTTTCTCACCGTGGCACTCATAACATTCTCCAACTAAATTTCAGTAATTTGATTTACTGCTCTTCTTAAGCGCATTTCTAAATCACTTCTGACTGTTGGATTTTTTAAAACTTTTTCTTTTAGTTGATTCCATATAAAAAAATCAAGAGACGTAAGATCTGGCGATCTTGCAGGCCACTTATTAGGGCCATTGGTACCTAACCCATTTGCACCAAATCTTTAATTCAAGTAGTTTACTACATTTCTACTATTGTGGGCTAGAGCGCAATCCTGCTGGAAAATAATGTCTCCATGGGTAAGTAAGGGCAAGGTATAGTTTCTAAAAAATCTTCAACATCATTTTAAATTAAGTCCAAATATCTTTCTACATTTAACGCACCATCAAATATAATAGGACCGATAATTCTTGTGCTAAGGGTACCCAACCACACGTTAAAGCCGAATCTTTCGTGATAGGCACGTTCTCGCATAATTCTAGAATTTTCTTGGACCCAATATCGAATATTGTTACGATTAAATAGATCCGCATTGATAAATCTAGATTCATCCGAAAATAGATTGTTGTAATAAAATTGGTTATCAAGGTGGTATCTTTGCAAAAACCAATTACAATAATCCGTTCTTCTTTGGTAATCTGTTTGAACTAAATGTTGATTTATTTGATATCTATAGGACCTGAATTTATATTTTCTTAAAATGCGGCGAGCAGTTTCACGATTTACACCGGTTTGTTCTTCAACATGTCTTATAGAAATTGTAGGATCTACCTGAACAATGGCCAATACATTGATTTCTGACTCTTCGTCACCAATAAATACATCTGCAGGTTCCATCGGTTGCCTTCTAAACTGCTGCTTTACCCTTAAAAAATAATTGTTGGGTGAGTGCCTCCTATTGGGAAATCTTGCCATTTACAACTCGGCGGCTTGTCGGCTATTCTTTCTGCACTCTCCAAAAATTAATAACATATCTACTTTTCATCTGTTGAATTCATTTTTGTTAACAAAAAATTATTTTTGACCTAAAATAAACAATAATAATGGCCATTTTGCAGCAACCGTGTCTTTCGGTTCGTCTGTTTTATTACAGTCTACTAAATCCGTAATGGAACTTGTTGATATCACATTATTGCATGATAACACGGTTTATTTTCTGAAAATAATATTAAATTCAATTGGCGTTAGATAGTTCTGTTAGATGTATGTTGGCAAAAAACCTGTAATGTGTAACTAGATTAAATAAAAAATATGTGTTCCTATCTTAATTTTGGTGATATTGATCATTATTTAAAGATAAAATTCTATAACTGAATTTAAAGCATAAAATTTTGTAGGAGCCACTTCGACTCGCGAAAATGGCACGATAAATGAATAGTTTTAAATTCTTTCCAAAGTGAGATAAAACGAACAAGAACAATTGCTAATATATCCGCCTAAGTCTAAGAGTTCAAATCAGTTTTTGCCGGTCGTTGGAAAGAGAATTTTAAAGCCAATTGAAATTGATAAAAAAATATACAGGGTTCCATTAAAAATAAGAAAATTGCAGTCACTTCTGGTCAAATTGGAAGTAGTTAAAAATATTTCTTAAATGATAAAAAAGCCTAATAATGTCCCATTCTGGTATCTAAAAATGCAAATATATAACTTTCAAAATAAAAAAAAATTATAGGGTATTACTTGTTGGCTCTATTACCAGTTATATATCTAATAAGCCTTCTTCCATCCAGTGTCGGACATAGATCTCCGACTCCTTGTTCCATCCCTCTCGTCTTTCTGATCCATCCTAAACCAGCCGTTCTTTTTAGATCATCTTTCTATCTTGTTTGGCGCCTTCCTCTGGATTTTCGTTCCAACCATGGCCTTCATTCTTGCATTCTTTTATTCCATCTCTCATTTTGTTGTCTCATTGTCTGATCTGCCCAACTCCATTTCAAAATTGCTACCTGTTTTCTTACATCTATTGGTCTTTTGTCTTATACTTTCGTTTCTGATTCTGTCTGGTAATCTTATATTTTACATGTGGCGTTCCATTACCCTCTGTATTTTGATCAGTTGATCCATTATCTTCTTAGTCAAGTCTGGGCCGCATAGTTGAGAACCGGTAGAATGCATTGATCAAATACTGTCTTTCTTAGTTTCAGAGGAATTCTTTTGTTGGTTAGTATTTTCCTTTGTTTGCTAAATGCTGCTCATGCCAGTTTGATACTCCTACCGTTTGATTTGCTTTTCCACACTTTATTGTTTTCCCTGAGTAAATGTATTCCTCTACGTATTCAAGTGTTCGGCCCTTTATTCTCAAGCTTCGCGGACTGTCTTCGTTTGTCATAACCTTTGTCTTATCTTTATTCAGCAGTAGTGCTACCCTCTCCGATTTGTTTTACAGTTCAGTAAACATTTTCTCTATGTGATCAAAATTATCTGATATTTCTGATACTTCTGCTACAAATAGTTTTAGCTCATGGACACTCCCTGTCTTACTCTGCGTTTGATAGGTACAGGATTTGTTTTACTATCCGTTTCCATTATCATTTGAACCTTGTTGTAAATTGTTCTTATGAGCTTCGTATACCTATAGTCTATGCTGCTGTTATACGAGGCTCTTTCGACGGCTCGGCTCTCGATAGTAACAAAAGCCTTTTGATAATCTATAATTATCAAGTACAGCTTTAAGTAATATTCTGTTGCTTTCTCTATTAAATTTCTGATAGTTAAAAGATGAACACAAGTAGTAAAACTCCTTCTGCAGCCAACCTGTTCTACCTATTAGTTTAGTTCGAGGTTGTTTTCCGATCTATGATTTATTATTTTGGTAAATAATTTGTATATTTCTGAAAGTAATGATACTGGATGGTAACTGTCTAACTTAGTGTAATCACCTTTCTTAAAAAATCAAATTGTTGAGGCTGTATTCCATTTTTCAGGTATCTGCTCTTCTTTTAGACATTTATTGAGTAAGAGTTTCAGCACCTGTACCACCAAGTCTTTTCCTTCTTTCATTAATTTTGTTAATATTTCATCAGGTCCTGGTGTTTTATTGTTTTTCGTGGTCCTTAGTGTTATTAATATTACTTCATCTGTAATTTCTGGTATTTCTTCTGAGTTAACATTGATTATCTTTCTATTTTGACGTTCTTTGAAAGGATTTGGTGTGCAGTTTTTTTGTTCATACAAATTCTGATAGTATGTTTGAATCATTTCTGTTATTTTTTCTTGATCTTTTTTTTTATTATATATATATATATATATATATATATATATATATATATATATATATATGTATATATATATATATATATATATATATATATATATATATATATTTACATGTTACATATATGTATATGTTACAGTAGGGGTTTTCATGGATGATGAAATGTAATACATTAATATTCCGGGTTTCAATCACGAACGGATTGAAACCTGGAATTTTAATGTATTATGTATATATTTATATATATATATATATATATATATATATATACATATATATATATATATATATATATATATATATATATATATATATATAGGGTGCCCTATATGTATAGAATAATGATTCCAAAGCATTTATTAATTAGTGTATCAAAAATGTTTAAATAAAAGTTATAGGGCGTTA
The DNA here is from genome assembly GCA_019049505.1 of Pachyrhynchus sulphureomaculatus. Classification (NCBI taxonomy): domain Eukaryota; kingdom Metazoa; phylum Arthropoda; class Insecta; order Coleoptera; family Curculionidae; genus Pachyrhynchus; species Pachyrhynchus sulphureomaculatus. The sequence continues at coordinate 41,397,590 of CM032452.1, forward strand.
TATGGCGTACATGCTGAGGTTGATAATAAAATATTTTCAACTATTATTTCGAAGAAATTACTCCATCTTGATTTGTTTTAAATGGAAGGCACTGTATATTATTTTGTTTTTCAGTCCCACTAAAAATTCTTCCGAGGATATGGAAAATCTATATGCAACATCGTAGCAGATTACCACACGAAAATATTCTCTTTTTGATATGTTGAAAAGTCTGTTGAAAGTTAGTGCTCGTTCGCTTGTGCATTATTTGAGTACTGTGGCAGGTATTCTCTCAGCGCCAGAAGTAGTTTTGGAGCATAGCTTCATTAAAATGCGTTTTATGGCACTCTGTAAGACATATATCAAGTATCCTTAACTGCATATTGAGAACAATGGGTGGTGTCTTTTCTTGAAAATTGACAGTGGAGTGTGAAGCAAAGAGTTCAGCTAATAAATTGTCTTTCCCAACAAATATTGCAACAGTGTTTTCTGGCCGTGGTCGTATAGTGGATTTAGGGAAACTTTGACTAATGGCCTCAACGACTGACCAAAAGGACCTGTTGGGGCAGATAAGAAGTTTGCTTTCAATTCCTCCATTGGATGTCCCCTAGGTTTCGTCGATAATTAATAAATTCATATGTCGTCCTCGATTAAACTACATAATACTAATTGAAATTTTGTACCAAAAAATTTACGTAAAGCAGAAGATGACCCCAGAGAAGACTCTGAAGGCAAAAGAAAATGTGCACAATGACGAAGCTAAGATGGTTAGCGAAACGCGCGTCGAGGGCAAGAATAAAGTGTTTGGTGTAGTGGTGATATATACTGAGTGGTAAGGCCATGATATTGCGAGAATATTGTTTTAAGATTTTAAACTGGGCATTGTAACTGGCATATTTCAGAATACTGATAATGTCAAAAGATAGTTCTGATATCATAAATGATGACTGCTGAGAAAGGATTTCACCAACAATGTCGACAAGAAAATTTAGACGTGAATTAGAATTCGTGTTACACATTACAATTAGAGTCTATGCTTCAGCAATGATGGCTTTATAGGAGGCTACCAAACAGAATCTTTACCATATATATATATATATATATATATATATATATATATATATATATATATATATATATATATATATATATATATATATATATATATATATATATATATATATATATATATATATACATATATATATATATATATATATATATATATATATATATATATATATATATATATATATATATATATATATATATATATATATATATATATATATATATATATATATATATATATATATATATATATATATATATATATATATATATATATATATATATATATATATATATATATACATATATATATATATATATATATATATATATATATATATATATATATATATATATATACATATATATATATATATATATATATATATATGTATATATATATATATATATATATATATATATATATATATATATATATATATATATATATATATATATATATATATACATATATATATATATATATATATATATATATATATATATATATATACATATATATATATATATATATATATATATATATATATATATATATATATATATATATATATATTTATGGGCCTAGCACACGTGCTACAGGCCCTAAAGCGCTCCAGGAGCGACATGTGTGCGGAAAAGGCGATTCACGCTGTTCTTGAATCGCTGTAAATTGTACTTGGTGGGAAACACAGCCCTAGGCAAAGCTTTCCAAAGGAATGATGTTCTCCATATAAAAGACCGTTTGAAAAGCGTTGTATGGGGAGTAACAAGCTGAACCTCATACGGATGTGAAGTATTAGCGCGACGTGTATTTCTAACATGCACCGCTCTGGGAGGAATTAAGTGGGCTACATCCTTCGAACACTTTCCATGAAAATACTTGTAGACAGACTCAAGTCACCAACCGTCCTTCAATGTTCCAGGGAATCAAAGCCGCCGGTCAGTTTAGGATCTCCAATCAGACGAACAGCTCTTCTCTGAACAGAATCCAACAAATGCAGTGTGTGTTTGGGAGCGGAGCCCCAAACATAGGAGCAGTATTCCATAGTTGGTCGAATTTGAGCTTTGTAAAGAATTAACAGTTGTTGTGGAGTGTAAAGCTTTCTGGTTCGAAATAATATTCCCAACTTTTGAGAAGCTCTCTTTGCTATGCCTGCAATATGTCCATGCCAGGACATATTTGCACCCAAATTAACACCTAACAAATTGAGTGACGATGCTAGCGGAATGGAGTGCCCCGACATGATCATGTCGGGCTCAGCAACGTTAACTTTTTTAGAAAAAAACTGAAAAAATAATGATTCATAATGAAGAGTAAAGTGTGATTAAATTTAAATACAGTTTATTATGGATGTAATTGTTGCAATGCAGATAAAAAAGTTATCAAGTTTTTAACAAAAATATGGTAAAATCAAAATCAGTGCACTGGTTTTTGATTAATTTCGTTTTCCTTTATTGAATAAATAATCCCATGATTACTGACGTGTTTACTGAAGTTTTTTTTGAATTTTAACTGGGAAGGCCACAAATCTAAACTTGAGCATAATTTTTTAGTTCCTATTAACATTTTCAATTAATATCTTGCTCTCTATTTAAATTTAAACACACTTTACTGTTCATTATAAATTATTATTTTTTATTTTCCCTGTACACCATCAAATATTTTAAACTGTTGATGCTTGGTTATGGATTTCCATGGGATGCAGAACTTTTTATCAAGAATAAATTTTTTTGTAATATGTAAGATAAATTTTTTCTCCATTTGTATAAAACTTTTTGGGGCACACTGTACACACACACACATATATATATATATATATATATATATATATATATATATATATATATATATATATATATATATATTCATTTCATTATGTTATTTTCCCATTCTGTAATTGGAATACTGTAGAATGTGGTGAATAAATAAATAAATAAATAAATAAATAAATAAATAAATATATATATATATATATATATATATATATATATATATATATATATATATATATATATATATATATATATATATATATATATATATAATATATATATATATATATATATATATATATATATATATATATATATATATATATATATAAATATATATATATATATATATATATATATATATATATATATATATATATATATATATATATATATATATATACATATATATATATATATATATATGTATATATATATATATATATACATATATATATATATATATATATATATATATATATATATATATATAAATATATATATGAAAGGATTCATGGCTGAAAGCCAAGTGAATCAAATGCTTTTTAGGAAGAAGGGAATTAGGTCCAAAATTTATGAGGAGAATATCGTCATCAGAATTCATTTTCATACTCAGAAAAATAACTTTTTGAAGTTCCTTGTAATTTTCTTATACCTCTTGAGACACTCTTAATTTTTTTCTCATATCAGACGATATTTATTTATCAAATTAACGGAATGGTCTGATAATGAATTAACTAATAAGACAAATATGTAAATACAAACAAAAATTGTGTTAGTTTAATACAGTTTTTTGATGAGCACATCACAAGCGTTACATAGAAATCATTAAATTGAGTCAGACGCTGCGCCTACGAGGAAGTAAGGATTCATGTTGATCTTCAATCACTGTATATTTGTGCTCGGTGGAAAAACACCACTGACATTTATTCAAAATAGCAGAAAACTGTTATTCTAAGGGAGAAAATTTTTTTTTACAGTACAAATATTTAAAAACTTAGATTATTATTTATTATTTTAAGGACGTACTGTTAACTATTACTAATTTTCTTTTAAAATGGTTTCTCGAATAAAAAAATTAGTAAATAAAGAAATTTTACTTTATTTATCAATAAATTGTTGGGTGAAATAGAACTCAGACTGTAACTATGGAAATCATTGATCTATATGATATTTAAAATACTTACGATTAATAATGCTACAAAAGAACAATCGCTCTACTGTTATAACATAATAACTTTGGTCCTACAATATTTATTGATGAAATATATATATTATTATAATAATATAATTTATTGATTGAGGGTTGGTCAATCATTTATTTACATGGAATAATCAGAAATTCTACTATAAGCTTTAATAAATAATTGCTCGTTAATGAGAATGTTAAAATAACATATTTTTAAAGTCATTTTAATAGTTTTGGTGTGTATATCATCAAAACTAGCTTTTGAGATGCTACCTTTGCTGCTAACTATGCCTTTTTTAATATTTGGGCACCATCTATTTCAAATGTGGTAATTCTCCTTACCTAGCATAAAAATAGGAATCACTAGGTCCAAAAAACTTTGTTAAACTAAACAGAACTTGTGTCTCACTAGAATAGGCAATAAAATGAAATATATTAATCTATCTAGTCAAACTACATAATACTATCTGAAAGGTAACTCTGGTCCTGATAATTGTAAAAAACGCTTAAAGTCACTTAGTAAACGCAGTAAATATTGCCTTTTGTTGGCTAACATAGACCAAAATACAATTATTTAATTAGAGAAAATTAACATTATTTTTTTATAAATTACAAATCGTTCTGATAGAAAGAGTATTACTGGCCTTCAGAAGATTCTCCTTTAGGCGTTGTTAGAACAGCTTTCCTAAATTCTACATCTCTTCTGCTCTAGATTATTTCCCAACTATTTACATGCACAGCTCTGGAATATAGGCCAGTGGAATAAAGTTTAGTACTTGGTAATATGCTTCAAGAAAAGGAATAGCGAAGCAAACTTGGTCAAAAGAAAATGACAAGCAAAGGGGAAAAGGAGAAAAATGTTGAAAAAGAAAAATTTAGTAGGAAAACAAAAACCCAGAAAAGGAAACAAAAGTGTTGTACCACTTACAAACATCTTTTCAAATAATTCTACATTATCAGTTCTGTAACATATGGTGAAAATTAACTGGACTGAATGCGCGACTGTTAAGGGCGTCGTTTCGATTTGCTGTAAAAAAGAATGGTCTCTGTTACTGATAATTCCCGAGTGTGCCAAAAAGAAAACAAGACAGTCAAAAAAGAAAACGGAAACTTATTCAATGGTGAGTTTTCTACACAAAACTCACAGAAAAAAAAAATATTTTGGGTTACGGCGTCTAAAAAAATAGGTCTTATTGAAACCTGATTCACGAAACGATCGAACTAACCAAGTTCGTCGTATTGGCTTTGGCCCAATATGTTTACGAGGGTACGTCTTATAGTACCATTACAAATCAAGCAGAAGTAGCATACTAGATAAAGCACTGAGTATAAGAACAAGTGATATCTAAATGAATCTACTGCCCATGGAAATTCTACGCATTACTGGATAACAAGGCCAATACGAGGAAAATAAATATATTCGAAGCAACAAAATGAGTCCTTTTTTTATAGAAATGTTATCTGATCTAATGAGAGGCGGCAATGCTATTACCAAACTTCTGAACTATTTTAATAAAAACATTGTAACATAATGTGAAATAAACAAATTGCAAAAAATAAATGCTACAACATAAGTATGTGTCAAGACATTCAATAACTTATGTTAGGAGACCTAATCTATTGTGCTGAAATAGATTTCTTGGATGACGCTACAGTTTTTCTAACGCACGGGATTGATAGTTTTGCCTTTCTCTAAAACAGTACTGAAATACACATTTTCAGTGAATAGAAAACCAACTTCTTTTCTCTGCTAACGGTTAAAAATAGTTTCTAGTTCGTTATTATCAGAAGTATTCTCTTTAGAGTATCTTCGATGGTCGTAGAAAACTTTTTCTGACTCGACGTTTGATCTGGCAGATTCAAAATAAAAATATATGAGCATAGATCGGTTTCTCGCATTTTGTATTACTGTTCGATCCCCAATTTCCATTCCATTCTAATATTCCCTTGTTATTCTTTAAGGTTCCTTGCGCTCATCGCCACTCTAATTTCGATCTGGGTCTTTCTCTCTTTTTTAGTGTTCCGTACGGAACACTTATAAGATGACTTCGGTGTCTGTCTGTCTGTCCGTCCGTCTGTCTGTCTGTCACACCCGATTTTCTCCGAAACTATTTGTTATAGAAAGTTGAAATTTGGTAATAATAGAGGAATTGATGACCTCATCAGAGCCGTGTAGTTTTGAAAGTTAAATTTTGACTTAAGGGGTCAGTTTTGGGGGGTGAAATCGGAAGTGAAAAAAAAATCTAATATTCTGGAATATTCTCCACGGGGTGTAGATTGAACAAAAATTATCACGAGTCATTACCTTTAATAATTTATCTGGTATATAAAAAAAAACAAAAATTTCAAGGTCATCAGTTTTCAGTAAAGATTGGAAACAAACTTTGTTGAAAACTCATTTGAGGTGTGTTTTGTGAAGTCATTGATAATTTTATACCACCGTAACAAAATTTGTTATTTTAAAAGCAATCAACGTACGGAACACTAATTGTGCAAGTTCAACTTGCACTTGACCGCTTATTTTTCCTTGTGATCTCCACGTAAAAATAGTTTTTTTCATCTATAATTAGGTTAAAATCTCTTTTTGCCTATACTTATCGCCCTCTTTATCGTTGGCTAGAACTCCTTGGTCGCCCGTGAACTGCAGCGTACAGAAGTATGTACCATTCGGAAGAATACCCTTAACCTTCCTATTCCACCTTTTCAAGGCAGCCATTATGTAAGTTGTAAATGACGTTCGTAACATACGAGGCTGGTTTGAAAAGTCCGTGCAAAAATAAAAACTACTTATGTGTTTGGGGTAAACCTTTTTTATTTTTCGACATAGTCTGCTTTTAGGCTTATACACTTCGTCCAACGATGTTCTAGTTTGTTGATCCCTTCCGAATAATAGGATTTGTCCAAGTCTGCAAAATATCCATTAGTGTCTGCAATCACCTCCTCGTTTGAATAAAATCTTTGTCCCGCCAGCCATTTCTTCAAATTGGGGAACAAACAGTAGTCCGAGGGAGCCAAGTCTGGAGAATAGGGGGGATGTGAAACGAGTTGGAATCCTATTTCCATTAATTTTGCGACCACAACTGCTGAGGTGTGTGCTGGTGCGTTGTCGTGATGGAAAAGGACTTTCTTGTGGGCCAATCGCGGGCGTTTTTCTTGCAGCTCGGTTTTCAAACGGTCCAATAACGATGAATAATATTCATCTGTAATAGTTTTACCCTTTTCCAGATAGTCGATGAGGATTATCCCTTGCGAATCCCAAAAGACAGTCGCCATAACCTTTCCGGCCGAAGGAACGGTCTTCGCCTTTTTTCATTAGCTTTCTCATGTCCAAATGTTTATGCAAAATATTATGTACCCGTTCAGTCGAGATGCCCACAGCACTAGCAATCTCACGCACCTTAACTCTTCTGTCATCCATCACCATATCATGGATTTGATCAATGATTTCTGGAGTCGTAACCTCTACAGGCCGTCCAGAACGTTCGGCGTCACTTGTGCCCATATGGCCAGTCCGAAAATTTTGAAACCACTTATAAACTGTTCTAATCGAAGGTGCAGAGTCACCATAATGTTTATCAAGCTTCTCTTTAGTCTCCTGAGGCGTTTTGCCTTTCATAAAGTAATGTTTAATCACCACACGAAATTCTTTTTCGTCCATTTCTTGAAAATCACTCGACTTCCTTGATTCACACGAATGCCAAACACAAAGAAATAGACCAATATGGCTGAAACTTGGTGTGCGTTCATTCAAGAGATGCTACTAACTAAACATGACCTCGATACGCGCCGGTGGTGCCATCTCTCGGACTTTGCACGGACTTTTCAAACCAGCCTCGTACAACAGCTTTGCCTTAACCCTCCTGTAATTGTGAAAGGTTTAGAAAGGTTCTATCCTACCTTACTTTAATTTCAATCCATCATAGAGACTAGGCTCAGATGGACGAACAGCATTAGGTACCTGGGCGTTCTATATGATAAACCGCACATATGGAAGGACCAATTCTCAGTGGTCGTGCGTAAGACAAATCAGCGCCTAGGGAAGCTCTACCCACTTCTGAACCATGGAGATAAATTATCAACTCGTAACAAGTTGCTAATTTACAAAACGAATATTAGGGCCGAGCTTACGTACGGCTTCAAGTCACGGTGCCAGATGTCTGGAAAGCCTTGAGACAAAGTCCAGACGGTTTAGAACAAAGCCCTGTGTACCATAGAAGGAGCTCCCTGGTTTGTCCGCAACAACCAGTTGCACAAGGAATTTCAAATGCGCACAATAAAAGAATTCACCCGAAATACTCAGCTTCACTTCCCTGAGAAAGCGACTGCTCACCCTAACCCCGAGATAGCTAACGCCTTCAGACACAACGCAAACGTCGGGAATCGCAACTTACGATCCTCAGACATACTAAAAATAAACTAACGACAGACATGACTAAAACTCGACTACTAAAACGGACTATATTACGTACTTAGTATATAGGTATATAGAAGGTCGTAGTGTAGTAGAGTTGCTCCTTTCCAAAAAATAAGCTAAACATGTAAACATTACACACCACTATTGTAACCCAATACTTTAGAAATAGCCGGGAATTTACCTTTTAGTTTTTAATTAGACTTATTTAGGTTAAGCTAGCATAGATCTACACATTAGAAACTAACTCACAAGTTTTTAAAACTAACACCCCCTATATAAAGAATTATCGTGACATTGTAAGAAAAGTAAAGAGTGGCAGATCCAGCTCACTAAGAAGTTTGCTGGGTATACCAGCCACTCCGGCTGGAGAACCACTACATACTGGAGCATTCTGGGGCATCCTTAAGGTGGCGCAAACTGCTTTATTATCCATAAGGCGGATTCTCCCCTGTAAAAAAAAACCGTCATAGAAAATCTTTAGTGCGTTTATAATTATACAGTTTTGAAATACTTCAAAGATTTTTAGTTGAAAGTGATTTAGTAGGCTTTTTAATGATCAACAAAAGATGAGCGTATCTCTCGCTCACTGGAAAGTAGTCTCGATCAACATTTGATCTAAAAAAAAACACTCGGAGCGGTATGGTCCTTATGGGGTTTTTGGGATTCCTGATTACGAGGAGCGGGTTGGTTAACATTCATCACATCAGATTCAAGGTCATTTGAAGGTCAAATAGAGAAAAAACCGTAGGAAAAATCTGAAAAATTTCATGTGTATGTTTTTGAAGTCCCTGAGTCCGAATCCGTAGTCTGTTTGACCTTACACCTTTTCCCAGAGGTCATTTGAAGGTCAAATAGAGAAAAAATCGTGGAAAAAATCTGAAAAAATTCATGCTTATGTTTTTGAGGTCCCTGAGTCCGAACCCGTAGTTTGTTTGACTCAAGCCGCCTTTCAGAGGTCATTATAGGTCATTTCATCATCAGTTTATATTAATTTGAAAAATATGTATTGTTTATCGTACACTTGCGAAGCATACAGAGGTTAATTTACGGTACATTTTTATTGATTATATCTTATACATATCATTTTACATTTACGTTAATATATCACAATCAAAAATGTCTTTTATGCTGCTCGGTCATTAGAAGGGAATTAATATGTGAAATATAAGCTAAATAATGGCAGGTAGACTGATGCAAGCAATAATAATACTGTTTAAAGGTACTTATTAGTAAAACTTAAAATATTGTTCATATCAAAAATAGACTATACAAATAAAAATATTTGTATAGTCTATTTTTGATATGAACAATATTTTAAGTTTTACTAATAGTAAAACTAGTCAAAACTAGTTTTTTTTGACTGTGAAATAGACTTTTAAAATCTAAATAATCCTTGTCGACAAAGAAACTCTAATACCCAATACCTTTGAACCCAATAACTTACTTGTGCAGTAATCCTTATATCTACTTATACTCTCATATTGTCTTATATAATACCTTAATGCGTAAGTTAACTACTAAAAATGATTCGGCTCATACTTCGTAAAGAGTCTCGAGTGTCCAAGTAGATTTTCGAAATCGCGCAGTCAGTATTTAATATGAATTAAGCATAAGAGTTTGCTTCTTTTAGTATTTATCAAAGCATGTTTGAAGTACTACTCTAAACGAGAACGCTTTCGTTTCTCGTGAAATGATCTTCGACTTGCTTTTCTTTTATGAGATTTATTTGATTCTCGCTTCAGGCTCCAGCAATAATCTGCCAACATGTTTATCCCCCAAACACCTTAATACCTTTTTTCAAATTCACTCAAGTCTTGGTGCATCCTTTCTCCATGTTCTTCGCTACAATCTCCGAGATTTTCAGGGAACCACTCAAGGTGTGAATGGAGAAAATGCAGTTTCAGACTCATTAAACACCCCATTTATTTATAATTTTGTACTAAATTTCCAACAATATTTTTGTAATTAGGGTCTTTATGATTTCCAAGAAATTTAGTCGTCACCTCTTTAAAACATTGCCATGCTGCTTTTTCTTTGGCATTCATTTTCCTCTCAAATGCATCATTTTTTAGGGGGTCTCTTATTTGTGGTCCAGTAAATATGCCCTCTTTTATTTTAGCTTCAGAAAGATTAGGTAGCACTTTAAAAATATGCATGAAAGCAGGACTTTCGTTTCTGCTCATGGCCTTGACAAGTTGCTTTGCAATACCTAGTTTGATATGCAAAGGTGGAAGTAGGACCTTATTGGTTGATATCAAACTTGGACTTATGATGTTTTTTTTCACCTGGAATTAATTCTTGTCTCAACGGCCAGTCTTTCCTCACATAATGCTCATCTCGAGCCCGACTATTCCACTCACAAATAAAGCTGTCCCAGTAATATTGTAAATATCTTTAAGTCCCCACAAAGTTCCCACTGGTTTTGATCGTAATTCAATTTTTGCAATAGCAACTCAAAATTATGGTATTCTTCATCTAATACAACAGAATGAGCGACTGGTAAAGGGGCATAAATATTTCCATTATGTAACAAGATAGCTTTTGAGCTTCTTTTTGAAGAATCTATAAAGAGTCGCCAATCACTTGCTGTGTATTCTATACCGTATTCTTGCACTAATCCTTTAATATTATGGCAATAGACTAGATTATTCATTTTAGTAAAATATTTTCTGAATGGACGTTTCTCTCGAACGATAGACAGAAATTTTTGTTCCTGTGGATAGACAAGTTTTTTCTTTTAGCCTAGATGCTAAAAGCTCTGATCTATCTTTCGAGAGTCCCAAGCCTCTGCATAGATCACTTCATTCGTTTTGATTAAATGTTTCGGCTTCCGATATATAATTTTCCTCAACATCTAATTCTTCATTAATTTCCATATATGATCAGAATTTGTTTCAATAAGAACTGGTAAAGTCACAGATGTTACACGTGCATATGAAATAGAATCCTTATTCTTTCGGTTGTACCCATTCAAGTTTGTTAAGCAGAAGTAACAGTCGGTGGTATGGTCTGTTGGGGGTCTCCATATCATTGGCACACAAAAATTGTCGAGTTTAATGGAACATGACGAATTTCTTGTAGCATTTGACTCTACAGAGGCCAAGTTTCCCACCAATGTAGAGCTACGGTCGCATGATGACGACGCCTGCGGGCCCCCTTTCCCTCCCTGACCAGCCGCCGATTCTGGGTTTCCGGGACCCTGTCTCGTAATTTTTTTAGGAGTAGTTGCCATGACGGCATAAACGCCGTAACCCAGGGACTTCGCCGGATAGTGAGACAACTCCGTTGCCCACCGTCACCACGTGAAGGTGACCTGGGTGCAACTACACCTTAATACTGGAGTTTAAAGCGAGACTGAGCTAAATTTATAAGAAAGAAGAGAATAAATAATTTCGCGAGGAATGAAAAAGCATTTTATTGTCAAAGTAAAACTCCAAATATATATACAAAGATACTTAAAATGACCACCGTATATCTTTTGAGCATAAGATCATGCAGGATTTGAACTGAATGATCTGAAAAAATAATAGATGAATTTTTTCAGATTTTTTCCATGATTTTTTCTCTATTTGACCTTCAAATGACCTCTGGGAAAAGGCGTAAGGTCAAACAAACTACGGATTCGGACTCAGGGACCTCAAAAACATACGCGTGAAATTTTTCAGAATTTTCCTACGGTTTTTTTTCTCTATTTGACCTTCAAATGACCTTCAAATGACCTCTGGGAAAAGGCGTAAGGTCAAACAAACTACGGATTCGGACTCAGGGACCTCAAAAACATACGCATGAATTTTTCAGATTTTTCCTACGGTTTTTTCTCTATTTGACCTTCAAATGACCTTGAATCTGATGTGATGAAGGTTAACCAACCCTCTCATCGTAATCAGCGACCCCAAAAACCCTATAAGGACCATATCGCTCCGAGTGTCAGAAAACTATTAAATTCAAAAAAAAAAAATAAATAATATGAAACTGTATAATCGTTAAAATTATAGAATAAAACTATTATTTGGGATTTCTAAATGAACTTCACTTATTTTTTATTTATCTGCTACTGCAGTTTCGTAGGTTTTCTACATTTTCAAGCATGATACTACAATCTAAGGTGGTTTATTTATGATTTATAACAAATTTCCAGGTACAATTTGGAATTACCCATCATTAAATTACAATGAAATTAAATTAATTAAATTTAAAAAAAAATAAATTTAAGTCATTGTAATTTAATGAAGGGTAATTCCAAATTGTACCTGGAAATTTGTTATAAATCAATAAACCACCTTAGTTCATAGTATCACGCTTCAAAATGTAGAAAACCTACGAAACTGCAGTAGCAGATAAATTAAAAATAAGTGACAAATAACAAAGTAATTCGTTTCATTTTATTTAGAAATTTAAAATGTACTGTCACAAAGTAACGGACACCTCAATTATACAATATTATTTGGGATATCTTTAAATATTCTAAATCTACATTTATCATAGAAATATGAGGTTCTAGTGTTCATGTTTAACAAAAAACACGCATACACCACCTTTAACTAAGCTACCTTGCAAAATGCTGTTTGAAATAAACATGTGCAACCGATAAATTAAAAAATTGTTTTTAATTCTTATTAATATTGAACAAAACTATTATTTTTTTGTATTTCTTTACTTAAAAAAGCAATTTACCAACCACATAGCACCATTGTAAGTGTTAAAAGCCAATTTTTTTGTTGAAAATGAATGTAAAACTTTATTTTTTGATAGCAAGTCAGAATTAAGAAGTTCAAAAAACATTGAAAGTGATAGTTTTGTTCAATATTAATAAAAATTAAAAACAATTTTTTAATTTAGCATTTGCATATATTTATTTTAAACAGCATTTTGCTAGGTAGCTCAATTAAAGGTGTTGTGTGTGTGTTTTTTGAACACTAAAACCTAATATTTTTAAGTTTTTATGTTAAATGTAGATTCAGAACATTTAAAATGTCCGAAATAATCGTTTTATTCCATAATTTTAATGATTATACAGTTTTACATTATTTATTAAAATTTATTTTTTTCAATTTAATAGTTTTCTTTAAGAGTGTGTTTTGAAAAAACCTCTTGGTGGATGTCTTTTTTTATGATATTCTTGGATTCAGCATAAACAAATAGTTAAGAACACACAGGTCTCACTTAAAAGACAGAGAATTATTTTTTTTGTATACCTGTGTGTAGAAGCTTTAATAGTGAACGATCTTTAATACTGCTATATGAGTCTTATGTGAGATCCAAACTAGAGTATGCCTCTCTTATTTGGAGCCCTTATTATTTATGCTACAAACTAATGCTAGAACGAGTTCAAAGAAGATTTCTAAAATATTTATCATATAAGGTGTCTATCCAATGAGAGGAACAGAGTACTCTTTGTTATTGGAGAGATTTAATTTTCAATCATTTGAGGCTCGCAGAGAGTGTTCGTCTATAATTTTCTTGTATAGATTGTTGCACGGAGTCATCGACTGTCCTCAACTGGTATCGGAGGTGACTATATGGGTGCCTAGAATTAATTCACGAAATACTGCTTCTTTTGTTTGTTCACTTGCTAGGACTAATCTCAGGTTAATTGAATCAATTCATGTTATATGCAATAAATTTATCTTAATTAGTAATGAATGTGACATTTTTGCCGACACCGAAAATAAGATTCGGTCAATATGTCTAGATCATTTCACTTGATAGGACATCTATAAAAATTCTTTTAGAAGCTTGTTTTGCTTGTTGGATGTATGTAACTAATATTTGTTTTATTTCACTTTTATTCTAATTTGTACTGCGCGGATTCATTTAATTTCTTTATTCATTTTTATTTCTTTCCTTCTTCTTCTTTTTTTTTGTTGTTTTTGTCTACTTTTGTTGTTACTTTAGTAACTTAGTTTTAAAAGAAAATTTTATTCATATTCTTTCTTGTTTTCCCTGTAAATGGTTCTTACTGTTGGGAATAAAGCTATTATTATTAATACAAAAAAGTTCTTCTTTCTCATATTTGGTCAATGTGATTCCATGTTTAGCTGACGGGCCAAAGCCAAGTCAGCACAAACGCATTACCATTGTGTATTAAGGAATGACCTGACAATGTTACATGTTTTCAAAATCACTGACTTCTGAATGTTTTTATGTATATTTGTGTGGAGTCCTAATTGTACTAAGTGTGGTGTGAATGTTATTGGTGTAAGGCCTGTAGCTGATATAATGAGGGGGATAATGATGACTTTTTCTTGTTTCCATAGCCTTTTTATTTCCGTTGCAAGGTCTGTGTATTTGGAAATTTTTTCTGTGGATTTCGTTTGGATGTTTGTGTCGTTGGGGACCGCTATGTCAATTAGATAGGTGACTTTTCCTTTTTTGCACTGAAAAGTAATATCGGGTCTATTGGCGGAGACTGTTTTATCCATATGGATACTGATGTTCCAGTAGAGCTTGTAATCTTTATCTTCAAGTATGGATGTTGGTGTGTATTTGTAGTAGGGATCTGTGTTTTCTATGAGTTTGTATGTTGTGGCTAGTGCTTGGTGAACTACTTTGGCAGCTGTGTCATGTCTGGCTATGTATTCTGTTCCGGCTAATATTTTACATCCGCCTGTTATGTGTTCGATCGTTTCTTTCTGCTGGTGGCACTTCCTGCATCTGCTTTCTGTAATGGTTTTTAATAATAATTATTATTATTACTAATATTATTATTATAATGCAATACAAATCGATAAAATTCTTTAATGAAGATGATGTAGAAAAACTTTAAATCAAGTGTATCCAAATTCCAACAACAAACAAATCAGTAATTTTTAAAAAATAACACAGGCAATTTTGCAAAAAATATAAAGACATTTTTTAAAAAGAAAAGATAAAATATTGCTTTCAAAGCAAATATTTCAGCTAGATATATTTAAAATACGAGGATGAATTGAAAAGTTCGCTGCCTAGTCAAGAAAAAACATAATAAAATACGTACAAAAATATTTTTATTTTTGTACGTAATCTCCACCTAGCTTTATGGACTTCTTCCACCTGCTTTGAAAAGCTTTCACACCTGCTCAAAAAAAGATTCCTCATGGTCTGGTTAACTGCAGCTTCGACTTCTTCATTTGATGAAAATTTCTGGCCACCGAGGTGTTTTCTTAGGTTTGAAAACAAATGAAAGTCCGAAGATGCCAAATCAGGAGAATAAGTCGGGTGAGGCAGCAATTCGAAACTACAATCACGAATTTAAGCCATAGACTCAACAGACGGGTAAAAGCGAGCGTTGTCCTGAGGGAACAAAACTTTCTTTCTCAGTAATCCTGGGCGTTTCTCTTTAATTTCTTAACGTAAACGACGCAAAAGGGTGCAATAGTAAGTCGAGTTTATTGTTTCGCCTTTCGGAAGGTAGTCCACCATAATAATACCTTTAGCATCCCAAAAAACTGACTTTTCCAGCCGACAAAATTGCCTTCGCTTTCTTTGGGGTCGGTTCAACAGATTTTTTTCCACTGCTTGGATTGTTGTTTTGACTCTGGAGTAGAGTGGTGAACCCAGGTTTCGTCCATTGTCACAAACCTGTTAAGAAAATCTTGCGGATCACCCTCAAACATCTCTAAACAGTCGCGAGAAATCGTGAGTCCAATTCGTTTCTTCAACTGAAAGCAATCTGCTGATCCACCTAGCGGAAACCTTAGAAAATCCGAGTTCGTTGGCAATGATGTTTTGTGTTCATTCATACGAGATGCCTATAGTGTCTGCAATCTTCCTGATAGGTAATCTACGGTCTTCCAATATGAGACATACTTTATCGATGTTTTCTTCAGTCGCAGACGTCGTAAGCCGGTCGGAGCAACCCATTTTTTCTCAGTGGTATATGACGGAGCAGATTCCCCTAGTGTTGTTTTAATATCCTCGTGGATCTTCTTTTGTGTCCTGTTCTTAAACAGGTACTTGATGACCGCACGTTGTTCAATTTTTTCCATTTTTCCAAAAACGCTGCACTTAATCTCACTAAACTCGTTCTAACCTAAAAACCACAAATTTTACAGCAACAAAATTTTACACGTGACAACCAAAGAAAGTATGAACTTATTGAGGGTACTATCATAAAAATATTTTAATTATTTTTTGGTGACGCAGGGAACTTTTTAATCCATCCAACAAAAAACTAAAGAACAAAAATCAGGAATTTGATAATTAAACTCTGCATCATGGAACAAAATGTATATGGGACTAATGAGAAGATCAGTTTAATAAATAATTAAAAGACATTTTAGGAGTTATAGAAATGCTAAACTTGACTTAAATCATACAAAACTTTTGAATGCAGAAAATTATAACTTTGATCCGAATTTTAAAATAATTTATTTGGAAAAGAAAGGTCATAAACCCAAATACCTGGAATTTCTAGAGATAAGTAAAAGTAGAAACCAGAATATTATATATATAAATACTCACGGATTTGATTCTGGTTTTCACTAATGGATAGGGAAAGATTTAAGTGTATAACCTGTGTATAGTTTGTTTAAATTAGTCAACCTATGACGATGAATGTCGATGACGTTTAAAAAAAAAAAAAAAAATCGATCGTCGGTGAGGTATCGTCGTGTACGCTGCGTTAATAGAGATACGTGGAAACAGTGTAAGGCAATGTTGTTCACCTCAAATAGATCTCCGAAAAAGTCCGCGACAGCATATGTCTATCTACAAGGGTTAACCCAAATTATCGAAATAAATATATTAAAGATAGACGTATTAAAATACTTCAACTAAAGAGAGTAATTTAGCTAGGAATATAAATTTTTATCAAATTAAATGGGTTCTTTGTTTTGTACAGGTAACGAAGATAAAAACTGCCTTTAAATAGTAACATTTGGATAAATAGTTCAGATATTACAAGGTAGTTTCTAAACTCGCGCCGTCGCGATGTGCGCCTGGTAGTTTGGTGCACAAACTGATTTTAAAAGTAGGGGTTCCTATAACATTGTTGCGTAATTTAAATCCATCAAAATTATGACCAAATAACTATTTGTTCTGGCACCCGGGCTAGAGACATTTAATGTGATGTACCACTACATAAAGTATAAAACAAAGTCCTCCGCCGCGTCTGTCTATCTGTTTGTGCCCGATTTTCTTAATAACTACTGTATGGATTTTATTCCGAGCTTTCCGAGTTTCACAAGAAAGATTTAGTTGTATAATTTGTGTAAATTAACGGACCTACGGCGATGAATATCGATGAAATCTGAAAAAATCAGTCGTCGGAGAGGTGTCTTTGCGTGCAATGGGTAAATACTTACCTCAAATAGTTCTACAAAAAATCCGCGACAGAATATGCCTACCTACGACGCTTAACCCAGATTATCGAAGTAAAGATAGTAAAAATAGACAAGAGAGAAACAAAGGAACCTGATGACGAACATAACTCATCATATCTTTGATTGTATTAGCCGATACTTATTGGAAATTCATAATAAAATTATATAAAAACAACACTATGTTTTAATTTCCAATATATTTAAAGTAACTTGACAATTGTTTCACCATACAATGGCTTCTTCAGAAGTAAATCATTATTTCAGTTTCACCATACAATGGCTTCTTCAGAAGTAAATAATTATTTACTTCTGAAGAAGCTATTATATGGTGAAACAATTGTCAAGTTACTTTAAATATATTGAAAATTAAAACATAGTGTTGTTTTTATATAATTTTATAACTCATCATAGACAGCTCAGATGATAGTTGTGAAGAAAATGATAAATATAAAACTGATAGTGTAGGAGATTTAAGCGAGGAGATTGATACCTCATTTTTGTTTTAGCAAAGAAAACCTTTTTTTTCTTTTATTATCTTGTTTAAAATTTATACGTAAAATAAAAATAAAAAAATTAAATTTAAAAAGCATTATGAGCGACATTTATTTGTGAATATATAATTAGTACTTTTTATGATTTAATTGAAAAACTGCATATACTTGAGTACTATTGGATATACAGTTAAAGCTCATCATTCACGGTTTGTAATTCGCAGCATGAAGTGATTAAACTGATACAATACCGATTGAAATTTAAGTAGAGGGTAGTTTTATTACTAACAATAATAAAAATTGTCTTCAGCTGAATGTTTGCGGGAGTAAGTCGTCAGTTGATCCATAAGAGTGACCGTACAATTGACGGTCTTACCCCCCGCTATAAACACTGCTGATTATTTTCCTCATTCTCTTAAATACATCGAAATTCAGCTGCATGAAGTGCATATGGTATAAAATGACTCAATACTTTAACATTTTTAATCTGGTTAAGTGACTGGCATATAATCCTCCCTTTTCAATACAGCTGATCATTATTTTTTGAAAGAGTATTATCTGAGAAATCATCGTATAAATTTTGAAACGATATGAAATGAGTTTTAAAGTAATTTAAATCAATAAGTTAAATCTTTATTCATTCTTAACGCTACCGCTACGGCGCAGCTGACGGTCGGATGTTTTATATATTGGAGGAAATCTATGTTATCTTGTTATTATTATCAGCCGGGATGAAATGACTTCATCAAATGCAACGCTACCTCCCGTACTATTATTTTCAAAGCAACTATTGCTGAAAATTTGGATTGGCAAAGATTTTTTTTATGAGAATAGCACACGTGCTGGAGGAGTAACACCTGTGATAAAGAAACGATTTACGTTGACCGTGAATGGTTGCAAATTGTACTCGGTGAGAAACACAGTCCTGGGCAGTTTATTCCAAACGGATAAGTTTCTCCATATAAAAGAATGCTGGAAAAGGACTGTATGACGAATGACATGCTGAGTTTTTTCCGACTTGATTCACTATTATCGTGACTGCTTATTCCGTATGTTACCTAACGTAATAAAACATAGCCTATAACCTGGCCAGAGAACATATGTATGTTTTTTTTTTTTTAAAAAAAAGCACGTAAATCGGATACGTAGTTCTCCAGGGATAAGCGCACTATGCCAGACAGACAGAGAGACGTTGCATTTTATATATATTATAGAAATTATAGATAACTTGCCCAGAGAAAAAATGTATGAGTTAAAAAAAAAACACGTAAATCGGATAAGTGGTTCTCGAGTGAAAGCGCACTAACGGACAAACAGACAGAGAGACGTTACTTTTATATTATATAATAAAGATATTCTTTGCTACATGATATTGTTCCATATTTAATAGACAGTGTATTGCAAGATAACGAGCTAGCGGCAAACTTTTTTCCGACTTGATTCATTGCTTATTCCTTATGTTACCTAACGTAATAAAATATAACCTATAACCTGCCCAGAGTATATATGTATGTTTTAAAAAAAAAAGCACGTAAATCGGATAAATGGTTCTCCAGTGATAAGCGCATTAACGGACAGATAGACAGACAGACACACAGAGAGAAGTTGCAATTTATATATATATATATATATATATATATATATATATATATATATATATATATATATATATATATTTATATATATATATATATATATATATATATATATATATATATATATATATTATATATATATATATCTTTTAGATATTTATAGATAAGGTAAGGTATTAAACGGTGGTACATACTACGGGCTCAGTTTTAGGAGTATATCCCTAGGTGTTTGGTGATTTTTGATTGGTCACCTTCTGTTAGGATATTCGGGGGTTAATTGTTAACCATTTTCTTTAGAGTGATTTCTAGAACACTAACGAATACCTATTTTTAGATTGCCAAACATCAGATAGTGATATCTCGCTCGAACTGGCAGCTTCCCCGAGTTCCGAGAACTATTCAACTTCTTTCTATAATAGTAATAATTAACATAAATATGATAATTATTATGTTTCCCAAAGACTACTATCCCAATAATAGCATATCTAGATACAGGTTACGTAACTAAAGAAAACCAAAATTTTTTCTGAATTATTTATTTTATTGAAAAATACAAGATTTAAAATTCCAAACTACTACTACTACTACTATTGCTGTTATTAAAATGACATATATTAGTGCATGCTACAGGATTTTATGTTTATCTGTTTTACCTTTTCGATCATGAGATATGTAGAAAACAACAAACTCTTACCTCACCATAATGAGTAAAGTTTGGCTTCAACACTTAATTTCTTTCGGTTTAGTTACTTACTACAAGCTAATAATTGAATATAATACTAATAAAATAACAAAGTAATTGCTAGAACTATTCGATATACATTAATCATTTTTTTATCACGCATTGTTGAACTTGGTGAGTGTTCAATAAAGCAACATGACCTAAAAATATCTTATGTGTGAAGAAAGTATAAATTTCAGTAAAGACGTATTCTCGTTTAGATTTTTAACTTGAGTGACCGTAAAATGAACGATGAAGGGCCTCTTAAACATTGCACGTTTTGTAAATTCCAACCGGAAAAAAATATAGTCGATACTGTAAAAAACATTCGCAGTACGCTTGGTAAGATGTTGATGATCGGCAATGTCAGAGATCAATATAAACCACTAAAATAGGACAAAGTACATTTTTCAACAGTTTAGGACTATTCTCTCATCTTTTATATCTCAGGACACATTTTGCCGTATCATGGCTCTTTACCTGAGCTTGAATCGACAGAAAAATAGAACAGAACCTCTATCGGTCTTTGGGCTTGAACAGCCCCCGACAAAGGACAGTTACGGTTGCAAAACTAGGCTTATATCAGATTAAGGTGCAAACTATTTGTATCTAATACCGCGATAAGTACTTTAAATTTTGTTCTCTTTTTCAGTCGATCCTAGCTCAGCTGAAGGGACGGAATACGGCGAAATGCATCCTGAGATGCATTGACGAATGAGAGAACGGTCAAAAAGTGCACAAGAATCGCCGTTATCCAATTTTATATTGATTTAGATATATACACGGGGCAGAACCCTATAAACCGTACTTAGGTTTTGTTACCTTTTTTCGTTAGTCTTAGTTGAGAAATAGAATAAGGGATGGGAGACCAGTCAAGAACTGCTGAAAACTGGACTGTGTCAAATTTTAGTGGTTTATTGTAATTTTTATATCTTCGGGGTAACATCTTATAAGGCGCTGTCAAGTGGTAATTATTAACAACTTACTAAATAATTCTTCCTTGAATAGCCCAAAACAGATGGCAGGTACGCCTTCAAAATTAGACTTACATCAGCCAGAGGTGCCAATTATTTATAATGTCAAAGATGGTTTAAAAAATTTTGTAAAAGAAATTTTTCATTAGAAATTCAAACTGGACTTGAACCCAAAATAAATTCACAAAAAATAAAATGAATATTTGCTAATTTGAAAATTTATACTGTATAAGCCACGCCATCAATGTAAATGGAAGGGAGTTCTTCATTCTTTAGTTTATTCGTCAGTTTTAAGTGAAAGATTGGCAATATTAACAGAGATATATAGCTTACGGTTTGCATCACACATCACCAACGATTTTCACACCTGTTACCGTTCGGTGAACATCAGCCAGATAAACATATTTGGCCGTGCTTCTTTGTACCCACTCATGTCGTGTCCTAAATGAGCGTCTTATAGCGAGCATCACGGAGGGTGCGGTTGGCACGAGCGTTAGGAGTTGGGACATAAGTGTGGTATGTAGTTGCAGAACTCACAGGCTTTCATATCCTTAGTCAAAAATTGTTTAATTAAATAATTATTAAAGGGTATATTTTTACTCTACAAATTTATAAGTACACAGTTATAATAGGTATTTTAATGTCGGCATATTGTAACGTAGGCCAAAAATTTATTTTTAATTGCAAAAACATTTTAGTTCCCCAAGTATTGCTCGACGGCTAATAATCATATGTTGAAAAAAATTCAGAATTCAGTGAAAATGATGAAATAAATAAGATCATGGTAATTTTTCGACTTTTAACAGCAAATTCTAAAATACGAGTGCCATTCAATAAGTAAAGAGACAAATAGCTCTAGCTCAAGAACGGTTTGTTGGCATGCTACAAAATTTGGCCCACTTTTCGACATAATCCCCCTCAACGTTTGTACACTTGTCACACCTTTTTGCTAGCTTCTTGATTCCTGTGGAAAGTAATTTTTTCGGTTGACGACAAAACCACTCTTACACCCTTCACTTCTTAATTGTCGGTGAACCTTTTTCCACGTAGGACATCTTTGAGAGGACCGAACAGGTAAAAACACACGAAGTCAAGTCTGAGCTGTATACGGGATGATGCAAGATCTCCCAACCCAGTTCTTGAAGCTTTCCTTGGGTAAGCCGGTACGTATGAGGACGGGCATTGTTGTGTTGAAGAATGTCTCCTTTTCGCAAGAGTCCACGGCGTTTGCTATTGATAGCTAGCTTAACTTTGTTATTATTTCAACAGTAATTCTATTATTATCACGAATAAGTCCATTAATTCTCGATTTCAACGTTGGACCGAAAATTTCGACTGGGCGTAGACTTCGCTGCTCGTCACACACTCTTGTTCGGCCACTTTTGAACCGATCTATCCACTTGTAAACGTTCGCTGGGTTCATGCAACTTTGTTCATACTATAATAACATTCTAGAATGTATTTCACTTGGCTTAACAACTTCTGCTACTAAAAATCTGATGACAGAACGCTGCTCTTCTAAAAAGCAGTCTTCCAATGGACTCGCCATAGTAAACTGGATATTTTGAGAATACGTTTATTTACATGATCCAACAGCTGATTAAAACTCATCCCAAGGTTGCCAACTTGCAGTCCTAGAAGTATGGAGCGGTTTCGTTGAATCGGTTTCAGCTGAGACCAATTGTCTCTTTTCTTATTGAATGACCCTCGTACATCAAAGTAGTATTATATCAATAAATTTTAAATCCTGTTATTGTATCTGAAAAGAGTTTAATATGCATATCTGAACAGAAATATATTTTAAAGTTTGTCATTCAATATTAGAATAGTATGAGAGTGTCTCAATGAAACTACAGTAGTTGATGACATATTCGAGAACATCAAAAATAGTATAGAAAATGCCATCGACAAAATTTGCGTAAAACAACAAAAAGAACAGAAATTAAATTAAAGAGTAAAACAGCTCATGAAGCAAAGGAGATAAATTGTAGATAATACTACAGATGAATACAGAACTATAAATAGAGAGATATCGAGGGAAATTAGAAAAGACAAAAAATGCGGAGGAAATAGAAAACGTTGTAGAACAGAATAAAAGCTTAAAAGTCTTGAGAAGGAAGAACACAGTGGGAAGGAAAGACATATGGAAGATTAAGGACGTGCATGGTAATGTAAACAAAAGAGATATTTTACAGATCATCGAATTAATTTATCAACAATTATATACGTTACAAGATAAAAGAATAGAAAACAACATAGCAAAATTCCTAAATTAGGGGTCGGAGGATATCCCAGACATCACAGAAGAAGAAATCACATCAGCTTTCAAGGACATGAAAAATAACAGAGCTCCGCATGAAGATAACATTATGATAGAGGCAACTAAACAAGGAGGACAACAAGTCATAAGTGATTTGAAAGTTAAGAAATGTTATTCAGTAAGTGCCTCCTGGAAGGAATAACTCCATCGCAATGGAATAATGCAACTATTGTCATCATGCATAAAAAAGGAGATACTTCAGACTTTACAAACTAGCAAATAAATTCGAGTTTTTCCTTTCCAAAGAACGGGCAGGTTTTCGCTCGGGGTATGAAACAAACGACCATCTGCTTACAGTTAAAATCCTCATTGAAAAATGTATAGAATATAATAAGCCTCTTGTGCTCGTATTTGAGTACTTCGAAAAGGCTATTGATTCTGTAAATCAGCAAAGACTCGCTTGCTAAGTGTCGTATTGATCATCGATATTCCAATGTAATTAAATATATATATATATATATATATATATATATATATATATATATATATATATATATATATATATATATAAATATATATATATATATATATATATATATATATAGACTTACATCAGCCAGAGGTGCCAATTATTTATAATGTCAAAGATGGTTTAAAAAATTTTGTAAAAGAAATTTTTCATTAGAAATTCAAACTGGACTTGAACCCAAAATAAATTCACAAAAAATAAAATGAATATTTGCTAATTTGAAAATTTATACTGTATAAGCCACGCCATCAATGTAAATGGAAGGGAGTTCTTCATTCTTTAGTTTATTCGTCAGTTTTAAGTGAAAGATTGGCAATATTAACAGAGATATATAGCTTACGGTTTGCATCACACATCACCAACGATTTTCACACCTGTTACCGTTCGGTGAACATCAGCCAGATAAACATATTTGGCCGTGCTTCTTTGTACCCACTCATGTCGTGTCCTAAATGAGCGTCTTATAGCGAGCATCACGGAGGGTGCGGTTGGCACGAGCGTTAGGAGTTGGGACATAAGTGTGGTATGTAGTTGCAGAACTCACAGGCTTTCATATCCTTAGTCAAAAATTGTTTAATTAAATAATTATTAAAGGGTATATTTTTACTCTACAAATTTATAAGTACACAGTTATAATAGGTATTTTAATGTCGGCATATTGTAACGTAGGCCAAAAATTTATTTTTAATTGCAAAAACATTTTAGTTCCCCAAGTATTGCTCGACGGCTAATAATCATATGTTGAAAAAAATTCAGAATTCAGTGAAAATGATGAAATAAATAAGATCATGGTAATTTTTCGACTTTTAACAGCAAATTCTAAAATACGAGTGCCATTCAATAAGTAAAGAGACAAATAGCTCTAGCTCAAGAACGGTTTGTTGGCATGCTACAAAATTTGGCCCACTTTTCGACATAATCCCCCTCAACGTTTGTACACTTGTCACACCTTTTTGCTAGCTTCTTGATTCCTGTGGAAAGTAATTTTTTCGGTTGACGACAAAACCACTCTTACACCCTTCACTTCTTAATTGTCGGTGAACCTTTTTCCACGTAGGACATCTTTGAGAGGACCGAACAGGTAAAAACACACGAAGTCAAGTCTGAGCTGTATACGGGATGATGCAAGATCTCCCAACCCAGTTCTTGAAGCTTTCCTTGGGTAAGCCGGTACGTATGAGGACGGGCATTGTTGTGTTGAAGAATGTCTCCTTTTCGCAAGAGTCCACGGCGTTTGCTATTGATAGCTAGCTTAACTTTGTTATTATTTCAACAGTAATTCTATTATTATCACGAATAAGTCCATTAATTCTCGATTTCAACGTTGGACCGAAAATTTCGACTGGGCGTAGACTTCGCTGCTCGTCACACACTCTTGTTCGGCCACTTTTGAACCGATCTATCCACTTGTAAACGTTCGCTGGGTTCATGCAACTTTGTTCATACTATAATAACATTCTAGAATGTATTTCACTTGGCTTAACAACTTCTGCTACTAAAAATCTGATGACAGAACGCTGCTCTTCTAAAAAGCAGTCTTCCAATGGACTCGCCATAGTAAACTGGATATTTTGAGAATACGTTTATTTACATGATCCAACAGCTGATTAAAACTCATCCCAAGGTTGCCAACTTGCAGTCCTAGAAGTATGGAGCGGTTTCGTTGAATCGGTTTCAGCTGAGACCAATTGTCTCTTTTCTTATTGAATGACCCTCGTACATCAAAGTAGTATTATATCAATAAATTTTAAATCCTGTTATTGTATCTGAAAAGAGTTTAATATGCATATCTGAACAGAAATATATTTTAAAGTTTGTCATTCAATATTAGAATAGTATGAGAGTGTCTCAATGAAACTACAGTAGTTGATGACATATTCGAGAACATCAAAAATAGTATAGAAAATGCCATCGACAAAATTTGCGTAAAACAACAAAAAGAACAGAAATTAAATTAAAGAGTAAAACAGCTCATGAAGCAAAGGAGATAAATTGTAGATAATACTACAGATGAATACAGAACTATAAATAGAGAGATATCGAGGGAAATTAGAAAAGACAAAAAATGCGGAGGAAATAGAAAACGTTGTAGAACAGAATAAAAGCTTAAAAGTCTTGAGAAGGAAGAACACAGTGGGAAGGAAAGACATATGGAAGATTAAGGACGTGCATGGTAATGTAAACAAAAGAGATATTTTACAGATCATCGAATTAATTTATCAACAATTATATACGTTACAAGATAAAAGAATAGAAAACAACATAGCAAAATTCCTAAATTAGGGGTCGGAGGATATCCCAGACATCACAGAAGAAGAAATCACATCAGCTTTCAAGGACATGAAAAATAACAGAGCTCCGCATGAAGATAACATTATGATAGAGGCAACTAAACAAGGAGGACAACAAGTCATAAGTGATTTGAAAGTTAAGAAATGTTATTCAGTAAGTGCCTCCTGGAAGGAATAACTCCATCGCAATGGAATAATGCAACTATTGTCATCATGCATAAAAAAGGAGATACTTCAGACCTTACAAACTAGCAAATAAATTCGAGTTTTTCCTTTCAAAAGAACGGGCAGGTTTTTGCTCGGGGTATGAAACAAACGACCATCTGCTTACAGTTAAAATCCTCATTGAAAAATGTATAGAATATAATAAGCCTCTTGTGCTCGTATTTGAGTACTTCGAAAAGGCTATTGATTCTGTAAATCAGCAAAGACTCGCTTGCTAAGTGTCGTATTGATCATCGATATTCCAATGTAATTAATATATATATATATATATATATATATATATATATATATATATATATATATATATATATAAATATATATATATATATATATATATATATATATATATATAGACTTACATCAGCCAGAGGTGCCAATTATTTATAATGTCAAAGATGGTTTAAAAAATTTTGTAAAAGAAATTTTTCATTAGAAATTCAAACTGGACTTGAACCCAAAATAAATTCACAAAAAATAAAATGAATATTTGCTAATTTGAAAATTTATACTGTATAAGCCACGCCATCAATGTAAATGGAAGGGAGTTCTTCATTCTTTAGTTTATTCGTCAGTTTTAAGTGAAAGATTGGCAATATTAACAGAGATATATAGCTTACGGTTTGCATCACACATCACCAACGATTTTCACACCTGTTACCGTTCGGTGAACATCAGCCAGATAAACATATTTGGCCGTGCTTCTTTGTACCCACTCATGTCGTGTCCTAAATATATATATATATATATATATATATATATATATATATATATATATATATATATATATATATATATATAAATATATATAAATATATATATATATATATATATATATATATATATATATATATATATATATATATATATATAAATATATATATAAAATATATATATATATATATATATATATATATATATATATATATATATATATATATATATATATATATATATATATATTTAAGCTCATGTTAAACTACAAACTAATCAATCCACCAGCAGATTTCGTATCGAAAGAGGAGTGCGGACGGGTGATACGCTCTCTCGCAAGATTTTCGTAACACTTCTAGAAAGTATTTCTAAAATCAATAAATTGGGATAGAATGGGAATTAACATTGACGGTGAAAAGTTAAATTACCTCTGTTTCGCCGACGACATTGTCTTAATAACAGACAAAATACAAAAAGCACAAACTATGCTATACATCCTTCAGAAAGTTTAGTCTAAAAATTAATCTATCCAACACCCAGTTTATGACAAATATTGTATTAAGCGATACTATAAAACTGAATAACGTAGGGATAGAGCAAGTGCACCAATATAAATACCTGGGACATGAAATCAGCATAGGACACGATAATCAAACACATGAAATTCAGCGGCTAATAGGTCTCTCCTGGGCTGCGTATGGCAAACTGGCATATGTATTCAAATCTAACCTTCCTATGTGTTTAAAAAGAAAAATATTTGACAGATGCATACTCCACGTTCTTACGTACGGAGCCAATACTCTCACAATGATGAAAAAAACATCAATAAATTAAGTGTCATGCAACAAAAGATGGAGAGGTCAATGTTAGGCGTTACTCTTAGAGATCACATCCTAAATCACATTATCAGGAAGAGAACGGGGGTACAAGACGCAGTCAAATTCATTCTATTCTCATTTACATTAACGATCTGCTGGAAGAGACCGAGAATCCAATCTACAGCTTTGTAGATGACAGTACGCTGATATCTTCATGCGCTTTGAACGCTCGGTCATTGGCTACTCAGACGAATATCGGCAGACAGCAGGAAGTCGTTCAACTTAACAAAGACCTGGAAGAAATTCTATCTTATGGTCAAAGTAACCAAGTGGAATTTAACGCTACAATAACCCAAATGGCAGTTTTTTCTAAAAAAGTTAACGTTGCTGAACCCGACATAGTTATGTCGGGGCACTCCATTCCTCTAACATCGTAACTCAATTTGTTTGGCGTTAATTTAGGAGCAAATATGTCCTGGCATGAACATGTCGCAGGGATAGCAAAGAGAGCTTCTCAAAATTTGAGAATATTATTTCGAACCAGAAAACTTTACACTCCATAACAACTGTTAATTCTTTACAAAGTTCAAATTCGACCAACTATGAAATACTGCTCCCATGTTTGGGGCTCCGCTCCCAAACATAGACTTCATTTATTGGATTCTATTCAGAGAAGAGCTGCTCGTCTGATTGGAAAATCGGAACTGACCGGCGGCCTTGATTCGCTGGAACATTGAAGATCGGTTGGTGACTTGAGCCTATGCTACAAGTATTTTCATGGAAAGTGTTCGAAGGATGTAGCCCGATTAATTCCTCCCAGAGCGGTGCATGTTAGAAATACACGTCGTCCTAATACTTCGCATTCATATGCGGTTCAGCTTGTTACTCCTCGTACAACGCTTTTCAAACAGTCTTTTATATGGAGAACATCATCCCTTTGGAATAATTTACCCAGGACAGAGTTTTCCACCGAGTAAAATTTACAGCAATTCAAGAACAACGTGAATCGCTTTTTCCGCATACATGTCGCTCCTGTAGCGCTTTAGGGACTTCCCTGCAGCATGTGTGCTAGACCCACAAAAAAAACATCTTAAATGGAACTGAGCTGGGAATCCTACTAGGTTTAAGGATGGGCGATGGACAAAAAGAATCACAGAGTGACGACCAAGATCCGAAGCCTATTGGAGTAGAGGTAGACCACTAAGTCGGTGGACTGATGATTTGAAAAGATTGCCGGAAATTGGGTACAAGCGGCCCAGAACAGAGAAAAGTGGCAAGACTTCGGGGAGGCTTTCGTAAAGCAGTGGACAGTATAAGCTGATGATGATCATGAGAGTGGTTGATGATCAGAGATCTGTATATGCCAACTTCAGCTAAACAGTATAATAAAAAGTAGGTGAAATTTTAGCCAACGATTTTGCAAGAGCAAATCTGTTGGTAATAATATAAAATTATATTTGTTTGTCCAAATCCGTCGCATATCAGGTGATTATAATAATTGTTATGGCTTAAATAGCATAGATTTCTACAAATTTTTACTGCGATAATTAGTGATTCTGTATAATTACACTCGATTTTTCAAGATAGTTTGTAACTTTTATCAAATTCAAATAACAGTTAATGCAAGTCGAGTGATAACATTAAAAAATTTGGTTGCTGTAAGCGCTTGAAAAATGTCTCGCACCAAGCATTTCAGTTCTATATAAAATATCTCAATATAAATGTCTTGTTGCCACCTTGTTGCTCACTAAACTTGAATGTCCGCATTTTTGAAACTCTTATTGTAATGTAAGAAGTAACACGTAGGCTGAAAAGTTTTTGGTCTTATACATAGATGTCGCCCTTTTCAAAAATCCGTATGATTTTTAGGAAATACCAACCTTCGAAAGAAAGGTGTTAAAATTTTATGACATTTCGACGGTTAGTTTACTAGTTTTAATGGTTTTTAGAGACGTTACTTTTGATATTTTCAAAAACAACGGAAAAAATCTAATTTCCTGTGTTGATTAAACACTTTGGTTTGATGGGAAAAAATACCGTTCAAGCAAAGCAACGTCTTGATAAGTGTTACGGGGGCTCTGCCCTTAAAAAATCACTCATCATTTACTGGAATGTTGAATTTAACTGCCTAAATGAGGTGGTTACACCGGAAAACATCAAAAAAATCCACAAAATTGTTTTGGATGACGGTAAAGTAAAATTGCGTGAGATAGCTGACACCCCAAAACTATTAAAAGAACGTGTTGGTCATATTTTGTATGCACATTTGAGCATAAGAAAGCTTTGTTCGAAATGGGCACCGTTTGGACCTGTTTTAGCACAATCGCGCCTTATCTCGAAAAGTACTTATCAAAAAATTTTGAAAAAAATCCTGGAATATTCTCCATGGGGGGTAGATTGAACGAAAATTATCGCGAGTGCATTACCTTTAATAATTTATCTGGTATTTAAAAAAAAAAACAAAAATTTCAAGGTCATCATATTTCAGTAAAGATTGGAAACAAACTTTGTTGAAAACTCATTTGGGGTGTGTTTTGTGAAGTCACTGATCATTTTATACCACCGAAACATAAATTTTGACTTAAGGGGTTCGTTTCGAGGGGTGAAATCGGAAGTGAAAAAAAAAAATTTTTTTACTAGGTCATCGAGTGTGGTGCCAAATGAAAGCTTGTGAAAACACGAGTGAAAAATATATATAATTTAATACTTGCGCACACTTTTCTTCGCATTACTTTTAAAAAATCGCGAAAAATCGCTGTCCCTTACCTTATCTCGAAAAGTACTGATCAAAAAATTTTGAAAAAATTCTGGAATATTCTCCACGGGATATAAATTGAACGAAAATTATCACGAGCGCATTACCTTTAATAACTTATTTGGTATATGAAAAAAAAAAAAAAACAAAATTTCGAGGTCACCAGTTTTCAGTAAAGATTGGAAACAAACTTTGTTGAAAACTCATTTGGGGTGTGTTTTGTGAAGTCACTGATCATTTTATACCACCCTAACAAAAATTTTTATTTTAAAAACAATCAACGTACGGAACACTAATTGTGCAAGTTCAACTTGCACTTGACCGGTTTTTTTTTTTCTAGTTCAGCACAGCATTACAATCTCTAATTTATATTTGAAATACCTTGGTAGTTTACGTAGTAGGTGTTGATAGTACTTGAAAAGAAACTATCAGGTAATTACATATATTACTAAATATAAAGAAAAATAGGGAATGGTCTATTGGGAAAAATCCCGCCGCAATTACTTTTTTTTTCCTCATTTGAAATGATGCTTCTTTGATAATTTTTAACTCCCTGTAGGTCTCGTTGTACTGCCTAAGAAGATATATATTGTCCATGCTCTGATAACAAATATTTACTGTCTTGTTTATTTCTCTGGATAATTCTTCACCGATCATTATTAAAGACACAATATTAACCTAAAAATGAAATAATAGTTTCAGAAAATATGAAACTAATGTCACTACGAACAACTGTAATAGCCCAATCGTCAGAGGCAAATTTTGACGAAAAGCCCTCCTTAAATATTAACAGGCTGAATTTTAGCACACATGTTGTTTTTTAGACGTAGAATACGTTGCAAAAAGTTTGCTGCTCTAAAGTGTACGCTAAGCTTACAAAATCGAAAATAAAATGAAAAATCCGTTTTTTTGAAAATATCTCTAAAAAGAAAAAAGATATCGAAAAACCAATAGCACCACGTGAAATAACGGGAAATTTTACAAAAAAATAGTATAAAGATTACTTTTTTTAGTTGTGCCATAATTAAGAAAAAAATATATTTAAAATAAAATGACTGGTTTAACCCCTTGAGTTGTAATGTCGCAAAGTTAAACATGCATGCCCCTCTACCAGCCCCTCCCCTAGAAGCCTGCCTCCCTCTTCCCTCAGGAGGCCCCTCTCCCAGTAAAGGTATGGTGTCTCCCAAAGTCCAATGGGGCCTACGTATATACAAGTAAAATTAGATGAAGTTAGAAAGAAAGAAAAGAAAACTATTTACAGTGTGGTGAGAACATAAAAATATACACACATATACATCAAAGAAATTTTCAAATCAAATTAAATGATGGATACCCAGAGTATTGCGGGTACCCACTGTAAAACGCAAATTCTACATGAAACCAGTAGCATAATTGTTATTATTATTAATGCTATATGTAACCACCTATCCGTCCGTATACTTTATAGTGGAGGCGAATGCCGTAAAATTTTCATGATTTATGGAAATTTTTGGGTACAACTTGGAAATCGATTTAATTACTTTAAAATAGTGCCAATATAATGTAAACGAGTTTTCTCGGTCCAATTTTGACCGCCAGGCTAGATTTCTTCTGTTTTAGTGCATTTTTTTACATTTTAACGCTTTCGGCTCACTATTTCTTAAATAACTCAGCTTCTCTGCGTCTCAGAAAAAAAATCATTACACTCGTCACAAAATTACCTAGAAAACTGAGTAGATTACAGATATTCTATCCCGCCCCGTGGGAGGGCGGGATAGAATATCTCCCCCGGTATGTTCTGCGTGTCGTAGGAGGCGACTTAAAGAACAACTTAGATGGTAGATGCCCAGATCCCACCAGCATCGCCCGGTGTGATACCATCGCATCGGCTTAGGCTGCGTGAAGTTGCTTAACGTTTCGTGGCTGTGCCGATGTCCCGGACTGTGGGACCAAATAGCATGATGAGGCACCTGGATAAAAAAAATTCCGGAGGTAAAATAGCCCTCCGTTCGGATCTCCGGGTGGGGGCTGGTTCAGGGGCGTCGACATGCAGAGAACAGAATTTCAAAATGGATTTTTGCAACAAACGAGGTTTATATTCGAACATAAATTCAGTGCACCAACACCTGCAATCAAATAAACCTCATGTACTCGCTCTCTGTGAAACTAAGGTCAGTTCATCGACTATCTTTATCCTGGGTACGATTTCTATTCCCGATTAGGCGTAACTTTGGAATCTGTCTTTATGTCAGAAGCGACCTCTCTTGCCAACGAGAAGAGGCTTTGGAGCCCCCAAACGTTGATGTTATGTGGTTAAAAATAACGACTCAACCAACCACAAGGTTCGTCTGTATCCTCTATCGACCACCAAGTGATACTAACTTTAGAACACTTTTCGCTTCTCTTGCAGACACCGTCGATCATTTACAAATTAACTATCCAAATGCCGAAATTGCCATCCTGGGCGACTTTAATGTCCACAACATCAACTGGCTTAAATATTCAAATACTACCGACGAACAAGGTCGTGAAGCCGAATCATTTTCAATCAGTTGTGGCTTGACTCAGCTTATTGATGAACCAACACGGATCCCTGATCGAGACGGAGAGTTCGCCAGTCTTCTTGATTTGTTTTTAACCACCAATCCGGAGATTTACACAGTCAGCGTAAATCCGCCGTTAGGTTCTTCCGACCATAAACTACTTTCGACATCGAGTATTCTACCAATCAGTGACAGAGAGGCAGGCACTACAAATCTGCTAAATGGGAAGATCTCACGGAAATATTTTCGAACTTTCCCTTGGTTGGACGTTTGTTTTCGATCCGACGACCCATCTGACTGCGCCAGGGAGGTTTCTGATGTTATTTTGGCCGGTATGGAGGCTTACATCCCTTTTTCGAAGAAATGCCCTTCCAACGGCAAGCCTTGGTTTGACATAAAATGCAAAGAAGCTGTTGCTTCTAAACATCTTGCATACCGACAGTGGCGTGAAGATCCTAACACCATAAATCGCAACATCTTTGTTCGTGCCAGGAACAGATGCAAAGAAATTATCGACGAAACCAAGAAGGTACACAATCAACGGATTAGAAACAAACTTCTCGCTTGTCCCGGCAATTCCAGGTCCTTTTGGTCAGTCGCTAAGGCAGTTAGTCAGAATTTCACCAAATCCACCATACCACCACTCACACGGCCAGATAATTCTATTGCAACGACACCTGTTGAGAAGGCGAACTTGTTGGCTGAACTCTTCGCTTCACATTCTACTGTCGATTTCCAAGGAAAAACACCACCTACTATTCCCATAGTGCAGTCAAAGATGCCCGATATTGTCTTCAGACAGCGTATCATAAAACGTATTTTGATGAAGCTAGACACCAAAAAGGCTTCTGGCGCTGACGGAATACCTGCCATAGTTCTCAAGAACTGTGCGAGGGAACTAACACCAGTTTTCTGTAGACTTTTCAACCTATCCTACAGAAAGGGAATATTTCCCTCCTGCTGGAAATATGCCACAGTTCAGCCGATACCTAAAAAAGGCAAGAAGACCTTGCCAAATAACTACCGACCAATCGCACTACTCTCAATAATATCGAAAGTCATGGAAAAGGCTATCAATCAGCATCTTCTAAACTATCTTGAAGGATTCAACATTATTAGTGATCACCAATATGGCTTTCGTAAAAATAGATCAACAGGAGATCTTCTGACTTATGTAACACATGTTTGGAACAACGCAATTGAACACTTTGGAGAATCTCGAGCGATTGCTCTTGACATATCCAAGGCATTTGACCGTGTTTGGCACGATGGGCTGTTGGCTAGGCTACGTTCTTATGGTATGTCTGAAAAGTTCTGTTTGTGGCTCTCATGTTTTCTCAGAGAGCGTTCTTTACGAGTGGCAGTCGACGGATTTCTTTCTAATAACTTCACTATCAACGCCGGTGTGCCCCAAGGTTCCATACTGTCTCCTACTCTCTTCCTCATTTATATCAACGATCTGCTGGAAAAGACCGAGAATCCAATCTACAGCTTTGCAGATGACATTACACTTATCTCTTCATTCACTTTAAACGCTCTGACATCGACTACTCAGACGAATATCCGCAGACAGCAAAGTCATTCAACTTAACAAAGACCTGGAAGAAATTCTATCTTGGGGTGACAGTAACCAAGTGGAATTTAACGCTACAAAAACCCAGGCTGCAGTTTTTTTCTAAAAAAGTTAACGTTGCAGAACCCGACATAGTTATGTCGGGGCACTCCATCCCTCTAACATCGTCACTCAATCTGTTAGGCGTTAATTTGGGAGAAAATTTGTTCTGGCATGAACATGTTGCAGGCATAGCAAGGAGAGCTTCTCAAAAGTTGGGAATATTGTTTCGAACCAGAAAGCTTTACACTCCACAACAACTGTTAATTCTTTACAAAGCTCAAATTCGACCAACTATGAATACTGCTCCCATGTTTGGAGCTCCGCCTCCAAACATACACTGCATTTATTGAATTCTATTCAGAGAAGAGCTGTTCGTCTGATTGGAGACCCGGAACTGACCGACGGCCTTGATTCGCTGGAACATCGAAGAACGGTTGGCGACTTGAGCCTATTCTACAAGTACTTTCATGGAAAGTGTTCGAAGGATGTGGCCCGCTTAATTCCTCCCAGAGCGGTGCATGTTAGAAGTACTAATACTTCACATCCGTATGAGGTTCAGCTTGTTACTCCTCGTACAACGCTTTTCAAGCAGTCTTTTATATGGAGAACATCATACCTTTGGAATAGTTTGCCCAGGACTGTGTTTCCCATCGAGTACAATCTACAGCGATTCAAGAACAACGTGAATCGCTTTCTCCGCACACGTGTCGCTCCTGTAGCGCTTTAGGGACTTCCCTGTAGCACGTGTACTAGACCCATAAAAAAAAAAATATTAAGTATATAACCTAAAAAACGTATTTACTATGGCAAATTGAAAGATAGTTTTTTACGGGTAACTTCCGTTCAATTCGATATTACGGCCTCAAATTATAGGAAAACATAGCTTTCATATTAACAAAAAAGTATGCCAAATTTTATTAAGAAATATTAAGAGGATTGGTCAAAACTGGCATTTTAGTCCAAAACTTATTATGGATTTTTTTGTGGGCAATTTGGCTTGTTTTGCTAAATTTACAGGCAATGCATTGGACAAACAAATGCAAGTTGATGCTGTAAACAATGATTTCTCGAAGGCCTTTGATAGAGTTGACCATTCCATATTTCTATATAAGCTGGATACACTGGGTTTCAGCAATAGCCTAATTAATTTTTCGAGTCCTATTTGTGTAACCGCTTATAGTACGTCGAAATCGGTGGCCACAGATCTTCAACGTTTAGCACCACAAGTGGTGCACCACAGGGTAGCAACCTTGCACCTTTAATTTTTTCACTCATCATTAAGACATTGGTAATAACATAACTAGTAATTTTCTTTTGTTTGCTGACGACCTAAAGTTTTTCCGCACCATAAGAAACTCTGGTGATCGCCTTTTATTGTAACATGATATGAAGTCGTTACAGCAATGGTGTGACCTGAATAGGCTGTCATTGAATGCCGGTAAGTGCTTCTTTTTGAACTACTCGAATAAACTTAGTACCATTGACTTCTAGTATAAGTTAGATATTGCACGCCGCAACACCTTCCAGGACCTTGCAATTATTTTTGATCCGAAACTTTCGTTTGCCCATCATACTAATTAGATCTGCAGTACTGCGATGAGAACGCTGGGTTTCATAATACGTAATTCTAGTGGTTTTCATAATAGTAAAACATGAAAAACTTTATATTCGAGCTCAATATTGCAGATTATGCTCAAGAATGAACGCTCTCTTCATATATAACTGTCCTATCCCCTACACGAGTTCTCTCAACATATGGAGACTGATTTTTGACAATAGACTGAATTGGTCCTCTCACATAAAATTTCTGAGAGCGAAAACAACTTAGGATCTCAATCTAATTCGCTCCCTTTCAAACAGCTCTTGGGGACCTGATTTTACATCTTTATCTACCATCTACAAATCTTTGATCTTGTTCAAGCTCAAAAACGGTGATTTCATCTATGAATCGGCTAGTTCATTCATCAAGAGATATCTGGACACAGTCCAGAACCAGGCCTTGAGAGCCATTACAGGAGAATTCAAAAACACAACTATAAGAAAGCTTGACTTAAAAACGTGAGATTATTCTGTGGAAGCTGACATATAGTAATTCTAGGAAAATGGATCGTGAAATTTTACAAAGAATTAAGACGGAGTAAATGCATTTTCCGGTTATACAGGGGGGACAACGGAGCACGTGGTTTTAATTTTTAGGTTAGTAAAGATAAACAATTGACAGTTTTATAAGAGTAACCAGTGATAGCCGTGTTGTACAGCTGGTGGACATGAACTAAAATTGACCTTGAATTACAAAATTTTAGTAAATTATACATTGTGTGTGTCTGTTATGGTGTAAAAACTTTTAACATATTATTTAATAAAGAACTAAGAAGAACACACTTATTAGATAATATTAACAGTAAGGATGGAATGCAGTTGTTAATAAGATACAATAGAGTTCGGCACAAAAGATTTTTTACATCAGTAGTATTTATAACGTCCTAATTTTATGATAGATCATTGGAAAGTTTAAGGATGTACGAATAAATCAAGCTAAGATCTGCCACATCGGTTCTTCTATTTTTCGCGCCATCGCAGGTATTAATCGCAACCATCTCCAAAAATTTTCTTTTATAATAGTTTTGCTGTTTGTAAACTATTTTCACATTGTCATAGTCTGGACGATGCTCACTGTCAATGGCATATTCTGCAAGGGGACAAGATTTAATACCCTTACTACAGTCACTCCCGTGAGAAGTTAACCTTCCCTTTACGCTACTGGATGGTGATGCACATTGGAGCTTTGTTCTTTTGGTAATGGGTGTTTACTGGGACTCCCATACAGTCGTCCAATGCTTGAAATGATGCTGATGTCTCTATAGTTTTCACATTTCCTTCGGTATCCTTTTTTAAAAATTGAGACTATGTGCGCTTCGGTAAATTCATTAGGTATTCTTTCTCTATTTGTAGCCCTGTGGAACATGCTTCTTATTATTCGGTGCAGTTTCTCTGGTCCGTATTTGATTAATTCATTGATCATTGCTCCCGGTCCAGCTGCTTTCCGACTTTTCAATGATTTTATGGCCTTCTTTACGTCCTCGTATTTTATCTCTACCTCCTCATATTCGTTTTGTTGTTGTTCGTCATCTTCGTCCCTATTCAAGAACCCTGGTCTGTCTTCTATTAGTAGTTTTTTATAATAGTTATCCCATTGGCTTCCTTGAATGTATTGTATATGGGATTTTTCTTTGGAGCTTATTTTCGTAGCTCTAATCGTTCTCCATGCCTCCGTAATTCGTGTTCCACTTATATAGTGTTCCATGTTTTCACATGCTTTTGCCCATTTCTCGTTCTTCTCTTTATTTATTAATCTTTTCGTTTCTCTGTTTTTCTCTCTATACATATATTTCTACCCTAATTATAAATTAAATTATAAAAGTAAACTTAAAGCAACTAAAAAATAGAAAAGAGGACAAAAGAAGACACATATTTACTACAAGCGTAAATTAATGAATTATAATATGTGAAAAGGTAAAGTTTGGACACGTTCTATCAATTAAATAGCTCAAATATTCATTCAAGCTATAAAAGCTGTTATATATTAGAAATATCCTAATGGTGTTTTTAAATTCTTTCTCATTAGAGATATATTTAAATCTATCCGATAACTTATTTTAAATCTTGGCTCCAACATAATATACATTGTTTTCAGTAATGCTAAGGGAATGAATCTGATACACCATATTGTTATAGCCCATTGTATTGTAATTATGATATTGGAAATGTTGTTTGAAACTATGAATGTTCTTTCTCACAAAAAGGATTACTTCAAATATATACAACGAGGGTAATATCATGATTCCCCATTTTTTGAAACTGGGTCGGCATAAAGCCAACCTATGTGTCCCAGAAATCATTCTAATTATACGCTTTTGTATTTTAAATACCCCATTTAAATATCTTGTATTATCTCAGAAAATCAATTCATATTTTACACGACTAAAAAAATTTGCGTTGTAGTACGAAAACAAAAGTTAAATATTGCTTACTTGTTTTAACCTAAATAAAGTATATGTAGTGACTGCAAGCTTCTTGCATGTATCTCCTAACTAAGCCGATTATCAATATAGACACACAAAAATTTTATACTTGATGCTTGTCGTATTGAACGATTTTTAATCTTAAGAAGATAGAATTTATCCAAATTATGAATCATAAGTGTGAAATTTATGAAAACACTTTTATCCATATTTAAATATAATTTAGTACATAGAACCCAAATATAGAATTCAAATCGATATTCCGAAATAAAATTTCGGAATATGGTTTATTACTTGATTGGTCATTACAACATAATGTCGAGAATTTGCAAGTGCAAAATGACCAACAAATAAAGATCCCATGAATGCTATATTCCATGCCTTTCCTCCTAGAAGGAAAGGCATGGAATATAGCATTCATGGGATCTTTATTTGTTGGTCATTTTGCATTTGCAAATTCTCGACATTAAATATAGAATTTATTAATCATTACTTGGGCTAAGTGGGTTGCTCCTTGAACATTATCAGACGTGAATAGGTAGCTGCTATCATCAATAAACATTACTATATTTATTACAAATATCCGGTAAATCGTTTATGAATAGTAGGAATAAAAGATGACTTAGGATGGAACCCTGGGGCACCCCAAAAGAAATTGACAATGTTTCCGATCTTACGTCGTCGATCTCTACAGATTGACATCTGTTAGCAAGGTAAGATCCATTCACCAATCTTTCTTCTTAGACTATTATTTTCAAGTTTCTTTATTAACAACTCATGATCCACCAATTCAAATGCTTTGCTTAAGTCCATGAAAACGCCCAAACATTTAGACCGTTCGTTGAATAGATCGTCCACGACAAAAACCAAGTTGGGAAGGTTTCAGGATGTCAAAACGTTATAGGAAAGAGACAGTTTGATCATAAACAGTTCTCTGAAGTATTTTAGATACAGCAGGTAATAAGTCTGTAGGTCTGTAATTCTCCATAGGAAGTGAATCTGCCCTCTTAAAAATCACAACAACTTTTACATCTTTCAAAACTTTCTGAAAGATGCCACCTTCCAGAGACCAGTTCACCAAATATGTTAGTGGAAGCAACAATAAGCCTGCTGTTTTTTTTATTAGAAATGAAGGTATTTTATCATTTCTTGTTGCTTTGGATTTTTGTTTCTTATAATTTTTTCCTCTTCATTCTTTATGGTTTCGATATTTATTTTAAATTTTTTAGGACTCTGAATGTTATTATTCACAATTGCCCAAGCAGCTTCAGATTTATTATTCGATTCGAAATCCATGTTACTGTTATGCATTACTTTTGCTTGTCTAATTACTTTCCTGTATATTTTTTGATACATTTTATAATGAATTATGTCATGTTCACTTTTAGACACATTTTTTTTTCTTAAATAAGTCTTTTAGTGTTTTGGAGGATTTCCTGATACCTACCGTCATCCAGGGATTCCGTTTGGTTTCCCTGCAAAAGTTAACTTCTCTTAAAGGGAAGGATACATTGATGTAGTGAACTATGTAGTTTAGAAAGGAACTGAATCTCTGTTTGACGTCGGGTGCCTGGACACATCCTGCCAGGTTTCCTTATTCAAATGCATTCTTCAATATTATTTTCACTGTAATCTCTTTTATAGAGAGTTTGTAAAGATATTGGTTGATATGGTATTTTTAAGAGTTAAGCAGAGTGTTCCGAAAAACAGTTGTTCCAAACATAAGAATGCAGTTTCGGGAACTCAAACTCATAACAGATGTAATCAATAGACGTTGACGAGTTTCCATTCACGCGCATTAGACCGATCACAGTATTTGATAAACCATAGCTCTGTAACAAATCCTGCAAACTTCTAGCAATAAAAGAAGAATCTAGATAATCAATATTAAAGTCACCGAAAATCACAATATTGTCACTTATTTTACAAACGTTATTTAAAAAAATATCACGTTTATGGAGTAATATACTAACATCGGTGTTGGGAGCTCTATACAGATCTATCACATAGACCTTTCTGACCTGATATTCTATGGTAATTCCACATATTTCAAACACACTGGCATTGCTGTACTTTTGCGTTATATCTAAATTTTTTACTTGTGAATTATATTTTTTATTGTGTAGAATCATAACTCTACCCTCCTTGTACTTTGTCTACAATAGCAACTACCAACTTGGAAATTAGCAATTTTATATACAGTTATTTCTGTATCAGCTAACCAATGCTCTGTTACACAAGCTACGAGTATATCGATGCCTTTAATATTCAGAATATTCTCAATATTATCAATTTTGTTTCTAAAACTTTGCACATTGTGATGAATAATGTGCAATAAGTCTGTATTCTGTTTTCCCTGACCCCGTTACAATAAAGGTTTTCACGGATGGTGGAATGTAATACATTAAAATTTCAAATTTCAATGAATTTGCACAACGTTTCGCCAAAATCTCATTTGGCATTTTCAAGTGCTCCTGTTGCTGCTGCTACTCGATACTGTGATCTTGCTGCTGCTGCCACTCGAAGCTAACTGACAAACCGAAGTGTGGTCGCCGTCTATTATAGGTCCGCGTCTACGCAGATTGCAGGTAGGGGGGTCGGAAATATTCGTTCGGGCATCGGTGTTTGCCGGCCGGGTGATAATTACGGGCTACCTAGTAGACTCTTCCATGTAGTGCTTATTTAGCTGTTCATTCTTTTCGATTTCCAAGGCTTCTTTAACTATGCGTGTTTTATAATGTGAAATTGAGCTATTTGTTTAGATCCCTCAAAATTGATGTTGTGACCTGTATCATGATGGTGCTGAAAAAGAGCTGATGTTGTTTGTTTGTTTTTAATACTTATTTTATGTTCTTGGATCCGGATGGAGATTCTTCTGTTTGTTTGCCCTATGTACAATTTGTGACAGTCTCCGCAAGGGATGCTGTAAACTCCATGGTTCTCCAGTTTTCTCTTGTCCTTAAGGTTACCCAGGATGTCTGTCAGAGTGTTTTGTGATTTGTATGCTATGCCTATGCAATGTGTTTTCTTAGGACTCTTCCAATCCTATTTGTAACTCCTTTCACATACTGTAATAGGACTCTACTTTGGTTGAGGTCGCGTTCTTCTGTCCTTGTCTGTGCGCTCAAGAAAAACCAAAACATCACCATATTACCAGCAAACAAGGGCAATGCCACAGTGGTCCTAAACACCGAAGATTACATGACAAAAACGGAAACCACTCTACAAGACGACACCTACAAGCCAGTTACCAGGTACCCTACAACATATCTGGAAAAATTACCAGCCAGGCCAAAATAAAAGCTGCAAACTTGGGACCAGAGGTTGAAAGACTCATAATTCCAAGAGAGAAATCAAGCCGATGCCCAAAGTCGTATGGCCTACCAAAGATACACAAGCTCATCGTTCCCCTTAGATCCATTATCAGCGCGGTGGCCTCACTTATACAAGACTTAGAAAAGCATCTGTCAAAGATCATGCAACCAACCGTTGAAAGTGCTGAGTCATACATCAAAAACTTTTTTTTTTTTATGGGTCTAGCACACGTGCTACAGGGAAGTCCCTAAAGCACTACAGGAGCGACACGTGTGCGGAGAAAGCGATTCACGTTGTTCTTGAATCGCTGTAGATTGTACTCGATGGGAAACACAGTCCTGGGTAAACCATTCCAAAGGTATGATGTTCTCCATATAAAAGACTGCTTGAAAAGCGTTGTACGAGGAGTAACAAGCTGAACCTCATACGGATATGAAGCATTAGCGCGACGTGTACTTCTAATACGCACCGCTCTGGGAGGAATTACACGGGCCACGTCCTTCGAACACTTTCCATGAAAGTACTTGTAGAATAGGCTCAAGTCCCCAACCGTTCTTCGATGTTCCAGCGAATCAAGGCCGTCGGTCAGTTCCGGGTGTCCAATCAGACGAACAGCTCTTCTCTGGATAGAATCCAACAAATGCAGTGTATGTTTGGGAGCGGAGCTCCAAACATGGGAGCAGTATTCCATAGTTGGTCGAATTTGAGCTTTGTAAAGAATTAACAGTTGTTGTGGTGTGTAAAGCTTTCTGGTTCGAAACAATATTCCCAACTTTTGAGAAGCTCTTCTTGCTATGCCCGCAACATGTTCATACCAGGACATATTTGCTCCCAAATTAACGCCTAACAGATTGAGTGACGATGTTAGAGGGATGGAGTGCCCCGACATAACTATGTCGGGTTCTGCAACGTTAACTTTTTCAAAAAAAACTGCCGCCTGGGTTTTTGTAGCGTTAAATTCCACTTGGTTACTGTCACCCCAGGATAGAATTTCTTTCAGGTCCTTGTTAAGTTGAATGACTTCCTGCTGTCTGCGGATATTCGTCTGAGTAGTCGATGTCCGAGCGTTCAAAGTGAATGAAGAGATAAGTGTACTGTCATCTGCAAAGCTGTAGATTGGATTCTCGGCCTTTTCCAGCAGATCGTTGATATAAATGAGGAAGAGAGTAGGAGACAGTATGGAACCTTGGGGCACACCGGCGTTGACAGTGAAGGTGTTAGAAAGAAATCCGTCAACTGCCACTCGTAAAGAACGCTCTCTGAGGAAACATGAGAGCCATAAACAGAACTTTTCAGACATACCACAAGAACGTAGCTTAGCCAACAGCCCATCGTGCCAAACACGGTCAAATGCCTTGGATATGTCAAGAGCAACCGCTCGAGATTCTCCAAAGTGTTCAATTGCGTTGTTCCAAACATGTGTTACATAAGTCAGAAGATCTCCTGTTGATCTATTTTTACGAAAGCCATATTGGTGATCACTAATAATGTTGAATCCTTCAAGA
This sequence comes from Pachyrhynchus sulphureomaculatus, assembly GCA_019049505.1. NCBI lineage: Eukaryota > Metazoa > Arthropoda > Insecta > Coleoptera > Curculionidae > Pachyrhynchus > Pachyrhynchus sulphureomaculatus. The sequence goes on from CM032452.1 coordinate 41,441,670, forward strand.
TATTTTAGAAGATGCTGATTGATAGCCTTTTCCATGACTTTCGATATTATTGAGAGTAGTGCGATTGGTCGGTAGTTATTTGGCAAGGTCTTCTTGCCTTTTTTAGGTATCGGCTGAACTGTGGCACATTTCCAGCAGGAAGGAAATATTCCCTTTCTGTAGGATAGGTTGAAAAGTCTACAGAAAACTGGTGTTAGTTCCCTCGCACAGTTCTTGAGAACTATGGCAGGTATTCCGTCAGCGCCTGAAGCCTTTTTGGTATCTAGCTTCATCAAAATACGTTTTATGATACGCTGTCTGAAGACAATATCGGGCATCCTTGACTGCACTATGGGAATAGTAGGTGGTGTTTTTGCTTGGAAATCGACAGTAGAATGTGAAGCAAAGAGTTCAGCCAACAAGTTCGCTTTCTCAACAGGTGTCGTTGCAATAGAATTATCTGGCCGTGTGAGTGGTGGTATGGTGGATTTGGTGAAATTTTGACTAACTGCCTTAGCGACTGGCCAAAAGGACCTGGAATTGCCGGGACAAGCGAGAAGTTTGTTTCTAATCCGTTGATTGTGTACCTCCTTGGTTTCGTCGATAATTTCTTTGCATCTGTTCCTGGCACGAACAAAGATGTTACGATTTATGGTGTTAGGATCTTCACGCCACTGTCGGTATGCAAGATGTTTAGAAGCAACAGCTTCTTTGCATTTTAGGTCAAACCAAGGCTTGCCGTTGGAAGGGCATTTCTTCGAAAAAGGGATGTAAGCCTCCTTACCGGCCAAAATAACATCGGAAACCTCCCTGGCGCAGTCAGATGGGTCGTCGGATCGAAAACAAACGTCCAACCAAGGGAAAGTTCGAAAATATTCCATGAGATCTTCCCATTTAGCAGATTTGTAGTGCCAAATCTTGCGCGGTTTGGGCGCCTCTCTGTCACTGATTGGTAGAATACTCGATGTCGAAAGTAGTTTATGGTCGGAAGAACCTAACGGTGGATTTACGCTGACCGTGTAAATCTCCGGATTGGTGGTTAAAAACAGATCAAGAAGACTGGCGAACTCTCCGTCTCGATCAGGGATCCGTGTTGGTTTATCAATAAGCTGAGTCAAGCCACAACTGATTGAAAATGATTCGGCTTCACGACCTTGTTCATCGGTAGTATTTGAATATTTAAGCCAGTTGATGTTGTGGACATTAAAGTCGCCCAGGATGGCAATTTCGGCATTTGGATAGTTAATTTGTAAATGATCTATGGTGTCTGCAAGAGAAGCGAAAAGTGTTCTAAAGTTTGTATCACTTGGTGGTCGATAGAGGATGCAGACGAACCTTGTGGTTGATTGAGTCGTTATTTTTAACCACATAACATCAAAGTTTGGGGGCTCCAGAGCCTCTTCTCGTTGGCAAGAGAGGTCGCTTCTGACATAAAGACAGATTCCAAAGTTACGCCTAAATCGGGAATAGAAATCGTACCCAGGATAAAGATAGTTTACTGTGCTGGTCGACGAACTGACCTTAGCTTCACAGAGAGCGAGTACATGAGGTTTATTTGATTGCAGGTGTTGGTGCACTGAATTTATGTTCGAATTTAAACCTCGTATGTTGCAAAAATCCATTTTGAAATTGTGTTCTCTGCATGTCGACGCCCCTGAACCAGCCCCCACCTGGAGATCCGAACGGGGGGCTATTTTTACCTCCGGAATTTTTTGTATCCAGGTGCCTCATCATGCTATTTGGTCCGGGACATCGGCACAGCCACGAAACGTTAAGCAACTTCACGCAGCTTAAGCCGATGCGATGGTATCACACCGGGCGATGCTGGTGGTATCTGGGCATCTACCATCTAGATTGTTCTTTAAGTCGCCTCCTACGACAGGCAGAACATACGGGGGAACTATCCCGCCCCCCCACTCCGAACCCTCACGAACTTAATGAGAGACATTCAACTAGAGGAAAATGACATTCTGGCAGGTTGTTTTATTTTACACCAGCATTCCAGTGGATGAAGCACTCGATAAAATATTTCCAGGTCATGTTGTAGAACTATCAGAACACTGTCTAAAAAATACCTATATCTTCAACTGTCAGATATACAGACAAACAGATAGAGCGTCCATAGGATCTTTGCTTTCACCAGTAATAGCCAATCTCTATATGAGAAGCCCTTAAAAACTCACCACTTAAGCCCAAACTCTAGAAACGATATGTCGATGAGTGCTTTGTAATTTGACCTCATAGACGAAATGACTTAGACAACTCTCTGACCTATTTAAATAGAATCCACCACCGTTCACTTTGGAAGTAGAAGAAGAAAAAAGCCTCCTTTGCCTTGATGTGCTCATAACGCGAAAAAACAACGGTCAACTTCAATACTTAGTTTACCGGAAGCCCACCCACACCAACAGATATTTAAATGTTGGCTTACTCCACCATCCATCCCAAATCCAGTCGGTAGTCAACCCTTTGAACACTTTGGAGCATCTCGAGCGGTTGCTCTTGACATATCCAAGTCATTCGACCGTGTTTGGCACGATGGGCTGTTGGCTAAGCTACGTTCTTATGGTATGTCGGAAAAGTTCTGTTTGTGGCTCTCATGTTTCCTCAGAGAGCGTTCTTTACGAGTGGCAGACGACGAATTTCTTTCTAACACTTTCTCCTCCTACTCTCTTTCTCATTTACATTAACGATATGCTGGAAAATACCGAGAATCCAATCTACAGCTTTGCAGATGACAGTACACTTATCTCTTCATTCACTTTGAACGCTCGGACATCGGCTACTTAGACGAATATCCGCAGACAGTAGGAAGTCATTCAACTTAGCAAAGACCTGGAAGAAATTCTATCTTGGGGTGACAGTAACCAAGTGGAATTTAACGCTACAAAAACCCAGGCGGCAGTTTTTTCTAAAAAAGTTAACGTAGCTGAACCCGACATAGTTATGTCGGGGCACTCCATTTCTCTAACATCGTCACTCAATTTGTTGGGCGTTAATTTGGGAGCAAATATGTCCTGCCATGAACATGTTGCAGGCATAGCAAGGAGAGCTTCTCAAAAGTTGGGAATATTATTTCGAACCAGAAAACTTTACACTTCACAACAACTGTTAATTCTTTATAAAGCTCAAATTCGACCAACTATGGAATACTGCTCCCATGTTTGGGGCTCCGCTCCAAAACATACGCTGCATTTGTTGGATTCTATTCAGAGAAGAGCTGTTCGTCTGATTGGAGACCCGGAACTGACCGTCTGCCTTGATTCGCTGGAATATCGAAGAACGGTTGGCGACTTGAGCCTATTCTACAAGTACTTTCATGGAAAGTGTTCGAAAGATGTGGCCCGCTTAATTCCTCCCAGAGCGGTGCATGTTAGAAGTACACGTCGCGCTAATACTTCACATCCGTATGAGGTTCAGCTTGTTACTCCTCGTACAACGCTTTTCAAGCAGTCTTTTATATGGAGAACATCATCCCTTTGGAATAATTTGAATTTACAGCGATTCAAGAACAACGTGAATCGTTTTCTTCGCACACGTGTCGCGCTTTAGGGACTTCCCTGTAGCACGTGTGCTGGACCCATAAAAAAAAAAAAAAAAAAACACCCTCGTCTCAAGATTATACCGACTAACCTAATCAGACACGAGACAGCAAGAAATTTATAAAAATCACTAGGGCCCTTAAGCAAAATGGGTATAAAAATCGGTCCATACGGAGAGCATTCGAATGGTAGCGTCATCCACAGACAAGGACAGAAGAACGGGACCTCAACCATAGTAGAATTCTTTTACCGTATGTGAAAGGAGTTACGGATAGGAATGGAAGAGTACTAAGAAAACACAACATAGGTACAGCATACAAACCACAAAACACTCTGGCAGATATCCTGGGTAACCTCAAGGACAAGAGAAAACTGGAAAACCATGAAATTTACAGCAACCCATGCGGAGACTGTCACAATTTGTACATAGGGCAAACAAACAGAAGAATCTCCACCCGGATCCAAGAACATAAAATAAGTATCAAAAACAAACAACATCAGTTCTTTTTTAGCACCATCATAATACTGGTCACAACATCAATTTTAAGGGATCTAAACAAATAGCATCGATTTCACATTATGAAACACGCGTAGTCAGAGAAGCCTTGGAAATCGAAGAGAATGGACAACTAAATAAGCGGGATGATGCACTGAATATCTCCACTACATGGAAGGGTCTACTAGCTAAACCAAGGAATAACCAAAACATCGGGAAAGCAACAGTCAGCGTAGCGCCGGAACCCATAATTACCACCAAGCCGGCAAACACCGATCCCCGATGAACACTTTCGACCCCCTAACTGCAGCACTTGAAAATGTCAAATGAGATTTTGGCGAGACGTCGTTCAAATTCATGGTTAGGCGAACGGATTGAAACCTGGAATTTTAGTGTATTACATTTCACCATACATATATATATATATATATATATATATATATATATATATATATATATACATATATATATATATATATATATATATATATTTATATACATATATATATATATATATATATATATATATATATATATATATATATATGTATATATATATATATATATATATATATATATATATATATATATATATATATATATATATATATATATATATATGTATGTATATATATATATATATATATATATATATATATATATATATATATATATATATATATATATATACATATATATATATATATATATATATATATATATATATATATATATATATATATATATATATATATATTATATATATATATATATATATATATATATATATATATATATATATATATATATATATATGTATATATATATATATATATATATATATATATATATATATATATATATATATATGTATATATATACATATATATATATATATATATATATATATATATATATATATATATATATATATATATATATATATATATAGAGTAGAACCCCGGTTATCCGAGGTAACGAGGGGGCACCCTCCTCGGATAACTAAAAACTCGGATAATCCGAATTTGTTTTTTAATCATTCAAAAAATAAACACTAATACTTTAAACCGATGTATTAACGTTTTTAACATATAAATAGGTACATACTTTATAAAACAGTGAAATAGGTATCTATGCGCTTCTGTTTCTCGCTGCAATGTTTCTTCATCTACTAAGAAGAAGCAAATCCGCTGGGATTGCCTCTGGTTGTTGTTCGATATACATCAAAACTTTTTCCAAAGAAGCAAAACCTCCTTGATGAGAGATCTTAGTGGGAGACTGTTCATCCACCGCCGCTTCGTCATCGTCATCTGATTTTTCGGTTTCCTGAAAGGCATTCGTTATTTCTTCAATACTCATTTCTTCTTCTAAATCATCTGCTGTAATCTATTCAACAACATTTTAGCAACCTTTTAATTTTTGCATTAATTCAAATAAACTTTTTTCTTTTATTTCGCTGTCAAAATTTGAACAGGACATTTCTCCATTGCTTCTCAATTTCAAAGTTAATTCATTTAATGGAGTATCATCTTCACTGTCATTATAGTCCTCAAAATCAATAATTTCTTACCAAGATTTTTGAATAGTGGTAGTACGCACAGAATCCCAAGCTTGACTTACCCAGTAAATAACATTTTTTAGTGTAACCTTTCTCTTCCCGTTGATAATATCCTCCTTTTCTGTGTATTCTAACAGATGTTCAAGATATAAACGCCTATATTTTTTTTTAATGTTTTCGAGAATGCCTTGATCCATTGGTTGCATTACGGTGGTTACATTTGGAGGAAAAAATTTTACAATTTCACCCACATGAAGTCCTTCTCCAGGGTGAGAGTCTCCATTAACAAAATTGCTTTAATAGGAAGACGGTTTCTGTTCAAAAATTTAGTCACAGATGGCACAAACCTTTCTTCAAACCAGTTCGTAAATAAGGTCGTATCCATCCATGTGCTCTTCTGACTTTTGTAATAGACTGGTAGGGCTTTGGGTGAGATGTCTTTTAAAGCTCTTGGACGTGCAGACTTGCCAATCACCATCAGTGCGATTTTGTGCTTGCCAGATGCATTGAAACATACCATTATAGTTAATTTTTCCTTACTTCGTTTGTTTCCAGGAGCTAATTTTTCCTGTTGAGATGCCAATGTTTTTGATGGAAGCATTTTATAATTCAGACCAGTTTTTCGTCACAGTTGTAAATTTGATCACATGTGTATCCACAATCTTCGATTTGCTTTCTAAAGTTCTGCTTAAACTTCTCAATTGATGACACATCAGCAGAAAGTTTTTCACCACATACAGTCAGTTGTACACCGTACCGTTTTTTTCCAGTGGTCAAGCCATCCAGAACTGACGGTAAACTGATCTATCTCTGGGAATTGCCTACTAATCATTATTGCTTTCTGTTGTAAAATTGGACCTGACAGACGCACACCTTTTGATCTCTGTTGGTTAAACCACATGAATAAAGCTTCGTTAACGTTTTCATAGTCGTCGCTTTTCATCGATTTTCTTCCTGAGGACGAAGAGGCTTGATTTATATACCACTCTTCTATTTTCGTGCGGTTTCTTCTCCAATCTCCAACTGTTACCTCACCTGCTCCATAATCTCGTGCAACAACTTTAATTGTCTCTCCTGCTTCAATTCGCCTGATGGCTTTTAATTTTTCTTCAATAGGAACGACGATTCTTTTACGCTTGTTTTGCTCCATTATAATACGACGAACAAAAATTCAAACAAAGCAGTTCGTATTAATTACAATTAACTACCAGAACCCCAACCGTATAAATTATGTAAGTATACTCGTACTTCTCCGTAGTAAACGCTATAACGCACTGCATTCACGCAAATTTACATGCTGAAAGAGTCCAAAAACATAAATAGGGGAACCCCTCACACGGGCCAGGGGGATTCATTGAAGGCCCCGACGATTTTAAATGGAAATATGTACATACATATTTTAGAAGCTCGGTTAATACGCAGCATAGACACGCGTACCTCGGATAATCAGGTTCTTAGATTAGCTCGGTTAATCCGGAGCTCGGATAATCGCGATTCGGTTAATCGGGGTTCTACTGTATACGAGGCTGGTTTGAAAAGTCCGTGCAAAAATAAAAACTACTTATGTGTTTGGGGTAAACCTTTTTTATTTTTCGACATAGTCTCCTTTTAGGCTTATACATTTCGTCCAACGATGTTCTAGTTTGTTGATCCCTTCCGAATAATAGGATTTGTCCAAGTCTGCAAAATATCCATTAGTGTCTGCAATCACCTTCTCGTTTGAATAAAATCTTTGTCCCGCCAGCCATTTCTTCAAATTGGGGAACAAATAGTAGTCCGAGGGAGCCAAGTCTAGAGAATAGGGGGATGTGTGAAACGAGTTGGAATCCTATTACCATTAATTTTGCGACCTCCTTGATTCACACGAATGCCAAACACAAAGAAATAGACCAATATGGCTGAAACTTGGTGTGCGTTCATTCAAGAGATGCTACTAACTAAACATGACCTCGATACGCGCCGGTGGTGCCATCTCTCGGACTTTGCACGGACTTTTCAAACCAGCCTGGTATATATATGAATAGGTTTTTAAAATATGGACTACTTACGATAAAAGAAGACAACTCTAGTAATGATATAATACTTTCATTGTGAGGTTCTACCATTTTAATCTGACAAATAAATGCTACAAGAATTTCAATAGTCATTACCATAGTGACAAAAGTAAAAATCGCCATAATGGGGCCAAATAGTTCATTGAATTTGTCAATCAATTTAAACATCTTGCTATATAAAAATTTAACTCTGATAATAATCATCGGGTTCTTTGAAGATTTTAATATCAGGTTCAGTTCTTTAATTTGGTTTTTTATTTTCATTATTACTAAAAATGCTGATAGAAGCTCGGTTAATACGCAGCATAGACACGCGTACCTCGGATAATCAGGTTCTTAGATTAGCTCGGTTAATCCGGAGCTCGGATAATCGCGATTCGGTTAATCGGGGTTCTACTGTATACGAGGCTGGTTTGAAAAGTCCGTGCAAAAATAAAAACTACTTATGTGTTTGGGGTAAACCTTTTTTATTTTTTCGACATAGTCTCCTTTTAGGCTTATACATTTCGTCCAACGATGTTCTAGTTTGTTGATCCCTTCCGAATAATAGGATTTGTCCAAGTCTGCAAAATATCCATTAGTGTCTGCAATCACCTTCTCGTTTGAATAAAATCTTTGTCCCGCCAGCCATTTCTTCAAATTGGGGAACAAATAGTAGTCCGAGGGAGCCAAGTCTAGAGAATAGGGGGATGTGAAACGAGTTGGAATCCTATTACCATTAATTTTGCGACCTCCTTGATTCACACGAATGCCAAACACAAAGAAATAGACCAATATGGCTGAAACTTGGTGTGCGTTCATTCAAGAGATGCTACTAACTAAACATGACCTCGATACGCGCCGGTGGTGCCATCTCTCGGACTTTGCACGGACTTTTCAAACCAGCCTGGTATATATATGAATAGGTTTTTAAAATATGGACTACTTACGATAAAAGAAGACAACTCTAGTAATGATATAATACTTTCATTGTGAGGTTCTACCATTTTAATCTGACAAATAAATGCTACAAGAATTTCAATAGTCATTACCATAGTGACAAAAGTAAAAATCGCCATAATGGGGCCAAATAGTTCATTGAATTTGTCAATCAATTTAAACATCTTGCTATATAAAAATTTAACTCTGATAATAATCATCGGGTTCTTTGAAGATTTTAATATCAGGTTCAGTTCTTTAATTTGGTTTTTTATTTTCATTATTACTAAAAAATGCTGATAAAATTACTATATCTGATCTTAAAATGAAGTAATTAAAATTCCACATCGATAACCCATACTTTACTGACACAATATTTTGGTAAATGAAATATGTGCATCTGCCTACTTGCATCAACAACCATCCAGAAAACAACATTGTTAAATTTGTTCGTAAAGTTTTGTTTGTCTTTGAATTGTTGTTCACTGTTTTAAATATTTCTATTAATGAATTAACTGTAGCTCCACTGCAACAAATTTTAAAGGATATTATTATGTTCATAAAACAGAGGCTAATATCTGTTAAGATGTATATAATTTTCAGCGACAATGGAGTACTATCGTCTATTTTTATAAAAAAGAGTGTATCCATTGTAACTATGGCATACCCAATGGTATAAAATACTATAAATATCACATAAAGGATTTTCAATATTTTAATTTTTAAAAGTGTTAGTGGGCATATGGCAAGTAAAGTGCTTAGGGCAAGCAAAACTTTTGGATGCATATGCGATACTTTAACTGTAACACAGGTACACAAATTAAACTACAAGTGTACGTAAACTAAATTAAAACAATACAAAACATCTAATATTTCTGATGCCATTTATAATAAATGTATTATTATTATAATCCAGTGCTTCTAAACATAACATAAATAGACATTATTATTTTACATTTATTTATTTATATATATATATATATATATATATATATATATATATATATATATATATATATATACATATATATATATATATATATATATATATATATATATATATATATATATATATATATATACATATATATATATATATATATATATATATATATATATATATATATATATATATATATATATATACATATATATATATATATATATATATATATATATATATATATATATATATCTATAATATATATAAAATGCAACGTCTCTCTGTCTGTCTGTCTGTCTGTCCGTTAGTGACTTATCACTGGAGAACCACTTATCCGATTTACGTACTTTTTTTTTTGAAACATACTTATGTTCTCTGGCCAGGTTTATAGGCTATATTTTATTACGATAGGTAGCATAAGGAATGAGCAGTGACAATAATAGGGAGTGAAGTCGGAAAAAAGTTTGCTGCTAGCGCGTTTCCTTGCAATATACAGCCCTAAACCATTAAATATGGAACAATATTATGTAGCAGAGAATATCTTTAATCTATATTCTATAATATATATAAAATGCAATGTCTCTCTGTCTGTCTGTCTGTCTGTCCATTAGTGCGTTTATCACGCGAGAACCACTTATCCAATTTATGTGTCTTTTTTAAATTCATACATATATTCTTTGGCCAGGTTATATAATTATAATAATAATCTATACCTATAATAACATATATATAAAATGCAGCGTCTCTCTGTCTGTCTGTCCGTTAGTGCGCTTATCATTGGAGAACCACTTATCTGATTTACGTGCTTTGTTTTAAAACATTCATATGTTCTCTGGCCAGGTTATCTATATATGATATATATAAAATGCAACGTCTCTCTGTCTGTCTGTCTGTCCGTTAGTGTGTTACGTACTTTTTTTTTAAAACATATATATGTTCTCTGGCCAGGTTATATGTTAGGATATATTTTATTGCGTTAGGTAACATAAAGAATAAGCAGTGACGATAATAGTGAATCAAGTCGAAAGAAAGGCTACCCTTAGCGTGTTCTCTTACAATATACTGCCTAAACCATTAAATATGGAACAATATCATGTTGCAAAGAATACAATATATATATATATATATATATATATAAAATGCAACGTCTCTCTGTCTGTCTGTCCGTTAGTGCGCTTATCACTTGAGAACCACTTATTCGATTTACGTGTTTTTATAAATTTATATATTATATGATATGTTCTATATAATTCGATATAAGCCTAGATAATGGGAGATAAGGTGAGATAATGGGAGATAAGTATAAATAATGGGAGATAAGCAGAGATAAGTCTAGGTAATGTAAGTTATGGTGAGATAATGGGAGATAAGGAGAAATAATGGGAGATGAGCAGAGATAAGCCTAGATAATGGAAATTATGTAGAGATAAATGGGAGAAAAGGAGAAATAATGAGAGATAAGCAGAGATAAGTCTAAGTAATGGGAGTTATAGTGAGATAATGGGAGATAAGGAGAAATAATGGGAGATGAGGAAAAATATTGCGAGATAAGTCGAGATAAGCCTAGATAATAGGAGATAAGGTGAGATAATTGGGGATAAGTATAAATAATGGGAGATAAGAAGAAATAATGGGAAATAAGCAGAGATAAGTCTAGGTAATGGGAGTTATGGTGAGATAATGGGAGATAAGGAGAAATAATGGGAGATAAGGAAAAAAATGGGAGATAAGGTGAGATAATGGGAAATAAGGTGAGATAATGGGAGATAAGGAAAAATAATGGGAGATGAGCAGAAATAAGCTTAGATAATGGAAATTATGTAGAGATAATGGGAGATAAGGAGAAATAATAGGAGATAAGGGGAAATAAGGGCAGATATTTTATTACGTTAGGTAACATAAGGAAATGAGCAGTGGCGATAGTAGTGAATCAAGTCCACGCGAGCGGAGCCGCCGGCACGGCTAGTATATATATATATATATATATATATATATATATATATATATATATATATATATATATATATATATATCTATAATATATATAAAATGCAACGTCTCTCTGTCTGTCTGTCTGTCTGTCTGTCTGTCTGTCTGTTTGTTGTCTGTCTGTCTGTCTGTCTGTCTGTCTGTCTGTCTGTCTGTCCGTTAGTGCGCCTATCACTGGAGAACCACTTATCCGATTTACGTACTTTTTTTTTTTTAAACATACATATGTTCTCTGGCCAGGTTATAGGTTATATTTTATTACGATAGGTAGCATAGGGAATGAGTAGTGACGATAATAGTGAATGAAGTCGGAAAAAAAGTTTGCCGCGCGTTCTCTTGCAATACACAGCATAAACCATTAAATTTGGAACAATATTATGTAGCAGAGAATATCTATAACCTATAATCTATAATATATAAAATGTAATGTCTCTCTGTCTATCTGTCCGTTCATTAGTGCGTTTATCACGCGAGAACCACTTATTCGATTTACGTGTCTTTTTTTAGATTCATACATATATGTTTTGGCCAGGTTATATAGTAATAATAATAATTTATATCTATAATATATATAAAATGCAACGTTTCTCTGTCTGTTTGTCTGTCCGTTAGTGCACTTATCCCTCGAAAACCACTTATTCGAATTACGTGATTTTTAAATTCATACATATGTTCTCTGACCAGGTTATAGATATATATTTTATTACATCTATAATATATATAAAATGCAACGTCTCTCTGTCTGTCTGTCCGTCCGTTAGTGCGCTTATCACGGGAGAACCACTTATCCGATTTACGTGTTTTTTTTTTTAAACATACATATGTTTTCTGGCCAGGTTATAGGCTATATTTTATTACATTAGATAACATAAGGAATAAGCAGTGACGATAATAGTAAAATCAAGTCGGAAAAAAGTTTGCCGCTAGAGCGTTCTCTTGCAATACACTGCCTAAACCATTAAATATGGAACAATATCATGTAGCAAAGAATATCTGTAATATATATAAAATGCAACGTCTCTCTGTCTGTCTGTCTGTCCGTTAGTGCGCTTATCACTCGAGAACCACTTATCCGATTTACGTGTTTTTTTTTTTTAATTCATACATTTGTTCTCTGGCCAGGTTATATAATAATGATAATAATCTATATAATATACCATATATAAAACGCAACGTCTCTCTGTCTGTCCGTTAGTGTGCTTATCATTCGAGAACCACTCATCTGATTTACGTGATTTTTTTTTTAATTCTTAATTTAATATATGTCAAAAAAATCTATAATATATATAAAACGTAAAGTCTCTCTGTCTGTCTGTCTATCCATTACTGTGCTGAGCACTCAAGAACCGCTTATCCGGTTCACGTGTTTTTTTTATAAAATACAAAGGGAATAAACAGAGACAAAATGCTAATATGTAGGAAAAAAGATGGAAGTTTTAGCAGTAAGCTTGGTAGAAAGACTGAATAGATGGGGGGAATACTTTAAAGAAACACTAAATGGAGATGAAAATGAGTTGAATGAGAAATAGGAAGCAAAATTAACTGAAGGGCAGGAGGGGACACACAAATCCTGCAAAGAAGAAATAAGAAAAATACTCAGAACCCAAAAAAAAATAAGGCCCCGGGTGGAAATTGTATAACAGCAGAACTGATCAAGGCTGAAAGAGTAGATCTGGAAAATGAAATATGCCGGTTGGTGCAAGAAATATGGGAAACAGAAAAGATGCCAGTGGGCTGGAGAGAGTCGCTCATTTGTCCAATATACAAAAAAGGAGAAAAAAACTATATGTGCTAATTATAAACCAATAGCCTTACTGGATGTCGTGTACAAGTGTTGACTATCAAAAACAGACTAGCAGAGAAAGCCGAGTCTATTCTGGGAGAGTACCAGTGTGGATTCAGGAAAACTAGATCGGTTACAGACCAGATAATTTCGATTAAGCAAATCCAAGATAATAGCTTAAAACAAAATTTGGCACTACACTTAGTCTTTGTGGATTTCAAAGAAGCGTATGACTCTATAAATAGCGAAGGACTCTACAAGATAATGGAAGAACTAAAAATTCCAAGTAAATTGATTCGCATGGTGAGAATGATCCTGAATGACACAGAAAATAGAGTGTTGGTTGAGGGCAAAGTATCGAACAAGTTTAAGGTGAAGAGAGGATTAAGACAGGGGGATCCAGTGTCGACATGTCTATTTAATTTGGTAATAGAGAAGATAATCCGGCAGTCAAAAATAAAAACAAATGGAACGATATACCAACAAACCTGCCAATGCTTGGCCTATGTGAATGCAGTCATTGCAAGAGCAAAAAGAACCTCAAAAAAGCCATAAGTAGGATAGAAGAAAGGGGAAGGATGAGAGAACTAAAGATAAATAAGGAAAAAACAAAATATATGGAAATTACAAGGAAGAAGGATAATAAAAACAACAAAAATTTAGATATAATAAACAACTTAGGGAAAAGATATACGTTTGCAAAAGTAGACAAATTTAATTATCTGGGAGTAACAATAACAGAGAGTGGACAAGAAAGGTCAGAGATACAAGAAAGAATAGCGAAAGGACAGAGATGTTTGGGGGCAATGAATCCAATATTGAAATCAAAGAATGTATCAAGAAAAGCAAAAGAAAGAATAAATACGACAGTTGTCAGACCCACGGTGACATATGGATGCGGTACGTGGAAACTGAATGCAAGAGAAAAGGAGACGTTGGAGGTGTGGGAAAGGAAAGCTTTGAGAAGAATCTGCGGAGGAAGAAAAGAAGAGGGGCTGTGGAGAAGAACAAATTACGAATTAAAATGCCTATATACGAAACACCTTATAAGCCAAATCCCAGCGATTAAGATGGCTGGGACACCTGGCAAGGATGAAGGAAGAAAGACAGGCAAAGCAAGCCGTAATAAGAGGAGTGGATGGAAGAAGAGGCAAGGGTAGACCTCGATCTACATGGATTCAGGCAGTAAAGCAAGATCCGGAGTTGATGGGAATCCCGCACTGGGAAAAGCTAAAAGGAGATAAAAAGAAGTGGAGACAAGTATACAACCAAGCCATGGGCCTCTAAGGCCCCTTGAACTATATAATAATATAAACATAACGAATAAGCAGTGACGATAAAGGCGAATCAAGTCCACGCGAGCGGAGCCGCGGGCACAGCTAGTATATATATATATATATATATATATATATATATATATATATATATATATATATATATATTATATATATATATATATATATATATATATATATATATATTATATATATATATATATACATATATATATATATATATATATATATATATATATATATATATATATATATATATATATATATATATATATATATATAAACACAGGAGATAAATCTTGACCGATTTGTGGAATAGAAATTATCAAACTTTATTGGGGATGCGGTCTAAATGGAGGCCTAGGAGGTAGAAATTAAACTCTTGGTTCAATGTCAAGCTTTTGATAATGTTTATTATCTTCTTCAAAGACACGTTTCTGGAAGCAATGGTGTGTGTTAGAAAACTCACTTTCAGTACAAAATGCATATTAAATATTAACGTTAAAACTATGCCATATAATCACATTATGAAAAATTAAGCTAAAAAACTTAACTAATTAAAAACAACTTACAACACATAAGTCCTAAACTAAAGAACATTGCATTTTCATCGGAATCGCCGGAAAAAAATCAGCAAATATGGATGATTATTGATTTATATTTTCATAGGATGCACGTCGTAACAAAAGTGACAGGAAAAGTACAAACTAAAGGTAGGTTATGTTAGTGGTGACGTCACTGAGGGTCAAGGAATTTTTGTTTTGTTTAAAAAGGTTAGCTCAAAAATGCAAGACAGTAGTAGTTATTAAATAAAATACGAGGGGATATCACT
The DNA here is from genome assembly GCA_019049505.1 of Pachyrhynchus sulphureomaculatus. Classification (NCBI taxonomy): domain Eukaryota; kingdom Metazoa; phylum Arthropoda; class Insecta; order Coleoptera; family Curculionidae; genus Pachyrhynchus; species Pachyrhynchus sulphureomaculatus. The sequence goes on from CM032452.1 coordinate 41,457,059, forward strand.
TCATACAGTCGTAAGGGGCGAACCATTTTGAAAGAGGGGCAGAATAAACTAATGTTTTAGGAGGCAAAAATAATACATCTAATGTGGGAGTGATACACCTGGTACCGAATTTAACGTAGGCTTCGCTAAGGAGGGTATTGATAAACCCAGCCATTGGAAAACACAAAAAGGGGGGGGGTTGTTATGAGAGATCAAAACAGGAACAATATGTGACGGATGAGACACAGCAAAAGACATATTAACTAGGGAGCGCGGGGGACAGGGGGGACAAGGTGTATGAACAATTGTCTTAAGTGTTGGACAAGTGTAGAAGATAGGAATAAACACTGCTAAGGTCCTCGACATCTGATCTTACATTCATTGAATTTGGAAAATTATGAATCGCTACCATTTCCAGGAACCTTCTCTTGTGGTAGTTATTTTCATAGTAAATTATGAAAGGGGATTCGAAATTTATTCTGTGGTCCTGATTGGTAAAATAATTAAAAAGAGCACAAGATTGGATATTGCGACGACAGTCACTCTTATGTGAAATAATTCTGCCTTTCAAGGACCTGGAATTTGTCCGTGTTAAACTCCATTTAGACCGCATCCCCAATAATATATATATATATATATATATATATATATATATATATATATATATATATATATATATATATATATATATATATACATATATATATATATATATATATATATATATATATATATATATATATATATATATATATATACATATATATATATATATATATATATATATATATATATATAGATATATATATATATATATATATATATATATATATATATATATATATATATATATATATATATATATATATATATATATATATATATATATATATATATATATATATATATATATATATATATATATATATATATATATACATATATATATATATATATATATATATATATATATATTTATATATATATATATATATATATATATATATATATATATATATATATATATATATATATATATATATATATATATATATATATATATATATATATATATATATATATATATATATATATATATACATATATATATATATATATATATATATATATATATATATATATATATATATATATATATATTTATATATATATATACGAGTTTTTTAAGTAAGTACCGTTTTGGAATTAAAAAAAGACGTGCAAAGATATCGCTATAATTTTATTTTTACATGAAAGCCTGTACCTTAATCTACTTTTCTACATAATTTCCGTGAATATTGAGGCACTTGTCATAACGTGGCACCAGTTTTTGAATACCCTCCTCATAAAATTCTGCCGCCTGACTCGGTCACAATGCGATACAAAACACTACGAGAATATTGAGGAAAGCAGTCGCACAATGATGAAATTGTAAAGCGTCTGTTTTTCTCTCACCTTTTCGTCCACTTTCTGCACCAAATCTTCATTAACGACCGAAGGACGCCCACTCCGTTCTTCATCATGCACATTTGTGCGGCCATCTTTAAATGCTCTCACCCATTTCCTTACCATTCCATCACTCATAATGTTTTGTCCGTAAACTTCACAGATCTCACGATGAATATCGATCGCTTTTACGCCTTTAGCACTAAGAAATCGTATAACAGCCCGTACTTCACAATCGGCGGGACTCACGATTGTCGGAGGCATCTTAAACACTCAGTAAACAACATATACAATGAAGAATCAGACTGTAATGGCGTCAGTGCGTAGACATGAGATGTAGGTTACCCAGCGCGCATGCGCGGAACGCCGACCGTATCGCTGCAGCGGCGGAATCGCAAAACGGTACTTACTTAAAAAACATGCCATCATATATATATATATATATATATATATATATATTTATTTATATATATATATATATATATATATATATATATATTTATTTATATATATATATATATATATATATATATATATATATATATATATTTATTTATATATATATATATATATATATATATATATATATATATATATATATATATATATATATATATATATTTATTTATATATATATATATATATATATTATATATATATATATATATATATATATATATATATATATATTGTACTCAGTATATATCACCACTATATCAAATACTTTATTTTTGTAATCGACGCGCGTTTCGCTAACCATGTTGGCTTCATCAGGAGCGATGATTGACTAAAGCTAAACTACAAATCAACCCTATTTATACCTAGCCTAATATCTGGATTACTCAAGCGGAACTAATTACATGGGCGAGGCCATCAATTCTGGTCAAGTAACCAGTAGACGGGACTATAAGGAATAGGCCCTCTGTCTTTATTTAAACTACTTTTACATTTTATAATTTCCATCTTTCGCATACATTCCACAATCTCCTATCAGATACATCCTTAATGAATTTTAGATTATCTAATGTTACAGTATGATCATCTTCAAGGGCATGTTCGGCAAAGCTAGACTTTTCTGTTGTACCGTATTTTAAATAGGCTAAATGTTCTTTGAATTGTGTTTTAATAGACCTTTTAGTTTGCTCAACATACTTTTTGTAGCAGTCACTACAACTAATTCCATAAATGTCAATTTTCTCACGATTAGAAAACTTGTTTTTGGGATTTTCTATGATATTCCTCAAATTGTCTGATGACTTATAGACTAAGGCGAGGCCTACATTATTAAATTATTGAATCTCCTGTTATATTTCGGATTATATGGTAAGGAGACATACTTGGTCTTATTTGGTTCATGTGTAAAAAAAAGGTGGAATTCTGTATATTTAACCTGAACTTATGTCTATTTATTAACTTGTTTATTAAGTCATCGTCATAATCATTAACTCAAGTTATATTCCTAATACGATTCCTTTTATTATTGAAGTTTACTTCATTAAGAGGAAAGTGACCAAACGATGAACTAAAAAATGTAATACGGCTAATTTATGTTGTTTGCAATGAAACGAATCATTAGGAATATATTAATCTGTTACTGTGCCTTTTTTATAGATATCAAATTATAAGTTATTATTATTTTTAAAAATTAAAATCTCTAGAAATGGTAATAGTTCTTTGTTTTCAATTTCGTAAGTAAATTTAATAGAATCAAATCGTCTATTTAATTTGAAAACAAAATCATCTATTGACTGTTATATTGAAAATAATTCTGTTCCATACAAAGTTTAGATAATGTTAGGTATTCATGAATAAATCGTCCTCAAGGTCATTCATCCTAATTAATTCTTGGAGATATTGCAAAGTGTGTGGTATTAGCACACTTGGAAACCAAGAACAGATCTTTTGTTTTGTTAATGAATTATAAAGAATTTTTCACTGCGAAGGAATTTAATGGTAAATTCTCACATTCTTTTGACAATCATTTGGATATCAAATATGATGGGTCGTATTGTTTTTTCAGATGTGTGAATTCTGGACAAACAATACAACTTTGGTATGGGCGAATTACTCACATTTAATTTAAATTTTAACGAATCGGAGATAAGGTTCTTACATTTCTTCAGAGAATTTTTAACCTTTGCTATCATTCTTGGTAATGAATTTCTATTACCTTTTCATAAGGGCCAGATTCCATAAGATTATTTACACGTTTCAAAGTATTCTTTCATATCCAATATAACAACCTTATTTCCTTTATCTTATTTTAAACAGAAGATATCTTTCTTTCTCAATCCTCTAACTACTTTTATGTTTCTTTTTTATGAATATATGTATATATATATATATATATATATATATATATATATATATATATATATATATATATATATATATGTAATAGTAGTTTTTCGGGTATCCCGTGTTAGCTTGAAGTCCCTTGATGGACGGTTTCGCTGACGTTTCGATGGAATCTCATCCATCTTTTTCAAAGCGTTGATCACTGGTCGGTGTCTTGGCGTTGAACCGACCAGTGATCAACGCTTTGAAAAAGATGGATGAGATTCCATCAAAACGTCAGCGAAACCGTCCATCAAGGGACTTCAAGCTAACACGGGATACCCGAAAAAACCACTATTACATTTCACAACCCGTGAGAACATTCGTCAAAACATATATATATATATATATATATATATATATATATATATATATATATATATATATATATATATATATATATATGTATATATATATATATATATATATATATATATATATATATATATATATATATATATATATATACATATATATACATATATATATATATATATATATATATATATATATATATATATATATATATATATATATACATATATATATATATATATATATATATATATATATAATATATAAATATATATATATATATATATATATATATATATATATATATATATATATATATATATATATATATATATATATATATGCAACGTCTCTCTGTCTGTCTGTCTGTCCGTTAGTGCGCTTATCACTGAAGAACCACTTATCCGATTTATTTACGTACTTTTTTTTTTTTAAACATACATATGTTCCCTGGCCAGGTTATAAGCTATATTTTATTATGATAGGTAGCATAAGGAATGAGTAGTGACGTAAAATAGTGAATGATGTCGGAAAAAAAGTTTGCCGCTAGCGCGTTGCCTTGCAATACACTAAACCATTAAATATGGAACAATATTATGTAGCAGAGAATATCTATAATCGATATTCTATAATATATATAAAATGCAATGTCTCTCTGTCTGTCTGTCCATTAGTGCGTTTATCACGCGAAAACCACTTATCCGATTTATGCGTCTTTTTTTTTTTTAAATTCATACATATATTCTTTGGCCAGGTTTCATAATAATAATAATAATAATCTATATCTATAATATATATAAAATGCAACGTCTCTCTGTCTGTCTGTCTGTCCATTAGTGCGCTTATCCCTCGAGATCCACTTATCCGATTTACGTGATTTTTAAATTCATACATATGTTCTCTGACCAGGTATATATTTTATTACATCTATAATATATATAAAATGTAACGTATATCTGTCTGTTTGTCCGTTTGTGCGCTTATCACTGGAGAACCACTTATCCGATTTACGTGCTTTTTTTTTAAACATGCTAAAAAACCATTAAATATGGAACAATATCTATAATATATATAAAATGCAACATCTCTCTGTCTGTCTGTCCGTTAGTGCGCTTATAACTGGAGAACCACTTATCCGATTTACGTGCTTTTTTGTTAAACATACATATGTTCTCTGGCCAGGTTATAGGATATATTTTATTACGTTAGGTGACATAAGGAATAAGCAGTGACGATAATAGTGAATCAAGTCGGAAAAAAGTTTGCCGCTAGCGCGTTCTCTTGCAATACACTGCCTAAAGCATTAAATATGGAACAATATCATGTAGCAAAAAGAATATAATATATATAAAATGCAACGTCTCTCTGTCTGTGTGTCTGTCCGTTAGTGCGCTTATCACTCGAGAACCCCTTATCCGATTTACGTGTTTTTCTTTTAATTCATACATTTGTTCTCTGGCCAGGTTATCTATAATCTTCTATCTAGAATATATATAAAATGCAACGTCTTACTGTCTGCCTGTCTGTCCGTACGTGCGCTTATCACTTGAGAACCACTTATCCGATTTACGTGTTTTTTATAAATTTAAACATATGTTCTATATAATTCGATATAAGCCTAGATAATGGGAGATAAGGAGAAATAATGAGAGATAAGTCGAGATAAGGCTCGATAATGGGAAATAAGGTGAGATAATGGGAGATAAATATATAAATAATGGGAGATAAGGAGAAATAATGGTAGATAAGCAAAGATGAGTCTAGATAATGAGAGTTATGGTGAGATAATGGAGATAAGGAGAAATAATGGGAGATAAGTAGAAATAATTTGAGATAAGGAGAAATAATGGGAGATAAGGAGAAATAATGGAAGATGAGCAGAGTTAAGCCTAGATAATCGAAATTATGTAGAGATAATGGGAGATAAGGAGAAAATATTGAGAGATAGGGGGAAACAATGAGAGATATTTTATTAGGTTGGGTAAATTAAGGAATGAGAAGTGACGATAGTGGTGAATCAAGTCCACGCGAGCGGAACCGCGGACCCGGCTAGTATATATATATATATATATTATATATATATATATATATATATATATATATATATAATATATATATATATATACATATATAAAATGTATTGCTTTAAGTTTGAATGGGCACTTTAAGTTCTTTGTCAATGTTTACTCGTCTTCAGGTAGCTATTGCATAAAACCTATATTTTCTTACAGCACTACAGGAGCGGCGCGTGTGCAGAGAAAACGACTCGCGTTAGTTTGGAATCACTGCAAATTCTACTTTGTGGAAATCACAGTCCTAAGAAATTCATTTCAAAGGGATACTGTGTTCCCTATATAAGAGAATTCTTGGGAAGCGTTATCCCAGGCAAGACAAATTGAGATGTGTTAGAGCGACGTGATTTTGTAGCATACATCACTCTGGGAGGAATCAAGCGATCTACGTCCATTGAACAATGCCTGTGAAGGTTATTTATAGAACAGATTCAAGTCTCCAGCAATTCTTTGAGGTCTAAGGTATCAAGGTTGCTGGTGAGTTTTGGGTAGAAATAGAATAAATCCTATTAAATGCAGGGTATGTTTGGAACCAGAGTCCATGGAGCCGGTATTACATCGTTGCTCGAATTTGAGTTTTGTGAAGGATAAAATAAAATTTCCAGCTTTTGAGAAACTCTTTTGTTATGCATTCAATACGATCACCAAGATATATTTGCTTCCATGTAAGTACGTAGCGAGCCAATGGACTATGACAGAGGGTAATGTATTCAACTTTCTGGTTGCATTATATTCTAGTCGGTTACTGTGACCCCAAGATAATCATTTTTCAGGACTTTGTTAAGTTGAACAACTTCCTGCTGTCTACGGTGTTTACATCCTGGTACTTTCCAACAGACAGTTAATGTAGAAGAAAAAGGGAGAAGGAGAAAGTATTGAGGGTTGGGCAAACCGGCAAACCAGCAAAGATATTAGAAAGAAACCCTTCAACTGACACTCGTAAAGAACGCACTTTGAGGAAGTACGAGCCATAAGCGGAACCATCCGGAAACATCATAAAAGCGTAGCTTCTCCAGCAAATTTTAAATATCTTGGATATAGCAACTGCTCAAAAATGTTCAGAATATTCAATTGCGTTATTCCAATTATCTGTGACCTAAGTTACAAAATCTGCTGTGGATTTTTGCTTACGAAAACTTTACTGACGGAGCCTAATAATATTGAATCATACCAGATATTGTAAAAGATGCTAATTAATAATCTTTTCCTTAACTTGCGCTATTACTGCTCAGTCACAGTAAACACACTATACAGTAGCGAAACTCAAGGATAATCGCATAGGAAAATCAGGCTCGTTTTCAGAAGGTCACGTGGCAATCCGCCATGTTAAAAGTGGACCAGCGCGAGATTTGAAATACAAATAATGTTGTGCAAAGTTTTATCATTCAAAATTATAGATATAGAAATGTTTGAAAATTTTTGATTTGTTATTTAATACAGCATGAGTAATATAAAAGTTAATGCAGCATGAGTAATATAAAAAAAAAAAAACAAAAAGAATGGTTAGAAAAGAAATGAATACAGGTGAAAAACTTGATAGGAAGGTATTTGATGGAATTCTTCATATTCAACTTCAGTTTTTTAATAACCTTATCCAAAAATTCAAAAGTCTATCAAAGTTAAACGTCACTGTTTGAGGTTTAAGTTTTATTTACATTCATTTTTCAAGTAAATTTGTGATTAAAGATGTTTTTTAAGGACTAAATTAATTTAATTTTAATTGTCATTACTAAGATGTCAACATCTTCTAAAATAAGAGCATTTTTTTTTCTAAGCAGTGTTGTGTTGTTTGGTGTGATAGATCTCTCGTTAATTAAAAAACACTGTATCTACTTTTTTGGTACTTATTTTTTTCTTAAACTTCAAAACTATATTCTGTAACTTCGAGAAAGGTTAATATAATATTATTAATGAATTATGAACGTATATGTATAGACCTCTATTTTCTATGTGAATGATTCTTAGAGGTTCTATATCTTTTTGTGTTCTGTTATCTGTATTGTTTTTGATAATGTAAACGTTTGCTTTTATTTACAATATTTAGATCAAAGAGTCAATACAGTAATTTCCTAATTATAGTTACATACAATACTTAGTTATGACCAAGCTGACTTGTCAATTACAACTATATTGGGAATGTGGAATCTTTGGCACAATGACACTACTCAGTATATATCACCACTACACCAAACACTTTATTTTTGCACTCGACGCGCATTTCGCTAACCATATTAGCTTCATTAGGAGAAATGATTGACTCATATATACGGAGTATTGTCAATTACATTTTAAAAGGAAAATAACTATATTTAATTTATAGTATAGGTATACATCAATAGAAATAAGTTCTTTATAGGAGGAATATTAATAACAGGTAACTAAATCTTCAAAATTTTAATAGTAACTATAATTATCATCAAAATGGACTTCGATTAGGTGTACTGTCTATTTAACGAACTTATTTTCAGAATATTTTACCCTCTGGCACACATCGTCTGACAAAATCATATTACAAAAATTTCTTTGGAATCACATTAAAATTTTTCTTATTTTAATAGCATATTTGATTCAATAATCCATTTATATCAGTTATTTCAATAATCCCTTTCCCTAGTGGTTTTGTGATCTCAACACGACACTTAATATTTAAACTTTCAAACCCAGCTTATAAGAAATAAAATTTACTGTCTAAAATTTGAAAAATAATAAATATGTTGTTATAGGTTCTGTATTCCTTACAATATATTCACAGAAACTTTTGAAAGATTGGCATGAAAAAGGAGCAATGTAATTTATAGAGAAAAATAGAAAAAAAGAGTCACTTTCAGAGTAATAATTGTACTTGCAATTAAACAGTGTTAAATTATCAGGTTAATTATTAGAAAAGGTGTGTCAAACAATTAATTCAGATGAAGTTATTGAATACTAGAAGCCTCTTGAGAATACACCTTTTAGAAAAAAATAATGTTTTATTTATAATTTATCAAATATAAAGAGTTTTAAATAACTGAATACTGGTTTACACAAAAACAAATCTTTCTAAAAACCAGAATTTGGAGGATTATTTATTAATCATAAAAAAATTACACAGGCACACAAAAAAAGTTTTTCACTACCGAACAGATCGCTATACCTATATGTATTTTGGGCGCTGAAACCGAATCCGAGGTCAAATTGAGCAATCACGTCAGGATTTTTAAATAACCAGCCGAACTAAGTTTAGAAATAAATTTCAAGCTTTAATGACCAAATCACTCTACCAATACGAACGTTTTATTAAATCAATCAAGGTTCCCTGGAAGGCCGTCTCTTGAGCAAATACGCCTAAACAAAATGTACATTAGTAATGATATTGTCTCATGCATATGTTTTTTTTTTTTTTTTAAAACGCATTTAAATAGTGTCTTGTGAAAGCAAGCAATAGAGATTTATTAAAATAATCAACTCCAACAACTTTAATCGCATACCATGATTTCTGTGAAATCATTGTTTCAACTAAAAACAGAGGAATTGCAAAAAAAAAATCATTAAACTTAAACTTTGACGGATAATACTGTTGATGATTACATGTGATGTAAGTAAAGCATAATTAAATTTAGTTATGATTTAGAATAATAGTCTTAGCGCGCCCTGATTGAGTTAGAAATTTCTTATTTGCAAATTTTAGAGCATAAAAAAGTATGACTCGAGCAAATAATTTGCGAAAATAATTATATGGAATATTGCAATTCTCAACGGCACAACAATAACCTCCTTTCCCCATGATTATATAAATTGTTTCTCAACTTTTTCGATTCTCTTCACTTATAAACGTTTTTAATTTTCTTTTTCTAAAAAACTCTCTTTTGCCTTCTGTCTTTATATTCATATAAACTGCAGTCATATCAAGAAACGATGGACAATACATTTCCAAAGACACATTCCGAGATCGGATGTAAACACTGAGCAGCCATTTTGAAACAGGACCCGTAGACGCACGCGCCGTCAAAATCTCGTCACCAAATTGGAGCTCAGTTTCGCTACTGTAGTATGTTTACTGTGGCTCAGTAGTTGTTTAGCAAGATCTTATTGCCTTTTTGGGGTATCGGCTGAACTCCAGTACATTTCCAGTAAAAATAAAATATTCCTTTCCTGTAGGAAAGATAAAAAGTCTACAAAAAACTGGTGTTAGTTCGCTTGTACATTTTTTAAGTACTATAGAAAGTATTCCATCAACACAAGGAATTTTCTGGTGTTTAGCTTCATTAAAATACGTTGTATATCACGTTGTTTGAAGATAATATCTGGCATTTTTGAATGCACATTGGGATTTTTTGGTGGTTAAAAATCAACGATTGTGTGTGAAGAAAGGGGTTCACCAAATAAGTTAGCTTTCTCAACAGATGTTATTGGAATAATATTGTATAGCCGTGTAAGTGGTGGTATAGTGAATTTAGAGAAATTCTGATAAATGGTCTTAGCGACCGACTAAAAGGATCCGGAATTGTTGGTTTCGTCAGTAATTTGTTCACATCTGTTCCTGGCACTAACAAAGATGTTCCGATTTATAACATTTTACACTATTGTAGTCAGGCAAGATATTTAGAAACAGCTTTTTCATATTTTCAGTAAAACCAAGTCTTATCATTTGAAGTGTATTGTTTCAAAAAAGTGTGTAGTGTAGTGCCAATTATTGCACACTTCAACCATCTAGCTGTCAATGATTGGTAGAGTACTGGATAGCAAACTTGTATCATTATTTCATCCATTATTATGTTGAAAAGTAGTAAGCTCAGGGCGTTTTCTTGACGGAGGATGAACTAAATTTATATTTATTGTAGCATTTTAATGTGAAGATTTGAGAAAAATAGAAAATTTGTGTTTATTGTAAAGTCTGGTTATCGTTAAGTCAACAAAATTAATTTTATTGTTGACTTCTAGCTCCAGAGTGAATGTAATATCTCTAACACATCAGAAAAAATTAAGAACCACTTAAATAAATATAATATCAATATAGCTTTTAGAACAAACACTTCATTGGGAGAATTTATTAAATGCAAAAGGAAAACAAAATAGAAAAAAATCTGGAGAATATCAGTTGAATTGTGGTTTTTGCTCTAGAAGTTACATAGGTCAGAGAGGTTGTTCTTTCGAAGTTCGGATTTCAGAGCATAAAAGAAGTTTTTTAAAAACAAAAACCGATCAGCTTACAGTAATTATTTAACAGAATCCAATCATCTTTTTGACGACAAATTTAAAATTTTGCCCATACAAAACATAGGAGTCAAATTAAAGCTGTTGAAAAACTTATAAATAAACAAAATTAAAAATTCAGATATCATCTTAAACGGACAGAAAAATACCTACCTAACCCATAATAACTCACCTTTGCTTAATTTATACAACAATTAAAGTTCAGAATGGATTTCCTATCAATATTCCTGGTAATAATTCTTATTACCTACTTATTTATTAAAACGTAAAAACATTCATTTTAGATATCATTTTGTATCAGACAAAGATACAGAAATAGCGAAACGCGTTATACAGTTTTTGTAACACAAAATAAAGTCTTTCATTACATACAAAGATTCAACTTGGGCTTACCTTTATTTCTTAGTTCTACCTTACTGAACCTTTCCATTACGCCGGAAATTAGGTCTCGTCTCGGTTTATGGTTTTCAAGTGTGTATACGGGTTACTAAGTCTTTGAAATTCTTTACCCAATTTGATAATAAATATTCGTGAGAATATATACAGGGTGCCCCATATGTATGGAATAATGATTTCATATCATTTATGAATCAGGGTATCCAAAAAATGTTTAGAACTGTCAGTTAGAAGAAAATTACGCCATCTTGATTTTTTTCAAATGGAAAGCCCTGTATATTATTTTATTTTTGAGTTCTACTAAAAATTCTAGATATTATTTGTATAACAAACCATATGTTTAAATTGAACTGTTTTAGAATTATTGTCATTTGAAATTTAAAATAAAAAAAAAGACAACAAAACTATTAATAAATACTCTAGGTTTATTTTTAAGGTAACAGTTGCTCAAAATGCCTACCGTTAACAGCGAAGCAATCTGTCATTAACAGCCTGAATAGAGTTTTGCATAGAATCCGGGGTGATCTGTGCTACTTCATATTAAATTCTTTGTTGTAAATCTGCTACAGTTTCAGATCGACCTCGGTAAACTTTGGTTTTCAAATGACCCGATAAAAAAAATCGAGTGGCATAAGGACGAGACTCCTTGCGGTCCATTCTACAGCACCTCTTCTTCCTATCCATCGATTAGGAAAAATCGCATCCAAATATGTACGAACATTGATTTCATAGCGAGGAGGTGCTCCGTCCTGTTGATACCACATATTCCTATTAGGGGTATTCAAAATATTCTCATCGGGAAAAAGACTTGCACAAGTTGGAATAACTTGCTGTTGGAGTAACTGTAAATACCGCTGTCCTGCAAGATTTTCATCGATAAAAAAGAGACCAATGATATGACGCCCACACGTTTAACTTTTGTGGGGATTCTCAGTAGACCAGGCAGTTGTGCCTGTTGACTCTTCCGTTAAGATAAAATCTAGCCTCGTCAGAAAAACAATATTATGAATTAGGTTAGGATCATTATTGATTCGTTCCATCATGACCTCGCAAAATTTAACGCATCTATCGTAGTCATCTTCAAATAATTCTTGAATGGATGCAATTTTTCTTCATTCCGTATACGACTTAAGGTACCTTTACTTATGTTGTAATCTAGGCAAAGCTGACGAGTGGCTGTATGGGGATTTTCTATAATTTCCAATAAAACATCTAACTTTTTATCATCGCTTGTTTTAACTTTTGGAGGTTTGATTTCCTAAATCGTTTTAATGTTTTACTAACTATGAAATGGGTAATAGGTTCTCGATTCGGATATTCTGCGTTAAACAGGTCACACACCTCATGTTGTGTTCTCCTACGGTCTCCGTAACCAACCAACATTAACAAATTAATTCCTTCAGTTTCTGTTAAATGTACCGTTATGATATTACGCTCAAATTGCACGCGTTTACTCGTTACTTTACAGTAAATGTTTGACACAAGCCAGCTTAATTTTTTAAAAATTTACTCTCCTTAATTTCAAATATCAATAATTCCAAAACAGCTCAATTTAGACATATGGTATGTAAGACAAATAATATCTAGAATTTTTAGTAGGATTTCAAAATAAAATAGTATACATTTAAATAAATTTAAGAAGGCGTAATTTCTTCTGATATTTCAAAATATTTTATTGCCAACGTCAGCATATGCGCCGTATAATACCCTATAACTTTTATTTAAATATTTTTTGTGATACATTGATTAATCAATGCTGTGGAATTATTAGACCATACATATGGGACGCCCTGTATTTGCATTCTTCTCTTAAGCGCTAGTACCTTTTATGTATTGCTATTCCTGCTTTTCTTTGTTTGTCCTCTACTATAGTGTCCGCTATTTTCGAGCAAGTAATTGTTAAACAGTTCTGTCCTTTATACCTCTTCTGAGTTTTCAGCATGGCGTAGGCATCAATATTATGATCTTTTAAGTCGTTTATAGTTTCTTGCTCTCTAGTATTAAGTGTCCACTTTGTTAAGCCAATCAGTTTTCCCGATGACACCGAAGGCGAAGTTAGTCCGTGCTCTCGGTATAGTAGTGGCTTATTACGAAACAAATTTTTTATTTCGCTACTTCATGTAAAGTCTATATATAGGTCCTTATACCATTTTGTATCTTTTTTTTTATCGTTCACCTCCCCGCCTGAGTAGGATGGATGGATGGATATTAAGAAGAGGCGCGTCGACATCTGTGGCGCCGTATTTCTGGATGGTGTTATGAACGTGTTATATGTTTTGTATTATGTTAATATCTTTTAGGTATTTAAATAGTGATTTTAGGTGTTCCTGGTCCTGAGCTTGAATGTGGTGTAGTGGGTTGTCTATGCCATATTTTAGTCTTATCGGCTGGTAGTGTGTTGCAGTGAGAATGTGTTTTACTATTAGGGTTTGATTGCAGACCTGACACTTTGGTGGTAATTCGTTCTTGAGTAAGTGAGAGTGGGTTAAGTGTGTATGTCCTATTGCGATTCTTCTCAGTATGACATTCTCTCTTCTGGTGAGGGTGCCAGATTCCACTGGAGGAAAGACAGTTAGTTTGAATTCGCTCAATTTATTTGGTCCTTCCAGTAGGTCCCATTCTAGTTGAAAGATGTTTTGAATAGTGCTTTTTATGAGAGATATGACATCTTGAGGGGTGCTGGAGGTGGGGATTAAAGTTCCTCGGTTGATGGCTTTTTTGGCTGCCAGATCTGCTCTTTCGTTTCCTTTGATGCTGGAGTGGCTGGGGACCCACATGAGTGTGATGTTTATTTTTCTTTGGAAACCAATTTGTATTAGATCAAAGATGTCAAGGACGTACCTGTTTTTAAAGTTTTTTGATATTATTGATTTGATTGAGCTTAGTGAATCCGTGACTATTAAGTATTTATTGGATAGCTTGGATGTGATGGCTATCTTAAGGGCTTCTCTAATCGCTAATAGTTCTGCCGAATATACTGTGGTGTGGATTGGCAGTTTGAATCTTTTTGTTGTAGAGGTAGTTACTAATGCTGCTCCTACCCCTGATTGAGTTCTCGAGCCATCTGTATACATATGGTAGTGATCACTATATTTTTGAGATATTAAATTAAAAAAATTAAGTTTGTCTTTTTAATTCATTTGGAGTATTTTTGTTATCTAACTTCAATAAGGATAATTCAAGATTTGGATGGGTTGCCATCCATGGTGGAAATATAGGGAAGCTTGATGAGTCTATGGTTTTAGTGTTATGTTATGTAGGTTGAGAAATGATTTTATTCTATATTGAATGGTATTCTGTTTTGGTTCGATATTAGTTAGACGGTTTAGGTATAAGGGTTGCTTGATGTGCTGCTTGAACATTCCTGTTGCGTAGAAGAGCATTAACGATTTTTGTCTTATTAAATGTAGTGGAGGTATCGAGGCAATACATTGCAGGCTTGCAATAGGTGATGTCCTATAGGCGCCACTGGCCAATCTCAGTGCCTGGTTTTCTATTGAGTTTAAGGGTCTTTCGTATGATTCAGGAGTGGAGTCGTAGATGTAATCGCAGTACTAAATCTTAGGAAGGATAAGACTATTACAGATTTTTATGAAAGCGGAAAAAGAGCTACCTCACTGATTACTGGCCAACATTCTCATCATGTTTAGGTCGTTTGCCGTCCTTTTTTTATGTTTTTAATATGTTCTACCCAGTTTAGTTTGGAGTCGAAGATCATTCCCAAAATGTTAATGTGTTGTTTTTGTTGAATGTCTTTGTTTGATAATTTAAGAACATTAATCCTTGGGCAATTCCTTTTTTTGCAAAAGTGGATGACAGCAGATTTGCTTGTGGAGAATGAGTATCCAGCTTAATCGGCCCAATTTTGGACATGGTTCAATGTGGTTTGCAGTGTTGTAGTTAATTCATTGTTGTTTCGGAGTGATTTCTATATTAGTATATCGTCTGCGAAAAATGTTGTCTTGAAATTTAAGGGAATGTGGTCCTCGAGCCCTTGGATAGCCAATGCAAATAATATTGGGCTCAAAACGGATCCCTGTGGAATTCCATTGCACAGTGATGTAGGTTTGGAAAGAATTCCATTTGCCTTAACTTTTATCGTGTGTAGTTTCAGCAGGTTGATAATATACTTTGGGAGGAAGCCTTTGAGTTGTATTTGTTTTAGCCTATTGATTATTAAGTCTCTGTGGGTTGTGTCGAAGGCGCTCTCGAGATGGCTACCAGGTGGTTGCTTTTGTTAAATGAAGTCTTAATGTCGTTTTCCAATAGGGTTAAATAGTCTAGTGTTGATCTGTTTTTTTTCCTAAATCTAAACTGTTGAGCCGATACTAGATCTTTTGTTTCTAGCAACCAAATTAATCTTTTCTTGACCATTCTCTCTAGAATTTTCGCCAGATGACTCGTTGGTGCAATTGGCCTGTAATTGTTGGGTGATCCCCTGGGTTTACCTGCTTTGTGTATGGGGACTATAACGGAAGTGGTCCAGCTCAGTAGGAAATCATTCTCCAGCTATATATGGTTGTAAATTTCCAGTATATGAATATCATCGGGCCCAG
The DNA here is from genome assembly GCA_019049505.1 of Pachyrhynchus sulphureomaculatus. Taxonomy (NCBI): domain Eukaryota; kingdom Metazoa; phylum Arthropoda; class Insecta; order Coleoptera; family Curculionidae; genus Pachyrhynchus; species Pachyrhynchus sulphureomaculatus. Next base: position 41,473,353 of record CM032452.1, read on the forward strand.
GTGCTGTTGGTTTTGCATTGTTGATGGAGGTTGTGAGTTCAAGAACAGAGAATGGAAGGTTGTAGTTTAAGGAGTCGTTAGTGTCAACAATGCTGGATGAGAGATGAGGATATTTGATGGGGTTTGGCGACTTGGACAATGAGCTTTTTGTTTTGAAAGTTTCTGCTAGAAGATTACTAATTTGTTGGGGTCCGAGATCCATACATCGTTCAATTGTAAACCTTGGATGAACCTAGGGTGAGAGCTTTTCATTTTTTTTATTTCTTTCCATAGATCTGAAGAGGTCATTGTTGAATTTATGGATGATGTGAATTTTTGCCAAGAGTTTATTTTAGATTGTTTTATGACTCTCTTTGCTAAGGCTCTTTTCTTTTTGAAGTCCATAAGATTGGCAGGTGATGGTTGTCGCTTGAATTTATTTAATGCCTTCTTGCGATTTCTGATGGCTATAGAGCATTCCTGATTCCACCATGGGACTGGAATTTTGTTCGGGTTTTGAATGATTTTGGGAATGGCTGCGTCAGTTGCCGAGAGTATTTTTGCTATAAAATCTGAGAGGTAACTGTTTATGTCTGCAATGTTGGATGGGGGTAGGTGTAACTTGCAGGCAAAGTGCTGCCAGTCAGCTTTGTCAAAGTTCCATTTGGGACTTAAAGGGTGAGGGTGTGTAGGGATCGAAGAACTGAGAAGAAAGGAGCCAGTGGATGGGGATATAAAGGTAGGGGAGAACTGGTTTAGCAGCGACAGGATGCTGTTTGTTATTAGGTCCTCAATGTTGGCTCCCCTGGGGGAAGTAAAGGTTGAGCCCCACATTTGATTGTGCCCGTTTAGGTCTCCCATGACTATGAATGGGGGAGGTAGTTGGTCTAGTAGGTTTACCGTTATTGCGCAGGATTCTAGGTTTGTTTGTAATTGTAGAGGAGAGAAGCCTAGATAGTCCCTTATGAAAATGGCTTCCCCTCCGGTTGCCCTGTCTGTATCATTTTTGTTTTTTATGAACAAGTTTGTAGTTTCTTAAATTTGTTATTTGATTTTCCTTAAAGTGGGTTTCTTCAGGCAGATGATGCTGGGATGGTGAGTAGATATTATTAATTTAAGATCCTCTAGTCGTGGAATGTACCCATTAACGTTCCACTGCAAGATGGGATAGAATGATGAAAGATGGAAAATTTATTTTCTTTTGGTGTTCTTATTGTTAATTTGTGGAGGATCTTGGGAATGTTGCTCTCGACATGTTATCTGAGGATAATGATTCTTTTGAGGATTTGGACGATTTGCTGGTTTATTTTTGCGATTTGCTTGTCGATTGTTTATGGAGGTTTTTGAATGTAGGGGGCAGGAGTTCTGATTTTGCGGGTTGTTTGGGGGTCGTAGGTGGCTCTTTCCGGTTTATGTTGGAAAAGTCCATTTTCTGTATTAATGGGGGGGGGGGGGGGGGGGCAAAGAAGTGGTTGGTGGAAGGAGAGGGGATTTGGTGTTTTGGAAAGAAGGGGCGTTCTCCGGTAGGGAGAGAGGGAGAAGAGGGTGGGGAAAGGGGGTTTTGGAAAATTGGATGGGAGGCAGATGTAAAGGGGAGGTCGCATTGAGTTGATATCGATTTAGTATGCTTCTTTGATGCTACTATTGAGCTGAAAAGTGTTGTTGAGGGAGGTTGGAGTGCTGTAAACTTTCTTCTTGTTTCCTAATACAACGTGTTGTCTGTTGCTCTGTATAGCAAATTCCGGTTTGAATACAGGACAATCTTTATAACGCGGTGAGTGTTCATCCTTGCAGTTTACACAATTGGAAGGAGTTTTACAGTCGTTTTCTTCATGCGTTGGATGACCGTACGACGGACAAAGTTGTGGTGAAGAGCATTTTTCTGCGTGATGACCAAATTTCTGGCATTTGTAACATCTGAGGGGGTTTGGAATATACTGCCTGACTCTTACATTGTACCAGCCAACCTTTATAGTAGCTGGTAGGGAGTGCGTTTTGAAAGATAACACAAATGTGGAAGAACGACGGTCAGGGAATTTCTTACTAGGTGGGATTCTATAAATTTTAGTGACTCCCTGATCAGCCAAGCCCTCAAGTATTTCGTCGTCCGAACAGAAAGCCAGATCCGAACAGGTGATCACTCCTTTTATCACGTTTAACGTAGGGTGTTTATGGTTGTTACCTCAAAGGTGTGCAGTTTTGTCAGTGTTTCTGCTTTGTCAGACTGTCCCTCATTTTGAATTTCTATTAGAAGTGAACCATCGGCAAGCTTGTGGGTGTTGGCCAATGTTCCAAAGAAGCTTTCAAGACTTTTATGTAATACGAAAGGTGGAATCTCTTTAAATGAGCCGTCCAGTCTTTTTATTTGGAAGAACCGCTCATAAGTAGGTTGTAGAATGGGTGAAGTACTTAATCGGGGCCTTTTGGGTCCGTTGAGTTGAGGAAAATCAAATTTATTATTCATTTGGTTCCCACGAGTAGGACAGGAATGGATGGTCCGCTATGGCAGTACCTGGATACCATAGTAAAGCTAATTACTGCCTGAGGGCGCTCGGTATCAGACAGGAACCGTTCACGACTCACGCTGGCTGAGTCATGCATCCCCTCTGCACGGTCTCTCACACATTAGGATTGCCATTTGACATATAGGACAAAACTGGACATCACAACGAGACTCGGGAACCTCGGGGGCGTCACTCCCCGTACTAGTAGTGAGACACTCCTAGCCCCTGAGGGGCCGCCTAAGTAGGGATTACCCTTTTCTTCATATTCTGAGCATACCGGCGGAGATGTAGTAATACCCGTCAACGTTGTCCAAGTGCCGAAACATACACTTTCTTGTATTTCACGGCACCTTTTAGACAACGCGGCAGGGCTGCCACGGTCGTTATTCCATTTCTGCGAATAATTACTACCTATGGACGAGGCCAGACTAAATATCTATATTATATATAAAATGCAACGTCTCTCTGTCTGTCTGTCTGTCTGTCTGTCTGTCCGTTAGTGACCTTATCACTGGAAAACCACTTATCCGATTTACGTACTTTTTTTTTTTAAAACATACATATGTTCTCTGGTCAGGTTATAGGCTATATTTTATTACGATAGGTACCATAAGAAATGAGTAGTGACGTAAAATAGGGAATGATGTCGGAAAAAGGTTCGCCGCTAGCGCGTTGCCTTGCAATACACCGCCTAAACCATTAAATATAGAACAATATTATGTAGCAGAGAATATCTATAATCTGTAATCTGTAATATATATAAAATGCAATGTCTCTCTGTCTGTCTGTCTGTCCATTAGTGCGTTTATCCCGCGAAAACCACTTATTCGATTTATGTGTCTTTTTTTTAAATTCATACATATATTCTTTGGCCAGGTTACATAATAATAATAATAATAATCTATATCTATAATATATATAAAATGCAACGACTCTTTGTCTGTCTGTCTGTCCATTAGTGCGCTTATCCCTCGAGATCCACTTATCCGATTTACGTGATTTTTTAAATTCATACATATGTTCCCTGACTGGGTTATAGATATATATCTTATTACATCTATAATATATATAAAATGTAACGTATATCTGTCTGTTTGTCCGTTTGTGCGCTTATCACTGGAGAACCACTTATCCGATTTACGTGCTTTTTTTTTTTAAACATGCCAGGTTATAGGATATATTTTATTACGTTAGGTGACATAAGGAATAAGCAGTGACGATAATAGTGAATCAAGTCGGAGAAAAGTTTGCCACTAGCGCGTTCTCTTACAATACACTGCCTAAAGCATTAAATATGGAACAATATCATGTAGCAAAAAATATAATATATATAAAATGCAACATCGCTCTGCCTGTGTGTCTGTCCGTTAGTGCGTTTATCACTCGAGAACCCCTTATCCGATTTACGTGTTTTTTTTTTTAATTCATACATTTGTTCTCTGGCCAGGTTATCTATAATCTTCTATCTAGAATATATATAAAATGCAACCTCTTTCTGTCTGTCTGTCTGTCCGTTAGTGCGCTTATCACTTGAGAACCACTTATCCGATTTACGTGTTTTTATAAATTTAAACATATGTTCTATATAATTCGATATAAGCTTAGATAATGGGAGATAAGGAGAAATAATGAGAGATAAGTCGAGATAAGGCTCGATAATGGGAGATAAGGTGAGATAATGGGAGATAAATATAAATAATGGGAGATAAGGAGAAATAATGGGAGATAAGCAAAGATAAGTCTAGATAATGGGAGTTATGGTGAGATAATGGGAGATAAGGAGAAATAATGGGAGATAAGGAGAAATATTGAGAGATAAGTCGAGATAAGCCTAGATAATGGGAGATAAGGTGAGATAATGGGAGATAAGGAGAAATAATGGGAGATAAAGGAGAAATAATGGGAGATAAGGAGAAATAATGGGAGATAAGGAGAAATAATGGGAGATGGGCAGAGTTAAGCCTAGATAATCGAAATTATGTAGAGATAATGGGAGATAAGGAGAAATATTGAGAGATAAGGGGAAATAATGGGAGATATTTTATTACGTTGGGTAAATTAAGGAATAAGCAGTGACGATAGTAGTGAATCAAGGCCACGCGAGCGGAGCCGCGGGCCCGGCTAGTACTTAAATAAATTAATAAATAAGTATACCGCCCTGCGGGATTGAACCCTCGACCTTTTGAACCGTAAGCAAGGGACTACGCTACGGAGCCATAGGCGGCCACATCTTGCTACTGAGCATTAACAGTTTAAGGTTTTGAGTAAAAACAAAAGATTTGCAATAGTTCGATATAAAATGTTGATGTTTATTTTCACATATGTTTTGTTTCTTGAATTCTTTAAATTTAAGAAATTTAATTCCTCAAATACATCAGCCAAAACTTTAGTTTCATCACAAGCATATGCTCTTGAAAGAGTTTCGCCTTCTGCCACTTCTTCTTTGTGAAGATAAAGTAGATAATTCTTAAACACATTATAGAAATTTGTCGAGTCAGAAACACCTCCATTTAAAATAAAAGTAGCTTCAGCAGTAGTTACTATTCTAACATTATCCCTTCGGAAAATGCAAGAAAGAGTGTCAATAGTCTTATTTTTATATAAATCATCACAGTTAGTACTATAATTAGCACAATGTTAAAATGTGCGGGGTTATTTTGCTGAAGAACGGTAGGGGGGGCATTTCTGTATTACACCTGTATTACTTGTAACTACATTACACTATTGGGTTGTCAATAATAAATAATCGACTAAAAGACTTGTAAGAAGTATATATATATATATATATATATATATATATATATATATATATATATATATATATATATATATATATATCGTTCCAAAACTGTTAGTTTTTAGAACATTCTGCCTGTCGCAGGAGGCGACTAAAAGAACAACTTAGATGGTAGATGTCCAGATCCTACCAGGCATCGCCTGGTGCGATATCATTGCATCGGCTTAGGGTGCGTGAAATTGCTTAACGTTTCGTGGCTGTGCTGCTGTTCCCGGACTGTGGAACCAAATAATATGACGAGGAACTTGGATACAAAAAATATCGGAGGTAAAATAGCCCCTCGTTCGGATTTTCGGAGGGGCCTGATTCAGGGACGTCAACATACAGAGATAATAACTTTCAAATAGATTTTTGTAACATACGAGGTTTAAACTCGAATATAAATTCAGTTCACTAACACCTGCAATCAAATAAATCTCATGTACTCGCTCTCTGTGAAACCAAGATCAGTTTGTTGACAAGTACAGTCAACTTTCTCTCTCCTGAGTACGGTTTCTATTCCCCGTTTCGGCGTAACTTTGGAATCTGTCTTCTTATCAGAAGCGACCTCTACTGCCAACGAGAGGAGGCTTTGGAGCCCCGAAACATTGATGTGATGTGGTTAGAAATAACGATTTAAAAAGCCACACGGTTTATCTGCTGCCTCTATCGACCACCGAGTCATACTAACTTTGGAACTTTAATGCTCATAACATCAACTGGCTTAAGTATTCAAATACCACCGACTAACAAGGTCGTGAAGCTGAATCATTCTCAATCAGTTGTGGCTTAACTCAGGTAACTGATGAACCAACACGGATTTCTGATGGAGATGGAGAGTTCGCCAGTCTTCTTGATCTGTTTTTAACCACCAACCCAGAGATTTACACCAGTTTTCTGTAGACTTTTCAACCTATCCTTTCTGCTGAAAATAAGCTATAGTTCAGGCGACACCAAAAAAAGGCAAGAAGACATTGCCAAACAACCACTGACCAGTCGCACTGGTGTCAATTATATTGAAAATCATGGAATTGGCTGTCAATCAGCATCTTCTAAAACATATTGAAGGATTCAGTATTATTAGCGATCATTAATATGGCTTTCGTAAAAGTAGATCAACAGGAGATCTTCTAACATATGTAAGACATGTTTGGAAAAGGCAAATGAACACTTTGGAGAATCTCGAGAGGTTGTTCTTGATTTATCCAAGGCCTTCGACCGTGTTGTGCATGATGGATTGTTGGCTAAGCTACGCTCTTATGGTATGTCGGAAAAGTTCTGTGTATGGCCCCCATGTTTCCCCAAAATAGAGTTCTTTACGAGTGTTAGTCAACGGATTTCTTTCTAACACCTTCACTATTAACGCCGGTGTACCCCAGGGCTCCATACTGTCCTCTACTTTATTTCTCGTTTATAGTAACAATCTGCTGGAAAAGACTGGAAATCCAATCTACAGCTTTGCAGATGAGAGTTTCATATACTTTGAACTCTCGAAAATCGTCTACTTATGCAAATATCCTCAGATAGCAGGAAGTCGTTCTACTTAATAAAGACCTGGAAGAAATTCTAACCAAGTAGAATTTAACGCTACAAAAACCTAGGCGGCAGTTTTTTCTAAAAAAATTAACATTGCTGAACTTAACATAGTTATGTCGGGTTCCTCTAGCATCGTCACTTAGTTTTCTGTGCGATAATTTGTGAGCAAATATGTCTTGGCATGAAGATGTTGTAAGTATAGCAAAGAAAGTTTTTCAACAGCTGGGAATATTATTTCAGACTAGAAAGCTTTATGCTCCACAACGACTGTTAAGTCTGTATAAAGTTCAAATTCGACCAACTGTGGCATACTGCTTCCATGTTTGGTGCTCTGCTCTCAAACATACGGTACATATGTTGGAGTCTACACAGAAAAGAGTTGTTCGCCTGTTTGGAGACCCAGATCTGGCCAGCAACCTTTATTCATCGAAGAATGGTTGTCGACTTGAGTCTTCTCTACAAGTATGCATGCTAGAAATACACGTCGCGGTAATGCAAGTATGAATGCTAGAAATACACGTCGCGGTAATACTTCACATCCGTATAGGGTTCAGCTTGTTACTCTTTGTACAACCCTTTTAGTCTTTTATATGAAGAACCTCGTCCCTTTGGAATCATTTGCCCAAGACTGTGTCTCCGACCGAGTACAATTTACAGCCATTAGCGCCTGTAGCGCTTTAGAGATTTCCCGGTAACACGTATGCTAGGCCCATAAAAAAAATATATATTCATTTCTAGTGAGTTTTGGATAAATCGTCGTGTTATAATTTCGCTAATTGCAGAGAAGTTTTAAGCTTTCGGAGATGGATCAACTAGGAAGAAAAATATACATGAAGGCATTTTATTTGGGCTCTAAAATCATCGTTGAAAAGATTCTGCGGTTAACATAAATATGGAAAGTTGGGTTAGCAAATTGTAAAAGTTTGAGGAACGCTGGCATAATTTATGCTTCTATTGTACACGTAATCTAAAGGTTGATAAACAAGTCTACTTAATAACGTGAATGTTTTTGAAAATTAATCTAACTAATAATATATATCGTAAAAATCCAAATAATCTGCTAAAGATATCGTGTGAAAATGACAATGTATGTAAAATTCTTATTTGTTAAAGCAATTCTCATCTGTTGTAGTGAATAATTAAAGAGCATAACACACTTAAAGAACATAAACATAATTTAGCATTTTGAACTAGGCCATTTCACTCAATTTCCTTGCTAAGACGAGCAGTTGTGTGCTTCCTAAAATTATTTTTTTTCCTTAACATAAAACTAAGATACCAAAAAAATTGGTTTTACACTCATTCATTACTTTTCTTTGCTAAAAAAATGTATTGTGTTCGGGAACAAATAGCATGCCGAGATTTTTACTTTTCTTCATATTGTTTCGTTAT
>CM032452.1:41486660-41494160 GCA_019049505.1 Pachyrhynchus sulphureomaculatus
TCTCAATGGTTAAAAAATAGGCTGACACAGCACAGGAGTGATTGCGTGATTGGGAAAAATTCGTGTGCTGTGGCGTGTCACCATTTGAATACGGGACATGTTTTTGACTATGCTAATACTAAGATACTTGCATTTGAGAACGTATATAATAAACGGTTATTCCTAGAGATGTGCCATATTATTAGGGATGATAAGACAATTAATTAGAAAACGGATATTAATAACATAAGCAATATCTATTGTAACAAAATTATATAAAAACAACACTGTGTTTTAATTTCCAATACATTTAAAGTCACTTGACAATTTTTTCACCATACAATGACTTCTTCAGAAGTAAATAAGAAACAATTGTCAATTGACTTTAAATATATTGGAAATTAAAACATAGTGTTGTTTTATATAATTTTATTATGAATTTCCAACAAGTATCGGCTAACACAATCAAAGATTCTATTGTAACATTTTAAGTTTGTAAATTTACAGTATAATCTGATAGGCTATTATGAGGTAGGATACTACTACTCACAAAGTTAAACTATTGTTCAAGCAAATTATCTTCATAATTATCAGTTAATTTATAGTGATAGGGACAGAAGGTTTTATGTTGTTTCTTGTCATGTTGTTTGTGTTTTTAATTGTTAGTACTGTTTGGTAAACGTTAAGATCACCTTTGATTTTGTAATACTCTGTGTTGGTGAGTCTTCTCTTTGTATTCTTGTTTAGTACGTACAGTTTTTTTTTTTTCTTCTACTTTCAGTTTTTACATTCCTGATGAAGTTGCAAATTATCAACGAAATATAGAATTTAACAACAAATGAGTTTCCTCTTATTGACCGATTTCCAGAAAATAAAAAGAAAAAACTTTAACTAGTTTTTACAATAACTACGGTCGCTATCAACGAGAATTGAAATAAATTATATATATATATTATATATATATATATATATATATATATATATATATATATATATATATATATATATTAGAGTGACCGGATCTCATAGAGGGGGAAAAAAAATGTCGGAATCTTGTTCGTCTGGACCCCACAAAACGATTCTCCTTTCCAGATATTGAGATAGCCGAAATTTGAGCTGGATTAAACGACGTTAACCCGTGCCGCTCGTCGCTCAAAGTTTGAAAAAATCCAAATTTTTGGCGAAAAGCTGACATATGGAGCCATAACTCCAGAACGGTAAATAATAGAAACACGCTTAATATCTCAAAAGAAAGCTAATGTTGTTCTTCAAAATTTATATTCTATACATAATTGTTGTTATTTTAAGTCAAACCGAGTTACAACAGCCTTTAGCCCCAAAAACGTGACCTGGTACCACTAGGAGCATACTTCGTATATTTTGTTATTAAGTGATAAATTTTGCTTTTTTTTGGTATATCTTTGAGTTTAAAGTAGAAATATAATAAAAAAACAAGTAATACTGATAAGTCTAATGACATTTTTTATTTTAAAATATAAAAATTAGGTATATAATACATACAAAACAGCCACAGAAAAGATACAGAGGTAGTACCTACATGAGTTGATAATTTTACATAGTTATCTAATCTATTCTAGAGCTTTTGTTAAAGTAGTTTTTTGAAACGTCAGTATATAATGCTCGGCATTTACTTACAACTTGCAGGACATATTGCTTTTGGTCTTCATCTTTTGTCAGAAGGTCGTTAAATTCGGTTATTAATTTAACACCACGCTCAGCCATATCATTAACTACTTTTAATGTTTTGACAATTTTCAATCCTTCTTGGAAGTCATTATTTTGAGGCCAGGTGTTTGGATGTTGTCTTAGGAAATCTGTTTTTATATTGAATTGGTCAAAGAATGTAAACGTTTCATTGGTAAGTAAATTTACCAATCCTCCATCAACTACCTCTTTTAAGTTTTCTTTCCTAACTTTTGGATTTACAACCCTAGCGTGCTGTGATGGTTCATCTGTGCTACTGAGCAATTTATTAGCCATTAACAACTTTTCATCGTCTGTAATAGTGGGATCAAAAAACGATAATCCCACCAACTTTGCATTCAAATACCACAAATGGTTCGAAAATTTGGTCAGGGCTATTTCTGCAATGTCGTTGTCACATTCTTTATAGTCTAACAGACTATGCAAAATACCTAAATCTTGCTTTGGTGCAAGATGAGCTTTTGGAGCATTGAACCAAGCTTTACAATAAATTTTAACTAGGAAAGCAGAAATGGCACGCACAGAACTTTCTTCTTCTTTAGACATCTTAAATTGACGACGAAAAATTAACATTTTTAAGCAGTAAATAGCCTTTGCCATCCACCTAGCGTGATGAATGGCTCCTGGAGTTCTAAAACCCGCAAACATTGCCGTCTAGTGATCCAACAAATACGAGAACCAACTGCAATAGCTCCTTGTAGTCATCTCTGGGGTGGCTCTCAGTTAATTTGGTCTCGAATTCAGCAGTAACATTTGCAATTACTTCTGGAGCTAGCTGCTTTTGTATTAGATTGTCACTGATACCTGTGTCGTATTTTCCTTTGTCTATCTTGGGGCCACGCAGTGAGGAATCTCTTGAAAATGTCTGGATGAGGTCTAGTGGTTGATCCCATTTTTGTGTCGAATACGTCTCTTAACAGAATTTCCAAGATATGGTGACGGCAAGCTAGGTATAACAATTCTCTTCCTAACATTTGCTCCAATATGACGCATGCTCCTTTGAGTCTTCCCGTGTTGGATGTTGTAGTGTCAAAGCACATCGCCTTGACGCTGTTGAGAAGACCCCATTCATGTAGGCATTCATGTACGGCTACGGCTTGCTCCTCTCCAGAGCTGTTTGCTGTTACAGGAACTCCCAGCAGCTGTTCCTTTTCGCCATATGAAATAGCTATAGCTATTCGCTCACATTGTTCATTTTTTAAAACACCCGGTGAAAGTTTACCGTCCCAATGGACAACCACGGGCTCTTTTTCAGGAATGTTTACTTTATCAAAATTTTTTTTATTATATTGTTCTCTGAACATTTGCCTTCTATCATGTAATAAAGTTTTCGAGACTTTGTACTCAAGAGTGTCAAGGTTTAGTGCTTCTAGAGTAGCTATTAAAATTCTCGTGGCATTTCTGTCGGATACCTTACATCGATCTAATAAAATGGACAATTTCATGTTTAAAATCTCTTTAACGCCTCTTGCAAATGAAACTTTCATCCTCTTGCTCTCAGATGGTCCTGGATCTTCTGCAGCTTCTTCAGGGATGTCCATTTCCTCCAAGTTCTCAAGTTCCTGGTAGATGCTGTCCTCTTCAGTGTCTTCTTCTCCTTCTTCGAACTTGTCTTCATCATCCGTCTCTAAGAAGCAACAAAAGAAAGAGAAAAAAAAAGGCTATAAAAACTTGTCATTTTAGCAGAATAGTAATAATACATAGGTACTAAATTACCTACTTCTAATTATCAAAAGGTATTATTTAAAAAATATAAACTCAATCATAAAGATGCCAAATCATGCTCTCATGTACAATTTTCTTTCAATTATAATAAAACTATTTACTTATTTGTTTATCTATTTTTTAGAATACTAATAATAAAAAAAAACTCACCAATATCAAAAGTTGCTTCTTGGATTTGTCGGTTCATTTTTGCAAGTTCCTTTTGCACCTTGATTTCTTCAGCTCAAGACATCTTGAGATCCACTCCAGTCATGGAACCTGGGCGGCCCTTCTGCCTCTGTTTCACGAGAAACGCCTTATCTTCTTCCGATTTCATCAGAGCCAAGGCATCTTGTTGAGCAATATCAAAGAGATCATCCAACTTTTCAACAAACTGTTTAAATTTGTTCTTGGCCGTTTTCGATGTTTTCTTCCGGTCTTTTTGAAGAGTTCTCCACTCGGCGTGAAGTTTTTCCAGCTTAGTAATTGCATCTTGCTCATGTTTAGTCGGGATTCGAGCTTTCTCCCAAAAAATGAACACTTCTCGTATTGTAAGTTTTGCTGATTCTCTTACAGTTAATTTCACAGTACGTAAATTATAAAATAAAGCATACACAACTTGACGATTTGAGGGTAGTTTACAACCGGTGATCTGGTGAATGGGATAGCCCACAAGAAATATTTTATTCTTGGTCCGGCTTTGTACACCTGATGTGGATGCCATTTCAGAGGCCAATAGGTAAATAACAGTTAACTTGGAAAATGAAACAAAATATATTGCAAACTTTAATTTCAATAAAATGTTTTCAAATGTCTTTTAAAAATAATACTATAATAGTTATAAAAACAAGAACACACACACTTGGAAAATTAAAAAAAAAAAAACGTTAAAATATCTTCACTAGATAATTGTTCGATCTAACCAGCTCAAAGACACTTTAGAAACTAAACTGAATAAATAAAAGGTCGGTTGTACGCTGAAGTAAAATCACCATCCCTAAAATAGAAATTAGATTCACCCTCCTTTTTACCTGTCAAACGGGTCTTTCTTTGGTAAACTAGTCAGGTAATCCCCATATAATAAAAGATTAAATTTGAACAAAAGGGTCTTTATGTTTGAAAATTGAGTTCCAAAATACTTTTTAACAAAAAAATGTTAATTCCGAGACACATTATGTAAAAACCCGTAAAATTCTTAGAATACTCCCAAACTGGCTCCTACTGGTACCAGGTCACATTTTTGGGGCTAAAGGCTGTTGTAACTAGGTTTGACTTAAAATAACAACAATTATGTATAGAATATAAATTTTGAAGAACAACATTAGCTTTCTTTTGAGATATTAAGCGTGTTTCTATTATTTACCGTTCTGGAGTTATGGCTCCATATATCAGCTTTTTGGCCAAAAATTTGGATTTTTTTAAACTTTGAGCGACGAGCGGCACGGGTTAACGTCGTTTAATCTAGCTCAAAAATCTCAATATCTGGAAAGAGGAATCGTTTTGTGGGGTCCAGACGAACAAAATTCCGACATCGATTTTTTGCGGTCACCCTAATATATATATGTATATATATATATATATATATATATATATATATATATATATATATATATATATATATATATATAATATATATGCATATATATATATATATATATATATATATATATATACATATATATATATATATATATATATATATATATATATATATATATATATATATATATATATATATATATATATATATATATATATATAGATATATACGAATAGATTATTAAAATATTTACTACTTACGATAAAAGAAGACAACGCTAGTAATGATATAATACTTTCATTGTGAGATTGTACCATTTTAATCTGACAAATGAATGCTACAAGAATTTCAATAGTCAATAACATAGTGCCAAAAGTAAACATCGCCATAATGGAGCCAAATAGTTCATTGAATTTGTCAATTAATTTAAACATCTTGTTATATAAAAATTTAACTCGGATAATAATCATCGGGTTCTTTGAAGATTTTAATATTAGGTTCAGTTCTTTAATTTCGTTTTTTATTTTCATTATTACTAAAAAAGCCGATAAAATTACTGTATCTGATCTTAAGATGAAGAAAGTAAAATTCAACATTCCTAATGTATAATTTACTATCACAAAACTTTGATAAATAAAATATGTGCATCTGCCAACTTGCATCAATAACCATCCAGAAAACAACATTGTTAAATTTGTTCTTAAAGTTCTGCTTGTCTTTGAATTGTTGTTCACTATTTTAAATATTTCTATTAATGAATTAACTGTAGCTCCACTACAACAAATTTTAAATGATATTATTATGTTCATAAAACAGAGGCTAGTATCTGTTAAGATGTATATGATTTTAAGCGTCATTGGAGTACTATCTTTGATTTTTATACAGAAGACTGTATCCATTGTAACTATGGCATGCCCAATGGTATGAAATACTATAAATATCACATAAAGGATTTTCAATATTTTAACCTTTAAAAGTGATAGTGGACATACGGCAAGTAAAGTGCTTAGTGCAAGCAAAACTTTTGGATGCATATGCAATACTTTAACTGTAACACAGGTACACAGATAAATCCGCAAGTCTACGTAAACTAAATTAAAATAATACAATACATTTAATATTTCTAATGCCATTTATATTAAATGCACTGTTAGTATAATCTATAAATGTACTATTAGTATAATCCAGTGCTTCTAAACATAACATAAATAGATCCACTCTAATTATTGTGTCCCCTGCTATATTTCGGATTGTATGGTAAGGAGACATATTTGGTCTTATTTGCTTCATATGTAAAAAAGATGGAATTCTGAATATTTAACCTGAACTTATGTCTGTTTATTAAGTTGTTTATTAAGTCATCGTCATAACCATTAACTCTAGTTATATCCCTAATACGAATCTTTTCATTATTGAAGTTTACTCCATTAAGAGGAAAAGTGACCAAATAATAAACTAAAAAATGTAATGCGGCTAATGTGTGTTGTTTGCAATGAGATAAATCATTAAAAATATATCTGTTGCTGTGTCCTTTTTATATATACCAAATTCTAACTTATTATTATTTTTAATAAATAAAATATCTAGAAACGGTAATTGTTCTTTGTTCTCAATTTCGTAAGTGTAAATGTAATGAAATCATATCGGATATTTAATGTGGAAAAAAAATCAACTATATTTGCTTTTTTTGTATCAAAAACCGCGAATACATAATTCGCATACCCTTGGGAAATACTCAAATTCTTGTCTGGTTTCAGTTACAGGCTTACTCATGAATAAATTGGCTATGAAATGTGATAAGCAATTACTCATAGCTGTTCCTTCTTTCTGAACATAAAACTGACTATTATATTGAAGATAATTCTGTTGAATAATTTCGCCCTCAAAGTCATTCATCATAAGTAATTCTTGGAGTTATTGCAAAGTTTGTGTTATTGACACCCTTGGAAACAAAGAACTGACATAAAAAAAAAATTAAAATTTTTCCTTTGTTGAGAACTAGAGTTTTGTTAATGATTTCTAAAGAGTTTTTCACTGCGAAAGTATTTGGTAAATTCTCTCACTCTCAAATTCATTTGACTACCATTTGGATATTAAATATGTGGGTGATCCGACCGATGAAACAATGGGTCGCATTGCTTTTCCAGGTTTGTGAATTTTGGGCAAGCAATACAACTTTGGTATGGTTAGATTACTCACATTCATTTAAATTTTAGTGAATCGGAGATAAAGTTCTTATATTTTTAACTTCTGTTGTCATTCTTGGTAATGGCTTTCTTATTACTTTTTCATAAGGGCCAGATTCGATAACATTATCAACACGTTCAAAGTATTCTTTCATATCCAATATAACAATCGTATTTCCTTTATCTGCTTTTAAATCGAAGACATCTTTCTCTCTTAGTCCTTTAACTACTTTTATGTTTTTTTTTTATGAACTGGAATTTGTATTGTTAATCTTGTTTTTTGATATTTGATTGAGACATGCTTCTCTAACAAAAAATGTTCTGCAAGTGTACTAATAGAATTTTCAATGTGACCAACAATTTCTG
>CM032452.1:41496660-41499160 GCA_019049505.1 Pachyrhynchus sulphureomaculatus
TTTATAACATTTTTATACTATTGTAGCTAGGCAAGATATTTAGAAACAGCTTTTATATTTTCATTATCATTTGAAGCGTATTGTTTCAAAAAAATGTGTAGTGTAGTACCAATTATTGTACACTTCAACCGTCTCGCTGTCAATGATTGGTAGATTACTGGATAGCAAACTTGTATCATTATCTCATCCATTATTATGTTGAAAAGTAGTAAGCTCAGGAAGTTTTCTTGACGGAGGGTGAAATAAATTTATATTTATTGTAGTATTCTTATGTGAAGGTTTGCAAAAAATAGAAAATTTGTGTTTATTGTAATGTCTGGTTATCGTTAAGTCAAAAAAAGTAATTTTATTGCCGACTTCTATCTCCATAGGGAATTTAATATTTGTAACACATCAGAAAAAATTAAGAACCACTTAAATAAATATAATATCAACATAGCTTTTAGAACAAACAATTATTTGGGAAAATTCATTAAAAATGCAAAAGGAAAACAAAATAGAACAAAAATCTGGAGTGTGTCAGTTAAATTGTGGTTCTTGCCCTAAAAGTTACGTAGGTCAGACAGGTTGTTCTTTCGAAGTTAGGATTTTAGAGCATAAAAGAAGTGTTTTAAAAACAAAGCCGATCAGTACGAAGGTAGGATACAACGAATTGTATTAAGTACGCATACCTATTACTCTATCGAAAGTTAACACAGCAGCTTTCGAGCTGACAGAGTGGTTGACACAGTCTTAATAGTAGGTAGCGCTTTTCGAGGAATCGTCCTCAGGCATATATAGTTATTGTAAAGCAACTGAAAATGGACATGGACCATATTTCAGCAGTTTACTAGCTATTCTCTATTCGTCAAGATGGATTTTTGGTGGGGCCTGCTTCAGGTATCTCAACATGCAGAGATAATAACTTTTAAATAGATTTTTGTAACATACGAGGTTTAAACTCGAATATAAATTCAGTGCACTAACACCTGCAATCAAATAAACCTCATATACACGCCCTCTATGAAACCAGGATCAGTTTGTCCACAAGCACATTCAACTTTCTCTCTCCTGAGTACGATTACCATTCCCCGTTTCGGCGTAACTTTGGAATCTGTTTTCTTATCAGAAGCGATCCTCTTGTGAACCTTGAGGAGGCTCTAGAGCCCCGAAACATTGATGTTATATGGTTAAAAATAACGACTCAACAAACCACAAAGTTTATCTGCTGCCTCAATCGACCACCAAGTCATACTAACTTTGGAACCCTTTTCGCTTCTATTGCAGACAGCATCGATCATTTACAGATTAACTATCCAAATGCCGAAATTACCATCCTGGGCGATTTTAATGTCCACAACATCAACTGGCTTAAGTATTCAAATACCACCGACGAACAAGGTCGTGAAGCTGAATCATTCTCAATCAGTTGTGGCTTAACTCAGGTAATTGATGAGCCAACACGGATTCCGGATGCAGACGGAGAGTTCACCAGTCTTCTTGATCTGTTTTTAATCACCAACCCAGAGATTTACACCAGTTTTCTATAGACTTTTCAACCTATCCTTTCTGCTGAAAATGCGCTATAGTTCAGCCGATACCCAAAAAAGGCCAGAAGACATTGCCAAATAACTACCGACCAGTCACACTGCTTTCAATGATATCGAAAATCATGGAATTGGCTGTCAATCAGCATCTTTTCAAACATATTGAAGGATTCAATATTATTAGCGACCATTAATATGGCTTTCGTAAAAGTAGATCAACAGACGATCTTCTAACATATGTAAGACCTGTTTGGAACAACGCAAATGAACACTTTGGAGAATCTGGAGAGGTTGTTGTTGATTTATCCAGGGGGAAAAGTTCTGTGTATGGCTCCCATGTTTCCCCAAATAGAGTTCTTTACGAGTGGTAGTTAACGGATTTCTTTCTAACACCTTCACTGTTAACGCCGTGTACCCCAGGGCTCCATACTGTCCTCTACTTTATTTTTCGTTTATAGTAACAATCTGCTGGAAAAGACCGGAAATTCAATCTACAGCTTTGCAGATGAGAGTTTCATATACTTTGAATGCTCAAACATCGTCTACTCATGCAAATATCCGCAGATAACAGGAAGTCGTTCCACTTAATAAAGACCTGGAAGAAATTCTAACCAAGTAGAATTTAACGTTACAAAAACCCAGGCGGCAGTTTTTTTCTAAAAAAATTAACGTTGCTGAACCTAACATAGTTATGTCGGGTTCCTCTAGCATCATCACTTAGTTTTCTGGGCAATAATTTGAGAGCAAATATGTCTTGGCATGAAGATGTTGTAAGCATAGCAAAGAAAGCTTTTCAAAAGCTGGGAATATTATTTCAGACTAGAAAGCTTTACACTCCACAACGACTGTTAATTCCGTATAAAGTTCAAATTCGACCATCGGTGGCATACTGCTTCCATGTTTGGGGCTCTGCTCCCAAACATACAGTGCATATGTTGGAGTTGAAGGAGGAGAAGAGAACTGTTCGCCCGATT
>CM032452.1:41504160-41514160 GCA_019049505.1 Pachyrhynchus sulphureomaculatus
TCCGACTTTTTAAAAAGGTACATTCCATCGACAGCAGAAATATCCGGCTCTATTTTGTATGGTATGTAAAATTACACATATACATTATTTTGTATCTTTTAGAACTTGTTTACCTAAATTTTGTTTTAGAAAAAACCTTGCAGTTGAAAATTGATGGCACTTTTCTTCAGGAAAGCGTTTCTTCGTGGGAAGAAAATGCAGTTTTTCTACAGGGTAAAAGAAAGGTCTCTTCTCCGAAGGCGGTAAATGACACAGCTAAAAGAGATGTAAAATTAATGCAGGATTTTTATGGTTTAATTACAGCCGATGAAGAGCAAAAACAATTTCTTTTACGCTGTGTGGAAGAACATAAAAAAAATTGTACCTAGACTGTAAAAAAGAGACCCTAAAAAGAAAATACCCTGAATTATTTTCGATTTTCAATAATTTTCTGAACGAATTTGTACATGTATTTGTATTTGTAATTTTGATCCCTACATTGTAAACAATTTAAAATTTCGCACCCCTTCTGGAAGAAATTTGTAAGTCAACCTATATACTATAAGCTATCCTATCTATCTCGATCACTTAGCTCAGAACGAAGTATTGTTCTGTAACTAATGAAATAAAAAATACATTTTACGTAAGTCGACTTACACGTATCTTCCAGGAAGGGTGCGATATTATTTTTTGTTGTCGGAATTTCTTTGCTAACAATACATATATAAAATTGGTGACGCATCAAGCAATAATCAAAATTAACTCTTTTCGAAAACTTTGTGGCCTACTCGGCACGAGTTAGCGTCATCGTAGCAGGATAAAATTTCTTATGTAAGTAGGCTAGAGCTGTTTAAAAAGAATTAGATGGTATGCGTTTCAATACTCGAAAAAAAATTTTCCCCTTATAAGAGACGATACCCTTTATATATATATACATATATATATATATATATATATATATATATATATATATATATATATATACATATATATATATATATATATATATATATATATATATATATATATATATATATATATATATATATATATATATATATATATATAGTATCATGTGAACTTGCCCGCACTTTGTGACGTCATTTTTTGTACCCTGTGAAAAGTGGTTTGTCCCACGCTTGAGCGCAATTTTCTTGCAGCCCCGCTTTAATTTCTGAGAATGAATTGAGTGAATAATGATTTTAAAAGAACTAAAGAAATTAAACAAACACTAGCTCAGTTTTCCCTGGTAGAGAAATATGGGTAAGAGATAATTGTTATACGTCTTTTTGGAATTATTTTCTATTTTTAAAAAGCTTCAGTTGTACAAATTTTGGGCACCATTCATTTTAAAATAGAAAGGATCTAACTTCAGTTAAAAAAATGAAAAAATACTGAAGTGTTTCACAGTTATTACTACAAAGAATTAGTCTAGTACAACTTTTCTTATCCTGAAAAGAAAAATAGGTATTCAGTGAGACACTAGCTTTAATCAACAAAAAAGAAAATTTATTCCTGATTTAAAATAAAAGTTCCAACCTTTGCAGTTTTAAGAAATACAAAAAAATTCTAGCCTAAAAGTAGTTTTTATAAATTAGAGTCCCTAAATCAGAGGTTTTACTTCTAAAACTTGACTACACCCGAAATCGAAGAGTCGTGATATTCACTTCGCGATTTATCAGTTCAAATTGCTGTTAAAACACTTATTTGCGGGAATAGATCTATTGATGTATGTTCTGGTAACTTACGGTTTTCCTACAGGCTTCTAGGCCTTCAATGGAACACAAAACCGATTTCACACTTTTGAGAAGAGCCTACTTTGGCTACTCCATTTAGAAAACACACAGAGCCCACTACGGCTTTATGATAAAAAAACTCGTGCTTAACTTGGCTCTCGTAGATATTGTCGTAAGCCTCTACTGCGGCTCGGTGGAAATTAGCCTGGCGGCGGCTTGATGGTACTCAGCCATCACGGCGGCTCGATGGAAATAAGCCTGGCTGCGGCTTGATGGTACTAAGCCCTCAGCGGCTTGATGGTATTCAGCCTCGATTCGTGTCCTCCGGACCCTTAAATAAGCCGTGGGCACTCTCTCTGTAATATGGCGACGCCGGAACCAAAACTCCGGATACAAACATTTGGCCAATCCCGGCGTATCGATAGATTCGGTCGAAAACCCGCACAGCACACTATATAACGAGCGGCCGGAATTTCTGATTAATATACTGCTCGATACAAAAATGAAAAGAAGTACATTATAAAGCGAAAAATCAGTAACATTATATGGTCTTAAAATCTAGGAAAAAATGAATGTTACATTACCCCCTTCCAAAAAGAAATAGACTACACTAGTCTATTAAACTAAGGCTACTTATGAAAAGGTACAAAGTGGTACACTATCACTTAATACTAAGGTCAGAACTTAAAACAAAATTACAAACTTCGGACCTTACTACTAGACTTAATTCAATTAAGCACTAATATTAAGTACAATGAAAACCAAATGAAAATCTTTGCATGTACACAAGAATCTTATAACTAGACTTAACTTAATTAAGCACTAAGGTTAAGTACATCAAAAAGTAAATAAAAATCCTTGCATGAACATAAGAAATACCTGTTCAAAGTAACAATCGCGGTCTTCTTATATAAAAGAATCAGCTCTGTTATTGTTACCAAAACAAAAAAAAATATAACTTTGTCTAGACTCTTGTCTAAATCAAAAAAGGTGAACTGAAACAAAATAGAAAACACCCCCCTTAAAATAGTTTAAGGATTGTCAGAAAATTTTCTATTTCAGCAAAAGAAATTTAGAAAAATTCTTAAATAAAGAAAAATAAAAAAATGATTCTAGTGCAATCACTAACACTAAAAGGAGAAAGTCTTGTCAGACCATTTAGCACAAAGCCAAAAAAAAAAAAAATATCTGGATAAATATCCAGACAAACGCTCGGGAAAAATCGCTATCAATGCTCTAGCTCATCGCTAAGAGAACATTCCAAATCTAGTATCACTACTAGTCGCACTCAGAAAATAATCGCACTCTACAGCGCAATGTCGACGTCCTAAGACATCCAGACATGCAAAAATCGCCAGGGAAAACTCTCTGGTTAATCGCCAGAAAACACGTCAGCTCATCGCCAACAAAACACTCTGGTATATCGCCAGAAAAAAACCTCGACTCCTCGCCAAGAAAACACTCTGGTATATCGCCAGAAAAAAAACCTCGGCTCCTCGCCAAGAAAACATTCTGGTACATCGCCAGAAAAAAACTCGGCTCCTCGCCAAGAAAACACTCTGTAAATAGTCCTCGACTACACAAAGTCTGCGTTCTAAAAGAACAACCTCGCCATTAACATAGTGAGCAGCTATAAAAGCTAACAATATCACTATAGGCACAGTGAATAGCTATAAAAGCTAAAATTCACCAAACTGAATGTTCCTGCTTCAAAAAGCAATGTTCACAAAGAACAGAATGATTAGTCCACGCGCAACTAACATTCAAGGAACCATTCCTAGCATAACTATGTGAGACAGCAAGTCTCTAAATAGGACCTCCCTAAAGTCATAATACTATATATAGGAGTCCATAAACAAAACGACTCAAAATCACATATTTTGAGCACATGCCCTCAGGCAACCAACTTACACTGAAATATATAAAGAACTATATACAGAAATATATACAGGAGTTCAAATCCCAAAACTCTTGGTTATGATAACTCCATTCTGAGCTTGGTGATAGCTCTTAGCAAAAGCTAATCAAATCTTCAGCACATCGCACCAAAGTGACAAATCTGCCTAGAAACATGAGCCAGAAAAAAAAACGCCCTCCATCATTCTTCAGGGTGGCTACACAGAGATATAAAATTTAACCAGCATTGCGCTTCTCCAAGTTGCATGAAGAACCCTCGTGTACTGGTCTCGCCCTAGAACAACAACGAAAAACATTCAATCCATCCCACATAACAGGAGACAAACACCTCACTACGATATACTGAAAGGTGGAGACAATAGAATACGGAAATGGTGACCCTGGAGTCCACCAACAAAAGGGAGTAGATTATAGCATCCACTAAACTAAAACGGTGTCTACCACACCACCATAAGTCAAAAAAATTAATCAATAGGGTGTTCCGAAACACACTACTGCCAACAGCCTGTCACCACTAATAGGCTAATTGGAGCTGAGGTCGACTACAGTAGCTAGGCTCTCCTTTGGCTCAAATAGTAATAACCATTGAGTAACAAAACCTCTAAAGGTCCCAAAGGTCAAACGTTCGCCCCCCATAGACTACCCTTCCAATCAGTCTGTTCCTCAAGAAGACTAACTTCCTGCCAAACGTCGTAACGGCATCTGTTAGCACCCGGTGTATCACAGCCTGTAAAAACAGATAACTCATGGGATACAACCTAAAAGGTTTACAAGGTTAACTTAACCAAGCTTCTAACGGAAATTTTCAAAAAAAAACGAAAATGAGCTTAAAAAGCTACATGAAGCAAAAATTTCTCAATATTTCGGTGGCAACGCAACAAAACTTTTGAAGACGACAAGAGCTTTTCCAGCTTAATCAGAAACAAGAAGAAAACATCGTTGACAGCTAAAATATTCGATCATGGTGTTAATCGTCTCCCTAGACAATAGCCTCTAGAAGAAACTGCTACAGGTATCAGGCATAACCGTTTTCTGTCAGCCCAAACTTCTAGATTACCTCTTGGAAATCTAAAAATTCGGTTAGGAATCTTCCTTCACTGCGCTTAGCCACTCTTGACAAGGTTCTCATCTCGGTATCAGATTTTGATCATTTCTTTGTGAAACGACTGTCTTACTCTGCTCTCATCTCTTGTAAATGATCAGCCTTTAGTTCTCCTGCAGGACTTCAATTTCCTATCGATCTGATAGTAAACCGAAAAAAACTCATCAGACGCCTATGAGTCTATGCAGAAAAATTTAAAAAATTTGTGACTCAAAGGTAACGTTTAAACGGCTCTGAAAAGAATAGAAAATACCCTCAG
Organism: Pachyrhynchus sulphureomaculatus; assembly: GCA_019049505.1. NCBI lineage: Eukaryota > Metazoa > Arthropoda > Insecta > Coleoptera > Curculionidae > Pachyrhynchus > Pachyrhynchus sulphureomaculatus. The sequence goes on from CM032452.1 coordinate 41,509,154, forward strand.
TTTGTCAATTCAGAAGAAGATCTAAATCAAAATAATCCAAGTCTTAGACTTACTGGATAAACCAAAATCAATTTACTCTTAATTGCACCCAAAATATACCATTAAGGTAATAAAAATACACCCACTCGGGTAACAAACTTTGAAATTGCTCATAAAATCTCTTGACTCAACATCATACCACTCAAGATCACCTTGGATTGCCTCTAATCAAAATTTCGCTTCCAAGTGTCAAGAACTGGATATTATTTGGGGTCATAAGCAAATCAAATCCCGCGACCACCGACATACCAGTCTTATGATATATCCTGAGAGTGACTCTTTCGCAAGCTCGCAACAGCTGAGTCGATGCTAAACATCAACTACAATCAACCTAAGTTTGGATATGATCAGTACCCAAAACCTTAGCAAAAACTATAAAAGTAAGCTATACTCTGCTCAACTTTTATAACAGTCAAAAAAACGAGGTCGTCACCTCTACAGAGCAACATCAAAAAAACTAAAGCAAAGCAATTAAGATAATGTAAATATAAATTATTCTTCTTCTGACAAACTTTCACTAGGGTTAGGTCCATTGAATGGTTTTAAGTCTTTAATATGCCATCGTCCTATTTTAGTCCCATCTAAATTAACCAAACCATAAACTAAATCTGAAATCTTATCTCTTATCACGCAATGCACATACTTAGGTACCAACTTAGATGTGAATTTATCTGCTGCACTGGAAAGAATTTTATTTTTTCGCCAAACGTGATCACCTATCTTAAAGGAAAAATCTCTTTTTCTAAGGTTGTAAGACTTACTGTTCCGTTCATAAGCCTTATGTATCCTACTACGCACGTCGGTGAAAATATCTTTTAAACCCTTTAAATTTTCGGCGTACGCACCCCTGTTACCCGGAATTATTTCGCTGTCAACATTGACATCCAAATCTAAATTCTTATAATACGATCCAGCTAGAGGTATGTGTCTGCCGTAAACTAAGAAAGACGGTGTAAACCCTGTTACTTCGTGTCTTGCGGTGTACACGGGATTAAAACGGATGTTAAAACCATAAGTTTCACTTAAGCTCTTAAAACTCTTCGAGGTAAACTGAGTACCGTTATCGCATATCAAGAGCGATGGAACACCGTGGATTAGAAAGACATCATTTTCCAAAATTCTCTCTATATATTCTGCTTTAGAGCTTTTCAAAGGAAATAGCCTGGTTATACTTTGTAAACCAGCAAGAAACCACGAGAAGCCATTTATTTCCCCCTTTTGAACGTGGGAATGGGCCTACTAGATCAGCTGCTATGACTTGGAAAGGGTAATTAACCGTTTTCTCTTTTCCCATCAGCCCCATAGGTAGTGTATTTGGAGATTTCTACGCTCCACATACTTCACAAGTCCTCACAAACTTTAAGATATCAAAACGCATTTTTGGCCAATAATACTGTTCCTGAACCCTGTGAAGAGTTTTATAAAAACCAAAATGACCAGAAGTAGGAGGAGTGTGACACATGTCTATAACTTCCTCTCTCTGTGGTTTAGGAACTAGTATTTTCCACTCGGGTACATTAACTTTTAAAGGCAACTGGTTTGGGATAAACTTGAACACGAAATCATTTTCCACCTTCCACTGCGGAAAATTTTTGAGGAAATTCTTTAATTTGCTGCCGTAAATTATCGTACCATGGATCAATGCGATCTATATCAACTGTATCAATTCTTACGCCAATCTGTGCATTAAGACTGTTTTCGTCCACTGTATGATCTGGGATTCTTGACAAAGCGTCAGGAATAACATTGTGGACTCCTTTTCTATGAATTAAATTAAACGTATGTTGTCTCAGCCTAATCGCCCAACGCGCTCGTTTGCCACTAGGGTTTTTAATAGAATTAAGCCACAATAAACTATAATGATCTGTTATGACCGTGAAAGGAACACCTTCTATGTAAGGTCGAAACTTTTCGATGTTAAAGAGTACTGCTAAACATTCTTTTTCAACAACCGAATAGTTACGTTCAGCCCTTTGATAAAGTTCTACTGGCATACGCTATCACTCTTTCCTCACCATTGATTTTCTGTGTTAGGACGCCCCCTAAACCGGTATCAGAAGCATCACTAGAAGTATAAAACTGTTGGGAAAAATTTGGTTGGGATAAAAATGGGAGCTGAAACCAATAGCTCTTTAATCTTTATAAAAGATTCTTCGGCTGCCTTTGTCCAATCTATCGATTGTCCTTTTTTTTCGTCCTTTCAAAAGATCATTTATAGGCGACAACAGGGTAGAAAAATTCTCAATAAAACGTCTATACCATGAACACATTCTAAGAAGCGCTTAACTTCCGTAGTATTAGTAGGTCTCGCATAATTAACCATGCTTGCTACTTTATCCGGATCGGTACGCAAGGAATTTGAGCCTACAATATAGCCTAAAAACTTTAGAGAAGTTTTGAAAAAATCTCACTTGCTCAAATTTATCGTCAGTCCGGCCTCTTTCAATTTATTTTTTACTTCTTTAAGTAAGCGTACATGCGATTCGAAGTCTTCCGATGTTACTAAAATATCATCGAGATAGGTAAAAATATGTGGCTCATATTTCGGGCCAAATATAGCGTCCACTAAACGTTGCTGAGTTTGAGCAGCGTTCTTTAGACCAAACGGCATAGTGACGAACTGAAATAGACCTCGGCCTACTACTGCAAAAGCGGTCTTTTCCTTAGAGGATTTGTCCAAAGGAATTTGCCAGAAAGCCTTTCTAAGATCTATCGAGGATACATACTTAGCATTCCTGAGTGATGTCAAAATTCTATCGATGTTCGGTAATGGATAGTTATCAAATTTGCTGACCTCGTTGAGCTTTCTTCCGTCAAAGCATAGACGATACTGTCCATCGGCCTTTTTCACCAATAAGATTGGAGAACACCAAGGACTGTTTGATTCTTCAATCACTCCGAGTTTCAACATTTCGTCTAACTCTTTATTTAATACTTTTGACATATACGGAGACATGGCGAAGGGCCTTGTCTTTACAGGACTGGCATCAGCCGTATCTACAGACATGGTGATTTTATTCGTTCGGCCTAACCTATCTTTACTACTTATTTCATTGAAAGAGCTTATTACGTTTTTTCTGCGTTTAAGCGTTCCGTCCGCGAGAGATCATCTAGGGTACATAGACGCGAGAAAAGGTTTTCTATAGAACTTTCTGAATAACAATCTTTAGAACTTGTTTGAGAATTGACTCCTAGGGACTGTGGATACCTCGAATTATCTTTAAAATTTACTAAAATTCCGAATTTTTTTGTGCATCCTAAAACCAAAGTATGTGATAGAGAAGGTACTACTAAAGCAGAAATTACTAAACAATGACCATTGCAGACTAGCGGCAACTCAACCGTACCTAAAACTTTTAGACGGCTGCCATCTGCACTTCTATTTTTGACATGGCATATTTTTATACTTAAACGACTTAAAATTTTAATACCATTCTGACCTACAACGGAGGCATTTGCACCAGAGTCAAGTAAAGCCGAGAAATGGACACCTAATAGATTTATCTTGATATGCGGTCTGTTATCTAAATATTTATGCACGAATAAAGGAGACATGTGACCATTTGGAGAAGCAGGAGTTTTAACTTGAGAAGGAGAATTTTTATTAGACTTAAAAAAAAAATCTGAAACTTTTTGTAACTATTTAGTCCAATCTGATCTATTGGAATATTTCTTACTTAAGATCCTCGTTAGAATCTTTCTTTTATCCGCGACCGGACGTTCTGAGAAAGTACGACGGATTTTCAGTTCATAGTCTAATTCATTTTCCAGTAGGTGATTGACTTTAAAATTGAAGGCTTCCATGATAAATGTATATAGACTATTAAATTTAAAAGAATTGTTTAAAAGGTCGTAAAAATATTTCTCCTGTGCTCCCAATAGTCAAAATAAAATCATGTAAAGACAACTAAAATATGTAAACTTCTTTACCAAACATTTTAAAAAATCTTCAGCAATTTCAAAAAAAATTTCTAAGTATTGCCTTCTATTAAAATTCCTTTACTAAATATGTTAAGAATTTCAAACAAAAAATCTCCAAATACCGTTTCGTATCAGCAAAGTATTTTTAATATTCATGCAAAACATCGGTGAGAAAAAAAGTACAGTTTTTTCTTCGGTTAACCGCAAAATAAATCTAACAATGCAAAATTAAAGTCTACCAACACATCCGCTAATCTGAACTATAAAAGTAGCTTTTAAGAAAAAAGTAGGAATCTCTTATCTTAGAGTCGATTAACAAAATTCAAATATCTATACCACCATCAGATAAATTGAAATAAATAATTCTACAAATTTCCTGCTTTTGTCTTATTGCTATAGTGTAGTTTCGTTTAATAAATATTATGAAATAAAAAATATCTGAAAAGTTAGAGCTTTTACTTTGTTCGAAAGCTAGTACACTGAACCCCTTAAAAAATAAAATTCCAAAAGCCCCGCGTTGACAGCGTCATTTTGTATCATGTGAACTTGCCCGCACTTTGTGACGTCATTTTTTGTACCCTGTGAAAAGTGGTTTGTCCCACGCTTGAGCGCAATTTTCTTGCAGCCCCGCTTTAATTTCTGAGAATGAATTGAGTGAATAATGATTTTAAAAGAACTGAAGAAATTAAACAAACACTAGCTCAGTTTTCCTTGGTAGAGAAATATGGGTAAGAGATAATTGTTATACGTCTTTTTGAAATTATTTTCTATTTTTAAAAAGCTTCAGTTGTACAAATTTTGGGCACCATTCATTTTAAAATAGAAAGGATCTAACTTCAGTTAAAAAAATGAAAAAATACTGAAGTGTTTCACAGTTATTACTACAAAGAATTAGTCTAGTACAACTTTTCTTATCCTGAAAAGAAAAATAGGTATTCAGTGAGACACTAGCTTTAATCAACAAAAAGAAAAATTTATTCCTGATTTAAAATAAAAGTTCCAACCTTTGCAGTTTTAAGAAATAAAAAAATTCTAGCCTAAAAGTAG
>CM032452.1:41516660-41553486 GCA_019049505.1 Pachyrhynchus sulphureomaculatus
CCAAAAAGACGTATAACAATTATCTCTTACCCATATTTCTCTACCAAGGAAAACTGAGCTAGTGTTTGTTTAATTTCTTTAGTTCTTTTAAAATCATTATTCACTCAATTCATTCTCAGAAATTAAAGCGGGGCTGCAAGAAAATTGCGCTCAAGCGTGGGACAAACCACTTTTCACAGGGTACAAAAAATGACGTCACAAAGTGCGGGCAAGTTCACATGATACAATATATATATATATATATATATATATATATATATATATATATATATATATATATATATATATATATATAAGGGTATCGTCTCTTATAAGGGGAAATTTTTTTTTCGAGTATTGAAACGCATACCATCTAATTCTTTTTAAACAGCTCTAGCCTACTTACATAAGAAATTTTATCCTGCTACGATGACGCTAACTCGTGCCGAGTAGGCCACAAAGTTTTCGAAAAGAGTTAATTTTGATTATTGCTTGATGCGTCACCAATTTTATATATGTATTGTTAGCAAAGAAATTTCGACAACAAAAAATAATATCGCACCCTTCCTGGAAGATACGTGTAAGTCGACTTACGTAAAATGTATTTTTTATTTCATTAGTTACAGAACAATACTTCGTTCTGAGCTAAGTGATCGAGATAGATAGGATAGCTTATAGTATATAGGTTGACTTACAAATTTCTTCCAGAAGGGGTGCGAAATTTTAAATTGTTTTCAATGTAGGGATCAAAATTACAAATACAAATACATATACAAATTCGTTCAGAAAATTATTGAAAATCGAAAATAATTCAGGGTATTTTCTTTTTAGGGTCTCTTTTTTACAGTCTAGGTACAATTTTTTATGTTCTTCCACACAGCGTAAAAGAAATTGTTTTTGCTCTTCATCGGCTGTAATTAAACCATAAAAATCCTGCATTAATTTTACATCTCTTTTAGCTGTGTCATTTACCGCCTTCGGAGAAGAAACCTTTCTTTTACCCTGTAGAAAAACTGCATTTTCTTCCCACGAAGAAACGCTTTCCTGAAGAAAAGTGCCATCAATTTTCAACTGCAAGGTTTTTCCTAAAACAAAATTTAGGTAAACAAGTTCTAAAAGATACAAAATAATGTATATGTGTAATTTTACATACCATACAAAATAGAGCCGGATATTTCTGCTGTCGATGGAATGTACCTTTTTAAAAAATCGGATGTACTCTCCCTTTCCAAATTAGGTACCATTTTAATTTTAGTTTCATTGTCGACTGAATTATCAAACTATCAAATATTTCCTTAGATAAATACCACAAGTGTTGGTAAAACTTCTTTAAAGCTACTTTGGAAATTAATTGGTCAACTTTTTCATAGTTCTTCAATGTTCTCAAAAAGAACAGATCTTGATAAGGCGCCTTCATGGCCAAACTGCATCCAAGTCAGGGCTTTACAGAAGCTGTTGCAATAAATAAGTAAACGTCTTGCAATGCTTGTTTGTCAGTGGCCTTCATTTTAAATTATGACTGCAGCAAACATATTTTCAATGAGTAAATGGCTCTAGCCATCCACCTTGCTTGAGACATCGCACCAGGAGGCCTGATTTTAATATTTTTTCTTTATCTCCACCCAAAAATATAATGGATAACTCAATTAGTTCACGGTAGTTGTCTCTCACCCTAGATTTTTTCAGTTCAGACTCATAAAATGTTAATAATTTCTCAATTGCCGCGTCATTTAAATGTTGTTTTACAAAATCATTACACGGTTGTGCGTTCGCAGAATTAATGTTTTTCCAATTGTCTTTAAACTTTTTGAATAACGGATTTTGACTTCAAACACACTTTTTAAAACCAATTCGTAAATATGATTATGATGACAACTAAAAGTAATAGCTCTCTTTCTAAATTTTGCTGTAAAAGGACATAAGCTCCATTCAAGCGACCCGTATTAGACGCGCTGTAGTGTCACAATACATTACTGGCACCTTATCATTGAGGTTCCAATCATAGATCGCGTTGAGAAGAACTATGACTTGGTCTTTACCGGTAGAACTGTCCAGTTTTGACATAGCGAATAGTTGTTCTTTGTTGCCACCAACAACTTCTGACATCCAAGCCAGGCAACAATTTACTATCCCACTGAATGGTGACTACGCCGGACACATCACCCTGAAAATCTGATTTTATGGCTTCTGCTCTATCCTTCCTTATCTGTGTTCGAATCCGCTGAATGGAAGATTTATTGATTGGGAATCAGTGCCAGAAAGGCACCGCAACTCGTGGCTGAATAACTTACGATAATTGACAAACATGACATATACCGAACGTTTAGATAAAATCAGGTGGGCAAATGTGATCCCAACGGCCTTAAAATATAAGGCACACTAAGAATATATATATATATATATATATATATATATATATATATATATATATATATATATATATATATATATATATTAGGGTGGTCCTTATTCCTAAGAAAAAAATTTTTTTTCTTTAATTTCGCGGGGCACCACGTAATTTGATTATATACCATGAGAAACTATTTCAGTAATTTTTTTGAATTTTTTAAATGACATTTAGGGGGTCGCTACCAAGGTTTGAATTTTAAATAAAAACTCAAAATCTGTATTTGTTGGATTCTTTTATTCATAAAGCCAGGACATAAAAAATATTACAAAATTATTGTTGTTGTTATAAATTAAGATATTATGTAGATATTTGAATCATTTATTTTTAAGATACAAGGGTTGACTTGTTAGTGTTAGGGTACTTTTTCCTATACTCTTTCACCAACAAAAGCAAATATTGCTTTTGTTCTTCATTGGTTGTAATCAATTTATTATATTCTTCCACTAAAGCAACAAGGCGCTCAGCTATGTCGTTTACTACTCGCAAAAAATGAACGATATTTTTGGCAGCTACATAATCAGTGTCTTCGTTCCAAGTTTCCACGTCTTTATTCAAAAAATTTGATAAGATACCTAAGATCTGGAAGAATCTTAAGGAAATTTTCTATATTTTTTTCGTGGATATGTGTGATATCAAGGTTTATTCTTTTTAAGCAATCTTCTATGCCTTCAATTTTCAGTCCTTCTACCATTTTTTTCTTCTCTTGAACTGAAAGTTCGTTATCGAAAAAGGCAAACGAAACTAGCTCTTCCGACAAATACCACAAATGATTTAGAATTTTTTTCAGCGCAACAGTAGCTATATTTTTGTTAAAACTTTCAAAGGCTTTAAGGTCTTTCAATAATTGTAAGTCGTTTCTTGGTGCTGACCATCCGGTAGAGGCTTGACATAAATCATCACCGTGAAAATGCATATTTCTCTCACAGCCTTTTCGTCCTTCTTCGTTAGCTTAAACTGATGTTTAAATAAATAAATTTTCAAACAGTACAAGGTTCTTGCCATCCATCTAGCTCGATGTAGACCAGCAGGTCTCCTAAATAAGAAGCCTTCCTAAGAAAATGGTTGTGAGATTCAACAGTTCTCTGTAGTCATCTCGAGGTTGATGTACTTGTAGTTGTTTTTCGGCAAAAGAAATCCTGTCTGCGGCCACTTCTGCAAGAATATTTGCCACAGCGTCATCTGTTATTGTTTTGTAGTCGCTTTGATCAATAGTGTTCCAATTGTTCTTAAATCTTTTAAATAATTGTATATCAGGACAACTAGATGGGGCAAGCGATTGATCCACTACAACTGACAACATAATTTCCATTATGTGGTGACGACAAGCAAGCCAAAGCATATTTTTAACCATTTTTCGCTCCAAAAGAACGCATACTCTACTTCTTAAGCCGGTATTTACAGCAGTAGTGTCAAAACACAAACATTTTACCTTATCGCTCAAATTCCATAAATTTATAGTTTTGTAGACAGCTGACGCACATGCTTCGCTCGTTCCACGTTCCGATTTTGGAACTGCTAAAAGTTGATCAACTCCATGTCCTGATACCAAAATTGGCAGCCGATCTACAGTTTCGTATTCAGTAATATCTTCTATAAATTTACCGTCCCAATGGATTGTTAATGACGAATTAGGTTTAAACTCGCTTTTGAGAGACTCTGCAACTGCTTTGCGATTTTTCATACGCTGCCGATGAATAGAAGATCTATTGAGATTAAATTCTGATGGATCACATCCTGCACTTTTCAAATTAGATGTCACGACCATAGTTGCTTTTCTGTCACTCAATTTAGATACATCGAGACTAGAAGCTAATTGGCTGTTAATAATGTCTTTTCGAGCTCGTTTCTGAGGTGGTTGCATTTCGGACAATTCTGATATGCATTCGGAATAAGATGAAGTTGCTTCGTTACTGGTGGTGGCAGACGACGACGAAAGAAACGACAATGAAGAAAAAGAGCACTTTTCTGTTAAAACCGAGATATCTTTGTTTTCACGTTCGCGCAATTTTTCAAGGCGTTCTTTTTTCTCTTTTATTTTCTTACATTTGTTTAAACTTTTTCTGTCCACTGAACCAATTAAAAATTGGCGTCGATTTTGTCGCATTGCTAATAAAAACTGCTCTTCTTCTTTTACAGTCATAATATTTAAAGCATCACGATGAGCAATATCAAATAAATCTTCTAATTTTTGTTGCCAGTTTTGTTCTTTTTTCTTTAATGCTTCTGAACGTTTTTTCTTGTTTTCATTATTTTTTTTTTAGATTCTGCCAGTCTTTGAATAGTTTTTCAATTTTACTGATGATATGTTTTTTTAATTGAATTGGTACACTAGCTTTTTCCCACAAATTTATAACTTCGCAAGCCGCCAAAGTCGCAGATTCACGAATGCTTTTCTTTTCTTCATTTTTGTAGTAAAAAAACAAACGCAATACTTCACCGATCGATGGCAACGTTGATTGGTTTAATTCGGATAATAATTGACCGATAAGCCAAACCTTACTTTGATTTCTAGTAGCTTTACTGAGTCCGCTACTTGTCGACGCCATTGCAAGTTGAAACACGTTACTATGACTTTTACAAATGAAACGCGTGCGCTCTCGTTAATGACTTATTAGAACTGAAGTGCGAGGCGGGCTAAATCTCGACGCGTCGGTACAGAAGAGGGATCGAGGGGAGGAGGGGATAAGGAGCGATTGTCTATGCGAGTTTTACTTGCACATAAAATGTAATATAAACACTTAAATGAAACATTAGTGAAACCAAAGCTGTCCTTCAACGCTTTTTGTAAAAACTTTGACAGCTGGTAGCGACCTCTAAATCCTAACAAGAAAAAAAAAAACTTATTTCATATTTAGATGTATATAATGGGGATAATTCGAAAGTCGAAAAAATAAGGACCACCCATATATATATATATATATATATATATATATATATATATATATATATATATATATATATATATATATATATATATATACATATATATATATGTTCAAGGAACACGCAGCATTTGGCGATAGCACCACATCTCGAATGACTCCATTCTTTGTTGTGTTGTCTCTGTGATTGTTGTAGCCTCTATACCAGGGGTGCTCAAACGGTCGATCGCGAATGCTTTTTGAGTCGATCTCGAGAAAAAAATTCCGATATAGGACTATTCGCAGATTTTGTTTGAGGTAACTAAAAACAAAATGTAATGAATAAACTACTAAAATTTATTCGATCCACAATTAGGCCAGAATAACCCCCTCATCATTTTCTTTTATCGTAATAACCCCCTGCTAGCGGCAAAAGGCGGCTTTATCAAAGGAACGCGCGGTACTTGTCAAAGAAAAGCTGCGTTTTTGATTCCCGCCGATTTTTCTAGAGACTTCGGGCGGCGTGTTTGACGGGAACATTGAGACTTCGTTCGCGCCGATATAAATGTTGCGCCTGCAGGAATAGGAGTCAGTCTGAGTTGTAACTTGAAGGCGATACATCTATACAAAGTTTATTAATAAATAGTCCAAAATGAGTGCGGCGAAGAAAAGTAAAACTTATCATTTTAATAACGATTGGGAGGAAGAATTTTTCTTTTGTATGGTAAAGGATAAGTGCATTTGTCTCATTTGACGTGCGTCAGTTGCAATACCTAAGCGTGGGAACTTAGAGAGGCATCATAAAACGGTTCATAAAAAACTATGAAAAGGATTTTCCGTCACGGAGTGAATTAAGAAAACGAAAAGTATGTGATTTGATAACTTGTTTGAAAAAAGAACAAACCATGTTCACAAAACCAGCCAAACAATCAAAAGCTGCAACGATCGCGTCATTTAAAATATCTCATATATTGGCGAAACACAAGAAACCATTTGATGATGGATTGGTTGTGAAGGAAGCATTTATTGAAGCGGGGTGAGACTTTTTTTGGTGATTTTAAAAATAAAACAGAAATTATGTCTGCTATTAGAGAACTTCAGTTATCTCGTCCGACTGTCACAAGGCGTGTTGAAGCCATGAGTCAGGACATGGCAGATAAACTAAAACATGATATCATGGAATGTACATACTTTTCTTTACAGTTCGACGAATCCACCGATATGACAGACACTGCCCAGCTGTGTATTTTTATTCGTATGGTATTCAATGACATGTCGGCTAAGAGTTTTTGACAATGATTCCTCTGAAAGGAAAGACCCGTGGCGAAGATATATATGACGTTTTCTTCAATTTTGTAACAAACTACAAGCTACCAATATATAACCTAGTGTGCATTACAACCGATGGAGCATCAGCAATGACTGAAAACAAAAACGGTTTTGTGGCATTGTGTCGAGCTAATGATGATTTCCCTTTATTTTTCTCCTTCCATTGCATTATACATCAACAAGTTTTGTGTTCAAAAGTTCTAAACATGGAGGAGATTATGACCATTGCAATAAAAAATTGTGAATTCTATCCGTGCACGTAGCTTGCAACGACGGCTCTTTAAATTGCAGTTGGAAGATAGTGAGCACTGATTTAGTTCTTCACACGGACGTCAGGTGGTTGCGTCGCGGAAAATTCCTAGAAACGCTTCAAGAATTATTGCCCGAAATAACAGCTTTTCTGGACGAAAGAGGTGATGACACTCAGATGCTGAAAAAACGGAAAATGGCTGACTGATTTGGCATTTTTGACAGACATCACAATGCATTTAAACACCATTAATTTGGAGCTTCAAGGTAAAGGAAAAACTATTATTGAGATGATTAGCGCAATAAACGCATTCAAAAGCAAATTGCAACTTATGATAGATCAACTGAAAAGAAAGGATCTGAAAAATTTTCCGTCTTTGAAAGCAAGGATTCCTCAGTTGAATTATATATTTGTGAGGCAGAATTATCAAATATTTTGGGCCAATTCGAAATACGTTTTTATGATTTCAGTAAATTGGCAAATATCGCATCATTTATGAGTTATCCTTTTTCGTGTAAAAACATTGAGGAATTAGCTACTGAAATAGCAAGTCAGTTTAACATGGACTCATGTTCGGTTGAAAATGAGTTAGTGCAGATTATATCAGATATACATCTCAAAGCCACAGCATCTGATACAAAATTCTGGTGTTTTATATCTGAAGATAAATATCCGAATCTAAGGCAAATCGCCCTTCAACTGACGGCAATGTTTGTGTCAACTTACTTGTGCGAGTCTACATTTTCTGAAATGAAGATAATTAAGTCAAAATATCGCAATCGACTAACTGACGAACATATGTCATCATGCTTACGATTAGCACTCGGTAATTACGTACCATCTTTATGAAAAAGTATGCTGAGGACATGCAGTGCCACGCATCAACATCCAAAGTCACTCTTTAGTGTTCAGGTTAGACACTAGAACTCGTTTGTTTTGTAAGAACCAATAAACTCGCAATTTTAAATAATTATGAGTTTTTTCATTGACATTTTAGAGCAGACCTACACTTACCTTGACTAAAAAAATGCATATTATGCGGAAAACTAATATCTATGCCACGATACACCCTACCTAGACGACAATCTTGTATCACACTTACTTGCAGCCTCTCAGAGTCGATCGATCGTAGTCTAACAATATTGAGGTAGATCGCCAGCAGTTCAAGTTTGAGCACCCCTGCTCTATACCGTATAACATGACCGAAAACACGTAGCATCTTAGCACACTTGTTCTTATTTTTAAGTTTAGTTGGGAGTTACAGAGTATGCAGCGTATGTTATTAAAGGAGTTTCATGCTTCTTCAATGCTTGAGCGTATTTCAGTAGAATGGTCCCAACCTTCACTAATTACGCTTCGTAAATACGTGATTTTTATTACCCTTTCAAGTGTTTGTTGATGTACTTTAATCTTTATGTTTGTTTTAGTATTCTTACTGACCACCATTGTTTTTGTTTTGTCCGAATTCAGTTTCATATTCCTCACATATACCAACAATTCTATTCATGAGTCGTCATAGACCTTCTTCACTGCCCACTAAAATGATAGTATCATCAGCGTAACGGAGGTTATTTACACACATACCATTAATTGTAATTTCACCTTTTTTATCAGAAAGTGCTATATTGAAGATTTCCTCCGAATAAACATTGAAGAACAGGGGTGACAAAATACGACCCTGACGTACGACTTTCTTTATTTCTATTTCTTTGCATATGCGATTCTCAACTTTTATTTTGGCAGTCTGGTTCCAGTATAAACTTAATATTATTTGTAAGTCTTTGTCATCTATGTTACACGATTGTAGTATTTCCATCATTTTCTCATGATTTACCATATCAAAGGCGTTGACATCCCTATATCTTTCAATCAGAACGCGGATGGAAAATAGTGCGTCCCTCGTTCCTAGTCCGTTCCTAAAGCCAAACTGTGTTTGTCCAATACGTTCATCTAGTTTTTTGTACACTTTTTGGCGGTTTATTTTAAGGAAAAAGTTTTAGGATGTGGTTCATTAGACTTATATGCCAGTTTTCTTCCCACTTTCTGAGGTTATTCTTTTTTGGCAATGGTATAAAAATTGATGTCAGCCAATCATGAGGTATATAACCTGGGTTGTATACGCTGTTGAAGACGTCCTCTATAATGTCCATATGTTTTTCAAGAAATATTTAAATGATGTCTGTAGGTATATTATCTTCTACTACTGCCTTTCTGTTCTTAAGGGCACCCCGAAGGCCGAAAATTTTAAAATTATCATTTTTTTTATTGCTTTAAATCAAACTTCAACCTTTTCTGCACAATTTAAGACAATTTTCATCAATTTATCTTAACTAGAAGTATTTTTAAAAAATTTAAGAAAAAAAAAAGTTAATACTTTTCACTTCACAGATAGTCAGATTTACACGTTTACAACCAAACTGGCAAGTTTCCATGGTTTCCTCTAGCAATAGAAAAAAATCGATGTTTTCTACGCTAATAATCGATAGTTTCGGTAGGTACTGAAACGCCGAAAAAACAAGAAAAAGGTCCGGTCGTGGCGCTGTATCAGAGAAGAACCCGCGCTCATTGAAAATCGCTCGTCCTGAAAAGTTGTGGTTTTTGACCTTTCGGTACACGTTTCTCAAAATGTAACACCCAAACCTTACTAAACTTTGTGGAAATATTTAATGATGTTAGAGGATTATTTGCCCGCAATTTCACGTTCGTTGATCTAGTAGAAAGCAAGAAAAAAAATCATGAGTGAGAGAAAAAAAGTACATTTTTTAAACTCAAATTAAAAAAAAAGTAAAGAGTATACTTAAATGAAATTGCGAACACTAATACAACAGGATACCCTTAATCCAGTAAACAAACTTACATCAGTAACCCATTTAGAACCCGAGGAATCGATACCTAAAGTGAGCAACCTCGCTCATTAGGATAAGGTAGCCTTCGGGGTCCCCTTAAGCTGATTTGCTGCTGCTAATATTTCGTCTTTATGGGGGCCATTGTATCAAGCCTATTTGTACTATGCTGTCTAGTTGTATCACTGTCCCCTATATATTCTTCTCATCTATCTATTCTTTCTTGTATGTTCAGTAGTAGTTTACCTTCTTTATCCTCTATTACTTGCGGTTGCCTTTGTAACCTTAGTCCAGCAGCTTCTTTGTTTTTCTTATGTAAATTAAATATGTCGTATTTCTTTTCTAATGCTACTATTTCTTTGCATTGTTCATTTAGCCACATGTTTTTAACCTCCTTTATCTTCCTTTTTATTAGGTTGTGGATCGATGGTGTCTGCAAGAGATATACAACTACTGATATAAAAGGATGACCTTCCAAAAGCAAGAAATGGGCGCAAACATAAACGAAACTCCGTTAGAACTCTATGCGCATGGCAAAAATTTGTTTTTTATAGATTAAATCATAGCGAATATAATGGTATTTTTTTCGATTTTATAAATTGTGGAGGCAAGCATGAAAAAATTATTAAAAAACAATTAAAAAAATCCACGGTTATACTTTGCGAAAGCCAACAGAAAGAGCACTAAAATGGCGAAAGAACGAAGTTTATACGATAAATAGAACCGGAGATATTGCTTTTTAATGTGCTACCGATTAGTAGACTACGATAATTTATAACATCCATACGTTGCAAAATATCCATTTGGAAAAAAATCCCGATACACGTGTCGACTAATTTCACATATAAAAGCCATAAAAAGTTTTCAGGCTAATCGAAAATATGAAGACTTTTTTCTCCAAATCCGTACGATTTGTTAAAGAATGAGTGTAGGAGTTGTTTCCAAATATATTACAATATTAACAATAGCATCAAATTCTTTAGAGTCTGATCCAGAGATTTTATTATTAAAACGTTTACCAGTGTCATATATAACAGGAATCTTTATCTGATACGTATTTGTCCAGTAAGAATATGCGAGAGAAAGAAAAAAATTCCATTTTTTTTTTCAATTTTGTTTCGAGCTATTTAATTTTTCTATCCGTTTTTCCTTTTTTGAAGCATATAACCGTATCGTGCAGGGCACTATTTGCAGATTTAAGCTTAAAATGAAGCAATTCAAAAAATTAGAGACATATTTTTGTTAATATGAAATTTTAAAAAAAAATATAGTCAAATTAAACCCTTGCCACACATAACTTAAGCACTTTAAGATATATAATTTTCATACACAGTTAATATTAAAATAAAAATAAGAAAAAAT
Organism: Pachyrhynchus sulphureomaculatus; assembly: GCA_019049505.1. NCBI lineage: Eukaryota > Metazoa > Arthropoda > Insecta > Coleoptera > Curculionidae > Pachyrhynchus > Pachyrhynchus sulphureomaculatus. Next base: position 41,527,695 of record CM032452.1, read on the forward strand.
GACCTTCATTCCGTAAAGAACGCCTAAGCAATTTGGTAACATTGCCTGTGATTCACTCGGGAGACGTTTTTCCGTTGGACTGAGTTCAAACTGTCATAAAAAAATTAAGTTATCTGCCACATGAAAGAGCAGAAGAAAATTGCATAAGCAAATGAATACTTATTTATATAATAATTATTTCTAAATAAATATTCTAGTAAAAAATTTTCATATTAAGGAGACTTTACCGCTTTGCGAGGCTTACAAATCTAATAAAATTAAAACCATAAATCACATTTTTCGCTAAAAACTGTGAGTCAAAATTGGTTCAAAGAAAATTTAAAAAAATACCCTTAAAATTCTTTCAGTATTTGTACTTTATAGTTTTAACCTTAGTAGACTATAAGTCCCATAAATTGTTGTGAACCTAAGCTGTTGTGTGTCGCTAAGGCAGTTAGTCAAAACTTTACCAAATCCACCATACCACCACTCACACGGCCAGATAATTCCATTGCAACCACACCTGTTGAGAGAGCGAACTTGTTGGCTGAACTCTTTGCTTCACATTCTACTGTCGATTTCCAAGGAAAAACACCACCTACTATTCCCATATTGCAGTCAAGGATGCCCGATGTTGTCTTCAGACAGCGCATCATAAAGAGTATTTTAATGAAGCTAGACACCAAGAAGGCTTCTGGCGCTGACGGAATACCTGCCATAGTTCTCAAAAACTGTGCAAGGGAACTAACACCAGTTTTCTGTAGACTTTTTAACCTATCCTACAGAAAGGGAATATTTCCGTCCTGCTGGAAATGTGCCACGGTTCAGCCGATACCTAAAAAAGGTAAGAAGACCTTGCCAAATAACTACCGACCAGTTGCACTGCTTTCAATAATATCGAAAGTCATGGAAAAGGTTATCAATGAGCATCTTCTAAAATATCTTGAACGATTCAATATTATTAGCGATCACCAATATGGCTTTCGTAAACATAGATCAACAGGAGATCTTCTGACTTATGTAACACATGTTTTGAACAACGCAATTGAACACTTTGGAGAATCTCGAGCGGTTGCTCTTGACATATCCAAGGCATTCGACCGTGTTTGGCACGATGGACTGTTGGCTAAGTTACGCTCTTATGGTATATCTGAAAGGTTCTGTTTGTGGCTCTCATGTTTCCTCCGAGAGCGTTCTTTACGAGTGGCGGTCGACGGATTTCTTTCTAACACCCTCACCATCAACGCCGGTGTGCCCCAGGGCTCCATACTGTCTCCTACTCTCTTTCTCATTTACATTAACGATCTGCTGGAAAAGACCGGGAATCCAATCTATAGCTTTGCAGATGACAGTACGCTTGTCTCTTCATTCACCTTGAACGCTCGGACATCGGCTGCTCGGGCGAATATCCGCAGACAGCAGGAGGTCGTTCAACTTAACAAAGACCTGGAAGAAATTCTATCTTGGGGTGACAGTAACCAAGTGGAATTTAACGCTACAAAAAACCCAAGCGGCGGTTTTTTTTTTTTCTAAAAAAAGTTAACGTTGCTGAACCCGACATAGCTATGTCGGGGCACTCCATTCCCCTAGCATCGTCGCTCAATTTGTTGGGCGTTTAGTTTGGGAGCAAATATGTCTTGGCATGAACATGTTGCAGGCATAGCAAGGAGAGCTTCTCAAAAATTGGGAATATTATTTAGAACCAGAAAGCTTTACACCCCACAGCAACTGTTAATTCTTTACAAAGCCCAAATTCGACCAACTATGGAATACTGCTCCCACCTTTGGGGCTCCGCTCCCAAACATACACTGCATTTGTTGGATTCTGTTCAGAGAAGAGCGGTCCGTCTGATTGGGGACCCGGAATTGACCGGCGGCCTTGATTCGCTGGAACATCGAAGAACGGTTCGCGACTTGAGTCTGTTCTACAAGTATTTTCATGGAAAGTGTTCGAAGGATGTAGCCCGCTTAATTCCTCCCAAAGCGGTGCATGTTAGAAATACACGTCGCGCTGGTGCTTCGCATCCGTATGAGGTTCAGCTTGTTACTCCGCGTACGACGCTTTTCAAGCAATCTTTTATATGGAGAACGTCATCCCTTTGGAATAATTTGCCCAGCGCTGTGTTTCCCACCGAGTACAATTTACAGCGATTCAAGAACAACGTGAATCGCTTTTTCCGCACTCGTGCCGCTCCTGGAGCGCTTTAGGGACTTCCCTGCAGCACGTGTGCTAGACCAATAAAAAAAAAAAAAAAAGAACCAAATTTTTGAATTTTTCTTTTATATCCTAAAAAGTATAATTTTTATGTCTTCAGAGAATGCAAGTGGTGAAATCAGTGCTTTACGGAATTTTTTACTGGAAAAACTAACAATTTTGTGTTTCATCGTTTAATTTTCTTCAAAATAATTTTCGTAGATACCACCTTCAAAATACAGGACTATAAATAGCAAGAGGACCAAATCATATTGAACTCCGGAAACTGTCTGTATTATGCAGGTGAAAAAATTTTGGTTAGAGGAGTCGGCTTGTTGGTAAATAAGAAACATGGTAACAAAATTACTCAAATCAAGAGTGTTAGTCCGAGAGTCATATATCTGATAATCCAACTAAATCAAAGATATTCTATAAAAATTGTTCAGGCCTATGCACCAACGAGCACCCACTCAGAGGATATAAATAGCACGTTAAACGAAACATTAAAAAAAGATCATAAAAGGCGTGGCGATATTGTTAAATACATACAATCCTTGTTGTACCGAATAAAAATTCGTCGTAATACCTTTATATAATAAGAAACGCAGAAAATATCCTTTCTAGTCAAGCAAACTTGGGTTAGTGAGATTCGTCTTGCCGGTAACTAGTTTAAAAAATAACGAAAGTTAGTTCGCCAGATTTTCTGAAAGTTGCGTAGAAACGGAAATTCCAAATTTTGTCATGTAAGGGTAGATTAAACGCTTACTGTTATTGAAAACTGTACATCTTAATGCTCAAAACAGATGTAAACAAATAATCGACAACAAAGAAACTTCCGAACAATCCCAGAAGTTCATCATCTTCTTGATAGATGGATAAAACAGTTAATTAAACTTGACTAAATCTATTACACCACAACGTAGACAGTTAGATAATATTATTACAGCAGCCTCTGCTCGAAAAGCCACCTTGTTAGCTGACCTTTTTTTTTCATATTTTACTGTAAACGCCGCATAATGGGCTGAATCCCGATTCTAGCTGGACAAAATTATTTATGTGCCGAACAAGGTCCAAATGACTGGAATAGCCAAAAAAAGTAATAAAAAATATATATGAAAGAAACAATAAGTGTTTTAGTTCTCAGAACTGAATTTTTACTGCATTTTGAGGTGTTTTATATATTTTCTTAGGAAAAGTTGGTATAAAAGAAAATGGAAAAATAAAATAGAGATACTAATTGCTAAATTTATGTATTTGCTAATAAAATGAATTATTCTTTTATATAAATTCAAAATCAGATTCGCTCGGAGAATCCTTCTCCGCATCGCTATGCTGCTCAACCTCTTCCACAGAATCCGTGAGTAGTTCCTTTGCATCAGGACTCAGCTCCTTGAAGGGGACTGTTTGGAACGTTCTAAGGCCAGTAATAATAGGATCCGATGAAATTAGAAGCATATGAACTAAGTCTTCATAGGTTTTAATATATAAGGACTTTCTAGTATGATGGGCTCTGAATCGCTTCATGTCATGTAAAAGTATTTTATGTACGCTGGGAGGCATCCTGTACCAGCCATATAGCTCTACAAACAGTTTGGCAGAATCATGGGCAAATATGTTAAATTTGTCTTCCTTGATTGGATTCCCACTTGAAATAAAATGCAACGATAAGAAAAAGTCATTGTTATAGTGAAGAATTTGAGGAAGTTTTTTTAGAAATACCTGAAGAATAGTTCCACATCGAGATATTAATCGCTTATCAACTGCTCTAGCTACAGCGGCTTCATCTGCATTTTTGTTATATCTACATTTATGGTTCATTATGGCTTTTCCCCTTTGAATATGTTATTAGTTATATTATAATAAATAAATTCTGAAAATTAGAAGCCGGACGGAAGCGGACTTTAAAAGTTGCGCATTAAAATATAAAAGATTTTTCACTTTCCACGAAGCAAAATCACACTCACTTACATTGTAATGGTATGAACTTACCTTCTTTAATCGGATGTTTCCAGTGCTTGAAACTTCTTCTCAGAATGTATCTAAACCAGAAAAATGTATACTCAAACGAAAATAAACAATCCTGTCACTGTACAAATAATATAAAGGAAGGTCACATAAATGTACCGTGAGAGCGTCTCACGCTTTACACGCATTCGACCGTTTACACAGTAACTTTATACACACTATTATTTGCTATAATAATAAAGTGAGGGTGGAATTGAGTTTACTAAACTCTTAAGAAACATTTTTTTTATTTGCAAACGCTACATTTTGACACTGATTTTTAAATTTTGTCCAGCTAGAATCGAGATTCAGCCCATTGTGGCGCCGTCAAAAATGCTCGATGTTGTTTTCCGGATATCACGTCGTGAAACGTATCTGGACAACAAAATTTAAAAAATTATTAGTTTCAGATAGAAAGACGCTCGAGTTCAGTCGATAGCTTAAAAAGGCAAAAAGATCATACCAAATAACTACCGATCAATCGTTTGGCTTATAGTATCATCGAAGATTATGGATATCATCTGAAAGCATCAAATATCGTTATGTGGCATTCGTAAGCAAATATCACCCACACTTTTCTTCACTCGTTATTTATCTAGTTTTTTGCTGGCAATATTTATAAAAAGCTAGCTTACAGGATTTAACTTAGATGGTTCCCTGTAACAAGAATGCAGAAACAAAACTCATATAAACCTAAAAAAGCCGAAGTGAGCAAGATGAAGCGGCAAATTTATTTTAAAATTCTTATAGACTTGCAAGTAAATTCAATGAAGCGAGTCCCTTCAAGTGCATCTCAAAAACCCAGATTGTCCACCTCTGATTATAGTTTGAGCAATAAGCGATAAATTGGAGCAACGAATAAAAAGTATAAACCAGTTTAGTTTTAAATCAGGTGTACTTTATCAGAATTTCACTGTATGAAGGGATTCTTTTTTGGAAAGAAATCTACCCATAACCTCAACCGTCGATTTTTAAAAAAAATCTTTATTCACCGATCATGGATTTTTAGTTTACTGTATTGGAAATTTTTTAAAATTCCAGTGGAAGAGGTTTTTTCCATTATATATATATATATATATATATATATATATATATATATATATATATATATATATATATATATATATATATATATATATATATATATATCGTCTTCTTCATATGCCTTGTCCATTGCAATCAATGGCTATTAACATGGCTATTCTGATTTTATTTGCGACAGATCTGACCAGTTGGGTAGACGACAGCGCAAGTTCTGGAGCCAAGAGTGTCTTCTTCTCCCAGGTCCCCTCCTACTGTCTATCTTTCCTTGGATTGTTAACTGAAGTATCAGATATTTACTGTGCCTCATAAGGTGTCCGAGGTGTTCTAGCTTTCTTCTCTCAATAGTTATTGCCCCCTCTGTTTTCTTACCTACCCGACGCAGTAGCAAGTCTCAATCTTTTTCATAAGCGTTTCGGTCATTGTCCACGCTTCTACTCGGTACAATAGTACCGGAAATATATAACATTGGAACAGTCTGATTTTAAGAGGTAAGGTTATACTGTTGGAGATAAATATGCTTTTCATATTATTAAACGACGCTCTCGCTCCTTCTATTCTCACACGTATTTCTGTTGCCTGGTCCCATTCTGAGTTAATTCTTATTCTCAAATAGGTGTAAGATTCTGTTCAATTCTCTGGTTGTTTAGTATTAGTTGTCTTGCTGGTTGTTGGTTTTTTACTTATGAGCATCCATTTGGTTTTTGCGAGGTTTGGGCTTAGACCATAATCTTCACTTGTTCTTTGTAAGCCTCCATTAGGCTACTTAGCTCATCTATGCTGATAGCGAATACTACTGTATCGTCAGCATATCTTATGTTATTAAGTGTTTCTTCATTTATCCTTATACTTTCCTCTAGCGCTATCTGGAATATTTCTTAAGAGTAGATGTTAGAGAGGAGGCATACAAAATGCAACCCTGGCGCACACCTTTCTTGATATCAATAATCTTGGTTAACGCAGACCCTACTTTCACTCTACCCGACTATCCCCAGTAGAGATTCGCTATAGTCCGGATGTCTGTGGAATCAATTACAATCTGATGGAGCATTTCTAGCAGTTGATCGTGGTTAACGTTATCGAAAGCTTTTGTGTAATCTATGAAACACATATATACATCTTTATTTATGTCTGTACAGCGCTGAATAAACACCTGTAAGCTGAAGAGCGCTTTTCTTGTACCAAGGGCATTTCGAAATCCGAACGGTGTATCTCCGATGTTTTCTTCACATTTTTGCAAATTCTATTGTATATAATCTTGGTGAATGCCTTATGTGGTTAATAAGTCTTATAATTCGGTGTTGATCACAAGATTTTGCGTTCGGTTTCTTTGGTATGGCCACAAAGGTTGACTGTAGCCAGTCCTCAGGAAATTCCCCGCTCTTGTATATATTACTGAAAAGCGTAGTGAGGGAATCGAGAAACTGGCTGTTGATTTCACAAGAGATTTTCAGAATTTCGTCGTGAATGCCATCATTGCCTGGTGTTTTATTGTTTTTAAGAGTTAAGATAGGCTTCCCCACTTCCGCTCTTAGTTTGGGAGAACCCGCATTATTATCAACCTTCAGTGAACACCTACTAAGACAGTCAGCGTCAAACAGTTGCTCTACATAAGCCTCCCAAATCTTCATGATTTTATCGGCATCTGTTTCAATATTTTCATTAGCGTCGGCTACGCTCTTAGACTCCCCAGTGTATTTCTTCTTGTTTGTCAATTATCTTATCTTTTTATGCATGTCGTGGTAAACATATTTCTTTTCACACTGTTCGATTCCTTCACACCTCTCGGAAAGCGAACTGTCTTTACTTTCTCTAATTTTTGTTCTTATCTTGCTGTGAATTTCTCGGTATTTTGTTCTGTCTGTGTTCTTGTGGGTCTGTCTTTCTTCCATCATGTTAAGAATTTCTTCAGTAATCCAGCTCTTTTTCTATTCTCTATCCTGTTTCAAGAGTTTAGTGCTTGTTGTTTTAATCACTTCATTAATATCATTTCTTATTACTTTATCTGGTGTATCTGCCGGGGATTTCCAGGTGTAAAGTCTGCTGTCTGAAAGCTTAAAAAACGTGTTAGTCAGTACCAAGTCATTTTCGTGGCAGAACCAAATAAGACGGTCTCCACGTTCGTTTCTTTCTCCAAGTCCGAAACTTCCCACTGTCCTTTCCACTTTTCCTTTGCCCACTTTAGCGTTGGAGTCTCTTAAGTGTTATCCCTCTAATCTTTGCCACCTTGATCAGGGTATCAAGCTGTTCGTAGAAGTTTTCTATTATCTTTTCTTCTTTATCGACGGTAGGTGTGTATGCTTGTATTATATTCAGGTCAAAAAGGGATGCATTTAGTTATAAAAGAATAATTCGGTCCGAGAATGCTGTATAGGTTTTTATTGCTGTTTTTATATGAAGTGCGATAATTATTCCAACTCCATTGTTGTGTTTGGAGGTATCATTGCCAGAATAATATACTGTATGGGCAAGAATCTCACACTCTCCCGAACTGGGCCAATGGGTTTTCCCGATGCCCATTATATCTATTTTTATTTCTTTCATTTCTTTCACGATGTTGTGTATTTTGTCACTTTCGTACATACTTTGCACATTCCATGTGGCGATTCGTAAACACCTCGGAGCTGCCACGTTTTTCTTAACTATTTTATTAGTGCTGCAAGGATTTCGCAGGGTGACGATCGAGGAGGCCTTGCAGTCTGAGTTTGTGTATCCTCCCCTGCTGGATCTTGGATTCTGGGAATGCCCTCGTGAGAAAATAGAGATGAGCAATTAAAGATCTTTAGGCTTTAGTTTTTGTTTTTTATTTTTTAATCCAGCTTTCGCTGCCTAAATGGTATCTTCTTTTGGATACTGAAATACAAACAAACGCAACACAAGGAAAATTAAGAAATCATCAGAAAGTGCGATAATTAAGCTACTGTAAGTTATATAATAGTATACCTGCAAAATTTTTTCTCTAAATAAGTATGTAGGTCAAGCATGTCACTAACCAGATAGCGACATAATCATACAAAACATGAGAACAACACATTTGGAGAAATTACACAGTCTTAAGTGATGAAATAATAATATTAACACTTTGAATGGTTCTTTTTAGAACCAAAACTAACTGAGAGAAACACCACGCTGCCTTAATGGTACTCCATTTTTAAATCTGTGTTTGACGTGACATTTAGTAACTTATAGTGATTTTTGGTCCGCCACGGTATATTGTTAGTAACAGAAATTTCGTCAGATGGTCAACAAAAAGCATAAGTTGATATTTATTAAGGTTATAGTCTACCATTTCGGTAAAATGTTTTTTTTTCGGAAAAAATATTTTTAAAAATTCGCAGAAGTCAAGCAACATGTTTAGAGCTGAATAAGCAATCTATCCATTACTCGAAATTAATTCTCTCATAGAAATCGTTACTTATAATTGGTTTGGTGTGATTCTGTGTTAGCAAATAAGAATAAATATTCAATCCCACTACGTCTTTTTTATGATTGAGATTCTTTTTGCAAGTTTTTGTGTAGCACATTTCCAAAAAGCTTCTTCTGAAATAGTTTGTTTCAACATCCAGAATGAAACTGTTTGTATATTGTACTCTATGATCTGTACATAGAAACTTAAACTTGTTGCGTTGGGATTATGCTCGCTTACACTTTTGTACATAACAAGTCTCTTAGAGAGCCTCTGTGTCGTTTGTCCAAACCACATTGGCAGGATTCCATAAATAATATTAGATCTTTGTAAAGTAAAGGTTTTGCCCTTCAAATTAGCGTAAAAAAACAGTTAATCGTTTTTAAATTATAGCTGGCACTTTTTATATTTGTACCCACAAATAAGGAATATAACGACTGGGAGAGACCTTCTGTATAATGTAAAGAAAACCATTCAGAGCGGTGTGTGCGTGTGTGTGTGTGTATAAGTTTTATGGCTCTGGCATAACCAACTGGCCAGCATCTCTCTTTTTTATTTTATTTTATTTTTTTTTTGAACCCAACTGAACATTAGCACTAAACTACTTCACTTAAATCTAAAAGTTTTGTTAATTTTTTTTCCCTTTTTTTTATATAGGTCTAGCAAACGTGCTGCAGGGAGGTCCCTAAAGCGCTACAGGAGCGACACGTATGCGGGAAAAAAGCGATTCACGTTATTCTTGAATCGCTGTAAATTTTACTCGGTGGGAAACACAGTCCTGGGCAAATTATTCCAAAGGGATGATGTTCTCCATGTAAAAGACTGCTTGAAAAGCGTTGTACGAGGAGTAACAAGCTGAACCTCATACGGATGTGAAGTATCAGTGCGACGTATATTTCTAACATGCACCGCTCTGGGAGGAATTAAGCGGGCTACATCCTCCGAACACTTTCCATGAAAAATACTACTACATCCTCCGAACACTTTCCATGCAAATACTTGTAGAATAGGCTCAAGTCGCCACGCCAACGCCCAACAAATTGAGTGACGAAGTTAGGAGAATGAAATGCCCCGCCATAATTATGTCGGGTTCAGCAATGTTAACTTTTTCAGAAAAAACTGCCACCTGGGTTTTTGTAGCATTAAATTCCACTTGGTTACTGTCCCTCCCAAGATAGAATTTCTTCCAGGTCTTTGTTAAGTTGAATGACTTCCCGCTGTCTGCGGACGCTCGCCTGAGCAGCCAATATCCGAGCGTTCAAAGTGAATGAAGAGATAAGCGTACTGACATCTGCAAAGCTGTAGATTGGATTTTCGGTCTTTTCCAGTAGATCGTTACTGTAGATGAGAAAGAGAGTAGGAGATAGTATGGAGCGTTGGGGCACACCGGCGTTGATAGTGAAGGTGTTAGAAAGAAATCCATCGACACAAACAGAACTTTTCAGACATACCATAAGAGCGCAGCTTAGCCAACGGTCCATCGTGCCAAACACGGTCGAATGTCTTGGATATGTCAGCTCGAGATTCTCCAAAGTGTTCAATTGCGTTGTTCCAAACATGTGTTACTAAGTCAGAAGATCTCCTGTTGATCTATGTTTACGAAAGCCATATTGGTGATCGCTAATAATGTTGAATTCTTCAAGATATTTTAGAAGGCCTTTTCCATGACTTTCGATATTATGGAAAGCAGTGCGACTGGTCGGTAGTTATTTGGCAAGGTCTTCTTGCCTTTTTTAGGTATCTGCTGAACTGTGGCACATTTCCAGCAGGAAGGAAATATTCCCTTTCTGTAAGATAGGTTGAAGAGTCTACAGAAAACTTATGTCAGTTCCCTCGCACAATTTTTGAGCACTATGGCAGGTATTCCGTCAGCGCCCGAAGCTTTTGTGGTGTCTAGGTTCATTAAAATACGTTTTATGATACGCTGTCTGAAGACTACATCGCGCATCCTTGACTGCACTATGGGAATAGTAGGTGGTGTTTTTCCTTGGAAATCGACTGTAGAATATGAAGCAAAGAGTTCAGCCAACAAGTTCGCTTTTTCAACAGGTGTTGTTACAATATAATTATCTGGCCGTGTGAGTGGTGGTATAGTGGACTCCTGGTGAAGTTTTGGCTAACTGCTTTAGCGACTGACCAAAAGGACCTGGAATTGTTGGGACAAGCGGGAAATTTGTCTCTAACTCGCCGATCGTGCGCCTCTTTGGTTTCATCGATAATTTCTTTGCATTCGTTCCGGGCACGAACAAATGTATTACGATTTATGGTGTTAGGATTTTCACGCCATCGTCGGTAGGCAAAATGGATAGAAGCAACAGCTTCTTTGCATTTTCGTCAAACCAAGGTCTTGCCGTTGGAAGAACATTTCTTCGAAAAAGGAATGCTTCCATACCAGCCTCCTTTTGGACTAGTCTCCTTTTTTTTCCTATTGTTATAAAAGTTATTTTATTATTTTTTTTTTTTTCTATAATTCAATTTTACTACTTACAATTAACTTGTACAGATATCTATATACAATTGGGTTTTTTGAAGATATAATTACATTTAAATTGAAAGGGAATCAACATAGTACTTGAGGTCATCAAACAACCTGTCAGTATAATTCTTATTCATAATACATCCTAGTATATGTTCTAACCCGGCAAATTCCCCACATTCACAATCTTCGTTGTTTTGTATACTAATTTTTTTCCTGTGCTTTGGATACAGGGCATGTTGATTTCTGATATGAGATATGATTCTAACAAAATTTTTTCTATGTTCCGAATGGAACCAGGGGGTTCTTTGTATTATAAGGAAATTTGATCTATAATAAAATCCTACATCGGATTGTTCAAATTGTTCCTGCCAATTCTTACGTAACCGTTTTTTTTTGCTATTGAAATTATGTCAGTATGTGGTATGTAAATTTTTTTTGTATAATTTGCAATTGTTGTTGCCTTCTTTGCTAAATCATCCACATATTCATTTTCAGGAATAACAATATGAGCTTTCATCCTATTCAAAAGATACTCGATTATTATTATTTAAAAGGTTTTTGTAGGTTTTGAGGATTTCTGCCAAGATATAATTGGCGGAAACTTTCTGATTACAATTTTGTAAGAATTCGAATGGAACTTTTACTGTATGTAAAAATCACAAAATTGTTGTTTTCCTTATATTCTAAGCAGTATAATAGCGATTTCCAGATGGCCCCTAATTCTGCAGAATATATAGAAGTGCCATTATGTAGCCTAAACTGTTTAGAAATTTTTTTGTTGCTATGATAAAAGGCACAACCCGTTTTATTATTGCAGTATAGATCCATCCGTGAAAATGTGCTCATGGCCTGACCACTTGGTAGCCATATCTTTACGGAAAGATGTTAAGATGATGCTAGGATTTTCGGATTCACAGGTTTCAATTATGGTTTTAGGCAATTGTTTAATGAAATAATTGTTAAGTTTTGAGTATGGATATAAGGATGAAGAGTAGATGTATTTTTGTGAATGGGCTATCCAGGAATAACTTTTAATTAGTAATGGGGTTTCTTCCCCCTCCAATAAGAATGAGAGTAGTCCTGGATCATGAGGGAGTAAATTTTATCTATTAGCTCACTATTCTTGCCCACTAGTTTCAGCACCAACTTATCACATAAATACTTTCTCCGTAATGCCAATGGAGGTTCCGTAGTTTCAGCTTCTATGACGGGGATTGGGGTACTACTTAGGAAACCTATGCAATGTCTTAGGCATTTATTTTTGATCAACTCTACTTTCTTCAGATGAGTTTCAGCTGCTGATCCATAGAACTGACTTCCGTAATCTATTATTGATCTAACGCAAACTTTATAAAATAATAAAGCTAAATTGGGATCAGAATCACATTTCTTATTGCTGAAAGCTCTTAGGATATTCAGACTGTTTTCTGCCCTCTTCAATTCAGAACGGTAATATTATCTGTTTACCTCTTAAGTCTGTTGTAACTTCTCCAAATATGTTGTTCTTATGTTTTGTATGATTATGTCGCTACCTGGTTAGTGAAATGCTTGCTACATACATGTTATTTAGAGAAAAAACTGTTACAATTTTGCAAGTAATTTTCTTACTATTTGTTTATATATCCACCATTTACAGCTTGATTTTACTTAATTAGAATCCACAGATCTTCTTCATTTCTGATGAACGTCCAATTTAATTGATGATATATATTTTATAAATATATATATATACATATATATATTTATATATATATATATATATATATATATATATATATATATATATATATATATATATATATGTGAGGTAGTATTTAGGAATTCATTTGTGGAAGTGCGATATAGCGAATGGCCCAAGGTGCCGTTATTTTTCAACTTGAAAGTGAACGGTAGCATTTGATTTAGTTTCAATGTAAATCTAATGTTTCAAAGTTGTTGGTTAGGTTAATCCAAAGAAGCATCTCCTTAGCAAGATTAGATGAGCCTGAGGCAAAATAAGCGGTGTGTCAAGAGAATGTTTGAAAATATTTCTTTGCATGGGATAAATGCAGTACTAAATTTGTTTCGGTTTAGGAATTTCGTGGTGACCAGAACTCAATGTTGAGGTTACTAAGGACCATAAGTGAGGATTTACAACACGAAAATCACTGAACAGGTGGATATAAATAGATTAAATGATCAGCGAACTCTCTGACATTTTTTCATCGTCTAGCTGGTATCTGTAAAGCCGTCAGCTTCATGACCTTGTTCTTTTTTTTAGTTGGTGTAATTTGAAAGCTTAAATCATTTATTTTTATAGACATTAAAATGACCTAAGATGATAATTTGGATGATTGATTGAAGAGGAATCATGGTACTTTTAAGAGAATTGAACAATACTCTTAAGTTACAGACGAAACTTGTGGTTTATCGACGTTTTAGTTTTAACCAGATAATACCAAGCCCATTGGGCTCTACACTCTGCTCTAGTTAGCAAGACAGATCACTTTTAATGAGAAGCATATTTCAAAGCTACTTCTAAGCCCGGATCAAAGCCTTTTGCGGGATACAGAAAACTGAGTCCGCTAATCCATGGGCTGACTTTTATTTCACAGGAAGCGAGAATATAAGGTTTATAGTATATATGTGTATGGTTTATTTGATAGCAGGTTTTGACGTACTGAATTGATACGTGTTCATGAATTGTATGTTGCAAAAATACTTTAAAATATCGTTTTTCGCTTGATGATGCCCATAAACCAGTCACCTATATGTCATATATTTAATACATTTTTGGTGCATAGTGAGTAAATGGTGAAGCTTATTAAAATTTAAATATTGCAGGGTTTGTATAAAAAGTAATGAGACCAAATTCGGAAAAAAAATGTATTGAAGGTAACACTACAAACAATTAAAATTCTTCAAAGTGGAATCCTTGGGCGTCGACATACTTCTGCCACGCTTGGAAGGCACCCTGGAAGTCCTTTTCCATAATGGCGTTCAAGCAGCGCATCGAAGCCGCTTTGACCTCTGCTGTGGTCCCATGGTGGTGTCTTTTGGGGGATGTCTTCACTCGGGGGAAAAGAAAAAATCCGCCGGGGCCAAATCGGGACTATATGGTGGCTGGAGAAGCGTTGTGATGCCGTTCCGGGCCAGGCATCGTTGACAGCAATATCTGGCTGGATCGAGGCCAACGTCTCCATAGCCGATTTCTCGAGTCTCACATAGAATTTAATGGCGTAGCGCTGTTCGTTAGAACGCTGCATTTTTAAGCTTCGACCGAGCCTACAGGGGTCCACTAAAACCACGATGCGAACCGTACGGAAGCTCGTAGACGACTGACGCTAGGTGCTTTTTGAAGCAGATTTCTTCCTTCATCGAACCTGCCTAGAGTGAGCGCGCTGCGATGTACAGTCGCGTGAGAAGAAAAATGGTATTACTATTTATACAAACCTTGTATACTAAGTTATACATTGACATACAAATTTCTGGTTTTACTATTTCATTGTACAGTAAAAACTGAGAATAATAGTTGGTCTAATTTGTATAATATGGTACAGTGAACATTTGCATTAAAGGGTAGATTCTTTGACAAATTAGACAAAAATATCATCAAAATATATGAAAATTTTTAATAAGCGTACGAAGTACATATATCTTCTTATGCAAAAGGCTCTAAATTGTTTACTGTTACTTATTTATAACCTTTTTGGAGCAAACGCTTAACTAATAAAATATTTTAAGTATGTGTAAAACATTTATCAAAATAAATCAAACTAATAACTTATATTGGAAATTATAATAATATACAAAAATTTCATGCTCTTCTGATGTATGATTTTAATTTCTTTAACATCGAAAATTTATGTTTAATACCGCAGTTACTGATGACTAAAGAAATATATGCTAAGGCTTACCCTTGTGAAGATACATTTTCATTAATCACATTCCATTTGTTCTATATACTAATCAAGTAAATCATTGCAATAGGAATCCTTTTAAATACTAAAATATATCCCAATTGTTTTCTATTTCTTTCTTTATTTGTAGATTCATATGTTATATAAATTGTGTTGTACTTAATCTTAAAACTTAATAAATAAGAAAAACTTAGCCCTTATAAACATGAGCAACTTAACTCCTTAATCTTTTTCTATCCACCTAATATTTCTAGAACTTCTTTCTTACTTTTACCTTTAGTTTCAGGAACTGATAAAAATGTATATATTACAGTACATGTTGTAATACCGGCAAAAATATAAAAAGTTCCATAATTTCCCACTGCATTGTTTAAGAAAGGGAAAACGAAATTAGTTGCAAAAGAAAGTGCAGATAATATAAAAGAAACTATAGTGCTGATTATATCTATAACATCAGAAGGACACATATCTATTAGAATTACAAATGGGATACTTCCTTGAAAATTATAAGCAATTGTAAATACTACTAAGGAAGTTATAGGAATCCACGAGATCATGTTAACATCTCTGCCCTCATCTTCTAAATAAAAATAAGTCGCTAGACTAACTAAAGATAATGACATTAAAGAAAAACCAATTATTGTTAGTAATTTACGTCCAAGTCTATCAACTAATTGTGCAGCAACAATAGTACTGAGCAATGTAACAACTCCAATGATCATGACTTCATAAATTGAATCAAGTGATCCACCGGCTTCGTCAAAAATTGTCTGATAGTAGGAAGAAATAGCTCCCATTCCAGAAAGTACTTGGCAACACAATAATATGTATACTATTAAAACTCCTCTGAGTAAGGATTTCGATTTTAAAATACTTCTAATTACTTCTGTGGTTTTAGGCTTAGTTTGGTTTTCAATATCACTTTTACCATTTGCTGTATCTCGAAGTTTCTTAAATTCACTGTTAATTTCAGTAAGGCTTTTACCTAAAAATCAAACAGAAATGATCAAAAAATTTCGTGTAATGATGAAATTTATATGTACAAGGATATAAATTATAAACTGATCAAACTCCTTACTCGTATATTTAAAGAGTTAGGGATAAATAATGAATTGTAGCGTTTTTAAAACCAAAAATAATAAAAAAAAACAGATACAAAGCGAACATTTTTGACATATCTCCTGAATGTGGGCCGCAACAATCACGTCGACTAACAATGGGATTTGTACATATTAAGAATATGCGTACTATCTTAAATATAAGTGTGTCGAAACGAAATATATGTATACAAATATACAGGGTGTTCCAGTATTTGTACATATACTGTGAATTTCTGGGATAAAAAAAAATTTAACCCAACTTACCTTAGTCCAAAAATTTGTAATTTTTGAGATACAGGGTGTCAAAGTTGTACTTTTATTTTGGTTTTTCTTAGGTAGCTTTCTTAATAATTATACTATTTATGCAAGATTCGGTGCTAAGGGGTTTTCTGAGATGAAAAATCGAAATGAGCTCACACTTTTATTTTAAATTGTATGGGGCGACACTTGTTGCACTGTGTATACTTCTAAATTGTCATAATTTTTTTATACCACCTTATATGATATTTTTAACTAAATATTCGTATTTTTTGCTTTCTCCTGTCTAAAAAAGATCTATTGGTAAATGTTGCTCCGAGCAACGGTTTTAATTCCATTGTCAATTTCGCAAATGCATTCCTTCATACTTCATCTAAGCGTAGGACAGGTGCAAAAGAAGAGTCTTTAAAATTTGGAGCATGCTTAAAGGCAAAGAGGCTAAGAACAATAATAAATTTAAACCAACGGGCCAACAACATTAAGAATGTAAAAACCAACTGGCTAAAGGCATAAAAGATTACCCACAAGTTGATAAATTCGAAAAAGTTTAATCGCTCAACTGAGAAGGTATTGGTTTCACAATAAATGCTGTATAGGGCTGCCAACTTCGTTAATGCATAAATTAATATGTCGCAGAAAATTTAAATGTACTCTTCTTAAAATTTCTTCATCTCGTAAAGCATTAGCAGCATTTTGAATCCTATTCCACAATTGCTTAATGTTGTCGATTTGAACTTGATAAACTTTCGCTGTCAATGCACCCCACAGGAAAAAATCGTATGGATTTAAGTCTGGGGAACGAGGTGGCCAGTGAATATGAGCATCTTCACCTCTTCCGATCTATTTATCAGGGTAACTTTGATTCAAAAAAATTCTACATTACGTGCAAAATGGGGTAGAGCACCATCGTGCATGAAAAACATGTCGCGACGTTGTTTCATGGGTAAGTTTTCCAGTAATTCAGGAATAGTATCACGGATGAAATTGAAATAAATGTCACCAGCAAGTCAATCTGGTAATCTAAACGGCCCGTTCAAATAGTTCGCGGAAATCCTATCGAGACATTAATACTGAATTCGCCTTGAAACTCTCTTTGTTGCACAGCATGTGGGTTTTCTTCAGCCTAAACATGATTATTATGTGTTATATCACGTCGAGTGAAGCGGGCTTTGTCTGTAAACAGGATTTTAGTGTGAACAACCGAAACAGTCGCTATACGTGCTCGAATAATTTGTTAAAAATTCAAACGGGATTCAAGATCTGCAGCTAAGAATTCCTGGACGGACTGTATATGAAAGGGGTGAATAATTTATTGTCTAATGATCTGGTTAGTTGTAATTTTTGATATTCCCGTTTTACATTCAATTAAACAAGTGCTGAGTCCAGGATTATCGTGTACAATTTGAAGGATTTCCTCTTCAATATCGGGTGCTCTAGCTTGTGAAGGCCATCCAGCATTATTCCTGATCGGTTTAAATTGTTCAATTTCTCGAAGTCTCCTCTCAATATTGGCAAAAGTGTGATGGTTAGGAGTCCGACGATACGGAAATCTTTCGTGATATACTCGAGCACTTTTGCGACCGTTGTCGTTACAAAAACCAAACACTAAAATCATATCAGTTTGCTCACCAAAAGTGTACTCCATATTAATCTAGATTTAAAACACTGTTGAGCTTGAGAAAGCATTAATTCTCGTTAATACTCGTAAAACTTGTTTGATATCTGTTAAAAATTTCTGTCAGTATTACTATAAGCCACTTAAGTCAAAGAACATATGATGACTTACATAATTTCCAGGGTGATTTTTGAGCCTTGCCAGGTAACTATACATTGTGAAGAAACGTGTGAAGGAATGCATTTGCGAAGTTGACAATGGAATTAAAAAATGGAAACAAACATCCCACTATCTCAGAAACTGTTGCTTGGAGCAATATTTACCAGAGAGCTTTGTAGATAGGAGAAGGCGGAGAATACGAATGTTTAATTAAAAATATCATACAGTGTAGTATAAAAAAGGTATAACAATTTAAAACTATTTACAGTGGAATTAGTGGCTCCCCCTACAATTTATAAGAAAACTGTGAGCTGATTTCGATTTCCCATCTCAGAAGACCTTTTAGCACCGAATTTTATAAAAATGATATAATTATTAAGAAAGCTACTTAAGAAAAAACTAAAATAATACTATAACTTCGACCCCCCGTATCTTAAAAGTTACGAATTTTTGGACTAAGGTATGTTGGGTTAAATGGTTATATTTTCATCCTAGAAATCCACAGTAACTCTGGGACTACTGGAATACCCTGTATATCTGGATACATGTATATATATATATATATATATATATATAATATATATATATATATATTACATATAGTATATATATATATATATATATATATATATATATATATATATATATATATATATATATATATATATATATATATATATATATATATATATATATATATATATATATATATATATATATTTATATATATATATATATATATATATATATATATATATATATATATATATATATATATATATATATATATATATATATATATATATATATATATATATATATATATATATATATATATATATATATATATATATATATATATATATATATATATATATATATATATATATATATATATATATATATATATATATATATATACATTATATATATATATATAATATATATATATATATATATATATATATATATATATATATATATATATATATATATATATATATATATATATATATATATATATATAATATATATATATATATATATATATATATATATTATATATATATATATATATATATATATATATATATATATATATATATATAATATATATTTTTAGTTTAAATATATTTCTAAATATATGCAACCTCAAATTGTACAAAAGGAAATCTACGAAACTAGAATTTTTTTATGAAAACAAAATTATCATTTACATTTTTTTAGTTTTAAAAAATTCTGAAGGTTCTATAACAGATGCAGTAAAGAGCTCATTAAAACATCGGAAAGGATGAATTATGTTTAAGTTATTTTAGACCATATGGAACAAAATGTGTAAATGTTTAATAAAATTTTCTAAATAGATACGCGAGTTTTCTCTACAGCCAAAGTTTTTACAGGAAGAAATTTTTATTCTATTTTTCTTCTAAAGAAAGTTTTCTAGCTACACCATAACTAAAACATTCCGGTGCTAAATCTGTTTGGGTTTTCTGTATTATATTAAATAATGGAGTATTATGGACAGCAGTTTTTAATAAATATTTAATTGGGGCGACGTACTGGAATTTCCAGTTTAAATATATTTCCAGGAATACGTAATTTCAAACTGTATCAAAAAGGAGAGAACTACGAACTTGGAAAATTAGAATTTTTTTTATGAAAACAAAACTTTTACATTTTTTTTAATTTTAAAAAATTCAGAAGATTCTATGACAGATCCTGTAAGATCTGTCATAACATAGTACACGACTCAAAGTACTTTGTAAAAAATTGGCTAACATTTATATCAAACTTTGCTATTGTAGCATTTAATCCTCGAAACCGAAGAAGTATATTTAGGTTTTTGTCAGGAGATAATACAAAATATGGAATGCGTAAATATTTAATATAATTGTCTGGATAAATGTGCCAGTTTTCTATATAGCCAAAGTTGTTACAGAAAGAAATTTTCATTCTTGTTCTAACGAAGTTTCTAGCAATACCAGAAATAAAACATTCTGAGGGCAAATCTGTTTGAGTTTGCTGAACTATATGAAATAATGGTGTAATATGGAGAGTAATTTTTAACTAAAATTTAAATAGGGCGTCGTACTTGAGAGTAATAACGGAAATTATTTCAAACTTGGGACCGAATTCAATCACACACCATTCTTGCATTAATTGACATTTTAAATGAAAATCTCTTTATGGTTGGGCAGGACTGGAAGATAAAGATGGCCACCAAATAGCTTAAATTTAACTGTGTGGACCTCTTTTCTTGAAGCTTTACAAGACAAAGTAGAAGTTGAAAGAAGCTTGACAGCAACCCGTTCAAAGGAGAAAATGATTCCAAAAGTCGCAATTTTAAATGATTCAGGCCAAGAAATTATTTTATCAACAAAGTAACTGGCCAAGTGCAAGTCGGACTTGCGCAATTAGTGTTCCGTACGCTTTTAAGGGGTTACATATACCTGGAATTTTCCAAAATTCGATTTTTTTTTAGGGATTTTTATTCTCTATACTTCTAAGAATTATTCAAACAAAAAAATTTAATAAAATTCCATTTCATTACAAAGTTATACCATTAAATGTGACCTGATGTCGAATTGAGACCGCTACATTTTCTGCAATATTACTCAGTCAATTTTTAATATTTTTCAACAAAGTTTTTCCAATCTTTACTGAAAACTTATGACCTTGAAATTTTTGTTTTTATCTTATATACCAGATAAATTATTAAAGGTAATGCATTCGTGATAATTTTCGTTTAATCTACACCCTGTGGAAAATATTCCAGAATTTTTTCAAATTTTTTTGATCCGTACTTTTCAAGAATAGGGTGGACAGCGATTTTTCGGAAACAAACTTTGCTGAAAACTCATTAGGGTTGTGTTTTGTGAAGTCATTGATCATTTTATACCTCCGTAACAAAAATTTTTGTTATAAAGAAATCAACGTACAGAGCATTAATTGCGCAAGTACAACTTGCACTAAAAATAATACAAAGAAAAGTGTGCGCAAGTATTACATTATATATATTTTTGAATTCGTGTTTTTACATACTTTCGTTTGACACCTCGATGACCTGGTAAAATTTTCTTTTTCACTTCCGATATTACTCCTCAAAGCTAATCCCTTAAGTCAAAATTTTAATTTTTCTCTCTCTCTGATAAGGCCATTAATTCATATATTAGTGCTAAATTTCAACTCTCTATGTCAAGTAGTTTTGGAGAAAATTGGGTGTGATAGATGAACGGACAGACAGACACCGAAGTGATCTTATAAGTGTTCGTACGGAACACTAAAAAAGACCGAAACGAATTTATAGGAAATGCACTAAACCAACAATTGAATTTCTATTTATTAGTAATAGTAATAAATATTTAGGATAATACGAGCAAATATCGTTTTTATAATTTTGGTTTTTAGTTTCTAGTAGTTTTCACCTTTTTGTATTATTACTTCTGTTTTAATATTATTTCAGTTAAGATGTGGTTATATATTCTACGAAATTTACCTTTTCTTATAAATATTTTTAATAAATATATCGGATATATCCCGTTAAGTATTCTCCGAAAAACACATTTTTATACTAGTACTATCTACTATCAAAATTCTTAACATAAATAACTGCAATTATCTATTTGCGTTATTAGCAGATGTGATTTCTCCAAAGGTAGAAAAAACATTTTTAGAACTAAGAATTCTATGAAACTCAAAAATAGTATGCAGGATATTCCATATAAAAATATAAAATTAGTGTCATATATCAAGAACGTGATGTGTGATTGTTTTTACTTTGAATATGTAAAAACTTTTTTAAAAGCACTACAATTACTTTATTTAACATGTTCGTCTCACTCAGCGTTTCTCAACCTGTAAGGCGCGCCCCACTAGGGGTGATTACACCACTGGGGGGACGCGAGCGTATCGAAAAGAAATTATCATTAAAAACATTCATTAAAAACATTTAGTATAATTTATTGAAAGGAAAGCAAAACAAAATATATTCTGACATAATAAAAAATAAAATACACATTTACACTGATATAATACATCTATAAATAGGATTGTATTAGTACTGCATAATGTATTTACCTACTAATTAACATGTCAATACTATATTAAAACCAAGTTTAATAATTATTAGTGACTCCCTTAGGCTTGTTTTGCAGAGCAAAGATTTTAGAAGGATGGTTTAATATTAGAAATAGACACTGAGTTATTTTTCTATATTTAGTTGAGATCTATATTTTGTTTTCAAAGCAACCACGCAGAAAATCCGGTTTCGCAGAGGTAGGATGTTGAAAATGGTAATAGTATACGAAATGCTCTTGTTTTCAGTGCAGAAAACTCATCATTCACTCCTGCCCAAAATTGAATGATTGATTTATTATTAAATTGTCTTTTGATTTTTCCACTTGCCGTGAAATCTATGAAGATTTCTTCTTCGGAAGTTGAGAGCCTTTCGGGAGTATTTTAAAATGGATCCCTAATCGACTCGTAACTTGCTACCAAGTTGTCTTCAGTAAGAAAATACTTTTTAGAATTCTTTGTCAACATGGCTAGATGGTTACCAAAAAAACTTTCACATGTTGTTCTTCAGCCTTTATGTTTTAACTCACTCAACCACATTTGCAAACATTTCTAGGTTTTTTTGCTTTACATTTCTGCTCCACAATTCCACTTTTCTACAAAAAGCATTAATTTTATCACTTGTATCGAATATATGTGTATTTGTTCCTTGGAGTTGAAGATTTAAGGTATTTAGTTTCTCGAATATATCGACCAAGTAGCCCAATTTCATTACAAATAAACTATATCGAAACTTCTCGGCTTCCGGTTGGTTTTCCTCTTCTAGAAAAATTGCGATTTCATTTCTTAATTCATAAACACGTTGCAGACAATTCCCACCTCATAACCATCTGGCCTCGCAATAAATTAGTAACGCTGAATGTTCGGCACCCATGTCTTTACGAAGTGCAGAAAAAATTCTAGATTTTAGGGTTCTCATTTTAATATAATTTACTACAGTTACAACTGTAGTGAGCACAATATTCAGAGCAGGACTTATTTCTTTGGAAGCCAGAGCTTCTCTGTGGATCATACAATGTGTCCACACACACAGTGGATATTTGCCTCGTTTATAAAATCATTTAAGATAGCAAATAATACGAGTGATGTTGCTTTGAGTTCTGTTGGTTTGCAGAAAAATAGTTCTTCTACTGCTGACATACCATCACAAAATCGAACATAGGCATGAAGCTGAATTGAAAAGAATTTGTCTCGCAACTTCCCGAAAAGCTGATGCTGTACATCTTCATCACCAATTCGACGGGCAACAGTATCATTTGATATAGATATGAATAGCAATGGTTTGGCAAAATTATCTACAAACATAGTTCCTACAATCTCAATTGCTGCTGGCAAAACAAGCTCTTCACCAATGGTGTGAGGCTTTTTACATCTGGCTATTTTATATGAAACTTTATAAGAGGCAAGTAAAGCTTTTTCATTCACAAAGTTTTTTTAAAAAATGATTTCTGCTTTACATATGACTTTAATTTTAATTCGTAGAATTCTCGGGGTTTGTTAAGGTACTCACTATGAAGCGTTTCCAAATGTCGTTTAAGTTTATTTGATTTCATGATGTCTGCTGCCAAGATTTTTGAGCAAATAACACACAGGGGCCTTTCTTCTTCATTTATTTCAGTACTAGTAAACCCTAAATTTAAGTATTCTTGAGAATATTTTCTTGATTTTATTTTCGGAACCACGCTCGTCAGTGCGCTTGTTGATGCTTCACTATCGTATAATGCTCGTTTACGCCCACTTAAAAATTTATCCATGATTCTGTATAAATTTAGTGGCGTGAATACTTAATACCTTGAATTTCAGTTAACACGTAAATTAAAACATACATATTTACGATAAATCCGTAGCAGTAGAAGGATCAACTCGACTGAGATGGGCTGTAATTGAACGAGGTGCAGTATTTATACACTTTTGGGCAGACTTTCCGAATGTTCGAGACAACTCGGAACTTCTCGCGAAGCCGCTACCGATAAGGTGGACGTGACGGATAGCAATAGAGAGGCACCGATTCAGTTTTGTCAACGCAGCAGATATGTGTTGCCAAATATGAATAAATTTACTTATTCTTGGTAGTTTGTAAGGGTTGTAATTAAGGTCATAGTGTAGCTTTAGCATCAAAATACTGAAAATACATTATTATTGCATGCATTGTTATTGTATGAGAGGGGGAGGAGGGGCGATGAGATTTATGTTTGAAAATTTTGAAAATTGGTTGAGAAACGCTGGTCTAACTCTCTTTAAATAAGCGACCCTGTATATTCTAGTCGTTAATTCTGCAGATATGTCTAACGCAGATATTAGAATGAAGACTCAACGCAATAAAGTTTAAAATATTTATTTAAAAACTAAAAAAAATGCTGTAAAACGTATATAGTCATTAAAAATATCTGCCTCATACACACTGGTGAGCAAAAAAATCGACTCAAAGGATTTTGCTTTATTTAATACCGATTGGTATCGTTAGAATGCTTATTTTCTATTTGTTCCAATAATACCAAAAATATTTGAAATTCCAAAAAGTTTTACTGATTAAAACGGTTTTATTCAATAGAATCGTTTTGCTCAGCAACGTAATCTTTACGCGCTATTCATCCTTATAAAAACACATGTAGCTGCATTTTTCTATCATTCCTTTATTGGAACTTGAGCCGTTAACATCTCTGCTATACCTGCTCACTAATTACTTCATCGGAAAATGGATACCACTACAGAAGAAACGGCTCAAGTCATTGCCCTATTGCAACAAGGGCATAGCTAACATGTAGGTGCTGCGCAACTGCACCTGAGCCAGTCAACTATCTCCAGAGTCTACAGACATTACCAAGTGACTGCCTTTACACTAGACTAGGATCAAGAAGAAGAAGGTGTATCTCGAAGCGAGATGATCGCTTCATTGTCAGTACAACTCTAAGAAATTGTCACTTGACCATCGTTGAGGTCCAGCAGTCACTGGACAGTCAGATAAGGACTTAAAGAAGCTAACCTAACTCCGAAAAGACCAACTGACGGATCCAAATTGACAACAGCCCAACGAAAAGCGTGATTTGCCCAAAAACATGTTGACTGAACCTTAGAGCAATGGCGCTCAGTTTTATTTTCCGACGAGAAACAAAATATTGATTTTGGTTTTTATCAATAAATTTCATTTTTAAACTTAAAACTTGTTTAATTTTTCCTTTCTCGTACACCTATTTTCAATCCTTGTTCTCCTTTCAATCATTTTAATCACTAAAAATAGTGAGGTATGCTATGGAATTTGGTATTACGAATATTAGAAAGAGAATATAATGGCCTTCCAAATGATCAGAAAGTCCGTAAATAAATATGAACACTAAATCCTATGATTCGTGTTAAATGAAGCCGAATAGTTTAAGTCGATTTTTTGCTCACTAGTGCAGTTAGAATCATCTAAGCTAGCCTACAGACATTACCAAGAGACTGCCTTTACACGGAGACTAGGATCAAGAAGAAGAGGGTTTACCTTGGAGCGAGAGAATTGCATCATTGTCAATACAACTTTAAGAAATTGTCACTTGACCATCGTTGAGGTTCAGCAGGAGCTCCGTTAACTTCGTGGTCAGGCT
>CM032452.1:41553586-41640926 GCA_019049505.1 Pachyrhynchus sulphureomaculatus
TTATTATTTTGCCTTGGTAAGATGTATTCCTCTACGTATTCAAGTGTATTGCCCTTTATTCTCAAGCCTCGCGGACTGTCTTTGCTTGTCATAACCTTTGTCTTATCTTTATTCAGCAGTAGTCCTACCCTCTCTGATTTATTTTTGTAGTTCATTAATCATTTTCTGTATGTCATCAAAATTATCTGACATTGGCACTACATCATCAGCATAACGCAGATGATTTAACTTGCGTCCATCTCTACTGATACCATTTTTTTCCAATTCGAGTTCCTTGAAAACTTCTTCTAATGCTACTATAAATAGTTTTGGGCTCATGGAATCTCCCTGTCCTGTTCCGCGTTTGATATGTATAGGATTTGTTTTACTATCCATTTCCACTATCATTCGAGCCTTGTTGTAAATTGTTTTTATGAACTTCGTTTACCTATAGTCTATTCTGCTGTTTACGAGGCTCTTTCGACGGTCCAGCTCTCGGTAGTATCAAAAGCCTTTTAATAATCCATAAATACCGGCAACTTTAAGTTATATTCTGTTGCTTTCTCTATTAAAGTTCTCATAGTTAAGAGATGATGACTAGTTGTACTAAAGCTCCTCCTGAAGCCAGCCTGTTCTACCGATTAATTTAATTCCAGCTTGTTTATTACTTATTATTTTGGTAAACAATTTGTATATTTGTGAAAGTAATGATATTGGACGGTAATTGTCTAGCTTAGTCTAATCACCTTTTTTAAAAAGTAAATTTGTTGAGCCTGTATTCCAATTTTCTGGTAACTGCTCTTCTATAGATTCACTGAATAAGAGTTTTAGCACCTATATCACCAAGTCTTGTTTCATTAATTCTGTTAATACGCCGTCAGGCCCTGGTGTTTTATTGTTTTTCATAGTTTTTAATGTTGTTAATATCTCTTCATCTGTTATCTCTGGTATTTCTTCTGAGTTAACATTGATTATCTTTCTCTTTCAACTTTCTTTGAAATGATTTGGTGGACAGTTTTTTTTGTTCATACAAGTTCTGATAGTATGTTTGAATCATTTATGTTATTTTTTCTCGATCTTTTTTTGTTCAAGTTCGGTTATATGTATATATATATATATATATATATATATATATATATATATATATATATATATATATATATATATATGTTTAATCAGTGTTTTACAAACGATTGTTGATGATTGCATTACAGCAATTCCAGTGGACAAAACTGAACAATTGCTGCATGAATTTAATAAATTTCATTGCAAATCACAATTCTCAACTGAAATTCAGGAAAATTAAACTTTCTTGACATGACACTGTATAGGAACAACGAAAATAATAAAGTAGAAAGTAAATGGTACACCAAACCAACATGGTAGATACCTAAATACCGATTTAAGTCATTCAAAAAAACAAAAAAAATTGTGCCATAATAGGTTGACGGATAGAGCCATAATACTAACTCCCCAATATACAGACCTGAATGCCTAAAAAAAGTAAAAGAAGTCTTAATATCCAATGGCTACAAGGAAAAATACATAGACATATATTTAAAAAAAGAACTATAGATTGTACAACCGACTCAAAAAAAACCATTAAATAAACACGACCAAAACCGATATCACAAAACGTTTAATACTGCCCTACATAAATGAACTATCAGAAAGAATACAATTCGCCTTAAAGAAACATAATATCATAACATGCCACAAAAGTCATAATAAATTAAGTACATTATTCCCACAACTAAAAAGCAAAACACCAAAAACGAAACAATCAAATGTCATTTATCCCATTCCATGTGCAGAATGCCCGAAAAAATATATAGGGATGACGAGCCAATTACTACAAAACCGACTAAACGGACACAAATATACCCAAAACGCCTCCACAGCACTTAACAAACACACCAGAGACACTAAACATGAATTCAATTATAAAGCGACAAAGATTTTGAATAGAGACTCTAATTACCAAAAACTAAAAATCAAGGAAATGATCGAAATAAAACCGGATCCTGATGTTGTAATAGATAGAACTGATATACCCTGCCTCAGCCATATTTATCAAAATATAATCCACATGAAATAAAAAAAAAATAACAACATGAAAACCATTTATTTTATCTCATCTTTACAAACTGGTAAACATCCAATATTTCGATCAATAACGACCTGTGTATGAAATATACTGAGTTTGTTAGGTACGTACCATATACCAAATCAAATATTTCAGTAAATATTTTTTGTATTAATTTTAAAAACAGTATAATTAGCGTACATATTTTTATTATCAAATCATAAGTGATTTGAAAGTTAAGAAATGTCATTAATAAATGCTTCCTGGAAGGAATAACTCCATCGCAATGGAATAATACAACTTTTCTCATTATGCATAAAAAAGGAGATACTTCGTACCTTACAAACTAGCAAATAAATTCGAACTTTTCCTTTCAAAAGAACAGGCAGGTTCTGCTCCGACCATCTGCTTACAGTTAAAATCACCATAGAAAAATGTATAGAATAAAATAAGCCCCTTATGCTCATATTTGGAAGTGCTTGCTGAGTGTAGAGTATTGATCATCGATAAGTCCAATGTAGTTAAATATGTATAATAAATATATATATATATATATATATATATATATATATATATATATATATATATATATATATTTCTATGTGTTCAAAAAGAAAACTATTTAACAGATCCATACTCCACGTTCTTACGTACGGAGTCGGTACTCTCATAATGACGAAGAAAAACATCAACAAATTATGTGTCATGGAACAAAAGATGAAGAGGTCAATGTTAGGCGTTACTCTTAGAGATCACATTATCAGGAAGAGAACGGGGGTACAAGACGCAGGCAAATTAATTCTATTCTCATCTACATTAACGATCTGCTGGAAGAGACTGAGAATCAATCTACAGCTATTTTATCAAAATTGAAAATTTAAAATTGAAAATTGAAAATCGAAAATCGAAAATCGAAAATCGAAAAAAATCGAAAATCGAAAATCGAAAATCGAAAATCGAAAATCGAAAATCGAAAATCGAAAATCGAAAATCGAAAATCGAAAATCGAAAATCGAAAATCGAAAATCGAAAATCGAAAATCGAAAATCGAAAATCGAAAATCGAAAATCGAAAAATCGAAAATCGAAAATCGAAAATCGAAAATCGAAAATCGAAAATCGAAAATCGAAAATCGAAAATCGAAAATCGAAAATCGAAAATCGAAAACCGAAAACCGAAAACCGAAAATCGAAAATCGAAAATTGAAAGTCGAAAGTCGAAAATTAAAAATTAAACTTAACAATAACAATTTTCTACACCCGATTTTCCTTATTGGTTGCTTCATTATCTCTTTTTCAGTTTGTGCCCTGATGAAGGCCCAACCTAGGACCGAAATATTGGCTAAATGAATATTGGTGTGAACATTTTACGTTGACAAAGAAAGCAATACCCTATTTACACATGAATAAGACAAGGAAAGCATTCGAAGCAGACTTCCGCCAGCGCGCTGTCGATCGCCTGTTTGCAGCACGATGTCATGACGCAATTCCGTTATGACTATAACTACATATTACATATTAAAATTAATTTTACGCTGACAAAGAAAGCATATCCTATTTACTCATGAATAAGACAAGGAAAGCATTCGAAGCGAACTTCCGTCAGCGCGCTGTCGATCACCTAACTTACATATTACATATTAAAATCAATTTTACTCTGACAAAGAAAGCAATATCCTATTTACACATGAATAAGACAAGGAAAGCATTCGAAGCGGACTTCCGCCAGCGCGATGTCGATCGCCTGTTGCAGCACGATGTCATGACGTAATTCCATTATGCTTGAAATAGCTTGCAGCTATTCATTGGAACATCAGTTTAACACAATTTCTCTCTCTAAACGTTTAGTCAGTTCTCTCTCCAAAGTGTTCGGGATCCAGGTTTAACTAGCACAGTCAAGAATCGAATGTGTCTTTAATGACTTGGAAAGTAAATCTTTTTGCACTGCTGGGTAGCACTTGAAGGGTGGATCTACAATCTCTGCACGATGAAAACTTTAATTTACTTATACATTGCACTATATATTTGGTATATTTTCCGATTATCATAATGTTATTATGGGACGTCAGAAGGTTAAGTTAGTACGTGCTAGAAATGATGAAAACTGCTACGTTAATTTAACTGGAAACAGCAACTATATCAATTTCTGTCATCGAATTAAGAGTAAAGCATGTCTACCCTAATGACATTTACAAGTTAAACTTATTGAATGAGATTGGGGCTAATAAACCAATACATATTGCATTTAGAAGTTGGGAACTTCATGAATTACCAGCATTGCGGGCTACTAAAAAAGATATTTGGACAGTGAAGTCGATGACAGAGAGAGCCGTTACGTTATCGTATTTTTTCAGAAGAATCGTAAAGATAACCCTAATAAAAACTGCACTTATTTCGATAATTTAAATACTACCGATGTACGTCTATACTTAAACTCTGAAGTTCATCCCTATGAAGCCCTAAATTTAAATTTTGGTGCCAAACAGTATACGGAACTCTACAGAATGTGTATAGATTTTCAACGATCCTACCAATCCAAGGCATATAGTCAACCCTTATTGGACTTTAATGAATTCGCAGATAGATCGCTATTTATTATTGATTGCTCACGTCAAAACGAATCTAGAGTGGTTCTATCGATGTTAAATTAGAATTTCAGAGCTCTGAAAGTTTTGATAATAACGCACGTGCATATTGCATTATTATCCACGATCGTGTTTTGGAACATTCACCTTTAACTGGAGCTATAAGAACCATAATATAAATTTTCATTACTCATTTAGTTGTCAAGCTTAGAAGAACTAACATGAATCATCAAGCAAATATATTTATTGATATACAGGGCTTCCATTGTTCTACAATGGTTTTATCCCTAAAGAATTGGGCTATATATGATGGAACACGTTGTTTAACTTATGTATTTAAGCCACCATTTGCAAAGAATCTTCTGACTAATAAAGATAGAAAAGCTGTCAAATGGGCGGAACATTATCATGGAATCGATTGGAATATTGGGAATATAGAACTGAATGAATAGATAGTATATTAAATATGGTGCTAAAATTAAATGATGATGCATCAATGATTCATGTAAAAGGAGAAGAAAAGGCTAGATTTCTCAAAAAAATATATAAACGAAGATCGAATTTTCATCATCCCAAACACTGAGAACCTATTCTATCCAAATTTAAGAAGAAACCTGAATGTTATTTTCACAAGGATAATGGACCTTGGCATTGTGCCTTATCTAATGTTAAGTTACTATATAATTACCAAAATTGTAATAATTAATATTAATTTATTTATTTATATTGTAATAAATAGCATTTATTTAACCTTAAGGTGTTTAATTACTTTAACTAATTTTATTATTTCTCCACCATGCTTATAACTACATAGTGCGAGAGAGAGAGAGAGAGATGACGACATCAAATGGTTCTAATCTGAACTAAGTGAAGTTATGTTAATATCTTAGCTGTCAGATGGTGCTGATGGGTTAGTTGACAAAGTTTAATGGTTCTAATCTGAACTAAGTGAAGTTATGTTAATACCTTAGCTGGCAGATGGCGCTGATGGGTTAGTGAACAAAGTTTAATGGTTCTAATCTGAACTAAGTGAAGTTATGTTAATACCCTAGCTGACAGATGGCGCTGATTGTTAGAGAGTTTAATTTAATTTTTCTAGGATGACGTCATCTATCTATCTCTCTCGCACTCACGTTAACTTGTACCTCTCTGTCTAACACACACAACGTCCTGTGTGTGCCAGAAACGGCTTACATAAGGTTACGTGTTAGAGAGAGAGAGGTACAAGTTAGCATGCGCGCGAGAGAGATGACGTCATCTATCTATCTCTCTCGCACTCACGCTAACTTGTACCTCTCTCTCTAACACACACAACGCCCTATATGTGCCAGAAGCGGCTTTGCCCTTCTACTATAATAGTTTGTTTAGTTTGTATAATATGGTACAGTGAAGATTTGCATTAAATTTTTTGTCAAATTAGACAAAAATATCATCAAAATATACTAAAGTTTTTAATAAGCGTATGAAGTACATATATCTTCTTATGCACTTATTTATAACCTTTTTTGGAGCAAACGCTTAAGTAAAAAAATATTTTAAGTATGTGTAAAACATTTATAAAAATAAATCATAGTAGTAACACCTAAACTAATAACTTATGTTGCAAATTATAATAATATACAAAAATTTCATGCTCTTCTGATGTATGACTTTAATTTTTTTAACATCGAAAATTTATGTTTAATACCTCAGTTACTGATGACTAAAGTGGTATATGCTCAGGCTTACCCTTGTGAAGATTCATTTTCGTTAATCACATTCCACTTGTTCTATATACTAATTAAATACGAGGCATGTTTTTTAAGTAGGTACCGTTTTGGAATTAAAAAAAGACGTGCAAAGATATCGCTATAATTTTTTTTACATGAAAGCCTGTACCTTAATCTACTTTTCTACATAATTTCCGTGAATATTGAGGCACTTGTCATAAACGTGGCACCAGTTTTTGAATACCCTCCTCATAAAATTCTGCCGCCTGACTTGTTAACCACTGTATCACAAATGTTTTTGACTTCGTTATCGTCTGAAGACGCTGACCACCCAGGTGCTTCTTCAAGTGCAGGAACAAATGGTAGTCGCTGGGCGCCAGATCAGGGCTGTATGGAGGATGATCTAGAGTTTCCCATTTAAAAGATTTGATGAGATCTTTGGTCCGATTAGCCACATGTGGACGGGCATTGTCATGCAGCAAAACGATACCCTTACTCAACTTGCCACGTCTTTTGTTCTGGATTGCACGACGCAGATTGTTCAATGTCTCACAATAAGACGCTGCATTGATTGTCTCATTACGAGGCAGAAACTCCACTAGCAATACTCCTTTTCTGTCCCAAAAAACTGTGCACATGATTTTGCGGGCAGAAATTGTTTGCTTAAACTTCACTTTTTGGGTGATGATGAATGTCGCCATTC
This sequence comes from Pachyrhynchus sulphureomaculatus, assembly GCA_019049505.1. Classification (NCBI taxonomy): domain Eukaryota; kingdom Metazoa; phylum Arthropoda; class Insecta; order Coleoptera; family Curculionidae; genus Pachyrhynchus; species Pachyrhynchus sulphureomaculatus. Next base: position 41,560,648 of record CM032452.1, read on the forward strand.
CATGGATTGTTGTTTTCGATTCTGATGTGACGTAGGCCACCCATGTTTCGTCACCAGTAACAATTTGGTCTAAAAAATGTTCACCTTCATTGTGGTACCGCTCAAGGAAAGTCAATGCACTGCCTAAACGTTGGATTTTTGTGCAAATCCGTCAACATTTTTGGAACCCAACGTGAACACAATTTCCGGTAATTCAAGTTCTCGGTCACAATGCGATACAAAACACTACGAGAATATTGAGGAAAGCAGTCGCACAATGATGAAATTGTAAAGCGTCTGTTTTCTCTCACCTTTTCGTCCACTTTCTGCACCAAATCTTCATTAACGACCGAAGGACGCCCACTCCGTTCTTCATCATGCACATTTGTGCGGCCATCTTTAAATGCTCTCACCCATTTCCTTACCATTCCATCACTCATAATGTTTTGTCCGTAAACTTCACAGATCTCACGATGAATATCGATCGGTTTTACGCCTTTAGCACTAAGAAATCGTATAACAGCCCGTACTTCACAATCGGCGGGACTCACGATTGTCGGAGGCATCTTAAACACTCAGTAAACAACGTATACAATGAAGAATCAGACTGTAATGGCATCAGTGCGTAGACATGAGATGTAGGTTACCAGCGCGCATGCGCGGAACGCCGACCGTATCGCTGCGGCGGCGGAATCGCAAAACGGTACTTACTTAAAAAACATGCCTCGTAGATCATTGCAATAGGAACCCTTTTAAGTACTAAAATATACCTGAATTGTTTTCTGTTCCTTTTTTGTAGATTCAAATTGTTATACAAATTGTGTTGTACTTTATTTTGAAAACTTGATAAATGAGAAAAGCTTAGCCCTTATAAACATGAGCAACTTAACTCCTTAATATTTTTCTATCCACTTAATATTTCTAGAACTTCCTCCTTACTTTTACCTTTAGTTTCAGGAACTGATAAAAATGTATATATTACAGTACATATTGTAATACTGGCAAAAATATAAAAAGTTCCATAATTTCCCACTGCATCGTTTAAGAAAGGGAAAACGAAATTAGTTGCAAAAGAAAGTGCAGATAATATAAAAGAAACTATAGAGCTGATTATATCTATAACATCAGAAGGACATATATCTATTAGAACTACAAATGGGATACTTCCTTGAAAATTATAAGCAATTGTAAATACTACTAAGGAAGTTATAGGAATCCACGAGATCATGTTAACATCTCTTCCCTCATCTTCTAAATAAAAATAAGTCGCTAGACTAACCAAAGATAATGACATTAAAGAATAGCCAATTAATGTTAGTAATTTACGTCCAAGTCTATCAACTAATTGTGCAGCAACAATAGTACTGAGCAATGTAACAACTCCAATGATCATGACTTCATAAATTGAATCAATTGATCCACCGGCTTCGTCAAAAATTGTTTGATAGTAGGAAGAAATAGCTCCCATTCCAGAAAGCACTTGGCAACAAAATAAAATGTATACTATTAAAACTCCTCTGAGTAAGGGTTTTGATTTTAAAATATTTCTAATTATTTCTGTGGTTTTAGGCTTAGTCAGGTTTTCAATATCACTTTTACCATTTGCTGTATCTCGAAGTTTCTTAAATTCATTGTCAATTTCAATAAGGCTTTTACCTAAAAATCAAACAGAAATTATCAAGATATTCCGTGCACTGATGAAATTTATATGTACAAGGATATAAATTATAAACTGATCAAACTCCTTACTCGTATATTTGAAGAGTTTGGGATAAATAATGAATTGTAGCGTTTTAAAACCAAAAATAATAAAAAAATACAGATATAATAGCGACCCACATTTTTGACATATGTCCTGAATTTGCACGTTTGACAATCGCGTCCAAAAAATTCGTAATTTTTTTGTCAAAGTTGTACTTTTATTTTGGTTTTTCTTAAGTAGCTTTCTTAATAATTATACTATTTATGCAAGATTCGGTGCTAAGGGATTTTCTAAGATGAAAAATCGAAATGAGCTCACACTTTTGTTTTAAATAGTAGGGGGCGACACTTATTGCACTGTGTATACTTTTAAATTGTCATAACTTTTTTATACCACTTTGTATGATATTTTTAATTAAATATTCGTATTTTCCGCTTTCTCCTGTATAAAAAAGCTCTGTTAATGTCGCTCGGAGCAACAGTTTCTGAGATAATGGGATCTTTGTTTCCATTTTTTAATTCCATTGTCAATTTCGCAAATGTGTTCCTTCACACTTCATCCAAGCTTAGGGCAGGTGCAAAAGAATAGTCTTTAAAATTTGGAGCATGTTTAAAGGGAAATAGGCTAACAACAATAAGAAATTTAAAGACCAACGGGCTAACAACAGTAAGAATGTAAAAACCAACTGGCATAAGATTACCCACAAATTGATAAATTCAAAAAAAGTTTAATAAAAGTTGAATATGGCCGCCATCTTCGTTATGCATAAATTAATACCCACAAATTGATAAAATGTCTTCATCCCGTAAAGCGTTCATTTTGAAAAAATGTTGTCGTTTGAACTTGATCGTCAATGCACCCCAAAGGAAAAAATCGCATGGATTTAAACGAAGGTATTGGTTTCACACCGGTCCATGAATAACTTTGGTTCAAAAGAATTCTTACATTACCCGAAAATGGGTTAGTGCACCATCGTGCATGAAAAACATGTCGCGACGCAGATTAATGGGTAAGTTTTCCAATAATTCAAGAATAGTTTCATGGATGAAATTCAAGTAAATGTCACCATCAAGTGGATCAAACATTTCGCGACAAATCCCATCCAGGCTTTAATACTGAATTCGCCTTGAAACTGTCTTTGTTGCACAGCATGTGGGTTTCCTTTATCGTAAACATGATTATTAAGCATATTTGTTATTTCACGTCGAGTGAAGCGGGATTCGTCTGTAAACAGGATTTTAGTGTGAAAAGCCGAAACAATCGCTATGCGTACCCGGGTAATTTGTGAAAAATTCAAACAGGATCCAAAATCTAGAGGTAAGAGTTCCTGGACGGACTGTATATGAAAGGGATGAATAATCTGTTTTCTAATGATCCAGTTATTATTCCCCTTTGACGTTCAATTAAACAAGTGCTGATTCTAGGAATATCGTATACAATTTCAAGGATTTCCTCTTCAACATCGGGTGCTCTAGTTTGTGAAGGCCACCCAGCATTATTCTTGATCGGCTTACATTGTCCAATTTCTCGAAATCGTCTCTCAATATTGGCAAAAGTGATTATTTTCCGACGAGAGACAAAATATTGATTTTGGTTTTTATCAATAAATTTAATTTTGAACTTAAAATTTGTTTAATTTTTCTTTGCTCGTACATCTATTTTCAATCCTTGTTCTCCTTGTTTCTCATTTTAATAATTTTAATCAGTAAAAAGCATGAGGTATGCTATGAAATTTGGTATCATTAGAAAGAGAATAGAATGGCCTTTCAAATGATACTAAAGTCCATAAATAAATATAAACATTAAATTCTGTGATTCGTGTTAAATGAAGCCGAATACTTTAAGTCGATTTTTTGCTCACTAGTGTCGTTAGAATAGTCCAGGTTTGTCATTGTGGAAAAACACACCTATCAAATCCGATTTTGGCAATGTACAGACGATACCTCCTAAGTTCGGTATTTAGTTTGATAAACCTTTTATTCAAGAATATTCCACGTTAGTACAACTCTTGTCTGCGAGATGGCCAAATCTTCAGCTTTAATCAGTGATGGAACATTACTTTCTATCTATCGTTGTGTTGACTTAATCTTTCTTGTTATTATTATTTCTTTCATTTCTACTTTAATAAGGTAAAATTGGTATTCTTATTCCTAAATATTCATTAATAATTGGAGACATTGTGGGCGGAGAGATATTTATTTCTCATTCTTTTCCCACTTCTTGAAAACAAATGTAAAACTGAGCTTTTTGTATGCTGTCTGCGTACTGTACAGGGTGAAATATATTTATGCAGTGGAACCGATTCGTAAGTGAAATTTTCGAACACTGTGAGTGGTTGACAAAAATTATGGCTAGATTGTGCAATATAATAAATTATGGAATATGGTAATGACTTTTTCAGGTCATCCAATTTTTTACCTTCCAACGTGGACAGCACCAACCTAAAAATAACAGTGAGTGTTTGCATATATTCCACATTTAACTGGTTACTCATCCTACCAAGATGTATTGTCTACTGACTACTAAGAAATCTAAACTTTTGGCAGGAGTAATTGTTGGTTAAGCTAAGCTTTCTTGGTATGTCTGAAAAGTTCTATTTATGGCTCTCAAGTTTCCTCAAAGAGCGTTCTTTACGAGTAGCAATCGACCGGTTTCTTTCTAACACCTTCACTATTAACGCCGGTATGCCCCAGGGCTCCATGCTGTCTCCTACTCTCTTTCTCATTTACATTAACGATCTACTGGAATCCAATCTACAGCTTAGCAGATGACAGTATGCTTATCTTATCATTCACTTTGAATACAGCATCGGGTATTCATACAAATATCCGCACGGACAGCAGGAGGTCGTTCCACTTAACAAAGATCTAGAAGAAATTCTATCTTGAGGTGACAGTAACCAAGTAGAATTTAATGCTACAAAAACCCAGGTTAACGTTGCTGAATCCGACATATTTATGTCAGAGCACTACACTCCTCTAGCATCGTCACCCAATTTGCTGAGTGTTAATTTGGGAGCAAATATGTTTGGCATGAACATGTTGCAAGTGATCTTCTCAAAAGTTGAGAATATTATTTCGAACTAGAAAACTTTGCACTCCACAACAACTGTACAAAGCTTAAATTCGACCAGCGATGGAATACTGCTCCCATGTTTGGGGCTCTGTTCCCAAACATACACTGCATTTGTTGGATTCTATTCAGAAGAGAGCTGTTCGCCTGATTGGAGCCCGCTTAATTCTTCCCAGAGTGGTGCGTGCTAGAAATAATACATTGATGGAAAAAAAAATGTTATCGAAACACATTTTTTCAAGAATACTTCATATCCGTATGAGGTTCAGCTTGTTACTCCTCGCAGAACCCTTTTCAAGCAGTCCTTTATATGGAGAACCTCATCATTTTGGAATAATTTGCCCAGGACTGTTTCCGGCTTAGTATAATTTACAGCGATTCAAGACCAACGTGAATCGCTATTTCTCTACACGTGTCGCTCCTGTAGCGCTTTAGGGCTTTCCCTGCAGTACATGTGCTAAGTCCATAAGAAAAAAAAAAAGATTTATAAATCGTTGTTTCTCCGTAAATGAAAATTTTTGAAAATATAATCAAGAGTTCTTTACTTTAGGTGCTAAGGCGGTTAGTGAAAATATCTACTATACCACCACTTACAGTACAGACACAATATTTTTACCACAATATCTGTCCAGTAAATGTTTTAGCTGAACTCTCGGTTTGAAACTCTGCTATCAATTCCACTACTCATTATTTCCAATGTGCAGTCAAATATGCTATATTCGTATCAGACTGTTTGCCATTAAGCATGTCTTAATGAAACTAGTCAGGAAAAAAGCTTTTTGTGCTAATGAAACACCTTTTTTGGACTCTATCTTACAGAAACTGAATATCTTTTTGCTGGAGATGAGTTCTAGTTCAGCCGATACCAAGGAATGATAAAAATACAAACTACCGACCAGTGGTATTGTTTTAAGTAATATCGAAAGCTAAGGAAAAGATTTTATTATTTTTAGAACATCTGGAAGAATTTCATGCTATTAGCGACAACAGATATGATGTTAATAAGTAAATATCAACTAGAGATCTGTTAACCTATGTCATATATCTTTGAAAAAATGTAACATTATGGAGACTTAATGTATTCAAGGCATTTGTGCATATTTAGTATGACGAACTGGGGGCGTCTCTAGGTTATAACATTGTATCTGAAAGGTTCTGTCTATTACTTTTGCATTCCTTAAACAATCCATCTTCACAAAAGACAACTGGTAAGTTCTTTTCTATTAATGCTACTGTATTCCAGACCCCATACTATCTGCTACTTTCTTCTTTGCATGAACTAGGTTCGACTATCAATGATCCTGTCATTCTGCTCCCAAAACTTACTTTGCAGTTACTAGAATCTCCATCGCGTCAGTTAGGAACCAGGACCTCATCCACTCTTGATTCGTATGAAATGTTAATGAGTTTAATCTATTCTATAATTACTTCAATAGAATGAAGTCGATTGATGTTTCAGTTCCTGTGGAATGGTGAATGCTAGAAATCATATCCATGTAAGGCTCAGATTGTCACATATCACTGTATATGGGGGTAAACTGGACAGTAACGTGTATTCTGCCGAGTACAAGCTGTAGCGATTCAAAACAAACATGAGTACCTGAGTACATATTAAGGGACATATGGTATAAGTCGGTTAATGAATTAATTAATGTGAATCGATATTTCTTTGTCCAGTTTTTTTTTTTTTTTTTTTTATGGGTCTAGCACACGTGCTGCAGGGAAGTCCCTAAAGCGCTCCAGGAGCGGCACGAGTGCGCAAAAAAGCGATTCACGTTGTTCTTGAATCGCTGTAAATTGTACTCGGTGGGAAACACAGCGCTGGGCAAATTATTCCAAAGGGATGACGTTCTCCATATAAAAGATTGCTTGAAAAGTGTTGTACGCGGAGTAACAAGCTGAACCTCATACGGATGCGAAGCACCAGCGCGACGTGTATTTCTAACATGCCCTGCTTTGGGAGGAATTAAGCGGGCTACATCCTTCGACCACTTTCCATGAAAATACTTGTAGAACAGACTCAAGTCGCCAACCGTTCTTCGATGTTCCAGCGAATCAAGGCCGCCGGTCAATTCCGGGTCCCCAATCAGACGGACCGCTCTTCTCTGAACAGAATTCAACAAATGCAGTGTATGTTAGGGAGCGGAGCCCCAAACGTGGGAGCAGTATTCCATAGTTGGTCGAATTTGGGCATTGTAAAGAAATAACAGTTGTTGTGGGGTGTAAAGCTTTCTGGTTCTAAATAATATTCCCAACTTTTGAGAAGCTCTTCTTGCTATGCCTGCAACATGTTCATGCCAAGGCATATTTGCTCCCAAACTAACCCCTAACAAATTGAGCGACGATGCTAGGGGAATGGAGTGCCCCGACATAACTATGTCGGGTTCAGCAACGTTAACTTTTTTAGAAAAAACTGCCGCTTGGGTTTTTGTAGCGTTAAATTCCACTTGGTTACTGTCACCCCAAGATAGAATTTCTTCCAGGTCTTTGTTAAGTTGAACGACCTCCTGCTGTCTGCGGATATTCGCCTGAGCAGCCGATGTCCGAGCGTTCAAGGTGAATGAAGAGACAAGCGTAATGTCATCTGCAAAGCTATAGATTGGATTCCCGGTCTTTTCTAGCAGATCGTTAATGTAAATGAGAAAGAGAGTAGGAGACAGTATGGAGCCCTGGGGCACACCAGCGTTGATAGTGAGGGCGTTAGAAAGATATCGGTCGACTGCCACTCGTAAAGAACGCTCTCTAAGGAAACATGAGAGCCACACACAGAACCTTTCAGACAAACCATAAGAGCGTAACTTAGCCAACAGTCCATCGTACCAAACACGGTCGAATGCCTTGGATATGTCAAGAACAACCGCTCGAGATTCTCCAAAGTGTTCAATTGCGTTGTTCCAAACATGTGTTACATAAGTCAGAAGATCTCCTGTTGATCTATGTTTACGAAAACCATATTGGTGATCGCTAATAATATTGAATCGTTCAAGATATTGATAAGCTCAAGCTCATTGATAACCTTTTCCATCACTTTCGATATTATTGAAAGCAGTGCAACTGGTCGGTAGTTATTTGGCAAGGTCTTCTTACCTTTTTTAGGTATCGGCTGAACCGTGGTACATTTCCAGCAGGACGGAAATATTCCCTTTCTGTAGGATAGGTTAAAAAGTCTACAGAAAACTGGTGTTAGTTCCCTTGCACAATTTTTGAGAACTATGGCAGATATTCCGTCAGCTCCAGAAGCCTTCTTGGTGTCTAGCTTCATTAAAATACGCTTTATGATGCGCTGTCTGAAGACAACATCGGGCATCCTTGACTGCAATATGGGAATAGTAGGTGGTGTTTTTCCTTGGAAATCGACAGTAGAATGTGAAGCAAAGAGTTCAGCCAACAAGTTCGCTCTCTCAACAGATGTGGTTGCAATGGAATTATCTGGCCGTGTGAGTGGTGGTATGGTGGATTTGGTAAAATTTTGACTAACTGCCTTAGCGACTGCCCAAAAGGACCTGGAATTGTTGGGACAAGCGAGAAGTTTGTTTCTAATTCGTTGATTGTGTGCCTCCTTGGTTTCGTCGGTAATTCCCGTGCATCTGTTCCGGGCATGAACAAAGATGTTACGATTTACGGTGTTAGGATTTTCACGCCATTGTCGGTAGGCAATATGTTTAGAAGCAACAGTTTCTTTGCATTTTCGGTCGAACCAAGGCTTGCCGTTGGAGGAGCATTTCTTCGAAAAAAGGGATGTAAGCTTCCATACCAGCCAAAATAACATCGGAGATCTCTCTGGCGCAGTCAGATGGGTTATCGGATCGAAAACAAACGTTCATCCAAGGGAAAGTTCGAAAGTATTCCATGAGATCTTCCCATTTAGCAGATTTGTAGTGCCAAATCTTGCGCGGCCTAGGCGCCTCTCTGTCACTGATTGGCAGGATACTCGATGTCGAAAGCAGTTTATGGTCGGAAGAACCTAACGGCGGATTTACGGTGACCGTATAAATCTCCGGATTGGTGGTTAAAAACAGATCAAGAAGACTGGCGAACTCCCCGTCTCGATCAGGGATCCGTGTTGGTTCGTCAATAAGCTGAGTTAAGTCATAACTGATTGAGAATGATTCAGCTTCACGACCTTGTTCGTCGGTAGTATTTGAATATTTAAGCCAGTTGATATTGTGGACATTAAAGTCGCCCAGGATGGCAATTTCGGCACTTGGATAGTTACTTTGTAAATGATCGATGGTGTCTACAAGAGAAGCGAAAAGTGTTCGAAAATTGGTATCACTTGGTGGTCAATACAGGATACAGATGAACCTTGTGGTTTGTTGAGTCGTTATTTTTAACCACATAACATCAAAGTTTGGGGGCTCCAGAGCTTCTTCTCGTTGACAAGAGAGGTCGCTTCTGACAAAAAGACAGATTCCAAAGTTACGCCTAAAAAGTCGTACCCAGGATAAAGATAGTTGACCGTGCTGGTCGATGGACTGACCTTAGTTTCACATAGAGCGCGTACATGAGGTTTTAATCTTTGATCAATTTCCTTTCATCTGTTGTAGCCCTGTGGAATATTTTAACTTTCATTTCTTCTCTGTCACTTGTTTAATGTCATCATTGTCTAACGAACCCTAATCCATCGTTTTCCTTGGCCATTTTGTCCTTTTTATCCTTATTACGCTTCCTATTTTGTACTGTGTTTTTGACATCTTTTATACTCTATAATGCTTTCAATTTTTGTCCTTTTGCGTTCTACTCTATTTAGGATTGCTCTCTTCATGTAACGTTGGGCAGCTTGAATCATTTTTTTCTTCTTTGTGATTGCCCTTTCGACCCCATTTTTAACAAGACTGTAATAATACATAAAATAACATTGATTTGTCATTTTTGTTTTCATGTATGTAGTAAACATGTTGCCTTTATTTTATAGTATTAGCTTTAATCAACTAAAAACTCTCTATGCGAATCTCATTTATCTATAAATATATAATAAAAGACAGTTTTTAGTCAATTTCCACTGGTTTATTTAAATTGCGATGACACGTTTCGCTGTCGATGCAGCTTCTTCAGATCTACATTTTACACTGTCAAGTTAGGTTTAATTTTCGTAATTTTATATAATTTCTTAATTATAATATTACACCTAATTTAAATTACATTGATAGTATTGAAAAACCCACACAGATTTCGAATTAGAAGAATAAATTCAATAATGGTGAATTGCTTAAATCTACCTGGTCATTGAGTAAAGTACCTGTAGTCGTTAATCGATTTATTTGCATTATCTCTAAAAGGTTTAGTTTTAAACCTTTTTGTTGGGTGTGTGAAATTTTGAAATTCTTGTTAAATGTGTGACTTCCTGTTAAAAGATGATTAGCATATGTTGAATTAGATTTTCTATGGATGAAACTTTTTTGGTGTGTTGTGATTCTTTGTATAAATGTACGTCCAGTTTGTCCAATATATGTTTTAGGACATAACCCACATGTTAATTGATAAACCCCTGATTTATTGTCTTTATTGATCTGTGGTTTGTAGTTTTTAAGATTTTTCCCTATAGTATTGTTATCTTGTAAGCTATGTTGATATTTTTTTGATTTAAAAATTTCCCCGTTTTTCCGTTGGTTTGCCGAAATAGGTTAAGTATTTAAATGTGGTATTTCTGTCCTTAAAATGTGGGTATATTTCTGAGATTGCCTTGTTTCTAAGTTTTTTCCTAACGATATTATTGATTGAAGTAACCGAATAACCGTTGTTAACGGCTACTTGTTTTATGTAGTTTAATTCTTTAGTAAAATTTTTCTCTGATAAGGGGATATTAGTTAGTCAATGTATAAAACTATATATATATATATATATATATATATATATATATATATATATATATATATATATATATATATATATACATATATATATATATGTATATATATATATATATATATATATATATACATATATATATATATATATATATATATATATATATATATATATATATATATATACATATATATATATATATATATATATATATATATATATATATATATATATATATATATACGTAATACGTAATACTTGCTCATACTTTTCTTTGTATTATTTTTAAAAAATCGCCTAAAATCGTTATCTCGAAAAGTACTGATCAAAAAATTTTGGAAAACATTCTTGAATATTCTCCACGGGGTGTAGATTAAATTAATTTCATCACGAGTACATTACCTTTAATAATTTATCTGGTATTTAAAAAAACAAAAATTTCAAGGTCATCAGTTTTCAGTAAAAATTGGAAAAAAATTTTGTTGAAAACTTATTTAGGGTGTGTTTTGTAAAGTCACTGATCATTTAATTCCTCCGTAACAAAATTTTTTATTTTAAAAACAATCAACGTACGGAACACTAACTGTGCAAGTTCAACTTGCACTTGATCGGTTTTTTTCTAATTTTCTTAGCTTCTTCACGATCTCTGGTATTCTCCAGCAATCTTCAGCAGTGACCACCATATCTACAGTACATGTTAGTGGGTTTAATTTTTGTTCTTCAATGTTTATGCTCAGTAAGGTGATTCGTTGTTAGATTTTAATTTTTTTAGTTCTTGCAGATAATTAGAGTATACGTTTCCTTCTCTATATGGGAAGATCTCATGGAATATTTTCGAACTTTCCCTTGGTTAGACGTTTGTTTTCGATCCGACGACCCATCTGACTGCGCCAGGGAGGTTTCCGATGTTATTTTGGCCGGTATGGAGGCTTACATCCCTTTTTCGAAGAAATGCCCTTCCAACGACAAGCCTTGGTTTGACCGAAAATGCAAAGAAGCTGTTGCTTCTAAACATCTTGCCTACCGACAATGGCGTGAAAATGCTAACACCATAAACCGTAACACCTTTGTTCGTGCCAGGAATAGATGCAAAGAAATTATCGACGAAATCAGGAGGCACACAATCAACGAATTAGAAACAAACTTCTCGCTTGTCTCAACAATTCCAGGTCCTTTTGGTCAGTCGCAAAGGCAGTCACTCAAAATTTCACCAAATCCACCATACCACCACTCATAGGGACAGATAATTCTATTGCAACGACACCTGTTAAAAAAGCGAACTTGTTGGCTGAACACTTTGCTTCACATTCTACTGTCGATTCCCAAGAAAAACACGACCTACTATTCCCATAGTGCAGTCAAGGATGCCCGATATTGTCTTCAGACAGCGTATCATAAAACGCATTTTAATGAAGCTAGACACCAAAAAAGCTTCTGGCGCTGACGGAATACCTGCCATAGTTCTCAAAAACTGTGCGAGGGAACTAACACCAGTTTTCTGTAGACTTTTCAACCCATCCTACAGAAAGGGAATATTTCCTTCCTGCTGGAAATATGCCACAGTTCAGCCGATACCTAAAAAAGGCAACAAGACCTTGCCAAATAACTGCCTACCAATCGCACTGTTTTCAATACTATCGAAAGTCATGGCTATCAATCAGCATCTTCTAAACTATCTTGAAGGATTCAACATCGGCTACTCAGAAGAATATCTGCAGACAGCAGGAAGTCTAGGAATCTACACTTTGCAGATGACAGTACGCTTATCTCTTCATTCACTTTGAACGCTCCTGGAAGAAATTTTATCTTGGGGTGACAGTAACCAAGTGGAATATAACGCAACAAAAACCCAGGCGGCAGTTTTTTCTAAAAAAGTTAACGTTGCTGAACCCGACATAGTTATGTCGGGGCACTCCATTCCTCTAACATCGTCACTCAATTTGTTGGGCGTTAATTTGGGAGCAAATATGTCCTGGCATGAACATGTTGCAGGCATAGCAAGGAGAGCTTCTCAAAAGTTGGGAATAATATTTCGAACCAGAAAGCTCCACAACAACTGCTAATTCTTTACAAAGCTCAAATTCGACCAACTATGGAATACTGCTCCCTAACATACACTGCATTTGTTGGATTCTATTCAGAGAAGAGCTGTTCGTCTGATTGGAGACCCGGAACTGACCGGCGGCCTTGATTCGCTGAAACATCGAAGAACGGTTGGCGACTTGAGCCTATTCTACAAGTATTTTCATGGAAAGTGTTCGAAGGATGTGGCTCACTTAATTCCTCTCAGAGCGGTACATATACAACGCTTTTCAAGCAGTCTTTTATATGGAGAACATCATCCCTTTGGAATAATTTGCCCAGACTGTGTTTCCCACCGAGTACAATTTACAGCGATTCAAGAACAACGTGAATATATTTTCCGCACACGTGCGGCTCCTGTAGCTTTAGGGATATCTTCCCTGCAGCACGTGTGTTAGACCCATGTTTTCAACGAATTCGATATTTTTTGGAATGTACACTGCAAATTTAAAACCCATTGTTAATTGCCCCTATTTTGCTTAAGGCAAAATCCTTATTATAGTCTCTATTAAGTAAGTCTTTGTAATATTTTTGACGTTTTTTTCTTGATGATGTTTTGAGTTGATTTTATGTGATCCGTATTATTTTTTGAAACCTGATTTTTTTATTGTTTTGTTACAATTTGCATTTGAGTGTTAGCCTTACATTTATTATTTTCATAAGTAACTTATATATTTGATGTAGAACACGTATTAAACTATAAATTCCAACTGGGATACTTACCTCTATATAAAGCTAAACTTTCTTCAGCCTCAGCTAGAAGATTCTTTTGTAATAGGTCATACGGTGTATCAGGAAGAAATAACCCAAAGAGAATGAACAACATAATTAACGGAATAAGGCTTAATAAACTGAACAATCGTATAGAAGAAAAAGGCCCAACTGTATAAACATATAAGCTTCCAATACTAATAAATACAGCGTTGATAGATCCAAGTAATCCTCTGTTTTTATCTTCTGCAACATCATTTATATAACAGGACATTACAACATAATTACATGATTCGCCCATACCCATAAAAAACCGGGCTATTATGAACATCCACACCTGATTAGCAAAAGACACGGTTAAATGTGCAATAAAAAACGGTATTCCTACAAGTGCAATAGCTTTCCTTTTGCCTAATGTTCTTACAATAAGTCCTCCAATTAAGGGTCCTATAAAAGCACCTAAACTATTGCTAGCAACTATCCATGAATTTTCTAGAGTTGTAGGTATTTTTGATAAGGGATTAACAGATGTGTCGTTACTGTTTAATTTAACACCTATGGATGATGCCCATGCATACGTTATTCCAACAGAGAAGGGAAGTAGATTGGCTGAAACAAAAAAGAAAATTAATTAAACCATTGATGCTTAGTAATACATAATAAACAGTTCTGTTCCAGCACATAAGGATACTCTCAAATATGTTGCTTTCAATAATACCGAAAGTCATGGAAAAGGCTATCAATCAGCATCTTTTAAAATATCTTGAAGAATTCAACATTATTAGCGATCACCAATATGGCTTTCGTAAAAATAGATCAACAGGAGATCTTCTGACTTATGTAACACACGTTTGAAACAAGGCAATTGAACACTTTGGAGAATCTCGAGCGGTGGCTCTTGACAAATCCAAGGCATTCGACCGTGTTTGGCACGATGGGTTGTTGGCTAAGTTACGCTCTTATGGTATGTCTGAAAAGTTCTGTTTGTGGCTCTCATATTTCCTCAGAGAGCGTTCTTTAAGAGTGGCAGTCGATGGATTTCTTTCTAACACCTTCACTATCAACGCCGGTGTACCTCAAGGCTCCATACTGTCTCCTACTCTTTTTCTCATTTATATTAACGATCTGCTAGAAAAGACCGAGAATCCAATCCACAGCTTTGCAGATGACAATACGCTTATCTCGTCATTCACTTTAAACGCTCGGACATCGGCTACTCAGAAGAATATCATTCAACTTAACGAAGACCTGGAAGAAATTTTATCTTGGGGTGACAGTAACCAAGTGGAATTTAACGCAACAAAAACCCAGGCGGCAGTTTTTTCTAAAAAAGTTAACGTTGCTGAACCCGACATGGTTATGTCGGGGCACACATTCCTCTAACATCGTCACTCAATTTGTTGGGCGTTAATTTGGGAGCAAATGTGTCCTGGCATGAACATGTTGCAGGCATAGCAAGGAGAGATTCTCAAAAGTTGGGAATATTATTTCAAACCAGAAAGCTTTACACTCCACAACTACTGTTAATTCTTTGCAAAGCTCAAATTCCACCAAACTATGGAATTCTGTTCCCCATGTTTGGGGTTCCGCTCCCAAAACATACACTGCATTTGTTGGATTCAGAGAAGAGCTGTTCGTCTGATTGGAGACCCGGAACTGACCGGCGGCCTTGATTCGCTGGAACATCGAAAAACGGTTGGAGACTTGAGCCTAGTCTACAAGTATTTTCATGGAAAGTGTACGAAGGATGGGGCCCACTTTATTCCTCCCAGAGCGGTGCATGTTAGAAGTACACGTCGCACTAATACTTCACATCCGTATGAGGTTCGGCTTGTTACTCCTCGTACAACGCTTTTCAAGCAGTCTTTTTTATGAAGAACATCATCCCTTTGGAATGATTTGCCCAGGACTGTGTTTCCCACTGAGTAAAATTTACAGCTATTCAAGAACAACGTGAATCGCTTTTTCCGCACACGTTTGGCTCCTGGAGCGCTTTAGGGACTTCTTCCCTGCAGCACGTGTGCTAGACCCATAAAAAAAAAATGTTAGTGTTTAGGCTGAAAGTATATATGTCCCGAGTCTCCATTAATGTTGTTAAAGTTAATGTTAAAAATCAAAATATTTTATTGGGAGTTCGAAAATTTAAAGTTAGACCCTGGCGATATGGCAGTTAGTTTGCCGTTAAATCATTGCATACAAATAATCCAATTAACGATTTAATTTCTCTAATATTTCTACTATACTGGGTCATTTATTTGAATTGGTTCTTGATCAAAAATATCAAGTACAACTTGTGCTCGATAAACTATTAATTGCTCATTATAACAAATTGTCAAACTGAGAAAGGGATTTCCAAAACTTAAGGAACACACATATAGTATCGGAATTTCAAGACAGAAACTCTAGAAGTAAAAACTTGATGTTTGAAATCTAACTCAGAGTAAATCTAGTTAAAATCATGATGGCAAAGTTCAGAGCGAAAAATTCCGGAGTCTCTAGTCTCCCAATCGGATCTCTGGGGGGAGACAGTTTTGAACGCTGCTAAATCAGAGAAGAAAACACTGAAAAACATCAAAATATGCACCTGGAACGTAAACACTCTTTACCAGGCAGGAAAAGCTCATAATGCGATCTCAGAAATGAAAAGACTTGGCATGGTGTTCGAAGGATGTAGCCCGCTTAATTCCTCCCAAAGCGGTGCATGTTAGAAATACACGTCGTGCTGGTGCTTCACATCCGTATGAGATTCAGCTTGTTACTCCGCGTACAAAGCTTTTCAAGCAGTCTTTTATATGGAGAACGTCATCCCTTTGGAATAATTTGCCCAGCGCTGTGTTTCCCACCGAGTACAATTTACAGCGATTCAGGAACAACGTCAATCGCTTTTTCCGCACACATGCCGCTCCTGGAGCGCTTTAGGGACTTCCCTGCAGCACGTGTGCTAGATCCATAAAAAAAATATATGAGAATAAGCGTAGATGTAAGATGGCCAGGTTCAAGTCACTGTAGTATGGAAAATTACAAAATATATTATTCAGGATCGGCCGAAAATAAGTAAAGTTATAGTTGATAAAGTCACAGACAAATACGTCACAAATTTTATGCCTTTTTCAGGCAGAATAATGCTTCTTCAAATAAGAACGAACATTACGTCATACAAATATATGCTCCCACTGCAGATAAATAGTATGGAGAGATTGAGCAAATTTACCAGCAAATAACAGAAGTCTTAAAAACAATACCAAAACGAGACTGGCCAGTTATAATAGGAGGCTTCAACGTCAAGATTGGAAGAGGTAGCTCAGGAACTTCTGTAGGACCATATGGTCTAGGTGAAAGAAACAACAGAGGCGAACGACTAAACATTTTCAATGAAGAAATAGGTTATGTTATCACTCACATCTTCTTCAACCTAACACACGTGGATGTCCCCACTAGACTCACCAGGCCATATCACCAGAAATCCAGTAGACTATATTCTAGTGAATAAACATTTTAGAAATAGTGTTGTATCTGTCAAAACATATCCCAGTGCTGATTTAAACTCGGATCACAATGCCCTGGTAGGGATTCTAACAAATATCTTGAAAACATTAAAAGGAAAACAGAAAAACATATACGATATGCGGCAACTTAAAGACGAAAATGTAACAAACACAATTAAAAAAGAGCTTAATAAAGAACTCCGAGATACAGATTTAAACGAAGACATAAAATCTGAAATAGAAAAGTTAACAAGGGGGCTAAAGAATAAGTATCTAATTATGGAACAAACACTTAAAAGGTAGGAATGGATGACAGATGACATTCTATGACTAATGGAGGAAAGACGGTTACACAAAAACAGAGGTAACAAAAGAGAATATAGCAGATTACATACACAAATACAGAAATAAATTCGAACAGCTAAAGATAGATGGAATGGTGAAAGATGTAAAGAGACAGAGGAGTTGCAGAGAAAGTATGATATCTTTAATATCTATCGAAAAATCAAAGGCTTAACTGGTGAACGGAGAACGAAATCAAATGGACGTTTAATAGATCATCAAGGAAACGTTGTTATCGATACAGAAGAGAAACTGAAGATATGGCAAGACTATATTACAGAGTTATTTTCTGATGCAAGATCAGATCAGTCACAATGCTCAATAGTCTTGTTTGGGCCCTGTATTATCACTCATGAAGGGCGCATTGTAATAAAGCAACTAAAAAATAGAAAACTACCGGTCCCAATGAATTCCATTTGGAGTTTCTTAAGCTTTTAGATGAGGATGGGATTAAGTGGCTTACACTGATCTACAATAAAATATCGAATATCGAACAATTAGCCTCATAAGTCATCTTTTAAAAACATTTCTGAAAATCATTCATCGAAGAATATACAAGTTGTATGAAGAAAACACGGCAGCTACACAATTCGGCTTTCATGATGCCTTGGGAGCCAGAGGGGGATTGTTTTTTTATGCAGGTTTTGATTCATCGATGTAGAAACGTCAATTGCGACATATATTTCTGCCTGATCGACTACCAAAAGGCCTTTGATAGAGTCCAACATCACAAAATGGTCGAAATTTTGAGAGACCTTGGGCGAGATGGAAAGGAACTGCGGATTATTGGCAACCTCTACTGGAACCAGATGACATTTATTAAAGCAGAAGGGGAGCGCTCAGAAGCAATATCGATTAAGTGTGGAGTAAGGCAGGGTTGTGTTTTGTTTCCACCATTGTTTAATATATACTCTGAGCAAATCTTCAGAGAGGCACTGGAAGAGGCTGATGAAGGAATACTGCTTCATCGGGAGCGAATAAATAATATTCGTTATGCTGACTATATGGTGGTTATGGCTGATAACTTAAAGGGTCTGCAACATCTTATGACAAAAATAAACGACGTCAGTAATGGATACGGCCTCGAACTTAATATCAGCAAAATAAAGTACATGGTAATCAGCAAGTCTCCTGTTCCTGCTATCTTGTTGATGGTTAACAATCAATAAATTCGTTGCAGTATCGAAAAAGAAAAAGCTAGGTGGTTCCTCAAAATGACATCACTTTTCAAAAGCTCAGCAATAAAATTGAGCCCGAAAATTAAACTCGTAAGATGTTATGTCTTCAGTGTCCTTCTTTATAGCACGGAATCTTGGACGCTGCGTGAAGCCACTTCTAAGAAACTTAAAGCATTTAAATTACGGCTATATCGCCGAATTTTGAAAATTTGTTATACGGACCATATTACCAACGAGAGTGTCTTACGTCGTATGGACAAGAAACTGGAAATTATCGAAACTGTGAAAGTAGGGAAATTGGAGTATTTAGGACATATAATGAGAAATCCCCACAGATACGGATTACTACAGCAAATACTCCAAGGATAGGTATCTGGAAAAAGGGGACCAGGACGCAGACGTATTTCCTAGCTAAACAATCTGCGAAATTGGTTCTCAACAAATACTACCGCTCTTTTCAGAGCTGCAGTGGATAAAGTAATAATAGCCAGAATGATTGCCAACATTCGAATCGAATAGGCACTTTAAGAAGAAGAAGAAGAAGAAGAAAAAGAAGAAGAAGAAGTAACTGAAGAAGTGATGGTGAAGACGGTTTTGTTGTGGGATATTCCAAAGGTATTCCTTACACATATTCCTTCCAAGAATGACAAAATTTAAGAATTTAAATATTAGAGGGTTAAACACAAAAAAAGCATGCCTAGTAAAGCCCTCTTACTTTGGTCGTTCGAAACCGGCATTAAAACTCTAGGATCCCATTTTTTTTTCTGTGGGACCCTTAAAAAGGCCACAAACTACAGGCAAAGGCGAGAGGGTCGAAATACAAAGGTTGAAGAGTTTTACCTGACGCTGTGAAAAAGTGAATTCGAAATTGTGTGTTTGGTTAAATCATGACTGTCCGATAGAGTTGAGATTCGAATATTTTTAATGATTGGTGCTTCGTGTGACCAAAATGAGTAAGGGCATATAGCATATATATGTTTGCTCTCAATCAATAAAACTGTATTTATAATTTAAATCATAGGTACTTAAACTAGCATATTTTAGTCGTATTATAGAGGGAGCTATCTATCCGATGGTCCCGAGGAATGCCCATCATCCACCATTGGATGTTAGTTTGCATCTTGCTGTGGCAGATAGAAAGGGGAGGGTTTTCAGTTAATGAAAATGCAGAGAAACCATACTATTTTAAAAAAGCACGCACTATACTCTGATCATGACATGCTGATTGAAGTGAATTCGAGGGTTTCACAAATATTGATAAATTCTGTAATAATTTTGAAGGCATCTTTGTCGGCAATAATCGACAGAATCGTACCGTGCTCTAAACATAAAAATAGAAAATTTTTGTTTGATACAACAAAGATATCATAAGGAAACCTAAATATAAGCCTAATATTCATAAAAAAAAAACGATTTCAATATCGCTATATATATATATATATATATATATATATATATATATATATATATATATATATATATATATATATATATATATATATATATATATATATATATATATATATATATATATATATATATATATATATATATATATATATATATATATATATATATATATATATATATATATATATATATATATATATATATATATATATATATATATATATATATATATATTACATTTAAGGAATTGAAGGGAGGTGAATATAATGATTCATATTACCTATTTTTAATATATTTCTGATATCGGGAATTAATTGGGCATGATTCCAAGTTGTTTTGGAGGCCTGTGTGGCAAAAGAAGAATATCTGTGCTATTCCAGCCTATATGGGACTTGATGGTAGGATCGTGAGTACTCCTTAGAATATTGTGTACTCATGTGGGAAAAGTCGTGGTGGTGTTTATGAGCCTGTTTCATTCGGTATTGAATATTGGATATAAAAATGCTAATGATAATTTAATCAACTTAACGGTAGTTACAGAAGCTGATTTAGTAAATGTAACAAAAATATAACACCTAAAATGTCAAGGGACCCGGGCGATATTCTCAGTTTTTTGTAAAAGTCATGGCCAAATCATTAGAAAAAAATTTTAATTTAACATTGCGTGCCTTGAAAACTGGAAGATTAATAAAATATACCCAAAAGGGGTATGAGTCTGACACATGTAATTATAGATCAGTTTCCTTAATTTGTGGTGCTTTTGAACATTTTTAAGATGTCCTTCTCACTCTAAAACAGCACGGCTTTTTGAGGGGATGGTCAATTACCACCAATCTGAAACAGGTTGATGTGAGTTTTACCGACTTTTTTAAAACTTTTGAAAAAATAGGCCACAAAATTATTCTGACCAACCTCAGAATCTTCGGTTTGTCTGAGAGATTTGTGAATTTTTTCCAGTCGTGTTCGATAGAGATCTCAATATATTTGGGTTTAAAGCTCCTTCTTTTGGAGCCTCATCAGGAGTGCTTCAAGCTTCCTCCTGCGGCCCCTACTGCTTTTAATTTTTCTAAACGATATCTTTGAATTACAATTATATATATATATATATATATATATATATAGCTAGATATATTATATATATATATATACACATACTAACTAGATAATACAATGCATCATTACACAGTCAAGTGCTACCTACTCAAACCCTTCCTCCAGTCTACTCTGTCCTGAGTCATTTCTTCGTTCAAGTTTTGTTTTTCCATTGCTTTCCTCCTTCATTCCAGGAACGTCTAGGTCGCCTTCACTTCTTTTTTCCAGGAGGTTGTTAGCGAAATATTCTCTGTGGCCATCTATTCTCCGGCATTAAACGTCCAAACCAGCATAAACCGTGCATCTCAATTCTATCAACAATTGTCTCTTCTGCCTTCATCTGTGGTCTTATTTCACCAATAGGTATATGTGAAGCTTAGATATCTCGGCACTACGTCTCAGATAATCCATTTCTACTGCTTGTAATCTGCGCTTACCATCCAGATCTCACTTCCATAACAGAGAACCGACTCCACTATTGATTGACCTATTCTTTTCTTTGTTTTTCTGTGTATGTTTTTATCCCACCATAGGGAGTTGAGACGGACTATTACTGTGTGCGTAGAAGCCATTTAATATTTTTAGGTGATGATCAATACCGTATTCTATTAGTAATTATCCCGATTGATTGATAATATTTTCTCCATGTTGGCCTTTTACATCATGTTTTTATTTGGATTCAATTCTTCCAGTGAAGTCTCCAGTTAATACTGTTTCTTGGTGGCTTTTTGTTTTTTGCCATAACTCTTACAGTTATCAATTATCAAATATTTGCCGGTTGCTTAAACTTGTACTTACAGGTGGAGAGACTTGAGAATAAAAAAAAATAGAAGATGCTCTGAACAGACTTGATAATTGGTTGCTTAACGCTAGTAAGTGTAGAGTGATGACGTTTATAGAAATATTATATCCTTTGTTGTATGACTATTGTCCTGATTGAAGAATTTGCTTGACACTAAGTTAAGTTTTAATACTCAAACAGAGTAAACAAGAGAGGAAGCAAAACTAATGTTGAAATTTAACTTGGAGACTGTAAGTTGTTTGAGAGTACTGCTGCACTTAAAATCTTGTTTACATCGTTAGTGAGAAGCATATAGAAATTGATTCCTTAATATGGTCACCGATTTATAGTAAATATATATTAACACTGGAACAAATGCGAAGAAAATTTTTTAAAATACTTTTCTTTAAAGGGTGGAAGTGTGGAATAGACAATGTAACATTATTGCAGCGGTTTAATTTTGATAGCCTTTAGAAACACAGAGAATCTTATTTGATAATAGTCTTGTTTAAAATCGTTAATGGTAGTGTTGTTTGTCCTTCTTTGTTGGAAGAATTCAAGTCTTGCTCCCAGAAGTCATGGTAGATCGAGGAACTCTTTATATCTTTCAACAGTTACTACGTATTTTATGTTATGATTACTTTTGTACAAATACGTTCAGTTTGTAATCAAGGGGCACACTAATGGGATCTTGGTATGTGCTTTAAACAATTCGTTCGTAACATTGCGGATTCTTTGTAGTTTTATGAAATGATGCTGTGTTGTATCGGGAGTCAGTGCCATATGCACGTGTACTTGTGGTGCTGTTGTTTATTTGCATTGTAAAGTAGCGATTTATTGCTTTATACACCATAATTAATTATCTTATGTTGGATTCAGCTATCAATTAAAAAAAAATAATTCAATAGAAACTCCAACGCTCCTTTAAAACCAAAATTTTAATTCAGATATGTTGAGCACAGATTTGTTATCTCGGCACGTCACTAACTGAACTACATGGTTTCATTCCTTTTTTAGCTGTAGTGGTACTAAGGAAAAGTAACGATTTTTAGAAGGTCATCTCATACCAGTAGACATCTAAATGCCAGTTGTCACCATTTTCATGCCCAAGCACTATTTGTTATTAACTCAATTATATGTAGAGCTTCATTAATATTTCAAGAACATTCCACGAGTATACTAAAAGAAACCGATAAACTAACCAGTGCTCTAAAAAGTAATGAATATTATACTTTAAACGTTTATTCTGCTTTATAATCTTGGATATACCAACAGATAGCGAGGTTTTACGGTACTATAGACAAAACAGTTAAATTGCCTAAAAGATCCAACACTCACATAATCTTTCATGGCTTTAAGAATTAGAGACTTGAGATAATTAAAACGCCCAATTTCTTCACAAACGGAAGACCTCTCAAAAAATATTAGTTAACAAACCAGTAATCGAAAATATTTATTACTTCTTTATTGGAATGAAATTTGTGTCCTTTCAAATGTTTTTTAGTATTGCAAATAATTACTTCGTTATTTCGTTTGTAATAGTAATTCGTTAATTTTTTGCAAAAGTAACAGCGATTAGTGACCAGACATTGTCTTGCAAAAACAACTCTTTTAGACACTTTTTCTTGTGGTTTTTCTACAATTTTTTGGTGAAGTTTACTTAATAATGAAGAATAATACTTTCCAGATACTGTTTTGCAGTGTTCCAAGCAATCTGTAAGAAGTATCCCATCCTTGTAAAAAAAAACGGAAGCAAGAACTTTTTCTGTTGAGTTCTATAAACGAAACTTCTTAGAGTGGGGTGAATCACCACATTTTCACTTCTTCAACTGCTCTTTTATCTTTGCATGATAATGAGGAACCCATATTTCATTCATAGTTACCATTCGATGCAAAAACTTGATGAATCCTCTTCAAAATAGCTACAAATCAGCTGGAATATCTCAGTCGTTTTTGGTTGGCGATTAGATATTTAGTCGACAATTTAAAAACAGTTTTCAAATGTTCCAGAAAAATTCGTCGATTCTCTAAAATCATTTAATTCACAGCCTCGACATTTTTTTAAGTAGACACAGCACGATATTCATCGCTGATGTCGATTCTTTCTCTATTGAAATTCGCAACCAACTTTTTAGTATGATATAGGCAGGATATTGTTTCAACATACTAATCATGTCATCGTAAGTATCTTTAGCGAACGGTCTGTACAAAACTGCGTACTTTATTACTGATCGATATTCGATTTTATTAAAGTCACATTTTTTGTCGGTCATATCTCCTTGGAAATTTCTGCTATAAATAGCACAAAAAAATTTTGCCAACGAACCTTTGTGTACGTATTTAGTAGATATCAAGCTGCTATCTATAGCAAGCGTATTTGTTTTTGACAGTTGGATAACTAGTAGTAAACAAAATTAGAAATAGTGGGGGCCGCAGGTTGGAAGCTTGGAACATTCCTGATGAGGCTCCGAAAGAAGGAGATTTTAATCCAATATTGAGCTCGTTCTATCGAACACGACTGGAAAAAATTCACAAATCTGTCAGACAAACCGAAGATTCTGAGGTTGGTCAGAATGATCTTGTAGCCTATTTTGTCAAAGTTTTAGAAATGTCGGTAAAAAATCACATGAACCTGTCCCTTATGCTCAATAAAAATTGTACAAAGCATACCAGATTGATAATAGTTAACCACCCCCTCAAAACGTCGTGCTGTTTTAGAGGAAGAGGAGAAGAGCATCTCAAAAATTTTGAAAACACTACAAAATGATCTATAATTACCTCTATTAGACTTATTTCCCTTTTTAAATACTGGTCATATTTTTACTAATCTTCCAGCTTTCAACACAATGTTAACTTAAAAAAATTTTCTAATGATTTGACCATGTCTGAGTATCTTTCACAAAAAACTAAGAATATCGCCTGGGTTCTTGACATTTTAGGTGTTAATATTTTTGTTACATTTACTAAATCAGCTTCTTTAAATATCGGTAAGTTGATTAGATTATCATTAGCATTTTTTATATCAAATATTCATTACCGGATGAAACAGGATCATAAAAACACCAGCAGACATGATTACACAATATTCTAAGGAGTAGTCATATAATGGGCAGCTGGCACACAAATGAGACAATATGATGAGAGATGGAATAAAATAATTCAAAAATGGAGGCCATGGTTTGGACAAAGATCCAGAGGAAGGCCCCCAAACAAGATAGAAAGATGAACCTAAAAAGACAAAAAACGGCTGGTTTAGGATGGATCCGAAAAAACGCAGAAGGATGGAAAAAGGAAGGGAAGGCCTATGTCCGATACTGGATGGAAGAAGGCTTATAGATAAATAGATAGACGTCGTATAGATCGCCGAGAATGATAATAATCTTCAGAAGTTACAAAAACTATCTTCAGAAGTTACAAAAAAAATAACAAAAAACTTGGAATGTTAATATTAACAGCAAAACAAGAAGCATGGCAATATCTAAAACATTATTAATGTGTATCCTTGTTGATAAAAAAAATTGTTTAACAAGCAGTGAAGTTTTATCATAGAACAGTCTCATTCAGAATATGTTTTGAAAATGACACACGGAAAATATTGCTATCTCTACAGAAATGTCCTGCATAATTTTCCTTGTTATTATTACGAAGGTAACATTTTGAATGCAAGATAGATGAAGACAATAATAAATAGGCAATTGTATCGGCATAAAGAGGTAAGAACAAGAGGAAGAATGTGATAAATTAGATATCTACAACGCTGAAGAAACATGGTTAAAAAGTGCATGTATCTATTAGTGCTACACAAATAAGCTGACTCAATATCAGCAATATTTTAAGAAGATGAAAAGGAAATAAAACTTGCCAATACCAATATCCCTTCTATGAATGCAAAGTTAAACTTTTTTTTGTAATAATTACTTGGCTGCTGTGCTGATGAATTTTTCAAAAATTATTATTTGTACTTAAACTATAATGACAAAAAGAGAGTTACATACCTGCAAAAACTGCAAAATATACAAAATAGCGGCGAAGAAATTTGATGTTGTATAATGACATTTTTAGAAATTTTTAAGTAAGATTTAATTGAAATTAATTAAAAAATGTTTGAACTATTCATTATATATTCTAAACTATGTATCATCATCATGACAAGTATAAGACATATATCTACACAGGAAAAAATATTAAAAAAAAATAATTACTTATAAATAATAAATATAAATAAATATAAATTAAATAATAATATAAAATTGGTTAATTTATTAAAAATCTATAACATAGCAAACCCAGGTCATATTTAATTAAATAATAACCATAATAATATATATATAACGATCAACAACGAAACACTCGATAACATGCTCGACAAATATCTAGGCTTCCAACAAAGCACCAAACTAAACCACACTCACATCAAAACAGAGCTTCAGAACCGAATTCAAAAATAGACTGACGAAACTTTTACAAACAAAATTTAACTCAAAGGATCTCACTAAAGCCATCAACACGTTCGCCACACCTATACTCACAGATTCCATTTGGTCTCATCAAATGGACACACACAGACACAGAAAACATTCACATCCTTATACGTTCTCACTTCACCAAATACAGGAAATTACACCCCAACGCATGCAAAGAAAGACTTACCATCGAGAGGAAGGCAAGAGGAAGAGGCATCATAGACATAAGATCACTACACACAAAACAAATATAAGCACTTAGGAAATTATTTCACACCAAGCAAACCAGCCTCTATATAGCACCAGTAAAAGCAGACAAAAATTACACACCACTCGACTTATTCCGGGGCCACCCAGCAGACACACACAGACACACACAATTACAACAGGAAAAGATGAAAACGTGATCAGAAAAAACACTGCTACGGAAAACACAGATACCACATAAAACAAGACCACGTAAATAAGAAACAATCGTACATCTGGTTACAGGATGGGTACCTATTCCCTGAAACAGAAGGCTCCTTACTTGCCATCCAGGATAAAGTAATATTAACCAGAAAGTATCAAAAGCATATCATCAAAGACCCAACTATTTCAGAAGACAGATGCAGGTAAATGCCACCAGCAGACAGAAACGATTGAGCACATAACAAGCGGATGTAAAATATTTGAACCACAACAAAATAGTTCACCAAGCACTAGCCACAACATAAAACACATAGAAAACACAGATCCCTACTACAAATACACACCAACATTCATACTTGAAAATAAAGATTACTAGCTTTACTGGGACATCAGTATCCATACAGACAAAACAATCACCGCCAATCGACCCGATATTACTTTACAGTGCAAAAAAGGAAAAGTTACCTATTTAGTTGACATAGCTGTCCCCAACGACACAAACATTCAAACAAAATACACAGAAAAAATCTCCAAATACACAGACCTTGTAGAGAGAAATAAAAAGGCTATGGAAACAAGAAAAAGTCATCATTGTCCTCCTCATCATATCAGCCACAGGCCTTACACCAATAACATCCACACCATAGTTTAGTACAATTAGGACTCAACAGAAACATACACAAAAACATTCAGAAGTCAGAAATTTTGAAAACATGTAACAATGTCAGGTCGTTGCTTAATACACAATGGTAATAGCGTTTGTATTGACTTGGCTTGGGCCCGTCAGCCAAACCTGGAACCACATTGACCAAATGTGAGAAAGTAGAACTTTTTTGTGACAATATATAATTAAAATTAAATATGTCACTTATTCTTTACCGACACTACATTGTATTAAAAATGGAAAAGATGTATTACTATTATTAATTTTATTATATTTCTTGTACAACAATTGTCTGATAATATTTGAGTTAATAGCTTATTTTTAATTTCCAGCCAGAAAACTAAGAAGTCTTCTTGAACCAATATTTTTTTTTAAAATCCTGATTTCCATGATGCAGTTTTCTTGTATTTTATTTAAAACATGGTGGCATTGTAGTAACTTCAAATATTGATGCATCTGTTCCTTTGTCTTCTGTTTTTAATGTCCACTAATTTCGATTTCTAGATATTTGGACACCTTGTTAGGTTATATACCATCATCCAAAATGAAGATATCAATTAATAAGCGAAACTTTGTTTCTTTACTGTGCAGCACTATATTAGGACGGCTTGATGGTAATAGGCGTGATGACAGTAACAATGAATCACCGATATTATGACTTTAAATAATGAAATAGATTAAAAAGTTTCTTAAAAATT
The DNA here is from genome assembly GCA_019049505.1 of Pachyrhynchus sulphureomaculatus. Taxonomy (NCBI): domain Eukaryota; kingdom Metazoa; phylum Arthropoda; class Insecta; order Coleoptera; family Curculionidae; genus Pachyrhynchus; species Pachyrhynchus sulphureomaculatus. The sequence goes on from CM032452.1 coordinate 41,588,526, forward strand.
GTTCTTATTTTTGTAATAAAAGTGAGATTGATATTATTTTTGTTAAAATAAAAATGCAAAATACAGCAATCCGCCATGTGATGTGGAACACCAATAAAGCGAATGACGTCACGCCTAAGTAAAACATTATTTCAGTCGAACTTCTCTTGTGCTAACGATAATCTCTGCACCGTTTATCAATTAATTTGTGGTTTTAAACTATCGAGGTGCCTAGTTTTTGTTACAAAAACTAGAACCAAGAAACGTTAGCGATGAAAGACGGATTTATCAAGGCAAATAGCTTTAATTTACCTAGAATTGATTTGTTAATGCTTGGAGAGTTTCTTGCATCAAACAAGGACTTTTGCTCAGCAGAATTTAGAAATATCAAAATTTCTATGTAAGTATATAAATAATCTGTATTAAAACTACAATTTAAAACTCAAAAACTGATAAAAGCTGCACTTTATTTCTACGTCATGGTTTTATTAGTTTTAGGTTAGGTTATGATTTTTATGAAAATGTTGTTGTATACTGAATATAATTCTCCATATCATTTGGCAACTGGAACAAGAATAAAGTATCCATTAAATAAACAGTAGTGAATGATAACATTAAAGAAATAAAACCTAATCCCAATAGTGATGTGACTATCTAAAGGGTATTATTTAGATAATAACAATTTCTCAAACAAGATTATTACGACACATCCCATTTATAATAATAAAATATTAAGTTAAAATTTATATCAAAATGGTCTTCAAAACAGAAATAAATTGACAGAATTTGGAGAAATAACTGCTGGGTCTCGCCGTGCAAGAGTTAGCCACGTATTTCTTATTGTTTTCTTGTTTGGACGTAAACAAAGACTTGTTAGGAGTTTTTATCGATGTGTTTTTACACTGAGGGACCACACCACTTATACACTTTAGAATTCATTTTAAACACACAAAATAACAAAATGATTGTATAGACACTGTATACTTTACTGTTGTTGACATGGAGTTTACAAAGGCGTGACGTCACGAGCAGACGTCATCTGCGAGCGTTTTGGCGTAAAATTCAAAATTAGTTTAAAAAAGGCCAATTTTATGCTAGGAAACCTGTAGTTTCTCCAGAAATATATATTTTTTTGGAAATAGTAGTTCCGTGAGAACATCGTGGAATAGTTTTTCAAAATTAGTTGCGAGATATTTATATATTCCATGAGATTGTTTTAGATTCTGAAATGTCGATGATCGCCTTTGGGTGATACTAATATCATTTTTCAACTACTGCGATCTTCATCTATCTGTACATGGTCTAGTGAACAAATATAGTCTATGTGTATATGCATTTGGAGCTAGATCTATCCATCCTGCTATCGCCTGGCTTACATATTCGTTCATCATAATACAACAATTTGACATTTTGAATAGTGTTTAATATTAGGTGGCTAATATTAAACACTCGGTTTCACGTTTATGTTTAGAACTGCACAGCTACAATATTGTAAAATCTTTCTCAGTTGTTGGCCTGTTTAGAGCTCCAAGGAATTCCCCATGTAGTTGTTTACCTTCAAGTATGCAAATTCCTTGCATTGTTTTAGTTAATTATTGCAGCTGGATGTGAATTTATGTTATACAAAAGGACAAATATATCCTTGATTGTCCCAGCTTATTATTATTATTGTTCTTCTTTCTCACATTTGGTCAATGTGGTTCCATTTTTGGCTGACGTGCTTAATGGTATTTCTTACAAGTAACTGTTAAAAGTAGTTTTGCTTGAAATTTGGAGAAATAATATGTTTTAACATCATTCATTCATTGCTTCAATATAAAGATGGTTTGCCACGCCATATTGTCATAATTAATTGTAATAGTTTCTGATATTTAACACGTAAAAGATAGGAATCCATACTTTTCGATAAGAGGCATGCGTTTTTTAACAATTTTTGTTGTAGGTGCATTAAAAAGTAAAAAGTTACAAAAAAATATATACATAAAAAAATTACTTTGCTTTCGTTTGTTAAAATATGAATATTAGTTTTTGCAAAAATATTAGATAAATATTACTTTTTCGTGTATTTTATAAAGGGAATTGTCGCTATGACAACGTAGTTTAAAGGAGACTGCTCGCGCAGTCCGTCCTTTCAAATTTTGAATCACATATATACATTATACTGATAGACTTTCCTTTAAAAAATACTAGAATAAACGCGTACATCGCACGCGCATTAATTCAGTTATCAATACTTAATGATTGATATATTTTTAATAAACAATCTAAAGTATCGTTTTAAATTAATTGTACATAATTTTTAATGTATATTATGAAAAGTATCTAGGTTATTATAAATAACACGCGACTGCGTTCAACAGGAAGCAAGCGAGAAGCTACGTTGCCACATTCATTATACCCTGAAAACCAAATTACTTCACGTCTTTCTCTAACATATTGATCTCTCTGTCTTCTTGTAAGAAATACTTTAAACCAAATCAGCACAAACGCTATTAACCATTGTGTATTAAGGAATGACCTGACAATGTTATATGTTCTCAAAATCACTGACTTATGAATGTTTTGTGTATGTTTGTGTCCTTATTATTTTGGTGTAATGTTGTTGGTGTAAGATCTGTGGCTGGTATGATAAGGGGGACAATGATGATTTTTTCTTCTTATTTTTGTAGCAAGGTCTGTGTAATTGGATATTTTTTCTGTATATTTCGTTCTGATGTTTGTGTTGAGGACAGCTATGTCAATTAGATAGGTGATTTTTCCTTTTTTGTATTGAATAGTAATATTGGTTCTATTGGCGGGGACTGTTTTTTCTGTATGGATATTAATGTTCCAGTAGAGCTTGTAATCTTTATTTTTAAGTATGGATGTTGGTGTATAATTGTAGGAGGGACATGCGTTTTCTATGTTGTGGCTAGTGCTTGGTGAAGTACTTTTGCCACTGAGTCATGTCTGGCTGTGTATTTCGTTCCTGCTAATATTTTTAATTGTTATATGTTCGATCATTTTTTATGCTGGTGGCATTTTCTGCATCTATCTCCTGTAATAGTTGGGTCTTTTGATGATATATTTTTGGTAGTTTCTGGTTAATATGACTTTATCCTGAATGGCAAGTAAGAAGCCTTCTGTTTCAGGGAATAGCTCCCCATCCTGTAACTAAGTGTATGATAGTTTTTTATTTATGTGGTATCTGTGTTTTCCGTGGAGTCTTTTTTTTCTGACCAAGTTTTCAACTTTTCCTGCTGTAATTGGGTGTGATTGTGTGTGTCTGCTCGGGATAAGTCGAGAGGTATGTGGTTTTTGTCTACTCTCACTGCTGCTGTATAGAGGCTGGTTTAATTGGTGTGAAAGAATTTCCGAAGTGATTGAATTTGTTTTATGTGTAGTGATCTTATATATGATTCCTTTTCCTCCTGCTTCCCTGTCGATGATAAGTCTTTCTTTGCATGCGTTTGGGTATAATTTCCTGCCTTTGGTTAATTGAGAACGTATAAGGATGTGAATGTTTTCTATGTCTGTGTGTCACCATTTGATGATTTCAAATAAATATATGAGTAGTTATTATTTATACAAAAAAGTTATTTTTTCTTACATTTGGTCAATGTGGTTCCACGTTTGGTTGACGGGCCCAAGCCAAGTCAGCACAAACACTATTACTATTCTGTATTAAGGAATGACCTGACAATGTTACATGTGCTCAAAATCACTGACTTCTGAATGTTTCTGTGTATGTTTGTGTTGAGTTCTAATTGTACTAAGTGTGGTGTGAATGTTATTGGTGCAAGACCTGTGGCTGACATAATGAGGGGAACAATGATGATTTTTTCTTGTTTCCATAGCCCTTTTATTTCTGTTTTTTTCTGTGTATTTCGTTTAGATGTTTGTGTCGTTGGGGACAGCTATGTCAATTAGATAGGTGACCTTTCCTTTTTTGCACTGAAAAGTAATGCCCGGTCTATTGACGGAAACTGTTTTATCTGTATGGATATTGATATTCTAGTAGAGCTTGGAATCTCTATTTTCAATTATGGATGTTGGTGTGTATTTGTAGTAGGGATCTGTGTTTTCTATGGGTTTGTATGTTGTGACTAGTGCTTGGTGAACTACTTTTGCCGCTGAGTCATGTATGGCTGTGTGTTCTGTTCCGGTTAATATTTTACATCCGCTTGTTATGTGTTCGATCGTTTATTTCTCCTGGTGGCATTTTCTGTATCTGTCTTCTGTAATAGTTGGGTCTTTGAAGATATGCTTTTGGTAGTTTCTATGACTTTATCCTGGATGGCAAGTAAAAAGACTTCTCTTTCAGGGAATAGCTGCGCATCCTGTAACCAGGTGTATGATTGTTTTGCATTTACGTGGTCTTGTTCTATGTGCTATCTGTGTATTCCGTGTAGTGTTTTTTCTGACCACGTTTTCATTTTTTCCTGTTATAATTTGAATAGTTATTATTATTATCATTTATGTTTTTAATCAATTTAAGAGAACAAACTACACTCTGCACCTTCTTTGCAAGTAAATCAGTCAAGATACAGCAAGTTGGTATCTTCTTCAGATTTTATAGGAATACATGAGAACGTATTTCTAAAACTCGGGCAATTAGGACCACCGTTGTTACTAAAAAACATGGGAACCTCTTCTTCGTTATTTTATAAGAAGTGCTATATCAGGTTTGTTGGCCTACAAACACCTTGGAGTCGAAACAGTATAACAAAATTTCAGTTAATACGACGCCTGTTATTTCTTACTACCGACCAGATCTCTCCCGGAAGATACGGCAATCTGGAAATCTCATCAATACCATATGAATATCTAAGATGGCAATATAGGACAAGCAATGCTGCATTGTGACGAGTACACTTAATGTCAGCTAAGATGATCAATCGACTAGGGTACAATAAATTTTCACCATCACACCATTCTGATAAGTAAGTACAAATCCGTCAGTTCGGATGCAAAAAAGGTAAATTTTTATGATAGTTGCAGCAAATCGATACTTGTGTAAAGCCCTCCATGTTGGGCTTTTCTGTAGGCTCTCTGTAAAATTGTTGTTGTTTTCTATTTTAATAACTCTTAAATCTTGACAGTTCTAAATCTAGGATCTTAAGCTCACCATTTTGTTGTCCGATGACGTCCCTTGACTTTACCCTCAGACTAATTCTTTTCACTGCACCTTCCACAGTTCAAAACAGAAAGGCTTCTTCTACGTTGCGTTCATAGATCATCTCTAGAAGTGAATCGGAACTTATTTCAATCTTGCACAGACCCGCTACAATCTGAGTATCCTCTAACTTTAACGTGAATCGAATATTCGAGAAACAGATGATCGAAAATGAAGAACTAAATTCACGTGTATGATTTTACATGTGGTAACACCCAGGACGTTCAGTTTTTCTTTCGTTCTCTTTACCTTTCCGAAGGAATAGCGAAGTACCGGTATAGCCAGCATACTGGTAGCAACAACTTTATTACGTCCTGAGAGTTCTGACGGACTGATCTTCTGTTGTCGTTTCCTATAACTACTGCAAACGACAGTTTAATAATTACTGTATCATACATGCGATGTTTTGCGATTTATGTTTCAGAATTCACACACAATTCTCTGTACTGTTCTAACAAAATGAAGTAAAAATTTATTATATTTCCCAGAGATGAATATTTCGAGTTTTTTTCCTGTTTTTTCTTATGAATAAGTGTAATAAAGTGCCCCCACAAACAACAATTTTTGAACAGACCACTTAGCACCCTGATAAAGAAAATGAAATATTTTCGAAAGCTTGGCGTAGCTAAAAAGGTGTCCAAAACTTTATATATATATATATATATATATATATATATATATATATATATATATATATATATATATATATATATATATATATATATATATATATATATATATATATATATATATATATATATATGTATATATATGTATATATATATATATATATATATATATATATATATATATATATATATATATATGCATATATGCCCGAAGCTAATTTCGGAAGAGGAATTGATGGTGATTGACTCTACAACATTGTCTTATCATGTAGTAATTACAAGACAAGAACTGGATATTCATGAGGTATAAGAATATATAAAACAATTCAGTTATTTGAACAAGCGAGTTTTCGTAAACGATCTTATACCTGTGACTACCATATATGCATTAACTTTCTCTCAAAAAGAAAATGGGTAGGAATGCGGGTGTGGGCGTGGGTGTGGATGTATGTGTGTGTGTGTGTGTGTGTGTGTGTGTGTGTGTGTGTGTGTGTGTGTGTGTTTTGTGTGTGTGTGTGTGCGTGCGTGTGTGTGTATGTATGTGTGTGTGTGTGTGTGTGTGTGTGTGTGTGTGTGTGTGTGTGTGTGTGTTTGCGTGTACATGTGCGTGGGTGTGTATATATACAAGTGTGTATGTGTGTATGTGTGTGTGTTTCTGCGCGTGTGTATATATGCGTGTGTGTGTGTGCGTGTATAAAATGCTCGTCCATGTTTATTAAGCAAAGAAAACAGGAACAACCAATGAAAACAAATAAATAGAAGAATATACGTATATATATATACATATAAATATAATATATATATATATATATATATATATATATATATATATATATATATATATATATATATATATATATATATATATATATATATATATATATTATATATATATATACGAGGCTGGTTTGAAAAGTCCTTGCAAAAATAAAAACTACTTATGTGTTTGGGGTAAACCTTTTTTATTTTTCGACATAGTCTCCTTTTAGGCTTATACACTTCGTCCAACGATGTTCTAGTTTGTTGATTCCTTCCGAATAATAGGATTTGTCCAAGTCTGCAAAATATCCATTAGTGTCTGCAATCACCTCCTCGTTTGAATAAAATCTTTGTCCCGCTAGCCATTTCTTCAAATTGGGGAACAAATAGTAGTCCGAGGGAGCCAAGTCTGGAGAATAGGGGGGGGATGTGAAACGAGTTGGAATCCTATTTCCATTAATTTTGCGACCACAACTGCTGAGGTGTGTGCTGGTGCGTTGTCGTGATGGAAAAGGACTTTCTTGTGGGCCAATCGCGGGCGTTTTTCTTGCAGCTCGGTTTTCAAACGGTCCAATAACGATGAATAATATTCACCTGTAATAGTTTTACCCTTTTCCAGATAGTCGATGAGGATTATCCCTTGCGAATCCCAAAAGACAGTCGCCATAACCTTTCCGGCCGAAGGAACGGTCTTCGCCTTTTTTGGTGCAGATTCCCCCTTGGTAACCCATTGTTTAGATTGTTGTTTGGTCTCAGGAGTATAGTAATGTATCCATGTTTCATCCACAGTGACGACACGACGCTTAAAGTCCTCGGATTCTTCTGGAACAGCTGCAAACCATCCTTGCAACACTTCACACGATTCCGTTTTTGGTCAAGCGTGAGCAATCGCGGCACCCATCTTGCGGATAGCTTTCTCATGTCCAAATGTTTATGCAAAATATTATGTACCCATTCAGTCGAGATGCCCACAGCACAAGTAATCTCACGCACCTTAACTCTTCTGTCATCCATCACCATATCATGGATTTGATCAATGATTTCTGGAGTCGTAACCTCCACAGGCCGTCCAGAACGTTCAGAGTCACTTGTGCCCATATGGCCAGTCCGAAAATTTTGAAACCACTTATAAACTGTTCTAATCGAAGGTGCAGAGTCACCATAATGTTTATCAAGCTTCTCTTTAGTCTCCTGAGGCGTTTTGCCTTTCATAAAGTAATGTTTAATCACCACACGAAATTCTTTTTCTTCCATTTCTTGAAAATCACTCGACTTCCTTGATTCACACGAATGCCAAACACAAAGAAATAGACCAATATGGCTGAAACTTGGTGTGCGTTCATTCAAGAGATGCTACTATCTAAACAAGACCTCGAGACGCGCCGGTGGTGCCATCTCTCGGACTTTGCACGGACTTTTCAAACCAGCCTCGTATATGTATGTAGTAGTGGTTTTTCTGGTATCTCGTGTTAACTTAAAGTCTCCTGATGGACAGTTTTGATGACGGTTTGATGGAATCTCTTCCATCCTTTTCAAAGCGTTGATCACTAGACGGTATCTTGGAGATGTATATATACTTGACAGAACCTGATCTGGAATGAAATAATTTGCCAAGGACTGTGTTTCCAACCGAGTGCCATTTACAGCAATTCGAGACCAACGTGAGTCACCTTTTTCGCACACGTGTCGTTCCTGTAGCACTTTAGGCATTTCTCTGCAGCACGTATGCATTTTTCTGACAAAAATTCTGTTTTGTTTATCTAATTAATTGGAACTATGAGAAAACTTGTTTAAATAAATATTTGAAATAACCACGTTATAATCAGCCGCAGCTCGCTAAATTAAAATCAAATCAATAATTTTCGGGCATACTTTATAATCTGTCACTTGTTGCTAGTAATTTTGCAGTGGGTTTTCAAAGTAGTATTAAAAATGAGCTAGAGAAATTGTGAGACTCCATTTCAAATTCGAAAGATCATAATTGATTTGTGGAAGGATTGAAAATTGTACAGAAATATAGGAAAAATTGTTAAAAAGTCGCATGCCTCTGTTCAGTACATTGTAAACCAGTAAAAATTAACGGATTACTATAAAATTCAACCACGCTCCGGTCGTCCCAAGAAACTGACTCCACATGAAGAGGCCAGTATTGTTAGACAAATAATTATAAATCTCAAGAAAAGTGCACCAAAATTAAAAGAAGGAGTACGGGAACTATTTTAGAATAATGTTTGTCTAAAAACAGTGAGAAATTGTTTACACAGGGCAGGCTATAAGGGGTGTGCAGTCCGGAAGAAGTTGGTGATTTCTGAAGCTAATCGCATTACCATGGATCAGCAAGTCTATCTGAAAATTTTGAAAGACAATTTAAAAGAAAGTGTCCAAAAATTAGCACTCGGAAAACGATACATTTTCCAAGAGGACAATGATCCGAAACATACCGCAAACTTGGTGCGAAAATAGATAATCCATAATGTGCAACAGCACCTTCATACACCTCCGCAATCACCCGATGTTAACTCCATGGGAGAAACTTAAACGGCGCGTTCGCAAACATAATGTTTCAAATAGAGAAAAATTAAAAAACAGAATATTGAATGAATGGGAAAACATTCTAGCAGAAGTTTCTAAAAAGCTGGTTGCAAGCATGACAAAAAGGTTACAGGACATTATCAAGGCCAACGGCGGTCCCACTAAACATTATTTTAAACGAAGTTGTTATTTTCCGCTAAATTCCGCCATACTATTATGGTAATTGTTAAGTGTATGGAAATTTTTTGGACATTAATTTTGATTACATATTTATAACAATGATGGAACTTCTAAATAAAATGTTCCGTAGTTGTTTTTAATATTAATCCTTGTTGGTTAAGTTTCAAATATTAATTTAAACATGTTTTCTCATAGTTCCAATTAATTAGTTAAACACAACAGAAAAATATTATAGAAAGCAGGTGGTTTATGGAGACTTTTTAGACGGACTATATATGGTTTTAAAAAAATATAGATTTAAATGGTTAATGTTCTAGGTTTTTTAGCATGTCTAGTTTTTACATTTTATTTGTTGACCTTCACAGTATCTAGTATTGTTAGTAGGTTCAAAGTGACATTAAAAAGAAGAATAATTATTCATTGTTTTGTAGTTTTTCTCTTGATGAAGTTGTCGGTGTACAACGAAATATAGAGAACTGAATGACGAGTGAGAAGTTTTACTGACTGACCGCATTCCCAATACTAATATAACAAAAATTGTTATAAAATACATATAAAATATATATATATATATATATATATATATATATATATATATATATATATATATATATATATATATATATATATATGTATATACATATATATGTATATATATATATATATATATATATATATATATATATATATATATATATATATATATATATATATATATATATATATATATATATATATACTAGCCGTGCCCGCGGCTCCGCTCGCGTGGACTTGATTCACTAATACCGTCACTGCTTATTCCTTATGTTACCTAACGTAATAAAATATCTGCCATTATTTCCCCTTATCTTCCATTATTTCTTCTTATCTCTCATTATCTCTACATAATTTCCATTATCTAGGTTTATTTCTGCTCATCTCCCATTATTTATCCTTATCTCCAATTATTTCTCCTTATCTCCCAATATTTCTCCCATTATCTAGGTTTATCTCGACTTATCTCGCAATATTTCTACTTATCTCCCATTATTTCTCCTTATCTCACCATAACTCCCAATATCTTATCTCTGCTTATCTCCCATTGGTTCTCCTTATCTCGCATTATTTATACTTATCTCCTATTATCTCACCTTATCTCCCATTATCCAGGCTTATATCGAATTATATAAAACATATGTCTAAATTTATAACAACACTTAAATCAGATAAGCGGTTCTCAAGTGATAAGCGCACTAACGGACAGACAGACAGAGACGTTGCATTCTATATATATTATTATCTCTACATAATTTCCATTATCTAGGCTTATCTCTGCTCATCTCCCATTATTTCTCCTTATCTCCCATTATTTCTCCTTATCTCCCATTATTTCTCCTTATCTCCCATTATCTTACCTTATCTCCCATTATCTAGGTTTATCTCCACTTATCTCGCAATATTTCTCCTTATCTCCCATTATTTCTCGTTATCTCCCATTATATCACCATAATTCCGATTATCTTATCTCTGCTTATCTCCCATTATTTATACTTATCTCCCATTATCTCACCTTATCTTCCATTATCTAGGCTTATATCGAATTATATAAAACATATGTATAAATTTATAAAAACACGTAAATCGGATAAGCGGTTCTCAAGTGATAAGCGCCCTAACGGACAGACAGAGAGACGTTGCATTTTATATATATTATATTCTTTGCAACATGATATTGTTTCATATTTAAAGGTTAAGGCAGTGTATTGCAACGCGCTAACGGTAACCTTTTTCCGACTTGATTCGCTATTATCGTCACTGCTGCTGGATAGACAGACAGGCAGAGAGACGTTGCATTTTATATATATTATAGATAGAAGATTATAGATAACCTGGCCAGACAACAAATGTATGAATTAAAAAAAAAACACGTAAATCGGATAAGTGGTTCTCGAGTGATAAGCGCACTAACGGACAGACAGACAGAGGTACGTTGCATTTTATATATATTAGAGATGTAATAAAATATATATCTATTACCTGGTCAGAGAACATATGTATGAATTTAAAAAATCACGTAAATCGGATAAGTGGTTCTCGAGGGATAAGCGCACTGACGGACCGACAGGCAGACAGAGAGACATTGCATTATATATATATATATATATATATATATATATATATATATATATATATATATATATTTATTGTAGATATAGATTATTATTATTATTATATAACGTAGCCAAAGAATATATGTATGAATTTAAAAAAAGACACGTAAATCGGATAAGTGGTTCTCGCCTGATAAACGCACTAATGGACAGACAGACAGATAAAGAGACATTGCATTTTATATATATTATAGATTATAGATTGTAGATATTCTCTGCTACATAATATTGTTCTATATTTAATGGTTTAGACTATGTTTTGCAAGGGAACGCGCTAGTGGCAAACTTTTTTCCGACTTCATTCACTATTATCGTCACTGCTCATTCCTTATGCTACCTATCGTAATAAAATATAGCCTATAAACTGGCCAGAGAACATATGTATGTTTTAAAAAAAAAAGTAAGTAAATCGGATAAGTGGTTTTCCAGTGATAAGCGCACTAACGGAGAGACAGACAGACAGACAGACAGACAGACAAAGAGACGTTGCATTTTATATATATTATAGATATATATATATATATATATATATATATATATATATATATATATATATATATATATATGTATATACATATATATATATATATATATATATATATATATATATATATATATATATATATATATATATATATATATATATATGTATATATATATATATATATACTTAAGAATTTTCTTGAACCATCAATTTATATTTGTTTTCAATTCTTGGGCTTTGGGTTCGTTTTATGAATATTTGGTATTTAAATTAAACTTAAATTGACGTTTCGCCCTTTGGTTTAGAGCATTTTCATTTTTTTCTTTATTTCTACAAATTATACAAAATATAAAATATAAAAATATAAAAATAATTTACATTTAGGTACACTAGTACAATACAAATTATTTAACACACACAACCATAAACTATTTACATAAATTCTTAGTTCTATCTTTAAAAATTAAAATCACATGGGACCTACCTTGAATCTCACATATTTTATTTACTACTGACAAGTCGTAGTGGCATTCTTATCGAGTGTAGATTTTATTTTGTATTATTGATCCGCAATTTTTTTTTTTTTTTTGTTTGTTTTTTGAATATTAAGCAGGTAGTCTTTTTGTTAATATATTAAGGATGAGTATACACTTTAAAATATTACCTTATTAAATTTGTATAAATATGGCTAATTCCTTTTATATCACTTTTATCATTCACTGTAAATTTCTCATTTTTTTTAATTTCGATCATTTCGTTTATTGCAAGTTTTCCAATATTAATGTCCCTGTTTAAAATCTTTGTTTCATTAAAGTTGAAGTCATGTCCAAGTTCCGTTGTGTGTTTATGAAGTGCCGTTGTTGCATTTTTTGTATACTTGTGTCCATTGAGTCTGTTTTTTAATAATTGGGTCGTCATACCAATATAATGCATTGAGCAATCTGCACAAGGTACCGAATAAACTACGTTGGATTGGTTCATGGTTGGTACCTGGCTTTTCAAGTTTGTAAATAGTGAGCTTAGTTTGTTCTGCGTTTTGTGACAAACAGTTATGTCATATTTTTTTAGAGTGCCCCCTAGTTTTTCTGATAAATCGCGTGTATAAGGTAGTGGGAGAAATTTGTTCTGATTTTGTTCTTTGGTTTCCTCTTTTTGATTTTTTTATTATAGAATTTGTAGGTTCTTGTTCTTATTGTTTGGTTGATGTCTTTTTCTCTAAATCCATTTTGTATTAACACTGATTTCATTTGATTCAGTGCTTTCGGTCTTAAATTTGGTGAAGTCAGCGCTATTGCCCGGTCTGTTAAACCGACAATAACACTTACCTTTTGTGCCTTTGTGTGATTAGAGTAGAACACACAACGGAACTTGGACATGACTTCAACTTTAATGAAACAAAGATTTTAAACAGGGACATTAATATTGGAAAACTTGCAATAAAAGAAATGATCGAAATTAAAAAAAAATGAGAAATTTACAGTAAATGATAAAAGTGATATAAAAGGAATTAGCCATATTTATACAAATTTAATAAGGTAATATTTTAAAGTGTATACTCATCCTTAATATATTAACAAAAAGACTACCTGCTTAATATTCAAAAAACAAACAAAAAAAAAAAAAAAATTGCGGATCAATAATACAAAATAAAATCTACATTCGATAAGAATGCCACTACGACTTGTCAGTAGTAAATAAAATATGTGAGATTCAAGGTAGGTCCCATGTGATTTTAATTTTTAAAGATAGAACTAAGAATTTATGTAAATAGTTTATGGTTGTGTGTGTTAAATAATTTGTATTGTACTAGTGTACCTAAATGTAAATTATTTTTATATTTTTATATTTTATATTTTGTATAATTTGTAGAAATAAAGAAAAAAATGAAAATGCTCTAAACCAAAGGGCGAAACGTCAATTTAAGTTTAATTTAAATACCAAATATTCATAAAACGAACCCAAAGCCCAAGAATTGAAAACAAAATATATATATATATATATATATATATATATATATATATATATATATATATATATATATATATAATTTACATTTTAATTTATCTTTATTTTTTTTGGTTTCAAACCTTTCAATTTCAACTTCCTTCTCTTCTTTTGACGAGGGGGGAGGGTGAGGAGAGGAGGTTCATATTAATTGCTAGTCTATACTAACTTTGTCTGTTAATTTTTTCTATATGTTTTTTAGTGTATTACGGTACTCTGAATAAGTTGATAATCATCCACTAGAATGATAATAATAGAAATATTTTTTAAAACATCTCCAATCGCAAGTTTAATTTCTAATTGTGACTGGGTGTAACGTAATAATAGAAATTAGCAATGCAATAAGTTAAAGTTAATTTATTAAAAATAAAGCTTTTTTTGTAATCTATATACTTATCAGCGTACGTATTATCGGATTGTTCCATAAATAAGTTTAAATTTGTTCGGCTGATTGCCAGAAAGCATTGGGCGGGAGAGACAAAGTGATTACACAAGGGGATGGAAGGCGTTTTTTATTGTGATGAATTTAGCAGCTGCAGAACATTTTATATTCGTACATATAAGGAATATCCTAAGGTTTCTTACAGAAACAAACAAGATACAAAAAAATGATATACAGTGCCCATCAACAAAGTTGGAAAAATTGCTTCAAAGAAGCCGTTGTAAAAAGATTATCATGTGGTATAGTAATGTGAGAGTTAGAACATAATCAAATCTAAATTTTATAAATTAGAAAATAGTTTAAAGAAAAGTGGACAGTTCTCGTGACGATAACAATTTGTAAGCTAAGAAAGAAATTTTCGTACCCCCCTTGCATCGTAAAGTTATTTTCTGTACAAAAATATTCATTTCTTCCCTAGTATATACGTCTCTCATTCCCTTCCCCATAAATATTTATACCCAAATTTGTTTATGATCTCCACAAAGAACCATGAAAAGTTACCATGCAACTATTAAAACCTTACAAAATTTATCGCACCGCACTCCTTTTACACTCTTCCCCTAATGTCGTATTGCCCAAAAATTATAGGTTCCTTTCTTATCTCAAATATTATAGGTACACCAAATTGGCTCTTGATATCTTAATTCGTTCAAAAGTTATTACTCCAAAAGTCAGTCAGACAAACAGCCAGACCGATGGAAATGAGTGGAAATGTTTTTCTTTGATATAAGAAACTGGAATATGTAGAAAAATAAAAACCTCGGAGAATGATTTTTTAACCTTACACACAAATAAAAATTTCTTTAAAAATATCAAGACTCCTCGATTTTTCGAACCAAAAAAAACGAGAATGGCGTATCAGCCTGTTATCGGTACTATACAAAATCCTCACTAGAATCATAATAACACATGGGCTGAAAAGTCCCGGGCCTAACAAAGAAAACACGGTTTTTTTGGTTCAAAATTAGCTTTATTCATCAACGTAATCTCCATCAAGAGCAACGCAATCATTCCAGCGCCGCTCTAACAATGGCCAAACACTGCTCAGAATCATCAACACGTTCTTGTTTTTGATAAACAGTGAGCAAACGCGGCACCCACTTTGAACAGAGCTTTCTCATAGTCAAATGCTCATGCAATATAAAGCCAACACGTTCTTTTGATATCTTTACGATGTCAGCTAACTCACGCAACTTCACTTTTCGATCATTCAAAACGATTTTATGGATTTTTTTGATGTTTTCTGGTGTTACCGCCTCATTTGGACGTCCACTGCGTTCTGCATCATCGGTGTCTCTACGACCACGTTTGAAATCAGCAAACCAACGTTTTATTGTTGTTTCTGATGGAGCGGAGTCCCCATAACACTTTTCAAGCCATTGCTTCGCTTGAACGGTATTTTTTCCCATCAAGAAGCAGTGCAAAATTAAAACACGAAATTGTTTTTGATCCATTGTTTTGAAAATAACAAAAGTAGCGTCACTCTTAGCACAATAACTCACAAACTAATGAATAGAATATCATGAAATTTTAACAGCTGTCTTTTGAAGGTTAGTATTAACTGAAAAAAAGGTGACTGCAATAAAAAATAGCGCCATCTATGTGTTAGGCCCGGGACTTTTCAGCCCATGTGTTATATAGATCAGGGGTGCTCAAACTTGAACTGCTGGCGATCTACCTCAATATTGTTAGACTACGATCGATCGACTCTGAAAGGCTGCAAGTAAGTGTGATGCAGAATTGTCGTCTAGGTAGGGTGTATCGTGGCATAGATATTAGTTTTCCGCACAATATGCATTTTTTTAGTCAAGGTAAGTGTAGGTCTGCTCTAAAATGTCAAGGAAAAATTGCGAGTTTATTGGTTCTTACAAAACAAACGAGTTCTAGTGTCTAAACTTAACTAAAGAGTGACTTTGGATGTTGAAGCGTGGCACTGCATGTCTTCAGCATACTTTTCATAAGATGGTACGTAATTAACGAGTGCTAATCGCAAGCATGATGACATATGTTCGTCAGTTAGTCGATTGCGATATTTTGACTTAATTATCTTCATTTCAGAAAATGCAGACTCGCACAGGTAAGTTGACCCAAACATTGCCGTCAGTTGAAGGGCGATTTGCCTTAGATTCGGATATTTATCTTCAGATATAAAACACCAGAATTTTGTATCAGATGCTGTGGCTTTGAGATGGCCCAAAATATTTGATAATTCTGCCTCATAAATATCATAATTCAACTGAGGAATCCTTGATTTCAAAGACGGAAAATTTTTCAGATCCTTCCTTTTCAGTTGATCTATCATAAATTTACTTTTGAATGCGTTTATTGCGCTAATCATCTCAATGATAGTTTTTCCTTTACCTTGAAGCTCCAAATTAATGGTGTGAAAATGCATTGTGATGTCTGTCAAAAATGCCAAATCAGTCAGCCATTTTCCGTTTTTCAGCATCTGAGTGTCATCACCTCTTTCGTCCAGAAAAGCTGTTATTTCGGGCAATAATTCTTGAAACCTTTCTAGGAATTTTCCGCGACTCAACCACCTGAGGTCCATGTGAAGAACTAAATCAGTGTGTTCAGCTAACTCACTATCTTCCAACTGCAATTTAAAGAGCCGTCGGTGCAAGCTACGTGCACGGATAGAATTCACAATTTTTATTGCAATGCTCATAATCTCCTCCATGTTTAGAACTTTTGAACACAAAACTTGTTGATGTATAATGCAATGGAAGGAGAAAAATGAAGTGAAATCATCATTAGCTCGACACAATGCCACAAAAAACTGTTTTCGTTTCCAATCATTGCTGGTGCTCCATCGGTTGTAATGCATACTAGTTTATATATTGGCAGCTTGTAGTTTGTTACAAAATTGAAGAAAACGTCATATATATCTTCGCCACGGGTCTTTCCTTTCAGAGGAATCATTGTCAAAATCTCTTCCTTAGCCGACATGTCATTGAATACCATTCGAATAAAAATACACAGCTGGGCAGTGTCTGTCATATCGGTGGATTCGTCGAACTGTAAAGAAAAGTATGTACATTCCATGATATCATGTTTTAGTTTATCTGCCATGTCCTGATTCATGACTTCAACACGCCTTGTGACAGTCGGACGAGATAACTGAAGTTCTCTAATAGCAGACATAATCTCTGTTTTATTTTTAAAATCTCCAAATAAAGTCTCACCCGCTTCAATAAATGCTTCCTTCACAACCAATCCATCATCAAATGGTTTCTTGTGTTTCGCCAATATATGAGATATTTTAAATGAGGCGATCGTTGCAGCTTTTGATTGTTTGGCTGGTCTTGTGAACATAGTTTGTTCTTTTTTCACACAAGTTATCAAATCACGTACTTTTGGTTTTCTTAATTCACTCTGTGGCGGAAAATCTTTTTCATAGTTTTTATGAACCGTTTTACGATGCTTTCCCACGCTTAGGTATTGCAACTGGCGCACGGCAAATGAGACAAATGCACTTATCCTTTACCATACAAAAGAAAAATTCTTCCTCCCAATCGTTATTAAAATGATAAGTTTTACTTTTCTTCGCCGCACTTATTTTGGACTATTTATTAATAAACTTTGTATCGATGTATCGCCTTCAAGTTACAACTCAGACTGACTCCTATTCCTGCAGGCGCAACATTTATATCGGCGCGAACGAAGTCTCGAATGTTCCCGTCACACACGCCGCCCGAAGTTTCTAGAATCAAAAACGCGGCTTTTCTTTGACAAGTACCGCGCGTTCCTTTGATAAAGCCGTCTTTTGCCGCTAGCAGGGGGTTATTACGATAAAAGAAAGTGATGAGGGGGTTATTCTGGCCTAATTGTGGATCGAATAAATTTTAGTTGTTTATTCATTACATTTTGTTTTAGTTACCTAAAACAAAATCTGTGAATAGTTCTATATCGGAATTTTTTTCTCGAGATCGACTCAAAAAGCACTCGCGATCGACTTGTTGATCGCGATCGACCGTTTGAGCACCCCTGATATAGATTAACGGACAAATTAGATAGTTATTAACCTCGTAAAAAAGCGGGATTTAGACGGGTATACAGCACTTTGAACCATCTTTAAACAATTAGATTACTAGTGGAAAAAGCAAATAAATATAAGGTTACGTTGTAGATAGCAATGATTGACTACGAAAAAGCATTTGATCCGATAGAGATATGGGGAGTCCTTCACGCCTTAAGTAATAATAGAGTCGACGAAAGACCTATATAAAAATGTCACATCACAAATGAAGCTTGAAAAAAAAAACAAATAAGAGTGGAATTAGACAAGATGATTTAATATCCCCAAAGCTATTCACGTTGACTCTAGAAGACATGTTCAAATCGCTAAAGTCCGAAAATAAAGGAATACTAATGGACGGTGAACAATTAAATCACTTAAGATTCGCAAATGATGTCACTTTGATTGCGAACACAAAATAAGAATAACAAGAAATGCTGATGGAATTGAATAATAAAGCTCGAGAAATAGGTCCAAAAATAAACAATTATTGAACAACGAAACTGAAGATAACAGCTAGGAACTATTAATAGAAAGTGGAAGAATAGGAAAGGCACAAACATTCATATATTTAGGACAAAAAATCCAAATATCAAAAAACAATTTAAATACTGACTTGGATAGAAGAGTCTTGTTAGCTTATTCTGCGTTTGGAAGGTGGCAATCCACATTTAAATTGGACATCTCAAATACAATAAAAGCCAGCGTGTCCGATCAATATGTACTGCCATTATTAGAATATATCAGTGAAACGTAGGCTTTAAATAAAAGTACAATATATAAACTCCAGTTAATCCAAAGACCAATGGAGAGAAGAATCCTAAATATTAGGCTTCAGGATCGTATTTCTAACATCGAGATACAAAGAAGATCAAAACTGACTAATGTAATACAACGAATAAGTACATTAAGGTTGAATTGAAAATGAATGATAACAGATGATACTACTCAGTATATATCACCACTACACTAAACACTTTATTTTTGCACTTGACGCGCGTTTCGCTAACCATGTTAGCTTCATCAGGAGCGATGATTGACAGTCAATCATCGCTCCTGATGAAGCTAACATGGTTAGCGAAACGCGCGTCGAGTGCAAAAATAAAGTGTTTGGTGTATTGGTGATATATATTGAGTAGTATCATTGTGCCAAAGATTCCACATTCCCCACTTAGATAACAGATGAGATGATGCAGACGTAGGCCACAGACAAGATGGACGGACGACATAAAAACATTAGCGGGACACCACTCAATACAAAAAGCAAACAACAGAGCTCATTGGAGACAATTTGCTGTCTGCATATATTTGCATGAATAGCCGATGTTCGAGCATTCAAGGCGAATAAAATAATCAGCATACCATACTGTCATCTGCAGAGCTGTAGATGAGAGTTTTGGTTCTTTCCAGCAGATTGTTAATGTAGATGAGAAAGACAGTAGGAGGCAGTATGCAGCCTTAGGGCACACCAGTGTCGAGAGTGAAGGTGTTAGAAAAACAGCCGTCGGTCGACTGCCACTCGTAAAAAACATTTTTGGAGGGAATACGAGAGCCATGAAAAGTACTTTTCAGACATACCATAAGAACCTAGCTTAGCCAGCAATCCATCTTATCGAACAGGGTCGAAGGCCTTGGAAACTATCAAGAGCAACCGCTCGAGATTCTCCAAAATGTTAATTTACATTGTATTAAACATGTTTTACATAAGTTAGAAGATCTCCTGTTGATCTTTGCTGACGAAAGTCATATGGATGATCGCTAATAATCTTGAATCCTTCAAGATATTTTAGAAGATGCTGATTGATACCCTTTTCCATAACTTTCGATATTATTGAAAGCAGTATGACTGGTTAGTGATTGTTTGACAAGATCTCCTTGCCTTTTTTCGGTATTGGCTCCACCGTAGCGTTCTTCCAGCAGGAAGAAAATATTATATTTCTGTAGGATAGGCGGAACAGTCTACAGAAAAACTAGTGTTAGCTTTCTCGTGCATTTTTTGAGTACTATGGCAGGTATTCCGTCAGGACTAAAAGGTTTTTTGGTGTCTAACTCCATTAGAATATGTTTTGTGATACCCTGTCTGAACATAATATCGATCGTCCGTGACTGCACTATGGAAGTAGTTGGGGGTTGTTTTTCCTTGAAAATTGACAGTAAAATATGAATCAGAAAGTTTAGCTAATAAGTTAGCAGTCAGATGAGTCGTAAAATCTAAAAAAAAACGTCTAACCACGGAAAAGTTGGCAAATATTCCATGAGTTTTTTCCATGTAACATATTTTTAGTGCCAAATCTTGCGCGGCTGATTGGTAGGATAATCGATGTCGAAAGCAATTTATGGTCGAAAAAGCCTAATGGCTGATTTACAGTGATAATGTAAATCTTTGAATTGCTGGTTAAAAACAGGTCAAGAAGACTGGCGAACTCTGTGACTTGACCAAGGATCCGTATTAGTTCATCGACAAACTGAGTAAAACTACAACTGTATGAAAATGATTCAGGTTCATGATCTTGTTCCTTGATCGTAATTGAATACTTAAGCCAGTTGTTGTCCTGAACATTAAAGCCGCCCATGGCAATTTCGGTATTTGGATACTTCATCTGTAAATGATCGATGGTGTCTGCAAGAGAAGCGATAACTGTTCTAAAGTTAGTATCATTTGATGGTCGATAGAGCCAGCAAATAAACGTTGTGGTTTGTTGAGTCGTTATTTTTTTTAACTACAACAACATCAAAGCTTCTGTCAAATAGACATATTCCAAAATTACGCCTAAATTAGGAATAGAAGTGGTACCCATGATAGAAAAAGCTGGTGGTGCTGGCCGATAAACTGACCTTGTTTTTACAGAAGGCGATTGCATGAGGTTTATTTGATCGTGTACTGAATTTATGTTCTAATTTAAACCTCGTGTATTACAAAAATCTATCTTACAATTGTGATCTCGGCATGTTGATACCACCAAACTAGTCCCCACCCGGAGATCCGAACAGGGGCTATTTTACCTCTGGAATTTTTTGATCCTGAGAGCTTCATCATGGCATTTGGTCTCACAGTCCGGGGACATCGGCATGGCCACAACACGTTTAGCAACCTGAACGCAGCCAAACCCGACGCGATGGTGTCACATCGGGCGACGCCTGGTAGTATTTGGACATTAAACATCTCAGTTGTTCTTTTAGTCTCCTTCTACGACAGGCAGAACCTACCGGAGGTGATATTCTGTCCCATGCCCCAACTGGAAAAAGGTATAAGGAATCCTACGTTAAATTATAAAAAATAAGGTAAGTAATTTATTGAATTTTCTGCTATTTGAAAAACAATTTAAAATTACAAGTATTTAATAAACAACATTGTACATATCTTGTTTTATTTTAAGTAAATATTTTATTTTTTTTTGTTAATACTCAAGCGCTTATCAAATAGAAAGTATTGATAAAAAGACAAATGCATTGTAAGTACTTAATTAAAAATTAATAACGTGGTTTTAATCACAGTAATCTAGGTAAAACAATAAAAATTTAAAACAATAACTAATTAGTATCGAAATTAAATAAGTGGGATGTCATTATACTGAAAATATGATTTTCAGTCGAAATTTTTTTTATAGAGTTATTCTGTTGGGTTAACACATTGCGTTCATCTGAACAATATGTATTTAAACTTTAATTCAAGTAATTATAAGCAATTGCTTATATTTTAAAACAAAATATTTTTTAATGTGGGCTGATAACTATCTAAAAGAATGGGTTTCCTTGGTGATTATGTTGTTATTTAAAGGTCACTGTGAGAAAACAATTTTAATAATTTTAATAATAAACGACAGTAAAAATCCCGACGAAGAACACAAAGATTCTTTGGATATATTTTTTTTCCTTGCTGGTTTAACATTTTTCATTTACCTTTCACTCAAACTTGTCAGTTTAGATACCTAGTAGTCAAACTAATTAAAGTTACTCTGAGTTATAAACTTCTAGTCAAACAGGAAAATATTGGAAAATATCAAAATTTAACAGATGTAACATAGCTTATACTATTTTCAAAAATTAAGATAAATATATATATATATATATATATATATATATATATATATATATATATATATATATATATATATATATATATATATATATATATATATGTATATATATAATATTAAAACAATATTTAATACGAAGTCAAAGAATGTCTAAATTAAAAATTTGGATAATCGTTTTTTTAATGTTCATTTCAATTCGGCTTTATTCATATTAGCAGTTTTAAAAAAATATTCAATAATAATGTAAGCACTAATAGAGATTTGATTACTCATAAAAATACAAAACAACAAAATAAAAGTCGCATCTCGACGTTGGGCTTTGACACCTTTCAATCATATCTAATAATAGTGTAAAAAATTGATAGCATTCTTCATTCGGTTATTCCCTTCTAAATTTAGTTCTATAATGAATAGTAAATTTGACTTTTTACACTAATTAGTAATCTGAAGTATTACTACTAGACATTTACAAAAAAAATGATACCGTATGGTGAGACATTAGTCACAAAACATTAATACCGATCTCCACGTCTCAAATTCGTTATATCGCTTATATGTGAGATTGAAAATAATTACATCTAATTTTTTTTTAAATAATTATCTTATTTTGTTTCTTTACTCTTAATATATCAAGAGGGCAACCCGAAATTTTGACCTGTCGACTAACCGTGAGGCCCCGTGCCCTTGAATGCCCAGATAAGGCCCAAAATGCTACGTCCGAAAAGGGACTGTCGTTTAACCACTTGTATCAGGTACCGTAACATTTGTGACACTAAAAAAATCCAGTGCCCCAAAGGGCAGACGCCGCCGAGACAGAACCCAGTTGTAGGGCCCAAAAAACATCGATCCAAAAATTGACCATACAAAATAAAATTGATTTGGTCTTGATCAAATAAGAGGGAACCTGCAAAAAGCTGAAGCCGCCAGTACCGGAGAACGAAGCTGAACCCACTTTTCTAGCCAAAAACGGTAGTTTTTTGTGTTATTATAAAAAAATTAATTATCCTCAATGTCAAACCAAACAAGATGAAGACAACACTCAGTATATATCACCACGACATCAAACACTTTATTCTTACACTCGACGTGCGTTTCGCTAACCATGTTAGCTTCATCAGGAGCCATGACTGACTGAAAATGAAGACAAAAATTAGTAACTAGAAATATAACGACAAACTTTAAGCTCAAAACTTGGCTAATAATATTTGTTTGTCAAATTCGATTTAAAGTGATTAATTATTTAATTTTTATTAAGCAGTTGCCTTAGCAAAATATTTCTTATTTACTGATTTTTAGCAAAGTAAGTTTGTATGCTTACTGGCTTGAAATACGAGGTAAATAAAATAGCTTAGTAATACTATGAAAGTATTCTTATTTACTTATAATTACAGATAATCATTCCCGTATGAAGTCCAGTCGCCATTGCGTTGCGAATCTCTATCATAAGAATATTTGCTATCTCTGTTATTATTATCCGGCTGAAGTATTTCAGTCGATAAAAAGAATCTTTAATACAGGAGAACCATGTACTCTCTGCCTTAAGTGATGGACGTAAACATTAAAGTGGTAGGTTTGAATCGATTAATAATCTATTTTTACTTCCATAAATAAACATCCCTTAAAAGGGTTAAAATTATTTTTAATTCTGTTAACAAAATCTTCATAATCTCTCACTATCCAAGCAGTTGGCGATATATGATTAGCTATTGCATCCGTTCACCAATTTGTTATGCAGGATTAGTAAACTTAGTAACTTGGAAACTTTATTTTTATTTCAAATGTATACAGGTTACTGCATAATCAATAAAAATCAGGATGAGCTTGTCTTGAAACTAAACTAATTTATTAACGTTATTACCCAATATTAAATAATTTTGTGTAGTAATTTTAAAAAAATATATATTGTTGATGTTATTGAGCACCACTTGTCCTTTAAAATTCGTCATATATATTATCGTGTATACGGGGGATGTTGTATAGACCATCTACTCTTTCTTCGCTGCAGAGCTGATCGTGCATGTTGACTTACAACAGACGCATTAATTAATCTGCAGTAAATCTTCGAATTGTCAAAAATAATAGTATGACATTCGAAGCTTCATTTCTGGAGATAAATAAGAAATAAATTTATGAGAGGATAAATACCTCATATGCTATTGCATAGACAGATTTAGGATTCTACCGGTGTTAGGAGGTGACTTAGGTCTAATATACTTAGTCTAAATCTTAGCACTTACATTTGATTAAAATTACATACAGATATTTTAATGGTTTTTGTAGAATTGGATCGATTTGGCGATTACTTGATGAAAATTAAAAGACGAACTGTTGTTCAGATTTTCATTATATAGTATTTTATTTATCAAAATGAAATAAATAAAATAATAACTTTAATCGGCCGTGACATGTTTCGGTACACAGTACCTTTCTCAAACGGTAGTTGAACTTCTAGAGTCACGCCCTGTAATTTTTTGATTTTGAAAGTTACATATTTGCATTTTTAGATACCTGAATGACACATTATTAGGCTTACTTATCACTTAAGAAATATTTTTAACTACTTCTAACAGCACTGTCTGACGCCAGTTGGATTTATTATTATTTTCAGGAAATAACAAAACCTATTTATTAAATAAATATTTAAATGCAAAAATAAAACCAAAACATTTAATAATAAGAATAACACAACAAAACCGTTTGTTGTGTTGTAATTAATTAATATTAGAAAGAAGTAATATTTTAACTAAGTAACACAATAAAAATAAATAGGTAAAACTATTTTATACTAGATATAAATTTGCTAGGTATTTATTCCAAATGTTCAAAATGCTGTTCGTTGTTAATCTCATAACATTCTCCAACTAAATTTCAGTAATTTGATTTACTGCTCTTCTTAAGCGCATTTCTAAATCATTTCTGTCTGTTGTTGGATTTTTTAAAACTTTTTCTTTTAGATGATTCCATATAAAAAAATCAAGAGACGTAAGATCTGGCGATCTTGCAGGCCACTTATTAGGGCCATTGGTACCTAACCTATTTGCACCAAATCTTTAATTCAAGTAGTTTACTACATTTCTACTGTTGTGGGCTAGAGCGCAATTCTGCTGGAAAATAATGGCTCCATGGGTAAGTAAGGGCAAGGTAAAGTTGCTAAAAAATCTTCAACATCATTTTAAATTAAGTCCAAATATCTTTCTACATTTAACGCACCATCAAATATAATAGGACCGATAATTCTTGTGTTAAGGATACCCAACCACACGTTAAAGCCGAACCTTTCGTGATAGGCACCTTCTCGCATAATTTTAGAATTTTCTTGGACCCAATATCGAATATTGATACGATTAAATAGATCCAAATTGGTAAATCTAGATTCATCCGAAAATAGATTGTTGTAATAAAATTGGTTATCAAGGTGGTATCTTTGCAAAAACCAATTACAATAATCCATTCTTCTTTGGTAATCTGAACTAAATGTTGATTTATTTGATATTTATAGGACCTGAATTTATAATTTCTTAAAATGCGGTGAGCAGTTTCATGATTTACACCGGTTTGTTCTTCAACATGTCTTATAGAAATTGTAGGATCTACCTGAACAATGGCCAATACATTGATTTCTGACTCTTCGTCGCCAATAAATACATCTGCATGTTCCATCGGTTGCCTTCTAAACTGCTGCTTTACCATTAAAAAATAATTGTTGGGTGAGTGCCTCCTATCGGGAATTCTTGCCATTTACAACTCGGCGGCTTGTCGGCTATTCTTTCTGCACTCTCCAAAAATTAATAACATGTCTACTTTTCATCTGTTGAATACATTTTTGTTAACGAAAAATTATTTTACCTAAAATAAACAATAATAATGGCCATTTTGGTAACACGCAGCAACCATGTCCTTCGGTTCGTCTGTTTTATTACAGTCTACTAAGTCCGTAATGGAACTTGTTGATATCACATTATTGCATAATAAGACGGTTTATTTTCTGAAAATAATATTAAATTCAATTGGCGTTAGATAGTTCTGTTAGATGTATGTTGGCAAAAAACCTGTAATATGAAACTAGGTTAAATAAAAAATATGTGCTCCTATCTTAATTTCGGTGATATTGATAATTATTTAAAGAGAAAATTCTATAACTGAATTTAAAGCATAAAATTTTGTAGGAGCCACTTCGACTCGCGAAAATGGTGAAAAAAGTGAGATAAAACGAACAAGAACAATTGCTAATATATCCGCCTAAGTCTAAGAGCTCAAATCAGTTTTTGCCGGTCGTGGGAAAGAGAATTTTAAAGCCAATTGAAATTGATAAAAAAATATACAGGGTTCCATTAAAAATAAGAAAATTGCAATCACTTCCGGTCAAATCGGAAGTAGTTAAAATTATTTCTTAAGTGATAAAAAAGTCTAATAATGTCCCATTCTGGTATCTAAAAATGCAAATATATAACTTTCAAAATAAAAAAATTATAGGGTATTACATGTTGGCTCTGTCACCAGTTATATATCTAATAAGCCTTCTTCCATCCAGTGTCGGACATAGACCTTCCACTCCTTGTTCCATCCCTCTCGTCTTTCTGATCCATCCTAAACCAGCCGTTCTTTTTCGATCAACTTTCTATCTTGTTTGGCGCCTTCCTCTGGATTTTTGTTCCAACCATGGCCTTCATTCTTGCATTCTTTTATTCCATCTATCATTTTCTTGTCTCATTGTCTGATCTGCACAACTCCATTTCAAAATTCTCTCTTACATCTATTGTTTTGTCTTATACTTTCGTTTCTGATTCTGTCTTCTAATCTTATATTTTACATGTGGCGTTCCATTACCCTCTGTGTTTTAATCAATTGATCCATTATCTTCTTAGTCAAGTCTGGGCCGCATAGTTGAGAAGCGGTAGAATGCATTGATCGAATACTGTTTTTCTTAGTTTCAGAGGAATTCTTTTGTTGGTTAGTATTTTCCTTGCCCCCATGCCAGTTTGATACTTCTACCGTTTGATTTGCTTTTCCACACTTTATTATTTTTCCTGAGTAAATGTATTCCTCTAGGTATTCAAGTGTTCGGCCCTTTATTCTCAAGCTTCGCGGACTGTCTTCGTTTGTCATAACCTTTGCCTTATCTTTATTCAGCAGTAGTGCTACCCTCTCCGATTTGTTTTATAGTTCAGTAATCATTTGTTCTATGTCTTCAAAATTATCTGATATTGGCACTACATCATCAGCATAACGCAGATGATTTAACTTATCTCCATTTATATTGATAACATTTTTTCCCATTCGAGTTCCTTGAAAACTACTTCTGCTACAAATAGTTTTAGCTAATGGACACTCCCTGCCTTACTCTGCGTTTGATAGGTACAACTTTAAGTAATATTCTGTTGCTTTCTCTATTAAAGTTCTGATAGTTAAAAGATGAACACAAGTAGTAAAACTCCTTCTGCAGCCAACCTGTTCTACCTATTAGTTTAATTCGAGGTTGTTTTCCAATCTATGATTTATTATTTTGGTAAATAATTTGTATATTTCTGAAAGTAATGATACTGGATGGTAACTGTCTAACTTAGTGTAATCACCTTTCTTAAAAAGTCAAATTGTTGAGGCTGTATTCCATTTTTCAGGTATCTGCTCTTCTTCTAGACATTTATTGAATAAGAGTTTCAGCACCTGTACCACCAAGTCTTTTCCTTCTTTCATTAATTTTGTTAATATTTCGTCAGGTCCTGGTGTTTTATTGTTTTTTGTGGTCCTTAGTGTTATTAATATTACTTCATCTGTAATTTCTGGTATTTCTTCTGAGTTAACATTGATTATCTTTCTATTTCGACGTTCTTTGAAAAGATTTGGTGGGCAGTTTTTTTTTTCATACAAATTCTGATAGTATTTTTGAATCATTTCTGTTATTTTTTCTTGATCTTTTTCTTTTATTATATAAATATATATATATATATATATATATATATATATATATATATATTTACATGTTACATATATGTATATGTTACAGTAGAAGTTTTCAAGGATGGTGGAATGTAATACATTAATATTCCGGGTTCGAAACCCGGAATTATAATGTATTATATATATATATATATATATATATATATATATATATATATATATATATATATATATACATATATATATATATATATATATATATATATATATATATATGTATATATATATATATATATATATATATATATATATATATATATATATATATATATATATATATATATATATAGGGTGCCCCATGTGTATAGAATAATGATTCCAAAGCATTTATTAATTAGTGTATCAAAAATGTTTAAATAAAAGTTATAGGGTGTTATACGGCGTACATGCTGACGTTGATAATAACTATTAGTTCGAAAAAATTACTCCATCTTGATTTGTTTTTAAACGGAAGGCCCTGAATATTATTTTATTTTTCAGTCCCACTAAAAATTCTACCGAGGATATGCAAAATCCATATGCAACATCGTAGCAGATTACCATACGAAAATATTCTCTTTTTGATATGTTGAAAAGTCTGTAGGAAACTAGTGTTCGTTCGCTTGTGCATTATTTGAGTACTGTGGCAGGTATTCTCTCAGCGCCAGAAGTTGTTTTGGATTATAGCTTCATTAAAATACGTTTTATGGCACTCTGTAAGATATATATCAAGTATCCTTAACTGCATATTGAGAACAGTGGGTGGTGTTTTTTCTTGAAAATTGACAGTGGCGTGTGAAGCAAAGAGTTCAGCTAATAAGTTGTCTTTCCCAACAAATATTATTGCAACAGTGTTTTCTGGCCGTGGTGGTATAGTGGATTTAGGGAAACTTTGCCTAATGGCCTTAACGACTGACCAAAAGGACCTGTTGGGGCAGACAAGAAGTTTGCTTTCAATTCCTCCATTGGATGGCCCCTAGGTTTCGTCAATAATTAATAAATTCATATGTTGTCCTCGATTAAACTACATAATACTAATTGAAATTCTGTACCAAAACATTTACGTAAAGCAGAAGATGACTCCAGAGAAGACTCTGAAGGCAAGAGAAAATGTGAAAAATGACGCAGCTAAGATGGTTAGCGAAATGCGCGTCGAGTGCAAGAATAAAGTGTTTGCTGTAGTGGTGATATATACTGAGTGGTAAGGCCATGATATTGCAAGAATATTGTTTTAAGATTTTAAACTGGGCATTGTAACTGGCATATTACATTTTCAGAATACTGATAATGTCAAAAGATAGTTCTGATATCATAAATGATGACTGCTGAGAAAGGATTTCACCAACAATGTCGACAAGAAAATTTAAACGTGAATTAGAATTCGTGTTACACAATACAATTAAGGTCTATGCTTCAGCAATGATGGCTTTATAGGAGGCTACCAAACAGAATCTTTACCATATATATATATATATATATATATATATATATATATATATATATATATATATATATATATACATATATATATATATATATATATATATATATATATATATATATATATATATATATATATATATATATATATATATATATATATATATATATATATATATATATATATATATATATATATATATATATATATGTATATATATATATGTATATATATATATATATATATATATATATATATATATATATATATATATATATATATATGTATATATATATATATATATATATATATATATATATATATATATATATATATAAATATATATATATATATATATATATATATATATATATATATATATATATATGTATATATATATATATATATATATATATATATATATATATATATATATATATAAATATACATATATATATATATATATATATATATATATATATATATATACATATATATATATATATATATATATATATATATATATATATATATATATATATATATATATATATATGGACCTAGCACACGTGCTACAGGCCCTAAAGCGCTCCAGGAGCGATATGTGTGCGGAAAGGCGATTCACGCTGTTCTTGAATCGCTGTAAATTGTACTTGGTGGGAAACACAGCCCTAGGCAAAGCTTTCCAAAGGAATGATGTTCTCCATATAAAAGACCGTTTAAAAAGCGTTGTATGGGGAGTAACAAGCTGAACCTCATACGGATGTGAATTATTAGTGCGACGTGTATTTCTAACATGCACCGCTCTGGGAGGAATTAAGTGGGCTACATCCTTCGAACACTTTCCATGAAAATACTTGTAGACAGACTGATTGA
Source organism: Pachyrhynchus sulphureomaculatus (assembly GCA_019049505.1). Classification (NCBI taxonomy): domain Eukaryota; kingdom Metazoa; phylum Arthropoda; class Insecta; order Coleoptera; family Curculionidae; genus Pachyrhynchus; species Pachyrhynchus sulphureomaculatus. The sequence goes on from CM032452.1 coordinate 41,619,149, forward strand.
ATGACGATGCTAGCGGAATGGAGTGTCCCGACATGTCGGACTCAGCAACGTTAACTTTTTTAGAAAAAACTGAAAAAATAATAATTTATAATGAAGAGTAAAGTGTGTTTAAATTTAAATACAGTTTATAATGGATATAATTGTTGCAATGCAGATAAAAATGTTATCAAGTTTTTAACAAAAATATGGTAAAATCAAAATCAGTGCACTGGTTTTTGATTAATTTCATTTTCCTTTATTGAATAAATAATCCCACGATTACTGACGTGTTTACTGAAGTTTTTTTTTGAATTTTAACTAGGAAGGCCACAAATCTAAACTTGAGCATAATTTTTTAGTTCCTATTAACATTTTAAATTAATATTTTGCTCTCTAACTTTAAACACACTTTCCCCGTATATACCATCAAATATTTTAAACTGTTGATGCTTGGTTATGGATTTCCATGTGATGCACAACTTTTTATCAAGAATAAATTTTTTTGTAATATGTAAGATAAATTTTTTCTCCATTTGTATAAAACTTTTTGGGGCACACTGTACACACACATACACACACACACACACACACACATATATATATATATATATATATATATATATATATATATATATATATATATATATATATATATATATGAAAGGATTCATGGTGAGTAAATCAAATGCTTTTTAGGAAGAAGGGAATTACTTCCAAAAATTATGAGGAGAATATCGTCATCAGAATTCATTTTCATACTCAGAAAAATAACTTTTTGAAGTTCCTTGTAATTTTCTCCTACCTCTTGAGACACTCTTAATTTTTTTCTCATATCAGAGGATATCTATTTATCAAATTAACGGAATGGTCTGATAATGATTAAACTAATAAGGAAAATATGTAAATACAAACAAAAATTGTGTTAGTTTAATACAGTTTTTTGATAAGCACATCACAAGCGTTACATAGAAATCATTAAATTGAGACCGAAGCTGCGCGTATGAGGAAGTAAGGATTCATGTTGATCTTCAATCTCTGTATATTTGTGCTCGGTGGAAAAACACCACTGACATTTATTCAAAAATAGCAGAAATTCTAAGATAAAAAATTCTTTTTACAATACAAATATTTAAAAATTTAGATTATTATTTATTATTTTAAGGACGTACTAATTTTCTTTTAAAATGGTTTCTCGAATAAAAAAAATGGTAAAAAAAGACATTTTACTTTATTTATCAATAAATTGTTGGGTGAAATACGAGGCTGGTTTGAAAAGTCCGTGCAAAGTCCGAGAGATGGCACCACCGGCGCGTATCGAGGTCATGTTTAGTTAGTAGCATCTCTTGAATGAACGCACACCAAGTTTCAGCCATATTGGTCTATTTCTTTGTGTTTGGCATTCGTGTGAATCAAGGAAGTCTAGTGATTTTCAAGAAATGGACGAAAAAGAATTTGGTGTGGTTATTAAACATTACTTTATGAAAGGCAAAGAGGGGACTAAAGAGAAGCTTGATAAACATTATGGTGACTCTGCACCTTCGATTAGAACAGTTTATAAGTGGTTTCAAAATTTTCGGACTGACCATATGGGCACAAGTGACGCTAAACATTCTGGACGGCCTGTGGAGGTTACGACTCCAGAAATCATTGATCAAATCCATGATATGGTGATGGATGACAGAAGAGTTAAGGTGCGTGAGATTGCTAGTGCTGTGGGCATCTCGACTGAACGGGTACATAATATTTTGCATAAACATTTGGACATGAGAAAGCTATCCGCAAGATGGGTGCCGCGATTGCTCACGCTTGACCAAAAACGGAATCGTGTGAAGTGTTGCAAGGATGGTTTGCAGCTGTTCCAGAAGAATCCGGAGGACTTTAAGCGTCGTTTCATCACTGTGGATGAAACATGGATACATTACTATACTCCTGAGATCAAACAACAATCTAAACAATGGGTTACTAAGGGGGAATCTGCACCAAAAAAGGCGAAGACCGTTCCTTCGGCCGGAAAGGTTATGGCGACTGTCTTTTGGGATTCGCAAGGGATAATCCTCATCGACTATCTGGAAAAGGGTAAAACTATTACAGGTGAATATTATTCATCGTTATTGGACCGTTTGAAAACCGAGTTGCAAGAAAAACGCCCGCGATTGGCCCACAAGAAAGTCCTTTTCCATCACGACGACGCACCAGCACACACCTCAGCAGTTGTGGTCGCAAAATTAATGGAAATAGGATTCCAACTCGTTTCACATCCCCCCTATTCTCCAGACTTGGCTCCCTCGGACTACTATTTGTTCCCCAATTTGAAGAAATGGCTGGCGGGACAAAGATTTTATTCAAACGAGGAGGTGATTGCAGACACTAATGGATATTTTGCAGACTTGGACAAATCCTATTATTCGGAAGGGATTAACAAACTAGAACATCGTTGGACGAAGTGTATAAGCCTAAAAGGAGACTATGTCGAAAAATAAAAAAGGTTTACCCCAAACACATAAGTAGTTTTTATTTTTGCACGGACTTTTCAAACCAGCCTCGTAGAGCTCAAACTGTAACAAGGAAATCATTGATCGATATAATATTTAAAATAAAAAGTACCCTTCAAATACTTACGGTTAATAATGCTACAAAAGCACAATCGCTCGACTGCTATAACATAATAAGTTTAGTCCTACAATATTTATTGATAATATATATATATATATATATATATATATATATATATATATATATATATATATATATATATATATATATATATATATATATAAATATATATATATATATATATATATATATATATATATATATATATATATATATATATATATATATATATATTATAATAATATAATTTATTGATTGAGGGTTGGTCAGTAATTTATATTATATGGAATAATCAGAAATTCTACTATAATCTTTAATAAATAGTTGCTCTTTAATGAGAATGTTAAAATAAAATATTTTTAATGTCATTTTAATAGTTTTGGTGTGTACATCATCAAAACTAGCTTTTGAGATACTACCTTTGCTGCTAACTAGGCCTTTTTTTAATATTTGGGCACCATATATTTCAAATGTGGTATTTCTTCTTACCTAGCATAAAAATAGGAATCGCTAAGTCCAGAAAACTTTGTTAAACTAAACAGAACTTGTGTCTCACTAGAATAGGCAATAAAATGAAAGAATTTCAGATACAGTTAAACATATTAATCTATCTAGTCAAAGTACATAATACTATCTGAAAGGTAACTCTGGTCCTGATAATTGTAAAAAACGCTTAAAGTCACTTAGTAAACGCAGTAAATATTGCCTTTTGTTGGCTAACATAGACCAAAATACAGTTATTTAATTAAAGAAAAATAACGTTATTTTTTTATAAATTACAAATCTTTCTGATAGAAAGAGTATTACTGGCCTTCAGAAAATTCTCCTTTAGGCGTTGTTAAAACAGCTTTCCTAAATTCTACATCTCTTCTGCTCTAGATTATTTCCCAGCTAGTTACATCCACAGCTCTGGAATTTAAGCCAGTGAAATGAAGTTTAATATTTGGTAATAGGCTTCAAGAAAAGGAATGGTGAAGCAAACTTGGTCAAAGGGAAATGACAAGGAAAGGGGAAAAGGAGAAAAATTTAGTAGGAAAATAAAAACCCGTAAAAGGAAACAAAAGCGTTGTACCATTTACAAACATCTTGAGCTTTTAAAATAATTCTTCATTATCAATTCTGTAGCATATGGTGAAAAGTAACTGGACTGAATGCGCTACTGCTAATGGTCTCTGTTACTGATAATTCCCGAGTGAGTCAAAAAGGAAACCAGACAGTCAAAAAAGGAAACGGAAACTTATCCAATGGTGAGTTTTCTGCACAAAACTCACAGAAAAAAAATTTAATTTCGGGTTATGGAGTCTAAAAAAATAGGCCTTATTGAAAACTGATTCACGAAACGATCGAACTAACCAAGCTTGCCGTATTGGCTTTGGCCCAATATGTTTACGAGGGTATGTATGTACCATTACACATCAAGCAGAAGTAGAAAACTAGGTATCGCATTGAGTATAAGAACTATTGATATCTAAATGAATCTACTGCCCATGTAGTGGACTACAAAAAGGAAATTCTACTCATTACTGTGTAACAAGGCCAATACGAGGAAAATAAATATATTCAAAGCAACAAAATGAGTCCTTTTTTTTTATAGAAATGTTATCTGATCTAATGAGAGAGTTTTTTTCTTCTATAATTAGGTTAAAAATCTCATTTTTCTTATTACTTATTGACCTCTTTATCGTTGGCTAGAACTATTTGGTCACCCGTGAACTGCAGCGTACAGAAGTATGTACCATCATTCGGCAGAATACTCTTAACGTTCCTATTCCACCTTTTCAAGGTAGCCTTTATTTAAGTTGTAAATGACGTTCGTAACATACAAGAGTTTTGCCTTAACCCTCTTGTAATTGTGAAAGGTTTAGAAAGGTTGTATCTTACCTTACTTCAATTTCAATCCATCATAGAGACTAGGCTCAGATGGACGAACAGCATTATGTACCTGGGCTTTCTATACGACAAACCGCATATATGGAAGGACCAGTTGTCAGCGGTCGTGCGTAAGACAAATCAGCTCCTAGGGTACCTCTACCCATTTCTGAACCATCGAGATAAATTATCAAAGACAAGTTGTTAATTTACAAAACGATTATTAGGGCCGAGCTTACGTACGGCTTTCAGTCATGGTGCCAGATGTCTGGAAAGCCTTGAGACAAAGTCCAGACGGTTTAGAACAAAGCCCTGTGTATCATAGAAGGAGCTCCCTGGTTTGTCCGCAACAACCAGTTGCACCAGGAATTTCAAATGCGCACAAGGAATTTCAAATGCGCACAAGGAATTTCAAATGCGCACAATAAAAGAATTCACCCGAAATACTCAGCTTCACTTCCCTGAGAAAGCGACTGCTCATCCTAACCCCGAGATAGCTAACGCCTTCAGACACAACGTACACGTCGGGAATCACAACTTCAGATGTACTAAAAATAAACTAACAGACATGACTAAAACTCGACTACTAAAATGGACTATATTACTTACTTAGTATATAGGGAGGTCGTAGTGTAGTTGAGTTATTCCTCCACAAAAAATAAGCTGAACATGTAAACATCACACACCACTAACACTGTCGTAAAGTAAATACATATTAAAATATCAGAGGTAAAATATCAGGACACGATATTCGGTCCGAGATTAACACGTAGGCTGAAAAGTTTTTCGTCTAGCTACTTAAAACACATTTTTTTTTTTCAAACTTCGACTTTATTCATCAACATAGTCTCCTTTAAGAGCGATACAATCAGCCCAATGTTTTTGTAACATTTCTATACCTTTCTTGTAGAAGCATTTGTATTTGATTTCAAAATAAGCCACAGTGTCGGCGATAACTTTTTCATTAAAGCCAAATCTCCAAATCTCTTTCCCGTGAGCATTTTTTTTGAGCTCTGCGAACAGGTAATAGTCGCTGGGGGCCAAATCTGAAAAATACGGTGGATGAGGAAGCAATTCGAACTTCAATGCGTGCAATTTTGTCATCGTAACCATTGACTTGTAACATGGTGCATTCTCTTGATGAAAGAGCGCTTTTTTCTTTCGGGGCCCTTTCTTTACAATTTCTGCTTGCAAACGCACCAATAACTTTATATAATATTCGCTATTGATGGTTTTTCCTTTCTTAACACAGTCCTGGAAAATTATTCCATACGCATCTCAAAATACAGAGGCCAAAACTTTCGAACCTGATTGTTGCGTCTTTGGTAGCTTCGGGCAGCTTTCACCGGCTGCTGTGCACTCAAGAGACTGCGGATTTGATTCCGGTGTGTAGTGGTGGATCCATGTTTCATCCATTGTCACATATCGCATGAAAAAATCCTTTTTATTGTTTATAAACAGGTCTAAACAGCGCTCAACACGTTGTTTTTGGTCCACAGTGAGCAAACGCAGTACCCATTTCGAATAGAGCTTTTTCATGGCCAAATGTTTATGCAAAATATGAGCAACACGTTCTTTTGATATCTTTAGGGTGATAGCTATCTCGCGCAATTTCACTTTACGGTCATCCAAAACAATTTTGTGGATTTTTTTGATGTTTGCCGGTTCAGGGTCATTTGTACCTGTACGACCGCGTTTAAATTCAGCATACCAGTAAATGATGAGTGATATTCCAGGGGCAGAGTCCCCGTAATACTTATCAAGCCATTGCTTTGCTTGAACGGTATTTTTTCCCATCAAACAACCAACAAACGAAATTCGATTTTTTTCATTGTTTTGAAAACATCAAAACTATAGTCACTAAAACCATTATAACTTATAAACTAATCGTCGAAATGTTATGAAATTTCGACACGTATCGTTTGAAGGTTGGTAGTTCCTAAAAATTATATGGATTTTTTTAAAAGGGTGACATCTATGTGTCAAACCAAAAAATTTTCAGCCTACATATTATTATGAAACTTAATTAATAGACAATAACAATGGAATGGTGGAATATATGATGTACGTTGAAATGATTGTGACAAGAAGTAGGTATATTGGACAAACTAGAAGCTAAATTAAAACAAGATTTAATGAATAGCTTTGTGGTATAGAAAATCAGAACAATCAAGCATTACGGAACCTAAGCATATAGTGACATAAGATAACTTAAGACTATTTAAAAATCTATCAGATTGGAGATTAAGCACATGGAAGAGTATTGAAACTATAAAATCTAAAAATAGTCTAAATAAAGGCAGTTAGATGCTCTGTTCCTTAAAGTCCTCTGTTCAAATTACTTGACCAGAACTAAACCTATGTCTAATTGAGCGATTTTGCTCAAGGAAAGCACAATCTCAGTATAAAAAGTCTAGTTTTTAATCTTAGATTTAGTCAATCATTGTTAATAATGACGCTAATATGGTTAGCGAAGCAAATGTCGAGTGTTTGGTGTAATAATGACAACTGATATATATTAACAATTCAGTTTAAAGTTAAATTGTGGATTGGTTCTATAATATTTAGCTTGAAAAAAAAAAACAGATTAATACTTTCCTAACTAAAATGAAGTATTGTTAAGACATAAACATCTCTAATATATTGGTTGAAGTATAAGTTGCAAGCAAAACATAATTTTTAGAAACATTAATATTGTCGGTCAAACTACTTCGTTAGTGTACTACTCAGTATATATCACCACTACACCAAACACTTTATTTTTGCACTCGTCATCATCCTAATGAAGCTAACATGGTTAGCGAAACACGCGTCGAGTGCAAAAATAAAGTGTTTGGTGGGGTAGTGATATATACTGAGTAGTGTCATTGTGCCAAAGATTCCACATTCCCAACTTAGTTCGTTAGTGTAGTCTAAACTTAAAGTTGAAGTTATTGTTTTTAAGATAATAATTTAACATTTAAGAGATTATTTTCATCACAAAATGAATTACCTTAATAATGAAAGTATTGGCCATCGTTAGTTATGACTTTTTCCCATCTTTCCTTCAAAGAATGGATTACGTACCAGAAGAACTTTTCATCTTTTGAGGCCAACCATTCATCAAGCCAAATTTTCAGTTATTCGTAAGAATGTAAGTGTTGTTCTGAAAGTCCGTTCTGCATCGATCGAAATAAGTGGTAGTCTGAAGGAGCTAAGTCCCGTGAATACGGCGGGTAGGGTAGAACGTCCCATTTGATGTTTTCCAAATAGTTTTTAACACATTTTGCAACATGGGGCGGAGCACTGTCATGTTGAAAAATGCCTTTATCGTATCGTTGGGTGTATTCTGGTCGTTTTTCCTTCAATGTTCGGTTCAAATTTATCAATCGTTGTCGATATCGATCGCCAGAAATCGTTTCACAAGGTTTCAGCAGTTCGTAATACACACTCCTCTACTATCTCACCAAATACACAGCAAAGCTTTTTTTCCCTATATATTGCGCACAAGTTTTTTGAGTTGTAGTATGTTCAACATAAGCTTTAACCAACAATCGATAGCTTTCAGCAGCTGTTTCCTTCAAATGAATGAAGGTTATTCAACCAAAACGTATTTTTCTGGTACGAAACACGACAAATTCAAAGCTATGAAGAACTATGTTTTTCTCACAATGACAATTAATAACGAACTGGCTTTTGATGGCATATGTTTACCTTCCAAAATGCCATAAATATCACTAGTCTATACCAACAAGTGTATTAGTAACGCCAACTCTTAGCAAAATCGACATTATTAACCGAAACACCTATTACATTTCCGATAAATATTCGATAATTTAGAAAATTTAATATTTCGTTCAATTTTGGGTGCTGTTGATTACAGGAATACCTCTCATTCTGCAGAATGAATATAATACAATACACACATATATTACGATAAATTTCAGTTGTCTCCTTTTGTTTTATATGGTAGTCATACACAATTTTTGTAGCTTCTATTTTAAATGCCGTCATTTACGTAGCAGATTCTGATACTAACTGACAAGCAACTATCACGTAGTTGCATACATTACTAAAAATAAATATAAATAGTTAATGATCTATTGAGAAAAATCCTGCAGCATTTAATTTTTTGTTTCTCATCTGGAATGACATTTTGGATGATTTCTAACTCTCTGTAGACCTCGTTGTACTGTTTAAGTAAAAATATTCTGTCCATGGTATCATAGCAAATATTTACTGTCTTCTTTATTTCTTTCAATAATTCTTCATCGATCGTTATTAAATACATCATACTAATCTAAAACAAAATAAAGCTGATGTGATTTCTAAAAAGTGTAAGTAAAATTATTGACGTTAGAAACAAAATTGAAATAATTGTTACTTCAGTTACACACTTATCACAAGATATGATCACATAAAAAACTGGTAGCTGATCATGAAAATACTTGTAGAACAGACTGAAGTCGCTAACCGTTTTTCGATGTTCCGGCAAATCAATGCCGCTGGTCAGTTCTGGGTCTCCAATCAGATGAACAGCTCTTCATTGAACAGAAGCCAACAAATGCAGTGTATTTTTTTTTATGAATCTAGCACACGTGCTACAGGGAAGTCCCTAAAGCGTTACAGGAGCATCAAGTGTGCGGAGCAAGCGATTCACGTTGTTCTTGATTCGCTGTAAATTGTATTCGATGGGAAACACAGTCCTGGGCAAATTATTCCAAAGGAATGATGTTCTCCATATAAAAGACTGCTTGAAAAGCGTTGTATGAGGAGTAACAAGCTGAACCTCATGCGGATGTGAAGCATTAGCGCGACGTGTACTTCTAACATGCATCGCTTTGGGAGGAATTAAGGGGGCCACTTCCTTAGAACACTTTCCATGAAAATACTTGTAGAATAAGCTCAAGTCGCCAACCGTTCTTCGATATTCCAGCGAATCAAGGCCGCCGGTCAGTTCCGGGTCTCCAATCAGACAAACAGCTCTTCTCTGAATAGAATCCAACAAATGCAGTGTATGTTTGGGAGCGGAGCTCCAAACATGGGAGCAGTATTCCATAGTTGGTCGAATTTGAGCTTCGTAAAGAATTAACAGTTGTAGGGTGTAAAGCTTTCTGGTTCGAAATAATATTCCCATTTTTGAGAAGCTCTCCTTGCTATGCCTGCAACATGTTCATGCCAGAATATATTTGCTCTCAAATTAACGCCCAACAAATTGAGTGACGATGCTAGGGGAACGGAGTGCCCCAACATAACTATGCCGGGTTCAGCAACGTTAACTTTTTTAGAAAAACTGCCGCCTGGGTTTTTGTAGCGTTAAATTCCACTTGGTTACTGTCACCCCAAGATAGAATTTCTTCCAGGTCTTTGTTAAGTTGAACGACCTCCTGCTGTCTGCGGATATTCGCCTGCGTAGCCGATGTCCGGGCATTCAAAGTGAATGAAGAGATAACCGTACTGTCATCTGCAAAGCTGTAGATTGGATTCCCGATCAGATTGTTAATGTAAATGAGAAAGAAAGAGAGTAGGAGACAGTATGGAGCCTTGGGGCACACCGGCGTTGATAGTGAAGATGTTAGAGAGAAATCCGTCGACAGCCACTCGTAAAGAACGCTCTCTTGAGGAAACATGAGAGCTACAAACAGAACTTTTCAGACATACTACAAGAGCGTAGCTTAGCCAACAGTCCATCGTGCCAAACACGGTCAAATGCCTCGGATATGTCAAGAGCAACCGCTCGATATTCTCCAAAGTGTTCAATTGCGCTGTTCCGAACAAGTCAGAAGATCTGCTGTTGGTCTATGTTTACGAAAGCCATATTGGTGATCGCTAATAATGTTGAATCGTTCAAGATATTTTAGAAGATACTGATTGATAACCTTTTCCATGACTTTCGATATTATTGGAAGCAGTGCGACTGGTCGGTAGTTATTTGGCAAGGTCTTCTTGCCTTTTTAGGAATCGGCTGAACTGTGACACATTTCCAACAGGAAGGAAATATTCCCTTTCTATAGGCTAGGTTAAAAAGTCTACAGAAAACTGGTGTTAGTTCCCTCGTACAATTTTTGATAACTATGGCAGGTATTCCGTCAGCGCCAGATGCCTTTTTGGCCTCTAGCTTCATTAAAATACGCTTCATGATACGCTGTCTGAAGACAACATCGGGCATCCTTGACTGCAATATGGGAATAGTAGGTGGTGTTTTTCCTTGGAAATCGACTGTAGAATGTGAAGTAAACGGTTCAGCCAACAAGTTCACTTTCTCAACAGGTGTCGTTGCAATGGAATTATCTTGCCGTGTGAGTTGTGGTATGGTGGATTTGGTGAAATTTTGACTAACTGCCTTAGCGACTGCCCAAAAGGACCTGGAACTGCCGGGACAAGCGAGAAGTTTGTTTCTAATTCGTTGATTGTGTGCCTCCTTGGTTTCGTCGATAATTCCATTGCACCTGTTCCGGGCATGGACAAAGGTGTTACGATTTATGGTGTTAGGATTTTCACGCCATTGTCGGTAGGCAAGATGTTTAGAAGCAACAACTTCTTTTCATTTTCGTTCAAACCAAGGCTTGTCGTTGGAGGGGCATTTCTTCGAAAAAGGGATGTAAGCTTCCATATCAGCCAAAATAACATCGGAGATCTCCCTGGCACAGTCAGATGGGTCGTCGGTTCAAAAACAAACGTCCATCCAAGGAAAGTTAGAAAATATTCCAAGAGATCTTTCCATTTAGCAGATTTGTAGTGCCAAATCTTGCGCGGCTTAGGCGCCTCTCTGTCACTGATCTGATACTCTATGTCGAAAGTAGTTTATGGTCGGAAGAACCTAACGGCGGATTTACGGCGAGCCACAGTGTGTCGCGTAGAACATGCTAGGTGGACAAAATTCATGTTATGATGTCCAGGAAATCTTATTTGCAAAACGTAAACAACACCACCAAACCACGAATTCCGAGAAAAGGTTGTTTTATCAAATTTGCAAGTGGCGAGTCATAAGCGTCAGAAGTCAGGTAATGAGTTTAATACAGCTCTTTCAATCAATCAGTTGCAATTTAGCGACACTTTCGTGCACATCTTATAGTGACATATTGTAATATTGTGAAAGTTTTTGTGATGAATATTAATACTGAGGGTAAGTACTATTTTTTAATGTATATTTTTAATCAGCATCTATTAATTTGAATTTTTAGTATTTTTTTTTAAATAGCCTATATATTTTAGCGTGTTTTTTTTTTTAAAAAAAAAAAACTTTGAAAGTTCAGAATATACAGACATTCACCTCTATCCGGGCTAGTTTTTAGATATTACACAGAAATAACTTTATTCTTCGTAAAAATACACATATTGTTTAGCACACTTTCAGTACAACATGTTTTTTTTTCTTTTTTTTTTCCAGAACACGTTTACTCTATTTCAAGGATAGCCTTTTTTGAGGAGTGGTTTAAAACACACGAAGAATGAAAAAAACTCGCGTGTATATGACTTTCTTTCTTCAAAATTTCACTTTGGTGACATTACTGAAAGCAGCCAAAAAGAAATAAAGTTGAAGATATCCAACTTGTCTAATAAGTTTGGTGCCAAATTCAGGAAAGTTGAAGGAGCGTTTTTTAATTAAAAATAAGAATTGGTTGGATGAAGCAGACATACAGTTTACTGCGAGTTCTTTTGCGCCACAACCTTCAACATCAAGTGAGAATGTGACTCCTGCAGGAAGACCTCGCAAAGATTTCGAGGAATCGTCGTTTAAGACGAAGAAACGTCGCGTCGTGGATCTCGTAGAATCCGAAGTGTCAGTGAATTGGTGACTGCTGCCGAAATTGCTGTGCGTTCAGCAGGGCAAAGGAAAATTGCCAATGTTATTAGAGACATTAGTGAGAGCCCAGATAATATTATTAAGTCTAAAAATACCGGTTCCGTTAATCCTAGGCAATTAAGTAGTGACGAAGCCTTAGCTTACTATATAGATTCTAAGTCAACAACGCATTCTTACAAACAAACTTGGAAGTGGTCCATGAAGGCGGGGCATAATGTGTTTCCGTCATATTTTAGTTTAAAAAAGTCCAAACAGGCCTGTTACCCTACAGAGGAGCACATTGCTATAACAGAAACTCGTGCTGAAATAAATTTGCAAGCCTTATTAAATAAAACAGTGGAACGTCTAGTATTAGCACAGAATGAAGTTATCAGCAGTGTGCTCCCAACAAGTTCATCGTTTACACTTGTTAGTAAATGGGGATGTGATGGAAGTTCTGGGCACAGTACATACAAACAGAGATTTGAGAACACTCAATATACGGACGAGTTTCTTTTCGCATTTTCTTTAGTTCCCCTCAAGTTATATGATGTGTCCAAAATTATTTGGCAAAATCCTCGGCCTTCATCAACTTTGTATTGTCGCCCAATCAAATTTATATTTGCCAAAGCAACGAACGACTTCACGTTAGTGGAGACAAATAGATTGTGGGAAGAAGTTAATGCTCTTCTTCCAACACTTATCAACTTTGGTGATTCTCATATCTCTGTAAAACACACGAACTTTTGCTGACAATGACAGACGGAAAGGTGTGTAACGCCTTAACGGAAACTAGTTCATCCCAAAAGTGTTTCATCTGTGGCCCCCCCCGCCCACCCCCAAGACGATGAACGATGACCCCGCGATTTTTAACAGCAATCAAGAACATTTTGGCTTTGGTTTATCTACACTTCATGCTTGGATTCGTTGCTTCGAATGTCTTTTACATATCAGTTACAAGTTGAATATTAAGAAATGGCAGGCTAGAAGCAACGAAGACAAAGCAGATATCAAGGTTCGTTCCGAGGAAATCAAATTGAAATTTAAGAACGAGATGGGACTCATTGTAGATAAACCAAAGCCAGGATTTGGTTCTTCAAATGATGGAAATACAGCCCGTCGCTTTTTTAAGAATGCTGAGATGAGTGCTCAGATCACAGGGTTGGATGTTACAATTATAAAAAAGTTTGATGTTATTTTGAGAACATTGTCTTCTGGATTCGAGATAAACATAGTTGAATTCAAAAAATTTTGTCTTGAAACCAGAAAACATTATCTTAGTTTCTATTCGTGGTACTGTATGCCTGCTACTCTGCATAAAATATTAATTCACAGCACAGAAGTCATCAAAGCGGCATTGCTTCCAATTGAGCAGCTTTCCGAAGAGGCTCAAGAAGCACGGAACAAAGATTGCCGCAGATTTAGGGAGTACAATACCCGCAAGTGCTCGCGTGTTGCCACGAATAGAGACTTACTGTGCATGTTAATTATAACATCTGATCCTTTGATCAATAGCCTTCGAGAGATTCCCAAAAAAAAGCCGGAAAAAATATGTACAGATGTATTAAAGTTAATTGTAAGCCCTAGCATAGAAGAGTCAAGATTGGAATCGTCATCATATTGTCGCACAATGCCACAAAATAATGACGATTATACAGTAAACGACTCATCAGAAGACTCTGATGATGATTATTAGGTTCAGCTACTATTTTTAGTTATGTAGTGCTTGTACTAAGCATGTAAACCTTGACTTGTAAATTTTTCTTTATCAATAAATGAGTATTTTTATTTTACATATAATTACAGTCAGTGTCATTATGCTAAATTTATTACAGAGCATTTATAACATTTATTTTAAAATTAAACAAAAACAATTTTTGACTGGAATTTCCAAAAACAATTTTTTTTTTTGAACCGAACACCAAGAAATATGTACCTTAAAAAAATCAAAAACATTTTAAAATACCAACTACTTATGTATGTATAATGCACAAGTTACCTACCTGAAAGGCAGGTATTATTTGAGTTTATCCTTTTTGTGTCAATAAAACTAAGTAATATGGATTAATTGTTTTATTTTTAATTGACAAATGCAATAAATGATTTTTCATCTGGTTATTATTAAAAATAATAATACAGTGTCTTTCATTTAGTTGTACATTCAAGTTTGTAGAAAAAAATTCGTGCACATACGCAGAATATTTTGTTTTTGTTATACAATGTTTTGTGCAGCTGGACAAAAAATACAGGTAAGCGAAATGCAGCTAAATGAAAGACACTGTATTATAATTTTTAATTCTAATAACCATACAAAATACCCTTGCCCTTTAGTTCCGTTATCTACCTGCTAAGCTGATGCAATCCTACCGCGAAATGCAAGGGTGGCTGTATTACACAAATTTTATCGATATTGAGTACCTGCGGTAAATTGTGAATAAAACCCACATTTATTAACCGATTTTCATGATTAATACCTTATTTTATTTTCCAGATACGCAGCTGTCAGAAAAATGTATAATATTTTGTTTTTCTTTTGTTATTGCGCTTTTTTACCGAAAAAAATAATGAATTTTACACGAAAAAAATTTTTTTCTCTCCATTAATTTCTAAATAACTCCAAAACGATAAAAGATAGAATAAAATAATATTCAATCAACTTTAATAAAATTTTGTTACGCATTTTTTAATGTTTTATTTATAAAAATCTGACAAGTTGTTCCCGAGTTATCGTTAAATATGTCTGCGTAGCTGACTAATTTAGGGGGAAAAATTAGCCACGCCCATAAAAAAACCAACGCGATGAATTTTTTCTTAAAATAACTTAATATGCCTAGAATATACATAAACAATTGAAATAAGTAAAAAATAATTTTGTCCAGCTAACTTGTACTAGTCGACACAGATCGAGAAGGCTGGCGAACTCCCCGTCTCGATAAGGGATCCGTGTTGGTTCATCAATAAGCTGAGTTAAGCCACAACTGATTGAGAATGATTCAGCTTCACGACCTTGTTCGTTGGTAGTATTTGAATATTTAAGCCAGTTGATATTGTGGACATTAAAGTCGCCCAGAATGGCAATTTCGGCACTTGGATAGTTAATTTGTAAATGATCGATGGTGTCTGCAAGAGAAGCGAAAAGTGTTCTAAAGTTAATATCACTTGGTGATCGATAGAGAATACAGATGAACCTTGTGTTTGTTAAGTCGTTATTTTTAACCACTTAACATCAAAGTTTGGGGGCCCCAGAGCCTCTTCTTGTTGGCACGAGAGGTCATTTCTGACAAAAAGATAGATTTCAAAGTTACGCCTAAATCGGGAATAGAAGTCGTACCCAGGATAAAGATAGTTGACTGTGCTGGTCGATGAACTGACCTTGGTTTCACAGAGAGCGAGTACATGAGGTTTATTTGATTGCAGGTGTTGGTGAACTGAATTTATGTTCGAGTTGGTGCAAAAATCCATTGTAAAATTATGATCTCTGAATGTTGATGCCCCTGAAGCAGACCCCACCCGGAGATCCGAATGGGGGGCTATTTTACATCCGGAATTTTTTGTATCCATCATGCTATTTGGTCCCACAGTAGTTAATGTGGAATTTTCCTGTTCTGTCACGTGAACATCAATATTTAAAATATGTATCTGAGTGATGTTTACACTACCTTAATCTTTTAGTTATAGAGGGAGAGTTTAAAAAGTTATGTGGCTTACAGTGGACAGGGTAGCGAGTAAGCATTTCTTCACGATCTCGGTGAGGGACAGGCCTGCTTCAGGGATCTGGCACCCATGCCCACGTCAGCACTAATTCTTCTCCATGTTCCCTACACGGAGGAAATTATGACTAACCTTCCTTCCTTTTCTCTCAGATCCTTTTTCTAATCCTATTCCTAAGGACACTTAAGCAGTGTGGATGACCCGATCGTCGCGAATCTTTCGTGCCAGTGGACAAGCTTTCCGTGCTGTTGCATTCAAAACTAATTAGACTCGTAGCTAGTCATACGCAGTTTATCACACTAAAAATGCAGACATTCCCACCAAATGTCTTACATCATACATATATATGCACACTATATAAAAGATGGAGTATTCAAACAGACCAAAGAAATCAGGAAGTTAAATACCCTCCAATTTGGATCTCCAGGGGAGGGTGCCTGAGCAAGGGACTTATCAAAGGAAAACTAAATCTTTTATATTGGCGACATGGAATCATAGAACGCTTCTTGATTCTCCAAAAACTAGTCATCCAGAGCGAAGGACTGCCATTTTATCCTAACAGCTATCTAAATTAAAAGTAGATGTTGCCTTGATCAGCGAGACCAGATTCCCAGACGATAAACAGATTAAGGAGAATGAATATACACTGTGGAAAAGTTATTCGTCAACTTCTAATAAAAATATTCACGGCCTAGCCTTCGAGATCAAGAACATTCTCCTACCAAACCTTCAACATTTGCCTGTGGGTATTTCAGAAAGGAATATACTTATTACATTATATATTCAGAAACAGAGCCTATTATTATTATTAGCATACATGCCTTCATCTTGAACTGGCCTCAAGAATACTACTCAGTATATATCACCACTACACCAAACACTTTATTTTTGCACTCGACGCGCGTTTTGCTAACCATGTTAGCTTCATCAGGAGCGATGATTGACTAAAGGTAAACTACAAATCTACCCTATTTATACTTAGCCTAACCCTTGAATTACTCAAGCGGAACTAATGACATAGGCAAGGCCATCAGTTCCGGTCAAGTAACGTGGACTATAAGAAATAGGCCCTCTGTCTTTATTTAAACTACTTTTACATTTTATGATTTTCCATACTTTCGTATGCGTTCAACAATCTCCTATCAGATACATTTTTTATTAATCTTAGATTATCTAATGTTACAGTATGATCAGCTTCAAGGGCATGTTTGGCAATGCTAGACTTTTCTGTTCTATTGTATCTTAAGTGTGCTAAATGTTCTTTAAATCGTGTTTTAATAGACCTTTTAGTTTGCCCAACATACTTTTTGTCACAATCATTACAACTAATTTCATAAATTCCACTTTTCTCACAATTAGGAATCTTATCTTTGGGATTTCCTAAGATATTCCTCAGATTGTCTGTTGACTTATAGACTAAGGTGAGGCCTACCTTATTAAATACCTTATTGAGTCCCTTGCTATATTTCGGATTATATGGTATGGAGACATACTTGGTGTTATTTTCTTCGCGTGTAAAAAAGGTGGAATTCTGAATATTAAACCTAAATTTATGCCTGTTTATTAGCTTATTTACTAAGTCATCGTCATAACCATTAACTCTAGTTATATTTCTAATACGATTCCTTTCTTTATTACTCTATTCAGAGGGAAAGTGACCAAACGATGAACTAAAAAATGTAATGAGGCTAATTTATGTTTTTTGCAATGAAATGAATCATTAGGAATATATCTATCTGTTACTGTGTCCTTCAAATTCTAATCTATTATTATTTTTAATAATTAAAATATCTAGAAAAGGCAATTGTCCTTTGTTCTCGACTTCGTAAGTGAATTTAATCGAATCACGATCTATTTAATTTAGAAACAAAGTCATCAATATTTGCTTTGTATCAAAAATCGCGAAAATATCATCCACATACCTATACCATACTCTTGGGAAATATTCGAATTCTTGACTGGCTTCGATTTCAAACTTACTCATGAATAAATTGGCTATGAAAGGTGACAAGCAATTACTCATAGCTGTTCCTTCTTTCTGAACATAAAATTGATTCTTATATTGGAAATAATTTTGTTACATATAAAGTTTAGATAATTTTAAGTATTCACAAATAATTTCGTCTTCAAAGTCATTCATTCTAAGTAATTCTTCGAGATATTGTAAAGTTTGTGGAATTGGCACACTTGGGAACAAAGAACTAACATAAAAAAAAATTAAGACTTCACCTTCATTAAGAACTAGATTTTTTGTTTTATTAATAAATTCTTCACTGCGAAGCTGATCATACTGTAACATTAGATAATCTAAGATTAATAAAAAATGTATCTGATAGGAGATTGTTGAACGCATACGAAAGTATGGAAATCATAAAATGTAAAAGTAGTTTAAATAAAGACAGAGGGCCTATTCCTTATAGTCCACTCTACTGGTTACTTGACCGGAACTGATGGCCTTGCCTATGTCATTAGTTCCGCTTGACTAATTCAAGGGTTAGGCTAAGTATAAATAGGGTAGATTTGTAGTTTAGCTTTAGTCAATCATCGCTCCTGATGAAGCTAACATGGTTAGCGAAACGCGCGTCGAGTGCAAAAATAAAGTGTTTGGTGTAGTGGTGATACATACTGAGTAGTATCGATGTCGGAATTTTGTTCGTCTGGACCTCACAAAACGATTCCCCTTTCCAGATATTGTGATAGCCGAAATTTGAGCTCGATTAAACGACGTTAACCCGTGTCGCTCGTCGCTCAAAGTTTGAAAAAAAAATCCATATTTTTGGCCAAAAAGCTGACATATGGAGCCATAACTCCAGAACGGTAAATAATAGAAACACGCTTAATATCTCAAAAGAAAGCTAATGTTGTTCTTCAAAACTTATATTCTATACATAATTGTTGTTATTTTAAGTCAAACCGAGTTACAACAGCCTTTAGCCCCAAAAACGTGACCTGGTACCAGTAGGAGCCAGTTTGGGAGTATTCTAAGAATTTTACGGGTTTTTACATAATGTGTCTCGGAATTAACATTTTTTTATTAAAAAGTATTTTGGAACTCAATTTTCAAACATAAAGAGCGTTTTGTTCAAATTTAATCTTTTATTATATGGGGATTACCTGACTAGTTTACCAAAGAAAGACCCGTTTGACAGGTAAAAAAGAGGGTGAATCTAATTTCTATTTTAGGGATGGTGATTTTACTTCAGCGTACAACCGACCTTTTATTTATTCAGTTTAGTTTCTAAAGTGCCTTTGAGCTGGTTAGATCGAACAATTATCTAGTGAAGATATTTTAAGACACTGAAGAGGACAGCATCTACCAGGAACTTGAGAGCTTGGAGGAAATGGACATCCCTGAAGAAGCTGCAGAAGATCCAGGACCATCTGAGAGCAAGAGGATGAAAGTTTCATTTGCAAGGGGCGTTAAAGAGATTTTAAACATGAAATTGTCCATTTTATTAGATCGATGTAAGGTATCCGACAGAAAAGCAACGAGAATTTTAATAGCTACTCTAGAAGCACTAAACCTTGACCCTCTTGAGTACAAAGTCTCGAAAACTTTATTACATGATAGAAGGCAAATGATCAGAGAACAATATAATAAAAAAATTTTTGATAAAGTAAACATTCCTGAAAAAGAGCCCGTGGTTGACCATTGGGACGGTAAACTTTTACCGGGTGTTTTAAAAAATGAACAATGTGAGTGAATAGCTATAGCTATTTCATATGGCGAAAAGGAACAGCTGCTGGGAGTTCCTGTAACAGCAAACAGCTCTGGAGAGGAGCAAGCCGTAGCCGTATATGAATGCCTACATGAATGGGGTCTTCTCAACACCGTCAAGGCGATGTGCTTCGACACTACAGCATCCAACACGGGAAGACACAAAGGAGCATGCGTCATATTGGAGCAAATATTAGGAAGAGAATTGTTAAACCTAGCTTGCCGTCACCATATCTTGGAAATTCTGTTAAGAGGCATATTCGACACAAAAATGGAATCAACCATTGGACCTCATCCAGAGATTTTCAAGAGATTCCTCACTGCGTGGCCCAATATAGACAAAGGAAAATACGACACAGGTATCAGTGACAATCAAATACAAAAGCAGCTAACTCCAGAAGTAATTGCAAATGTTACTGCTGAATTCGAGACCAAATTAACTGAGAGCCACCCCAGAGATGACTACAAGTTGCAGTTGGTTCTCGTATTTGTTGGATCACTAGACGGCAATGTTGTGGGTTTTAGAACTCTAGGAGCCATTCATCACGCTAGGTGGATGGCAAAGGCTATTTACTGCTTAAAAATGTTCATTTTTCGTCGTCAATTTAAGATGTCTAAAGAAGAAGAAAGTTCTGTGCGTGCCATTTCTGTTTTCCTAGTTAAAATTTATTGTAAAGCTTGGTTCAATGCTCCAAAAGCTCATCTTGCACCAAAGCAAGATTTAGGTATTTTGCATAGTCTGTTAGACTATAAAGAATGTGACAACGACATTGCAGAAATAGCCCTGACCAAATTTTCGAACCATTTGTGGTACTTGAATGCAAAGTTTGGTGGGATTATCGTTTTTTGATCCCACCATTACAGACGATGAAAAAGTTGTTAATGGCTAATAAATTGCTCAGTAGCACAGATGAACCATCACAGCACGCTAGGATTGTAAATCCAAAAGTTAGGAAAGAAAACTTAAAAGAGGTAGTTGATGGAGGATTGGTAAATTTACTTACCAAAGAAACGTTTACATTCTTTGACCAATTTAATATATAAACAGATTTCCTAAGACAACATCCAAACACCTGGCCTCAAAATAATGACTTCCAAGAAGGATTGAAAATTGTCAAAACATTAAAGGTAGTTAATGATATGGCTGAGCGTGGTGTTAAATTAATAACCGACTTTAACGACCTTCTGACAAAAGATGAAGACCAAAAGCAATATGTCCTGCAAGTTATAAGTAAATGCCGAGCATTATATCCTGACGTTTCAAAAACTACTTTAACAAAAGCTCTAGAATAGATTAGATAACTACGTAAAATTATCAACTCATGTAGGTACTACGTCTGTATCTTTTCTGTGTCTGTTTTGTATGTATTATATACCTAATTTTTATATTTTAAAATAAAAAATGTCATTAGACTTATCAGTATTACTTGTTTTTTTTTTATTATATTTCTACTTTAAACTCAAAAATATACCAAAAAAAAACCAAATTTATCACTTAATAACAAAATATACGAAGTATGCTCCTAGTGGTACCAGGTCACGTTTTTGGGGCTAAAGGCTGTTGTAACTCGGTTTGACTTAAAATAACAACAATTATGTATAGAATATAAATTTTGAAGAACAACATTCGCTTTCTTTTGAGACATTAAGCGTGTTTCTATTATTTAGCGTTCTGGAGTTATGGCTCCATATGTCAGCTTTTTGGCCAAAATTTGGATTTTTTCAAACTTTGAGCGACGAGCGGCACGGGTTAACGTCGTTTAATCGAGCTCAAATTTCGGCTATCTCAATATCTGGAAAGGGGAATCGTTTTGTGGGGTCCAGACGAACAAGATTCCGACATTTTTTTTTTCCCCCTCTATGAGATCCGGCCACTCTAATCCACATACTTCCTCAGATTTGAAACCCTCAGTGCAAAACAAACTTAATGCGTTCCTCCAGGGAGCGAAATACATAGACCCAAACATTTATTGGCTGTCCATTAAAGAAAACGTATCTACCTCCAGTAAGCAACCTCTAGGGATAGATAATAATAAAAACAACTGAAGACGTATAATAACAACTGCTCGATTATCGACGATATACTGGAACGAAAGCAAAGAGCTTTTCAAGTGACTCTGGAT
>CM032452.1:41641026-41696026 GCA_019049505.1 Pachyrhynchus sulphureomaculatus
AACGATTTAGCGGATATTTGTAATAACCAAAATATAGTAATGTATACTGTTGATAGCAGTTACCTAGTAACGTCTGATAATGTTCAAGGAGCAACCCACTTAGCCCAAGTAATGGTTAATAAATTCTATGATTGGTTTTCTATGTACTAAACTATATTTAAATATGAATAAAACTGTTTTCATAAATTTTACACCTAGGATTCATAATTTGGATAAATCCTATTTTCTTAAGATTAAAAAATCGTTCAATACGACAAGCATCAAGTACGAAATTTTTATATGTCTATATTGATAATCGGCTTAGTTAGGACATACATGTCGAGAACTATGCAAGAAGCTTGCAGTCACTACCTATGCTTTATTTAGGTTAAAACAAGTAAGCAATATTGAAGTTCTGTTTTGGTACTACAACGCTAATTTTTTTAGTCGTGTAAAATATGGATTGATTTGCTGGGGTAATACAAGATATTTAAATAGAGTATTTAAAATACAAAAGCGTATAATTAGAATGATTTCTGGAAACATAGGTTGGCTTTATGCCGACCTATTTTCAAAAAATGGGGAATCATGACATTACCCTCGTTGTATATATTTGAAGTAATCCTATTTGTGAGAAAGAACATTCATAAGTTCAAACAACATTTCCAGTATCATAATTACAATACTATGGGCTGTAACAATATGGTGTATCAGATTCATTCTCTTAGCATTACTGAAAACAATGTATGTTATGTTGGTGTCAAGCTTTACAATAAGTTATCGGATAGATTTAAATATATCTCCAATGAGAAAGAATTTAAAAACACCATTAGGATATTTCTAATATATAACAGCTTTTATAGCTTGGATGAATATTTGAATTGTTTAATTGATTAAACGTCTCCACACTTTATCTTTTTACATATTATAATTCATTAATTTCCGCTTGTAGTAAATGTGTCTCTTCTTTTGTCCTCTTTTCAATTTTTTAGTTGCTTTAAGTTTGCTTTTATAATTTAATTTATAATTAGGGTAGAAATATATGTATAGAGAGAAAAATACAAAAATGAAAAGATTAGTAAATAAAGAGAAGAACGAGAAATAGGCAAAAGCGTGTGAAAACATCGAACACTATATAGGTGGAACACGAAGTACGGAGGCATGGAGAACGATTGGAGCTATGAAAATAAACTCCAAAGAAAAATCTTATATACAATACATTCAAGGAAACCAATGGGATAACTATTATAAGCAACTACTAACAGGAGACAGACCGGGGTTCTTGAATATGCCAAACAACAAGAAAACGAATATGAGGAGGTAGAGATAAAATATGAGGACGTAAAGAAGGCCATAAAATTATTGCAAAACCGGAAAGCAACTGGACTGGGAGGAATGGTCAATGAATTAATCAAATACGAATCAGAGAAACTGCACCGAATGATAAGAAGCATGTTCACAGGGCTATAAATTGGAGAAAGAATACCTAATGAATGACTGAAGCGCACATAGTCTCAATTTTTAAAAAAGGTTACCGGAGGAAATGTGAAAACTATAGAGGCATCAGCATCATTTCAAGTATTGGACGACTGTATGGGAAAGTAATTAAGAATAAGAAAGAAGACAATATAAAAGGCAAAATAGGGGAAGACCAAGCAGGATTTATGGCTGGGAAGTCCTGTATTGATCAGATATATACAGTCAAGTAACTGATGGAAAAGAAACTAGCCAAAAACAGAAAAATCCACCTAGCTTTCATCTATATAAGAAAAGCTTACGATTCAGTCGCTAGAAGTTACCTCTGGAAAGCAATGTCAAACATGGGAATCGACAAAGTATTAATAAAAGCAGTAAAAGCGATATATACAAATAATATTAACAGGGTAAAAATTGGTTATAAGTTAGGGGCCAAAATTACAACGAAAGGACTACTAAAAGGGTGTACAACCTCTCCGACACTGTTTAAAATCTACCTGGAACAGACTTTAAAAAACTGGAAGAATAAATGTCAAGGTATGGGAGTCCCAGTAAGAGACGACTACTTATACAGCTTGAGTTTCGCAGATGACCAAGTCGTCATAGCTCAGGACGAAGAAAATCTCAGCTATATGGTAAGGAAGCTGAAGGAAGAGTATGACAAAGCTGGGCTAGACATAAACTTTAATAAGACGGAATACCTAACAACTAAAACAGAGAAATAGAAGATCTAGAAATTGAAGAGAACATAGCAATTAAAGGAACTGGAAAATTTAAATACCTAGGCACCATAATAACAAGAGAAGCAACATCCGGAGAAGAAATACAATCGAGACTGGGGACAAACGAGAACCTGCATCAGACAGTTAAACTAAATTATGGGATAAGCACATAACGAAAGCAAACAAAGTCAGAATATACAGAACAATCCTTGAAAGTATCACGACATACGGGTCAAAAATGGACCATTAACAAGAAATATAAATCAAAACAAAAGAGAGATGGAATGTTTGAGAGGGTGTTGTAGGGTGACCCGACTGATAGGATTAGGAACGAGGAAATAAGAACACGAATGAGAATAACAAAAGATGCAGTACATGCCATAGAAGAAAAACGATTGAAATGGTATGGTCACGTAAGTAGAAGCGACGACCGAAGGTGGATTAAGAAAATCACAGAGTGGAGTCCAATTGGAAGAAGATATAGGGGAAGACCTAGGAGCTCATGGCGGGATGACGTCGATGAGGCAATGAAAAACAGAGGGTTATGGGAAGGAGACTGGGAAGATCGAAGAGAATGGAACGCAAGATTGAGAGAAGGGCCCTTAAATATATATATATATATATATATATATATATATATATATATATATATATATATATATATATATATATATATATACTATAAACTATATAATATATAAATATATATATATATATATATATATATATATATATATATATATATATATATATATATATAAACTAATGGACGACACTGTTAAACATTTTTATAACTTCAAAATATAAAATAATAGACAAGAATATTAGCATAGCAGATTCTCTACAATTAAAAATCAATTGGGAACGGATCATGTGAACATAGAAGAGAAAGAAACCTATGAATAGAATTTGCGGATATCTTTGATCTTGACGACGAATCCAATCTTGATATATATATATATATATATATATATATATATATATATATATATATATATATATATATATATATATATACATATATATATATATATATATATATATATATATATATATATTATATATATATATATGTATATATATATATATATATATATATATATATATATATATATATATATATCAAGATTGGATTCGTCGTCGTCAAAGATATCCGCAAATTCTATTCATAGGTTTCTTTCTCTTCTATGTTCACATGATCCGTTCCCAATTGATTTTTAATTGTAGAGAATCTGCTATGCTAATATTCTTGTCTATTATTTTATATTTTGAAGTTATAAAAATGTTTAACAGTGTCGTCCATTAGTTTTAGAGTCACGTCTGAGAACGAATTTCGGTACCGCGTTTGTGTTTATGCTTGAAAAAGAAATTCTCATCGTTCTCTTAATTTCTCTTACTAGGATGTTAATAAATCTGACTTTATTTTTTACTGCGCAACTAGTAAGGCAGCAGTATTGAAAAAGTTACACTTTGATTTGAAGATCCGCTTGGTCCTGGCTTTTATAGAAACTTTGTTGATCTGAATTTGAAATAATATTTCCAGTTTTTGGTTCGTCGTGAACTTTATATAAAGGAATATATATATATATATATATATATATATATATATATATATATATATATATATATATATATATATATCACACATAAATTAAAACAACTTTATAAAAGTTTTAAAACACCCATGACCAAAGAACAAACTTCCAATGTGCATCACCATCCAGTAGCATAAAGAGAAGGTTAACTTCTCACGGAAGTGACTGTAAAAAGGATATTAAATTTTGTTCCCTTGCAGAATATGCCATTGACAATGAGCATCGTCCAGACTATGACAATGTAGAAATAGTTTACAAACAGCAAAACTATTATAAAAGAAAATTTTTGGAGATGGTTGCGATTAATGCCTGCGATGGCGCGATGAATAGAAGGACCGATGTGGCAGATCTTAACATCATTTATTCGTACATCCTTAAACTTTCCAATGATCTATCATAAAATTAAGACGTTATAAATACTACTAATGAGAGCTTTTTATCAAAATTTATCTCTGACGACTAGGCTATTACAGTTGTTCGTAATGACATTAGTTTCTGAAACTATTATTTAATTTTTAGATTAATATGGTGTCTTTATTAATGATCGGTGAAGAATTATCCAGAGAAATAAACAGGACAGTAAATATTTGTTATCAGAGCATGGACAATATATTTCTTCTTAGGCAGTACAACGTGACCTACAGGGAGTTAAATATTATCAGAGAAGCATCATTTCAAATGAGAAAAAAAAAAAGTAAATGCGGCAGGATTTTTCCCAATAGACCATTCGCTATTTATCTTTATATTTACTAATGTATGTAACTACCTGATAGTTTCTTGTCAAGTACTATCAACACCTAATACGTAAACTACCAAGGTATTTGATATATAAATTAAAGAAATTGCAATGTTGTGCTGAACTGAAAAAAATAGTATTTAATGTTTTATGACTAAATTGAATTTAATTGTACAGTATTATATTGAGATTTGCTAAATTGTCTAATTCTTAGTAATTTGTAGGGTGTATCGAACCTGTAGTAAGTTAAATATAGTTCGGTGTAAAGGTTGATTGATTCTCGACGTAAATACGATACTGCTGAAAAAAATATATTTCTTACCTTATTAATTGAAGAGCGCAATTAAAGCACTGTCTCTAATGTACCCGAAGATAATCAGAACGTTCTCCTCAAGGAATACAGAACCAAACAATGGCTTTGATGTCAAAATTAGCTAATGAAGAAGCTAACGTTATGCTTTTCTTGCCAGTGAAATGATAAGAAATAACACGTAGGCTGAAAAGTTCTTGGTCTAGCTGTACCTTTCTTGTAGAAGGATTTGTCTTTGTCTACAAAAATAGGCCTCAGTTTCGCCGATAAGTTCTTCATTGGCGCCAAATCTCTTTCACGCGAGCATTTTTTTGAGGCCTGCGAATATATAATAATAGTCACTGCGACCAAATCGGTAAATGAGGACACAATTCGAACTTCAATTCGTGCAATTTTGCCATCGTAACCAAGACTTGTGACACGGTGCATTGTCTTGATGAAAGAGCACTTTTTTCTTGTTCATTTGGGGCCGTTTCTTTACGATTTCTGCCTTCAAACGCACCAATAACTTTATATAATATTCGCTGTTGATTATTCCATGCGCATCCAAAATACAGAGGACAAAACCTTATCAGCCGACTGTTGTGTCTTTGGTCGCTTCGAGAGGCTTTCGCCGGCTGCTGGCCACTCAGCTGACTGCCAATTTGATTGCGGTGTGTATAAAAATCCTTTTTATTGCTCTTAAACATATTTAAACAGTGCTCATAATTATTAACACATTGTTGTTTTTGGTAAACTGTGAGCAAACGCGGTACCCATTTCGAATAAAGCTTTCTGATGCTCAAATGTTCATGCAAAATGACCAACACTGATATCTTTAGGGTGTCAGCTCACACAATTTCACTTTACAGTCATTCAAAATAATTTTGTGAAGTTTTTTGATGTTTTCTAGTGTAACCACCTCATTTAGACGTTTAAATTCAACATTCCAGTAAATGATGTGTAATTTTCCAAGGGCAGAGTTCCCGCAACACTTATCAAGTCATTGCTTTGTTTGAACGGTATTTTTTCCCATCAAAAAACGGTGTTTAATCAACACATGAAATTAGATTTTTCCATTGTTTTGAAAATATCAAAAGTAGCGTCACTAAAACCATTTTAACTTGTAAACTAATCGTCGAAATGTCATAAAATTTTGACACTTATCGTTCGATGGTTAGTACTTCTTAAAAATCATATGGATTTTTGAAAAGGCCGAAAAGTTTTCAGCCTACGTGCTACTTCTTACTTTACAATAAGAATTTAAAAAATGCGGACATTCAAGTTTAGTGAGCAACAAAGTCGAAACAATACATTTATATTGAGATATTTGTGGCGTGGTGTGAGCTATTTTTCAAGCGTTTACAGCAACTAAATTTTTTAATGTTATCACGGGACTTGCATTAAATGTTATTTGAATTTGATAAAAGTTACAAACTATCTTGAAAAATCGAGTGTAATTATACAGCATCATTAATTATCGTAGTAAAAATTTGTAGAAATCTATGCTATTTAAGCCATAACAACTATTATAATCACCTGAGAGAGGGTGGACCTATAATGCGACGGATTTCGGAGAAACAAATAGAATTTTATATTATTACCAATAGATATTTATCTTTTCAAAATCGTTAACTAAAATTTCACCTACTTTTTGTTATTCTGTTTAGCTGAAGTTGGGATATACAGGTCTCTGATCGCAAGACACTCTCATCATCATCATCAGCTTATACTGTCCACTGCTGGACGAAAGCCTCCATCATGTCTTGCCACTTTTCTCAGTTGTGGGCCTCTTGTACCCAATATCCAGCCACTCTTTTCAAATCAACAGACCACCGACTAGTCCGATAGGCTTCAGATATTGGTCGCTACTCTATGATTCTCTTTGTCCATCGCCCATCCTTAACCAGCCCAGTTCTATTTAAGATGTAGAATAAATTTAACTATGTCTTGTACCCCCGTTCTCTTCCTGAAAATGTGATTTATCTCTAAGAGTAACGCCTAACATTGACCTTTCTATCTTTCGGTGCATGACACACATTTTACTGATGTCATTTGTAAGAGTATGGGCTCCGTACGTAAGAACGGGGAGTATGCATTTGTCAAATACTTTTCTTTTTAAACACATAGGAAGGTTAAATTTGAATACAAATGCCAGTTTGCCATATGCAGCCCAGGAGAGACCTATTCGCTGCTGAATTTCATGTGTTTGGTTTTCTTGTCCTATGTTGATTTCATGTCCATATTGGTGCAGTTGCTCTATCTCTACATTATTCAGTTTTATAGTTTCGCTTAATACAAGATTTGTCATAAACTGGGCCTTGGATAGATTAATTTTTAGACCAACCTTTCCTAAAACTTTCTGAAGCATGTGTAGCATAGTTTGTGCTTCTTGAATTTCTTCTGTTATTAAGACAATATCGTCGGCGAAACAGAGGTGATTTAACTTTTCACCGTCAATGTTAAGTCCCATTCTTTCCCAGTTTATTTGATTTTAGAAATACTTTCTAGAAGTGTTACGAAAAGATTAGGAGAGAGCGTATCACCCGGCCGCACTCCTCTTTCGATTCGATATTTGCTGGTGGATTGATTAGTTTGTATTTTAACATGAGCGGTGAACTTTTCATATATATATATATATATATATATATATATATATATATATATATATATATATATATATATATATATGTTATGAAACTAGTTGGGGAAATCGGCAAAGAGGGCATCAACAGATGTTCATACTATATTCATTTAGCCAATATTTCGGTCCTAGGTTGGGACCTTCATAAGGGCACAAACTGAAAAAGAGATAACGAAGCAACCAATAAAGAAAATTGGGCATGAAGAATTGGTATTGTTGAGTCCAATTTTTAATTATTAATTTTTAATTTGTAACTTTTAATTTCAATCTTATAATTATTAATAAAAAACTATTGTAATTTAAAAGTATTATTGTTCTAAAAAATCATAAATTATTATTATTAGTATTACAAAAAGTTCTTCTTTCTCATATTTGATCAATGTGGTTCCATGTTTGGCTGATGGGCCAAAACCAAGTCAGCACAAACGCTATTACCATTATGTATTAAGGAATGACCTGACAATGTTACATGTTTTCAAAATCACTGACTTCTGAATGTTTTTGTGTATGTTTGTGTTGAGTCCTAATTGTACTAAATGTGGTGTGAATGTTATTAGTGTAAGGCCTGTGGCTGATATAATGAGGGGGACAATGATGACTTTTTCTTGTTTCCATAGCCTTTTTATTTCCGTTGCTAGGTCTGTGTATTTGGAAACTTTTTTCTGTGTATTTCGTTTGGATGTTCGTGTCGTTGGGTTATTATTATTATTACAAAAAGTTCTTCTTTCTCACATTTGATCAATGTGGTTCCATGTTTAGCTGACGGGCCAAAACCAAGTCAGCACAAACGCTATTACCATTCCGTATTAAGGAATGACCTGACAATGTTACATGTTTTCAAAATCACTGACTTCTGAATGTTTTTGTGTATATTTGCGTTGAGTCCTAATTGTACTAAATGTGGTGTGAATGTTATTGGTGTAAGGCCTGTGGCTGATATAATGAGGGGGACAATGATGACTTTTTCTTGTCTCCATAGCCTTTTTATTTCCGTTGCAAGGTCTGTGTATTTGGAAATTTTTTCTGTGTATTTCGTTTGGATGTTTGTGTCGTTGGGGACAGCTATGTCAATTAGATAGGTGACTTTTCCTTTTTTGCACTGAAAAGTAATATCGGGTCTATTGGCGGAGACTGTTTTATCTGTGTGGATACCGATGTCCCAGTAGAGCTTGTAATCTTCATTTTCAAGTATGGATGTTGGCGTGTATTTGTAGTAGGGATCTCTCTATGAGTTTGTATGTTGTGGCTAGTGCTTGGTGAACTACTTTGGCAGCTGAATCATGCCTGGCTGTGTACTCTGTTCCGGTCATTATTTTACATCCACTCGTTATGTGTTCGATCGTTTCTTTCTGCTGGTGGCATTTCCTACATCTGTCCTCTGCAATAGTCGGGTCTTTGATGACATGCTTTTGGTAGTTTCTGGTTAATATGACTTTATCCTGGATGGCAAGTAAGAAGCCTTCTGTTTCAGGGAATAGCTGCCCATCCTGTAACCAGGTGTATGATTGTTTTTTGTTTACGTGGTCTTGTTCTATGTGGTATCTGTGTTTTCCGTGGAGTGTATTCTCTGACCACGTTTTCATCTTTTCCTGTTGTAGTTGGGTGTGACTGTGTGTGTCTGCTGAGTGGTCTGCCCGGGCTAAGTCGAGAGGTGTGTAGTTTTTGTCTGCTTTCACTGTCGCTGTGTGGAGGCTCGTTTGATTGCTGTGAAAGAATTTCCTAAGTGCTTGTATTTGTTTCGTGTGTAATGATCTGATGTCTATAATTCCTCTTCCTCCTGCCTTCCTCTCGATGGTAAGTCTTTCTTTGCATGCGTTGGGGTATCGTATAAGGATGTGAATATTTTCTATGTCTGTTTGTGACCATTTGATGATACCAAATGAATATGTGAGTATAGGTATAGCGAACATGATGGCTTTAGTGAGATTCTTAGAGTTGAGTTTTGTTTGCAAAAGTTTCGTCAGTCTGTTTTTGAATTCGGTTCTGAGCTCTGTTTTGATGTGAGTGTGGTTGAGCTTGGTGCTTTGTTGGAAGCCTAGATATTTGTATGTTTCTTTGTCAAACATGTTATCGAGTGTTTCATTGTTGATGGTTTCTGTCTCATGGTGGCACTTCCATTGGCCTTTGTTGATATGGAGCACTTTGCATTTACTTATACTAAATTCCATATTGACATCTGAGGTGAATATTTCTGTGATTTTCAGGAGTTCTTTCAGCTGTGTTTGTGTGGCAGCGTAGAGTTTTATGTCGTCAATATATAGGAGGTGGTTTATTTTATGTTGATTCACTTTTTGGTGTCTGATATTGAAGCCATGCTCTGTTCTGTTTAGTATATTTGAGAGTGGATTGAGACAGAGGCAAAACCATAGAGCACTGAACGAGTCTCCCTGAAATATACCCCGTCTGATGTACAGCTCTTTTGTTTGGATCCGTTCGGTTTGTGTTTCTAGGCGTATTTTGGTTTTCCATGTTTTCATAATTTGCGCGAGAAACTGCCTGAGGTGTTGGTTGATTTTATAGATTTCTAGGGCCCTGATTAACCAGCTGTGGGGTATGGAGTCGAAAGCTTTTTTATAGTCTATGTAACCGATGTGAAGGTTTCTGTGTTCTTTTCTGGTTTGTCCCATAATCACGCTATCTATAATCAGCTGCTCTTTGCATCCTCGACTATTTTTCCTGCATCCCTTCTGCTCTTCTGTGAGGATATTGTTGTCTGTTAGGTGTTGTTCTATTTTCTTCGAAATTGTGGCTGTGATGATCTTGTATAGGGTTGGAAGACAGTGATAGGGCGGTTAGTTTGACGGGTTTGTGGTGTCTGAGCTTTTGGGTTTAACGTATGTTATTCCTTGTGTGAAGAAAGTGGGAAATGTGTGTGGTTGTAGAATGGCTTTGTTGATTTGGTGTGTGAGTGCTTCGTGTGTGGTGGTAAACTGTTTGTACCAGAAGTTTTGTATATTGTCTATTCCAGGACATTTCCAGTTGTGTGTGTGTTTGATAGTTTCTGTAATTTCTTGTGTATTTAATGTGGTATTTTCTTGTTCTGTCACATGTTTATGTTTGTCTTCTTCGGCTTTGATCCAGGGGGTGTTATTATTGTGTAGTTTGTATTCTGACCAGATACTTTTCCAATAATCTGTGAATTCTTGTTTGTTTGGTGGTTCAGTCACTGCTATCTGTTTGTTGTACATAGTTTTCCGGTAGAACTGTTTTTCGCTTCTTCGGAAGAGGTTGTAGGTGTCTTTCCTCTCATTTGATTCTTTGTATCTACGGAGTCTTGCGGCATATACAGATAGTTTTTGTTTCAAGGTATCGAGGATTTCTAGCAGTGTTCTGTTGGGAGACTTAGATTTAATCTTGTTTGCCCCCTGTGTGACACGTTTGGACGCGTTCCCGCTTATAAACTGGGTAAGATGTCCTAGATCTCTCCTAATGTTGTTGATTTTGTTTTCTATTCTTATTTGCCATTTGAATTTTGGTTTTGTCCTGTTGGGGTTTCCTAGTCGTTGAGGGAGTTTTTGGTTATTTTGTGTTAGAGTGGTGATTGCTGCTGCGTATATTATTGTGTGAATGTCTTCGATTGTGCTTAAATCTGTTATATACTGAGGTATTATGTGCTTGTTTAGTGTGTTGAGGATTGGTTGCGTGCTCTGTCTGAAGATTAAACGAGGGATGGGATTTCTTGTTATGGGGTCGGTGCCTGACCATCGAGCTAGATATGACTCCATTTTTGCTTTAAGTGTTTGTATGAGAGGTGATTCGGGGTGATGTTGTGTGGATGTCGTTGAGGGTGGCGAGTGATTCATGTTGTTGTCTGTGATATGGTGTTGCGCGGTACTCCCAATATTATTTTGCGTTATGCTCCTCCTGGGTGGTGGGTATTGTTGTGTTCGACTGGGTGGTTGTGTGTGTGAGGCTGGTTCAGAATCTGCTTTATTGTTTCTATTGTTTGGTTGGTCTGTGTTCAGTTCAACAGCCACTGTGTCCTTGATGGTTTGCAATTTGAGAGGTGTGAGACGATTGTTCTTGGTAATAACTCTTTTTTGGTCTATTACTCTCTGTTCTGAAACAAGTAATTGCAGATGTGGATATTCGGTCAAGAAAAGTCTGTGCAGTTGCTGTCTGTAGCCCGATGTTATTGTTTCGAGTTTGGTGCCGGTGTAGTAACAGCGCATCACCGTCCTATTCATCTCATCCGTCCACTTTAACCGCTGTCTTGGTTTTCCGGCCTTGGTAGTTGCATGTTGTCCTTGCAAAACATACGGGCTTTGGTGGTTGTGTTTGTCCCGTATCTACGTCGGTTGTGCTTGGGATTGATGTTGGTGGATCCAAGCGGCGAGTGATTCTCTTCTCAGTGATTTCTTTGTCAGGTTTTGTGTTTTCATTACAGCAACGCATGGCGTGTTCGTTGATTCTTGTGGCGCAACTCATGCGCTGCTGTGATTTTTCCGCCTTGGTGGGTGTCGGCTTAGTCGCCGACACAACACTTTTGGCCGGTCCATTTTCCGTTGCCTGGTCTTCATCGTTTTGGTCGAGCTGCCATTTCCCGCGACGTCCTCGACCGTTACGTCGCTCGCCCGATGCTTCTTTTATTGGTCTGTTGTTCTCTGGAATCTTTTCAATGTTTTGTGGTGTCAGAAGCTCAAAGTGTCCCGACATTGGGTTGCCTGTTAGTAGAAGGTAAATGGTTTTGTTGTATTTTCCCGTGCTTATTATTGTTGGTCTGTCCGTAAAAGTTATTTTTGTGTGTCTTGTTCTTCGTTGTTTTGAGAAGATATGAAAGTTGCCATTTTGTGTTTCCGAGAGGGCAAGCATCTCTAGGCTCGTTCCATAGTTGCCATTTTTCCGCATATAATTATAATAGTTATTGAAGTCTTTTATATCGTCGACTAATGAAAATGTGTGAAGTTCCGACCAGTTTTGTTGTAAATATCTTAGAGCAACCTCTCGGAGTTTCTCATGATGGTTCTGGTGGCCATATAAGTGTAAGCTAACTGCACGGAAAAGGCAATTTCCATCACCTACAATATCGGATCTGGTAAAACTATCGGGAGTAGTTTCGACTGAGGCGGTTGTTTGGTTCGTCTGTAGTTGTTGTTGTTGTGGTGTTGCTGTAGCTGTTTGTACGACAGGGGTCCGCCTCCGCAACACCCTTCCATTTTCATTATTATAATTATTATTATTTAACATAGTATTCCCAAGAGTATCCTAGGAAAGAAAGGTCGACTGCGGCAGAGCCTGGATGCCACAGCAAGGCTACTTACTCCCGGAGGGCGCCTGGTATCCGGGGAAACCGTTCGCGACTCATAAACGCTGAGCCATTCATCTTCTCGGCACGGTAAACACCTTAAGATTGCGTTTTTATTACACATAATCTGGACAACACAAGACAGCACAACATGACTCAGGTACCTCGGGATCGTCAATGCCCGTACTAGGAGAATCCTGGGATTCCCCTAGCCCCTGAGGGATTATTTATTATGAAGAAATGCCAAAAACAAAATGCAAGTGACTCACATGTAGCCTGCAAATTAATCTAACAAGAATGACCATAAATAACAATTGCCATAACAAAGACCAACACTGAAATAAAACAGCCACTATTCACTAACGTATTAATATAAAAATATGGCATTTACAGCAAGGATGCCATTAGAAACGTTGGATGCTGAAAAATCAAAATTAATTAACCACCTGCCATCTAAAAGAAAAGTGACAATTTTGACAGGGCGCTGACAAAGGACGACCACCTGACAGATGTAAGGGATAACTTAAAATAAATAAAAGGAAAAAGGTTAAACAACCAGGAAAGAACCGGTTTAGTACAAAATAGGTACTACGTCATATAATGAAATTTTGGTATGAAGGGAAAAGGTAGATACCTTGGGAACGCACATTTTTCAACGGTATGGAAATTAAGTGGCATAGGGAGGAAATGATTTTTTTCATCTGGGGGGAGAATAGAAGTACAGGAAAAGGAGGTGGCAAGTGGAAAGGGTTTTTCATTGATTGGGAACATACTAAGCAATTTTATTATTACAAAAAGTTCTTCTTTCTCACATTTGATCAATGTGGTTCCATGTTTGGCTGACGGGCCAAAACCAAGTCAGCACAAACGCTATTACCATTCCGTATTAAGGAATGACCTGACAATGTTACATGTTTTCAAAATCACTGACTTCTGAATGTTTCTGTGTATGTCTGTGTTGAGTCCTAATTGCACTAAATGTGGTGTGAATGTTATTGGTGTAAGGCCTGTGGCTGATATAATGAGGGGGACAATGATGACTTTTTCTTGTCTCCATAGCTTTTTTATTTCCGTTGCAAGGTCTGTGTATTTGGAAATTTTTTCTGTGTATTTCGTTTGGATGTTTGTGTCGTTGGTGACAGCTATGTCAATTAGATAGGTGACTTTTCCTTTTTTGCACTGAAAAGTAATATCGGGTCTATTGGCGGAGACTGTTTTATCTGTATGGATACCGATGTCTCAGTAGAGCTTGTAATCTTCATTTTCAAGTATGGATGTTGGCGTGTATTTGTAGTAGGGATCTGTGTTTTGTCTATGAGTTTGTATGTTGTGGCTAGTGCTTGGTGAACTACTTTGGCAGCTGAATCATGCCTGGCTGTGTACTCTGTTCCGGCCAATATTTTACATCCGCTCGTTATGTCGTCGTTTCTTTCTGCTGGTGGCATTTCCTACATCTGTCCTCTGCAATTCGGGTCTTTGATGATATGCTTTTAGTAGTTTCTGGTTAATATGACTTTATCCTGGATGGCAAGTAAGAAGCCTTCAGTCTCAGGGAATAGCTGCCCATCCTGTAAACAGGTGTATGATTGTTTTTTATTTGCGTGGTCTTGTTCTATGTGGTATCTGTGTTTTCCGTGGAGTGTTTTCTCTAACCACGTTTTCATCTTTTCCTGTTGTAATTGGGTGTGACTGTGTGTGTCAGCTGAATGGTCTGCCCGGGCTAACTCGAGAGGTGTGTAGTTTTTGTCTGCTTTCACTGTCGCTGTGTGGAGGCTGGTTTGCTTGCTGTGAAAGAATTTCCTAAGTGTTTGTATTTGTTTTGTGTGTAATGATCTGATGTCCATAATTCCTCTTCCTCCTGCATTCCTCTCGATGGTAAGTCTTTCTTTGCATGCATTGGGGTGTAATTTCCTGTATTTGGTGAATTGAGATCGTATAAGGATGTGAATATTTTCTATGTCTGTTTGTGACCATTTGATGATTCCAAATGAATATGTGAGTATAGGTATAGCGAACGTGTTGATGGCTTTAGTGAGATTCTTAGAGTTGAGTTTTGTTTGCAAAAGTTTCGTCAGTCTGTTTTTGAATTCGGTTCTGAGCTCTGTTTTGATATGAGTGTGGTTGAGTTTGGTGCTTTGTTGGAAGCCTATATATTTGTATGTTTCTTTGTCGAACATGTTATCGAGTGTTTCATTGCTAATGGTTTATGTCTCATGGTGGCACTTCCATTGGCCTTTGTTGATGTGGAGCACTTTGCATTTACTTATACCAAATTCCATATTGACATCTAAGGTGAATATTTCTGTGATTTTGAGAAGTTCTTTCAGCTGTGTTTGTGTGGCAGCGTAGAGTTTTATGTCGTCCATATATAGGAGGTGGTTTATTTTATGTTGATTCACTTTTTGGTGTCTGATATTGAAGCCACGCGCTGTTCTGTTTAGTATATTTGAGAGTGGATTGAGACAGAGGCAAAACCATAGAGCACTGAGCGAGTCTCCCTGAAATATACCCCGTCTGATGTACAACTCTTCTGTTTGGATGCGTTCGGTTTGTGTTTCTAGGCGTATTTTGGTTTTCCATGTTTTCATAATTTGCGCGAGAAACTGCCTGAGGTGTTGGTTGATTTTATAGATTTCTAGGACCCTGATTAACCAGCTGTGGGGTATGGAGTCGAAGGCTTTTTTATAGTCTAGGTAACCGATGTGAAGGTTTCTGTGTTCTTTTCTGGTTTGTCCCATAATCACGCTATCTATAATCAGCTGCTCTTTGCATCCTCGACTATTTTTCCTGTATCCCTTCTGCTCTTCTGTGAGAATATTGTTGTCTGTTAGGTGTCGTTCTATTTTCTTCGAAATTGTGGCTGTGATGATCTTGTATAGGGTTGAAAGACAGGTGATAGGTCGGCAGTTTGACGGGTTTGTGGTGTCTGAGCTTTTGGGTTTAACGTATGTTATTCCTTGTGTGAGGAAAGTGGGAAATGTGTGTGGTTGTAGAATGGCGTTGTTGATTTGGTGTGTGAGTGCTTCGTGTGTGGTGGTAAACTGTTTGTACCAGAAGTTTTGTATATAGCACATCTCAAGAAATTCTCTTTTAAGATCAGGATTTTGTTAGATACGGCAACTTTTGCTTTCTCTCTCTTTATATTATATATATATATATATATATATATATATATATATATATATATATATATATATATATATATATATATATATATATATATATATATATATATATATATATATATATATATATATATATATATATATATATATATATATATATATATATATATATATATATATATATATATATATATATATATATATATATATATATATATATATATATATATATATATATATATATATATATATATATATATATATATATATATATATATATATATATATATATATATATATATATATATATATATATATATATATAAATATTTATATTTATATTTCATTACATTGGAATATCGATGATCAATACTACACTCAGCAAGCGCTTCCAAAAGTCTTTGCTAATTTACAGAATCAAAAGCCTTTTCGAAGTCCACAAATATGAGCACAAGAGGCTTATTATATTCTATACATTTTTCAATGAGGATTGTAACTGTAAGCAGATGGTCGTTTGTTTCATACCCCGAGCGCAAATCTGCCTGTTCTTTTAAAAGGAAAAATTCGAATTTATTTGCTAGTTTGTAAGGTCTGAAGTATCTCTTTTTTTATGCATGATGACAATAGTTGCATTATTCTATTTCAATGGAGTTATTCCTTCCAGGAGGCATTTAGTGAATAACATTTTTAACTTTCAAATCACTTAGGATTTGATAATTTGTTGTCCTCCTTGTTTAATTGCCTCTACTACAATATTGTCCTCACGCTGTGTTATTTTTCATGTGCTTGAAAGCTGATATGATTTCTTCTTTTGTGATGTCTGGGATATCCTCCGAACCCCTAATTTAGGACCTTCGGTATGTTGTTTTCTGTTCTTTTATTTTGTAAGGTGAATAATTGTTGATAAATAATTCGATAATCTGTAAAATATTTCTTTTGTTTGTTATTACATTACAATGCAAGTTCTTAATCTTGCATATGTCTTCCCTTCCCACTGTGTTCTTCCTTTTCAAGACTTTTAAGCTTTTATTCTGTACTACAACGTTTTTAATTTCCTCTGCATTTTTTATCTTTTCTAATTTCCCTCGACATCTTTCTATTTATAGTTCTGTATTCATCTGTAGTCTTATCTACCATTTCTCTCCTTTGGTTCATTAACTGTTTTACTCTTTAATTTAATTTCTGTTCTTTTTGTGTTTTGTTAATGGTGTTTTCTATACTATTTTTGATGTTTTCAAATATGTCATCATCTGCTGTATTTTCATTGAGACAATCTCATACTATTCTAATATTGAATGACAATAAAATATATTTCTGTTCAGATATGCATATTAAAACTCTTTTCAGATACAACAACAAGATTTCAAATTTATTCATATGATTCTACTTTGATGTACAAGGGTCATTCAATAAGTAAAGAAACAATTGGTCTCAGCTGAAACCTATTCAACGAAACCGCTCCATGCTTCTAGGAGTACAAGTTTGCAACCTTGGGATAAATTTTAATCAGCTGTTTGATCATCTATAATATATATAAAATGCAACGTCTGTCTGTCTGTCTGTCTGTCTGTCTGTCCGTCCGTTAGTGTGCTTATCACTGGAGAACCACTTATCCGATTTACGTACTTTTTTTTAAAAACATACATATGTTCTCTCTCCAGGTTATAGGCTATATTTTATTACGTTAGGTAGCATAAGAAATGAACAGTGACGATAATAATGAATCAAGTCGGAAAAAAGTTTGCCGTTAGCGCGTTCCCTTGCAATGCACAGCCTAAACCATTAAATATGGAATAATATTATGTAGCAGAGAATATCTATCATCTATAATCTATAATATAAATAAAATGTAACGTCTCTCTGTCTGTCCGTTAGTGTGTTATCACTCGAGAACTACTTATCCGATTTACGTGTCTTTTTTTAAATTCATACATATATTCTTTGGTCAGGTTATATAATAATAATAATCTATATCTATAATATATATAAAATGCAACGTCTCTCTGTCTGACTAAATATCGTACTAATATCTTCATTTTTTGATTTATAGATCCCATCAAAATAAGTAAACCGATATATTTTTTAGTTCTCCAACGTTTAATTCTTTCTATCTATTTTTATTTGAGCCGCACTTCTTTATTACTCGAATGGCATATTTTTTCTCAAAAGGGGGTAGAAGGTAAATCACGTATACTAATGTCCATGGCGTCATCCTCATAATTTACCTGGATTGGTGCTGGAGAATCAACAATTTCTTCAGTATCACTTTTATCCGAGTTATTCTACGATTATGAATCACTAGAAAGTTCTTCTTGACATTATATAAGAACAAACACAGGTAGTCAGCTTTACTCAAGCACTACAGTTGAACTGATTTATAAACGTATATGGTGAATTGTTTGCCACAAGAACGTAGTCTACCCCCACCACCCATCCCTACACACAATCAAAATGCCACTAGTGTCGTAAAAGGGAGTGGAATTTATGTATTCTCTGCTAACTAGCGGCCCCCCCCCCCATGAGACATGCAATATGGTTTTTATATAGAAGGGCCTAAGAAGCCCATCCATCCGGAAAAATAGTTAAGTTTATTTTCAATAGAACCGTGCAGTCTGAGGAAAATAAACTTTCACGGTTTTGTGTGTTTATTAAATGTCAATAAATCTGAAATTTATCTCATTTACACAAAAGTACGAGTAGTTATAAGAGTTTAACTTCAAAAAACGGGCCTCGGAGGCCCGGCCGTCCGCAGAGTGTTAAAAAAAGCAATAATTTTCTGTTGTTTGAAATTAGTGAACCAATGAATACATCTTACCTAACTTACATGTATCTACCTATTTATAGCTACAATATTTTAATGTTTTCATCTCGCAATATATTTTGAATTTTTCTTACTCATTTTAGTTCCCATAAATAGCTGTTTTGATCTTGTAAAACTCTAATTTCAAGTCTTCGTGCCTCCCTATGCAGTCCCTCTACATATGTTAAGAAGCACTACATTATACTAAAAACGCATTAAATACACTTAGCTCAACGATTTTCTATCTTCCCTATTCCATCTATAAAATAAGATTTCTCCATCCCTTCAAAATAGGCGTTTGTTTCAGCAATCACCTCATCGTTTGAAATTTTTTTTTCCGCCGGGCCAGTTTTTCATATTCAGAGAATATGGAATAATCGCTGACGGTGAAATTTGGTGAATATGGTGGATGCGAAAGCAATTCATATCCGAACTCATGGAATTTTTCCATGACAATGATACAAGTGTGCACCCGAGCATTGTCTTAAAAGAGAATTTTTTTCTTCGCCAAATGCGGACGTTTTTCTCTCAAAGCCTGGTTAAAACGATCCAATAGGTTGACATAATACTCTTCATTATTCGTTTTGCCTTTTTAAGGTAGATTACGCCTCGTACATCCCAAAACAATACAGTCATACACAACACAAAAAACAGTCAACTATCTTTATCCTGGGTACGACTTCTATTTCCGATTTAGGCGTAACTTTGGAATCTGTCTTTTTCTCAGAAGCGACCTCTATTGCCAACGAGAAGAGGCTCTGGAGCCCCCAAACTTTGAAGTTATGTGATTAAAAATAACGACTGAACAAACCACAAGGTTCATGTGTATCCTCTATCGACCACCAAGTGATACTAACTTTAGAACATTTTTAGCTTCTCTTGCAAACACCATTGATCATTTACAAATTAACTATCCAGTTGTCGAAATTGCCATCATGGGCGACTTTAATGTCCACAACATCAACTGGCCTAAATATCCAAATACTACCAACGAACAAGGTCGTGAAACTGAATCATTCTCAATCAGCTGTGGCTTAACTCAGTTTATTGACGAACCAACACGGATCCCTGATCGAGACGGGGAGTTCGCCAGTCTTCTTGATCTGTTTTTAATCACCAATCCGGAGATTTACACGGTCACCGTAAATCCGCCGTTAGGTTCTTCCGACCATAAACTGCTTTCGACATCGAGTATCCTACTAATCAGTGACAGAGAGGCACCTACACCGCGCAAGATTTGGCATTACAGACCTGCTAAATGGAAAGACCCCATTGAATATTTTCGAACTTTTGCTAGGTTAGACGATTGTTTTCGTTCTGACGACCCATCTGACTGCGCCAAGGAGGTTTCCGATGTTATTTTGGCTGGTATGGAAGCTTACATTCCTTTTTCGAAGAAATGCCCTTCCAACGGCAAGCCTTGGTTTGACCGAAAATGCAAAGAAGCTGTTGCTTCTAAACATCTTGCCTACCGATAATGGCGTGAAAATTCTAACACCATAAATCGAAACACCTTTGTTCGTGCCCAGAACAGACGCAAAGAAATTATCGACGACACTAAGGAGACACACAATCTGCGAATTAGAAACAAATTTCTCGCTTGTCCCAACAATTCCAGGTTCTTTTGGTCAGTCGCTAAGGTAGTTAGCCAAAATTTCACCAAATCCACCATTCCACCACTCACACGGCCAGATAATTATATTGCAACGACACCTGTTGAAAAAGCGAACTTGTTGGCTGAACTCTTTGCTTCAGATTTTACTGCCGATTTCCAAGGAAAAACACCAACTATTATTCCCACAGTGCAGTAAAGGATGCCCGATGTTGTCTTCAGACAGCGTATCATAAAACGTATTTGAATGAAGCTAGACACCAAAAAAGCTTCTGGCGCTGACGGAATACCTGCCATATTCCTCAAAAACTGTGCGAGGGAACTGACACCAGTTTTCTGTAGACTTTTCAACCTAACCTACAGAAAGGGAATATTTCCTTCCTGCTGGAAGTATGCCACAGTTCAGCCGATACCTAAAAAAGGCAAGAAGGCCCTGCCAAATAACTACCAACCAGTCGCACTGCTCTCAATAATATCGAAAGTCATGGAAAAGGCTATCAATCGACATCTTCTAAAATATCTTGAAGAATTCAATATTATTAGCAATCACCAATATGGCTTTCGTAAACATAGATCAACAGGAGATCTTCTGACTTATGCAACACATATTTAGAATAACGCAATTGAACACTTTAGAAAATCTCGAGCGATTGCTCTTGACATATCCAAGGCATTCGACCGTGTTTGGCACGATGGACTGTTGTCTAAGGTACCCTCTTATGGTATGTCTAAAAAGTTCTGTTTGTGGCTCTCATGTTTCCTCTTACAGCCGGCAATGTGTATATGGTATTGGATATTGGAAACAATAAGCATTACCTGTTACTCATGTTGCGGGTGGTAGGGGGTGCAGTGGGAGTGGAGACAATACGTTATAACATGAACTAATCTAAACTAACCTGAACTAACAGGTGCTTATGTCTTAAGAAGAAGGTATTTTCAAGTATCACAACAATTCATCTTGCAATGAATAAGTATAAAATGAAAGTCAAATTATCATAATCATATCTTTTGTTTATTCAAAATTAAGAATATCAGGATTATCAACTGTCTATAAAAAAATGCGTAGGGAAATGAAAATAGAGGCTTCGGCAATCTTTGAAAAATCAAACGTTGTTTTATTTGTAAAAGATATTCGTTATAAGTTAATATCATAATGTATTCAACTTACCTTACCGTGCTTCCCGCCACCCGCAACACGAGTAACAGCTACTGCTGATTGTTTTCAATATCTATTATACAAATTACCAGCTGGACGTTTGGTGTACAGGTGTGTGAGCGTTCTTTACGAGTGACGGTCGACGGATTTCTTTCTAACACCTTCACTATCAACGCAGGTGTGCCCCAAGGCTCCATACTATCTCCTACACTATTTTTCATTTACATTAACGATCTGCTGAAAAAGGCCGGAAATCCAATCTACAGCTTTGCAGATGACAGTACGCTTATCTCTTCATTCACTTTGAACGCTCGGACATCGGCTGCTCAGGCGAGTGTCCGCAGACAGCGGAAGTTTTTCAACTTAACAAAGACCTGGAAAAAATTCTATCTTGAGGTGACAGTAACCAGGTGGAATTTAACGCTACAAAAAAACCCAGGCGGCAGTTTTTTCTAAAAAAGTTAACGTTGTTGAACCCTACATAGTCATGCCGGGGCACTCCGTTCCCCTAGCATTCATTCAATTTTTGGGCGTTAATTTGGGAGTAAACATGTTGCAGGCATAGCAAGGAGAGCTTCTCAAAAGTTGGGAATATTATTTGCAACGAGAATGCTTTACACTCCATAGCAGCTGTTAATTCTTTAGAAAGCTCAAATTCGACCAACTATGGAATACTGCTCCCATATTTGGGGCTTCGCACCCAAACACACTGCATTTGTTGGCTTCTTTTCAGAAAAGAGCTGTTCGTCTGATTGGAGACCCGGAAACGTTAAATCAAATACCGAAGAAAATGCAAAGGTTCCCAACAATGCAAAAACGAAAATCAAATTAACGATAACGGGGAAATGTTGATAAGAACATGCACATACAACGAACTCAGCATCAATAACACATTTTGCACACACAAATGACAATATAGATATACTTTCGGTAACACAGAAACCAAAACTCGATAATCGATTATATTGTCACCAACAGGGAAGTTCACCCAAATCAAATCACAGATGTAAGGGACATCTGCAAATGTAGGAACAAACCAAGGACTAGTCCTATATAAATATCAGTTCAAAACTAATTTTCAAAGAAGAAAACCACTCTTATACAAAATAAATTTTAATATAGAATCATTCGAAAACGAGTCCACAAAAACTCTATATAAGGATCGACTAGAAGAAAAAATCACTGCCAACCCAAAAACAGAGAACGACCAAGTTATGATGCAACTTGGAGAAAAGCAAAATCATACATGACAGAAAGTGCTAATGAAGCACTAGAGACGGGGAAAGTAAATATAAACGGAAAAAGAAATAACAAACCGTAGTTTACAAATGGAAG
Organism: Pachyrhynchus sulphureomaculatus; assembly: GCA_019049505.1. NCBI lineage: Eukaryota > Metazoa > Arthropoda > Insecta > Coleoptera > Curculionidae > Pachyrhynchus > Pachyrhynchus sulphureomaculatus. The sequence continues at coordinate 41,663,741 of CM032452.1, forward strand.
CCTACCTTAAATACAGAAACAACAGAACAACAGAAGAATATGAAAATTATAAGAACGTTAGAAAAACAGAATTAATGATGCAATAAAAGAACTTAAAGAATCGTCCCTGGGAAAAATTCTCCTTCGAATTGGAATACTACCTATACGAAGGACAGAAAAAAGTCTGAAAAATGCTTAGGAATAGGAAAAAGGCAGTCAACGAAGAAATACAAATAAATACCATTACAAAAGAAGAATGGACATCCTATATGCTGAACCTATACAGAAACCAAAATGAAGATGATGCAGGTCCACCCACAGATGAGAACGTAGAAAAAATACAGAATGAAGAGAGTATAACACAAGAAGAAATACACGCAGCAACAATAAAACTAAAAAACAGAAAAAAACCCCCTGACCCGACAGAATTTCAAATGAAATGCTAAAATACGGAGGTCCAGCTCTAGAAAAAACAATAACGACACTATTCTAAAAAATTATCTCAAATCAAAAAAGCCCATCTTTGACTGCACATTTGGATGCTAGGTGCTGTTTTCCCTGCAAATTAGCGGTATTGTCTAAAGGAAATAGTTCAGTTAATAAGTTTTGTTTCTCAACAGATGTTTTGTGGTAAAATTTTGACTAATGGCTTTAGCGACAAATCTAAAAGACTCTCAGTGGTTTCTGTATTATTTACTTCAATCTCTTTCTAGCACGTTAATGTTTTCACACCATTTGCGGTAGGCAAGGCTTACTTGCAGCTTTAACCAACCTTGCCGTCGAAAGACCGTTACAAGAGGGCATGTAAGCTTATATGTCAGTCGATGTGTCGTTGGAGCTGAAACAAATGTCTAGCCAAGGGAAAGTTCGAGCAGATCTGTATTACCGAAATTTTGCTCGATTTAGATGCTTCTTGTTGCTAATGACTTAATATTGTTGTAACAACACAAAGGTGGATTTATGGTGATAGTAAAAATTCGGATAGACCAGCGAATTGGCTGTTGTTAGGAATCCGTGTTAATTTATCGATAAGCCGAGTATAGCTACAAATAATTGAAAAAAGCTCAGCTTAACAGACTTGTTTCTAGGTGATATTTAAGAGTTTAAATCAGTTAATGCTGTGGGCATTAGAGTCATCCAGGCTATCAGTTTCGTTACTCGAATGAATAACCTGTAAATAAATGGTTCCTTTAAGAGAACTAAAAAATTCTTTCAAATTCGTATAACTTTGCGTTCGATAAAGTTAGCAGAAGAAACTTGTTGTATTTAGTTATTCTCTGTACCTACATAACATCAAAATGCTTGGGTTCTAGAGTCTTCTCTACTTGACAAAGAAAATGACTTCAGATAAAATATGATCTCAAAGTTGTGCTAGACTAGGGGTACATGTCCTACTAGGGAAAGATAAAGTTGCTGGTCGACCTTGGTTTCGCATATAGCCAATATATATGTATATATATATATATATATATATATATATATATATATATATATATATATATATATATATATATATATATATATATATATTTATATATATATTTTATTTACCCTCACTAGCTACCTTAATAAGCAATGTCGAAATTATTAATAATGTTCAGGTTGAGCCAGTTTATAATATATCTGATCATGATACTATTAAATGTGTTTTAAACATTTCAAATCCTCCGAAAATACCCCTTTTTAAAATTATTAGAGACTTCAAAAATTTTGACCTTGATACCTTTGTGGCCAATTTACATGGAGCTTCGTTCGATAATATTTTTTTTTGTTGGAAAATATAATGGACAAGGTTCAGTTTTTTAATAATACTTTAATAGATGTTTTTAACGTTCATGCCCCTCTAAAGCGTGTACGTTTAACTAAGAAATTTGCACCATGGTTAACAGATAATATTCGATTTTTAATATCTTTGAGAAATAATGCGCACTCTAAGTGGCGTAGGACTAAAAATGTGGCTCATTACAATTATTACAAATCTCTTAGAAATTATACTACCTTGGCATGTCGTAGAGAGAAAAAAGCCTACTTTTCCCAAAAACTTAATACCGGTGGAGTTAATAAAATTTGGAGGGAACTCGATATGTTAAATCTTAGAAAAGGAAAACCGGATATTCCTTCATCACTTTCCGATCCTGATAATATAAATGACTATTTTATTAATGGAATCGCTAAGCTGAGTCCAAACCCTGAACAGATTAATTGGTATCAAAACAATAAAAAGCCTGGGGTAGAAAATTTTGATTTTCATATAGTCGCTGAAGAGGATGTGATTAAACTGTTGTATTCCATAAAGACTAATGCGGTGGGCGTTGACGGGTTAAGTATAAAGCTTTTGCTTCTTGCCACTCCATATATAGTACCCTTTATTACGCATATAGTGAACTGTTGTCTGCTCTCGGGTGAGTTTCCTGATCATTGAAAACATGCGATTGTTACACCTTTGCCTAAAGTTGCATGCCCAAATGAGTACAAAGACTTAAGGCCCATAAGTGTTCTTCCCGTCCTCTCTAAGATAAATTCTCCATTTTGCCCAAATTTCAATCGGGATTTAGACCAGGTCATTGCTGTGAGACGGCCCTTTTGGAAGTAATTGATGACATATTCAGGGGCATCGATGGAGGGTGCTTAGCAGTTTTGACCCTCATTGATTTTTCTAAGGCCTTTGATACAATAAGTCACAGCCTTCTTTGTTCTATACTAACATACATTGGTCTCAGTAACAACAGTTTGAAATTATTGCAAAGTTTTTTAAGTAATCGAAGTCAATCAGTGCGAGTCGCCGGTATTGAGTCGAGACCTTTACCAATCACCTGTGGTGTCCCACAAGGTTCCATTTTGGGTCCTCTATTATTTTCAATTTACACTTCACAACTAATACATCGGGTGAGGTATTGCAAGGTACACTTGTATGCCGACGATACGCAGCTTTATCACATATGTCGTCCTAACGAGATTCACAGATGCGTCAGAGAAATCAATGATGATCTGGTGGGGCTAGTTTCTGCTGCCAGTGACCACTCCCTATCAATTAATACAAAAAAAAGTACAGTCATGGTTTTTGGTACTTAGAGGCTCAGAAGCAGTTGCTTACCACATATTAATATTAAAATCAACGGGGAAATGTGAGCAGAGTTATACGTCGGGCGTACTTTAATTTGAAGATGATTTACAATTCTAGGGACTATTTAAATCAAAAACTGAAAACTATATTGTGTGAGTCTCTGGTATTGTCCAGATTAAATTTTTGTGATACTATATATGGATTTTCAATAGACTCATCCGATAGACGACGTATCCAAGTTCTTCAAAATTCATGTTTGCGTCTAATATTTGGTATTCATGAAAAGGAATCACATAACACACAAATTGTTTGAACTGGGATGGTTAAATATGAATGATAGACGTTGTTTGCATGCGGCTTGTTTATTCCACAAAATTGTCTTAACGGGTGTTCCCTCCTACTACAAGAAAAATTACCTTTAGATCAGATGTTCATAATTTGAATGTCCGTTTTCGAGGTCGCCTTACGCCTCCGGCTCACAAAACTGAAAAATTTAGATGGTCCTTCTCTTTTCAAATAGCTAAGATTTATAACTCAATTCCAGAAAATATAAAACTATTAGATCCTAGGTCATTCAAGGCGGCGTATAGGAGGATTTTGTTAAATATATAAAGATATAGTACTTATTTATGTAAATTTTCCTTCAGAAAGGAATATCACTAGCTCTTGAGTGTATCTGTGCTCTGTATGAATTCTATTGTTTATCTCGGATATGTTGGGGTGACTCGCCTGTCTGTTTAACAATTTAATTTATATCAAGGTTTTTTTTTGTTAGCTCTAGTTGTGTCATGAGCCATTCTCTATTTTCTTTGTCTTTTTTTTTCTTTTTTCCTAACACTTACAACATTACACAGTTTTATTAAGATACTAGCACAGTTTAATATATAAATATTGTATTCTATAAACTTTAGTATTAGGATACTTAAGGTAAAGAACAGGGGGAATGTTTGTACCTTCGTCGTCTTACATTCCCAGCTGACTTCGGTATTTTCCAATTTAATGTAGCATTTTGTTTATTTAGTTTATGATGTTTTATTTTCTCTTTCATAATTGGAAATAAAGGAAATTTATATTTATTTATTTATTTATATATATATATATATATATATATATATATATATATATATATATATATATATATATATATATATATATATATATATGAGGTTTATCTGATTAAGGTGTGGATGTATTGAATTAATGTTAAAGTTGAACCACCGAACTCTTACCAGCCATAGTCAAAAGATCAAAACTGGGTGCTAGTTTACTTTTGGAATTTTTAAAAGTTTTATTATATTGTTACTGTTCCTACCCCAAACTCTGGTAATATGTGTTTAGCCACGATAAGTTAGCTCATAATAATAACTTCAGCAAAGCTTAACCGACGCAATGGTATTTTATCCACTGGATGATGCATGGTAAAATCTGGGCATCTACTATCTCTTGCTATTAATATCTCACCATAAAATACTTATACCATAATTTACAGTCAATCTAGTTTTAATAATTGGATTTAGTTATTCAGTATTGTGACAAAGTATTTATTTTAAAACTCAAATCATTTTAAGGTTTTTTCGGGAAGTTCTACTAGGGAAATACTTTTATGTCTCAAGGTATAATTTAGCCCCTTTCTTAATAATTTTATCTTCAAAATATCGGATTTTGCTAGAGTTATAAATTCCCACAGGATATTAATATCCATATCGAAACCTTCAAAAGCTTTTAGGTCTATTAAATAAATTGTTTGCAGTAAGTTGCTTTACCATTATTTATTATACTTTGCTATTAGTAAATGACTTTGGTAATAATAAATATATTGCTATAAATATTCTGTTTTGCCTAAAACTAGTATGTGTTTTGGTGAAACTTTATAACAATTTTTTTAAGCAAGATAAAATTTTGTTCATATTAACCATTCTACTTGCCATATGCCCAGCATCATTTCTTAGGATAAAAATACTAAAAATAGTTTACATGTTCTTCATTATGCTTTATACTATTGGATTTAATGTCATTTCAATATACTTAGTTTACTCTAACATATTCTGTACTCTTACCTTATCTTTTAAAATTATTTATTTACTAACCATTACTAGTGTATGTTGTATTAAAATAACCATGTTAATTAAGCTATGTTACAATGGCGGTAAGATTTACTCATTGATAGAAATGTTGAAATTATTAAATAGTGATGTCAGGGAAAATGGAAATGAAAAAATATTAGCCTTTGGATTGTGATCGGTTCAAGTAGCAAGATTTATACTAATTACTGGAGTTTCGCATCAACCAGACATCCAATCTTTTGGTTAAATTGCAGTTATTCTATATTTGGATTAAACGCTACCATTTTTACAGCTTGTTTAATATTATTAAAAATTAAAAACCAAATTAAACGGCTGAACAAAAAAGTCGCCGAAAACGACAATGGATGTTATAAATGAAAGACATTTACATGACATAACGTTTAAACTAATTAATGAATTTAATGAATATTTGGTTCAATATTTGTAGTATTTTCTTTTTTAATTATATTTTTAATTATTGACCTTACGTACAATGTAAGTAAATATTTTAAGTATAATGATCTAGCCTGGGGGAGGGACATAAGACTTTCGCGCTTATCTTAGGGTTGCGCCCTCAGAAGTTCCTCTTTTTAGAGTGATTCATTTGGTAAGTATTCATTATGTCTTCTGACTATGCGACTATCCAGAATCATGCACCAAGGGATTAAGTGGAGCTGGCTACGGGTTTCCAAATTTTGTTACAGCATACACAACTTTAAGATAGATAAGTAATTTTATGATTTTATATGGACAAAGATTTCATCCATTTAAGCATATCTAGACATCTTCATGTTCAAACTTGGCCACGTACAACGTCGCATCCGCGTACGATGAATTGCGTGACGAAATAATATGGTTTGGGCGCTTTATTGTGTGGTCATCACAATTTTTTTTTATGGTTCTAGCACACGTGCTACATGGAAGTCCTTAAAGCGCTACAGGAGCGACACGTGTGCGGAGAAAGCGATTCACGTTGTTCTTGAATCGCTGTAGATTGTACTCGGTGGGAAACACAGTCCTGGGCAAACTATTCCAAAGGTATGATGTTCTCCATATAAAAGACTGCTTGAGAAGCGTTGTACGAGGAGTAATAAGCTGAACCTCATACGGATGTGAAGTATTAGCGCGACGTGTACTTCTAACATGCACCGCTCTGGGAGGAATTAAGCGGGCCACATCCTCCGAACACTTTCCATGAAAGTACTTGTAGAATAGGCTCAAGTCGCCAACCGTTCTTCGATGTTCAGCGAATCAAGGCCGCCGGTCAGTTCCGGGTGTCCAATCAGACGAACGGCTCTTCTCTGAATGGAATCCAACAAATGCAGTGTATGTTTGGGAGCCGAGCTCCAAACATGGGAGCAGTATTCCATAGTTGGTCCAATTTCAGCTTTGTAAAGAATTAACAGTTTGAAAGTGAAGCTGAGTATTTGGGGTGAATTCTTTTACTGTGCGCATTTGAAATTCCTTGTGCAACTGGTTGTTGCGGACAAACCAGGGAGCTCCTTCTATGATACACAGGGCTTTGTTCTAAACCGTCTGGACTTTGCCTCAAAGCTTTCCAGACATCTGGCACCATGACTGGAAGCCGTACGTAAGCTCGGCCCTAATATTCGTTTTGTAAATTAGCAACTTGTTACGAGTTGATAATTTATCTCTATGGTTCAGAAGTGGGTAGAGCTTCCCTAGGAACCGATTTGTCTTACGGACGACCAGTGACAATTGGTCCTTCCATATGTGCGGTTTATCGTACAGAACGCCCAGGTATCTAATGCTGCTCGTCCATCTGAGCCTAGTCTCTGTGATAGATCGAAATTAAAGTAAGGTAGGATAGAACCTTTCTAAACCTTTCACAATTACAGGAGGATTAAGGCAAAGCTGTTGTATGTTACGAACGTCATTTACAACTTACATAATGGCTGCCTTGAAAAGGTGGAATAGAAAGGTTAAGAGTATTCTGCCGAATGATGGTACATACTTCTGTACGCTGCAGTTCACGGGAGACCAAGTAGTTCTAGCCAACGATAAAGAGGGCGATAAGTAATGAGTAAAAAGAGATATTAACCTAATTATGGATGAAAAAAACTATTTTTACGTGGTGATCGCAAGGAAGAATAACCGGTCAAGTGCAAGCTGAACTTGCACAATTAGTGTTCCGTACGTTGATTGCTTTTAAAATAAAATATTTTGTTATGGTGGTACAAAATGATCAGTGACTTCACAAAACACACCCCAAATGAGTTTTCCACAAAGTTTGTTTCCAATGTTTACTGAAAACTGATGACCTAGAAATTTTTGTTTTTTTTATATACCAGATAAATTATTAAAAGTAATGCACTCGTGATAATTTTTGTTCAATGTACACCCCGTGAAGAATATTCCAGAATTTTTTCGAAATTTTTTGATCATTACTTTTCGAGATAAGGTGGGCGGACAGCGATTTTTCGCGATTTTTTAAAAATAATACAGAGAAAAGTGTGCACAAGTATTACATTATATATATATATATATTTATATATATATATATATATATATATATATATATATATATATATATATATAATGTATATATATATATATATATATATATATATATATATATATATATATTACTCATTTTTCACAAGCTTTCATTTGACACCACACTTGATGACCTAGTAAAAAGATTTTTTTTCACATCCGATTTCACCCCCCAAAACTGACCCCTTAAGTCAAAATTTAACTTTCAAAACTACACGGCTCTGATGCGGCCATCAATTTCTCTATTATTACCAAATTTTAACTTTCTATGACAAATAGTTTCGGAGAAAATCGGGTGTGACAGACAGACAGACAGACAGACAGACAGACAGACAGACAGGCAGACAGACACCGAAGTCATCTTATAAGTGTTCCGTACGGAATACTAAAAAAAGAGAGAAAGACCTAGGACTTAATGAGAAATCGAAATTAGAGTGGCGATGAGCACAAGGACCCTTAAAGAATAACAAGGGAATATTAGAATGGATTGGAAATTGGGATCGAACAGTAATACAAAATGCGAGAAACCGATCTATGAGCATATATTTTTATTTTGAATCTGCCAGATCAAACGTCGAGTCAGAAAAAGTTTTCTACTACCACAGAAGATACTCTAAAGAGAATACTTCTCATAATATCGAACTAGAAACTATTTTTAACCGTCAGCAGAGAAAAGAAGTTAATTTTCTATTCACTGAAAATGCGCATTTCAGTACTGTTTTAGAGAAAGGCAAAACTGTCAATCCCGGGCTTTAGAAAAACTATAGCGTACAGCCAAGAAATCTATTTCAGCACAATAGATTAGGTCTCCTAACACAAGTTATTGAATATCTTGACACATACTTATGTTGTAGCATTTATTTTTTGCAATTTGTTTATTTTACATTATGTTAAAATGTTTTTATTAAAACAGTACAGAAGTTTGGTAGTAGCATTGCCGCCTCTCATTTGATCAGATAACATTTCTATAAAAAAAAAGGACTCATGTTGTTGCTTCGAATATATTTTTTTCCCTCGTATTTGCCTTGTTACACAGTAATGCTTAGAATTTCCTTTGTAGTCTACTAAATGAGCAGTAGATTCATTTAGATATCAATATTTCTTATACTCAATACTTCATCTAGTTTTCTACTTCTGCTTTATTTGTAATGGTACTAAGACATACCCTCGTAAACGTTTCAAGAATTCGACGAGCTTCGGTAGGTCGATAGTTTCAAGAATCAGTTTTCAATAAGGCATATTTTTTTAAACGCCATAACCCAAAATAAAAAAAATTTTCTGTGAGTTTTATGTAGAATTGGATAAGTTTCCGTTTTCTTTTTTGACGGTCTTGTTTTCTTTTTGGCACAAGTTTTTTTGACCGTTTTCTTCGCCATTCCTTTTCTTGTAGCCTATTACCAAGTATTAAATTTCATTCCACTGCCCTATATTCCAGAGCTGTGCATGTAAATAGTTGGGAAATAATCTAGAGCAGAAGATACGTTGAATTCAGGAAAGCTGTTCTACCAACGCCTAAAGGAGAATCTTCTGAAGGCCAGTAATACTCTTTTTCAGAAGGATTTGTAATTTATAAAAAAATAACTTTAATTTTCTCTAATTAAATAATTGTATTTTGGTGTATGTTAGCCAACAAAGGGCATTTACTACGTTTACTGAGTGACTATAGGCATTTTTACAATTATCAGGCACCTTTTCAGAAAGTATTTGTAGTTTAAGATAGATTAATATGTGGAAATAAACTGATGTTCAACTGTATCTGAAATTCTTTCATTTTATTGCCTATTTTAGTAAGACACAAGTTCTGTTTAGTTTAACAAAGTTTTTTGGACCTAGCGATTCCTATTTTTATGCTAGGTAAGGAGAATTACCACATTTGAAATAGATGGTGCCCAAATATTAAAAAAAAAGCATAGTTAGCAGAGTTCTTTACATCTAGAACCCACTCTCTACAATACAGTAAAGTAAAAAAATCATTTTAATACCTTTGTTACAAAAATTACGGTAAGGTATCTCAAAAGCTAATTTTGATGTATATATCTCTAAAACTATCAAAATGACATTAAAAATATGTTATTTTAACATTCTATATCTCATTAATGAACAACAATTTATGAAAGCTTATAGTAGAATTTCTTATTATTCCATGTAATATAAATTATTGACCAATCCTCAATCGATAAATTATGTTATAATAATATTTTATCAATAAATATTGTAGGACCAAAGTTATTCTGTTATAGCTCTAGAGCGATTGTTCTTCTATAGCATTATTAACCGTAAGTGTTTGAAGGGTACTTTTTATTTTAAATATCATATAGATCAATGATTTCCATAGTTACAGTCTGAGATCTATTTTACCCAACAATTTATTGATAAATAAAGAAGTTTTAAATTTATAAAAATTTAAAACTTCTTTATTTATCAATTTCTTTATTCGAGAAACCATTTTAAAAGAAAATTAGATAAAATAATTAACAGTACGTCCTTAAAATGTTTCTCCCTTAGAATAAGTTTTCTGCTATTTTGAATAAATGCCAGTCATATTATCGAGCACAAATAAACAGAAATTGAAGACCAACATGAATCCTTACTTCCTCATAGGCGCAGCTTCTGTCTCAGTTTAAGGATTTCTATGCAACGTTTGTGATGTGCTCATCAAAAAACTCTATTAAATTAACATAATTTTTATTTGTATAGACATATTTTCCTTATCAGTTTAATCACTATCAGACCATTCCGTTAATTTGATAAATAAATATTGTCTGATATGAGAAAAAAATTAAGACTGTCTCAAGAGGTAGAAGAAAATTACAAGGAACTTCAAAAAATTATCTTTCTAAGTATGAAAATGAATTTTGATGACGATATTCTCCTCATAATTTTTGGAATTTTCTTCCTAAAAATCATTTGATTCACTTGGCTTTCAACCATGAATCCTTTCAAATATATATATATATATATATATATATATATATATATATATATATATATATATATATATATATATATATATATATACGTATAGTGTGCCCCAAAAAGTTTTATACAAATGGAGAAAAAATTTATCTTACATATTACAAAAAAATTTATTCTTTTATAACCAAGCATCAAAAGTTTAAAATATTTGATATTATATAGGGAAAATAAAAAATAATGATTTATAATGAACAATAAAGTATGTATGTATGTATATATATATATATATATATATATATATATATATATATATATATATATATATATATATATATATATGCGCCGTCCTTGCCCGATCACACACGTTGTAGATCTGGTAATTCAGTGTTATTGTTTGCATAAACTTAGTGCCCAAAGATTAAGTGCGAGATCTTTAACCAGTGTATTATGAATGCATCTGTTCGGAATTATTGGAGTTTCGCGAAAATCAATTTATTCTGGTCTGTTTTCATAAATTACCTGTATTAACATCAAGGTGTACAGTTTAAATTCTATTATTTTTTTACATTGGCAATCGGTCTGGACTGGACGGTCAGCACGATTGGTTGATTTGTCGTGTGTTGCTATTTAATATCTCAGCGAGTCGCGATCATCAAAAGTGATTATAAAGAAGTGTTCTGCTAGAACATTGTAAATGAGTTCTCAATATGGCACCATTTAATTCTAGTGAGGTAAAATGTTCACACTGTGAAAAACCAATAAAAGTAAATTCACCAGCTATCTCATGTGGTATTTGCCTCTCTTGGTTTTACAAGGGGTGTTCCGGTCTCACAGCAAGGGAATTTAATAAACAGGCTGCCTTGTGGAAGAAATCGGAGGAGACAACATGGGTTTGTATCTCTTGTCAGAGATAGAGTGGGGAAAAGAACAAGAGAAGTTTAACTACTCAACGCTCACGAAATCGCCTTTCGATTGGTCCGGGTGCCATTCACACGACCTCTGGCAGCGTTTTGATGGAGGAGAATGGTGTTGAGCATCTGAATAAAGATCGGGGATCTTTGGATGATGGGGTGTCTTTGACTGATATCATGAATAAGTCATGAATACAGTATCTTAATTTATTAGAAGATGAAGATTAAATCAAGATTAATGCTGAACTTAAATTGGAAATTGCCGAAATTAAGACACAATTATCGAACAACAGTAAGGATGCTGGACGTGAGAATCATGTGCCTGGTGCGATTGTGAGTGAGTCCATACGTGAACTTGCTGAGAGGCAATTGCGTCAAAAAAATCTTATGATTTTTGGTGCCAATGAAGTGGATATTCAAGCCAGGAGAGATTCGGATGTCGCATTGGCGACTGATATTATTTTGAAGATTTACCCTGATGCCAAAACCCAGGCAATTAGGTTTTTTCGAGTTGGTCGAGAGAATCCGACAGGGATTAGGCCTATGAAGGTCATTTTGGATTCACCTAACGATGTTAAATCCATAATTCATAATGTGAAAGAGTTGAAGAAGATTGAAATGTATGAGCGAGTTTCCATAAGTTTCGACAGAACGCCCAAGCAAATTGAAGAGTACAGAATCTTGAAAGAAATTCTCACTTCTCGGCTGCGAAATGGTGAAACTAACCTCAAAATTAAGTATATCAGTGGTATCTCAAAGATTGTTAATTTAAACTAAATAATATGTCTAACAGTAGCTCGTCAACAACTTCTCATGGTCTGAGTTGTATGTATCAGAACGTCAGAGGACTTAACACAAAGACAGATTCTTTTTATCGTTCGGTATGTGAAAGTGATTATGACATCATCGCTATCACCGAGAGTTGGATTCAAGATAACATATTTTCAAGTGAACTTTTCGACGATAGATACTCTATATTTCGCTGTGATAGAAACCATAATGGGATGGGCGTTTCACGGGGTGGTGGTGTGATACTGGCTATTAAGAGAGAATTGAAACCAATATAGGTTGATCTCCAGGTTGTTCGCGACAGTGTAGTGAAAGTCGACATGGTATGTAGCAAACTATTTTTAAATTATAATACATTATATGTTTTAGCATTGTACATACCTCCGCATATAACAAATGCGGAATTTTCGTCCTTATTGGAGTGTGTTGAGGCGCTCTCATTTATGTATGGTAATAACCTGTTTATTATAGGTGATTTTAACGATCCAAATTTCACTAAGGGTGCAGTTGGGGATATGAAGGCTGAATTGTTGGGAAATTTTATGAACTTGCTAGCTCTGGAACAGTTTAATAATATACTGAATGGAAATGATTCAGTTCTGGACTTAGTTTTTTCTAACATCAATTGCACGGTACATAGGGAACAATTTTCACTGGTGGATGAGGACAGCCATTTAGATATTTCATTATCTCTCAAAGTTAAATCCCATAATGTTCCTGTCAACATCACAAACTAAGTACAATTTCAGGAAGGCTAACTTTCCGAAGCTTTATGAAATGATATTAAATATCGACTGGTTAGATCTTTATATTCTGAAGGATGTTGATGACGCGTGCGGTTTACTCTACCGGAATTTGTTTGGTATATTTGATGTGTGTATACCTAAATCGGTCATTCGTAAAAGAACATTTCCTGTCTGGTTCACAGCTGATATCATTAAAGGCATAAAGCGTAAACACAGAATTTTTAGGAAGCTCAAATATTCTCATTCAGATTGTCATCGTAGAGAGTTTAATGAACTACGACGTAATGTTAAATTATTGATCGATTTTGCGTATAAAAACTATATCTCTAAAGTGGAGGATTCCATCACTGATGATCCAACTACGTTTTGGTCGTTTATTAAAGCTAAAAAATCAGCAACTTATTTGCCTGATGTACTTAAGTTGGGCAATCTTCAATTCTCTGAGCCGGATAAAATTGCTGATGCATTTGCCGGCTTCTTTGGGAGTGTATATAGTGCGCCGTCAGATCGCGTCTCCAAAAACGATGTCTTCACCTCAAATTTATGTATCGCTCTTGATTGTTTGCCAGAGCAAACTATACTAACGGCATTGAAAGGATTGAAAGATAAACTTACTTGGGGCCATGATAATATTCCCAGCTTTATTGTGAAGGATTGTGCTCATGCTTTGTTGTTACCTTTATCTTATATATTCAATTTGTCTCTAAAAACGAACAGATTTCCTGACGTATGGAAGAAGGCCAAAATCATTCCCGTATTTAAAAAGGGTGACGCAAATGATATATCTAATTATAGACCGGTATCTTTATTACCAATATTCGCCATAGTCTTTGAGATGTCAGTATATCAGTGTATTTTTGCACAGGTTAAAAGCCTGATTTCTGTAAATTAACATGGTTTTTTTAGCAAACGTAGTACAATAAGTAATTTGGCTTGTTTTGCTCAATTTACAGGCAATGCTTTGGAGAAACGAATGCAGGTTGATGCTGTGTACAATGATTTCTCGAAGGCCTTTGATAGGGTTGACCATTCCATATTTCTACATAAGCTGGATAGACTGGGTTTCAGTAACATAAACCTAATTACTTTTTTCGAGTCCTATTTGTGTAACCGCTTGCAGTACGTCGAAATTCGTGGACATAAATCCTCAACGTTTAGTGCCACAAGTGGTGCACCACAGGGTAGCAACCTTGCACCTTTAATTTTTTCACTCTTCATTAACGACATTGGTGATGACATAACTAGTAATTTTCTTTTGTTTGCTGACGACCTAAAGCTTTTCCGCACCATAAGAGACTCTAGTGATTGCCTTTCATTACAACATGATATGGAGTCGTTACAGCAATGGTGTGAGTTGAATAGGCTGCCATTGAATGCCGGTAAGTGCTTCTTTTTGACTTACTCGAATAAATTTAACACCATCGACTTCCAGTATAAATTGGATAATGAAGATATTACACGTTGTAATACCTTCAAGGACCTTGGAATTATTTTTGATCCTAAACTTTCATTTGCCCATCATATTAATTGGATATGCACTACTGCGATGAGGACGTTGGGTTTCATAATACGTAATTCAAGTGGTTTTCATAACAGTAAAACATTAAAAACTTTATATTCCAGCTATGTGCTTTCACGGCTTGAATATGGTGCAGTTGTTTGGAATCCAATACACGCTAAGTATATTAAACAGGTAGAGAATATTCAAAGAAAGTTTGCCAAATTTCTTATATTAAAATATGATGGTGTGTATCCTGATAGGGGTGTCAATGAGGTCATTATAACTGAACGTTTTCAGCTACCTTTATTGACGAATCGAAGAAATTACCATCTGGTCTGTTTTCTTATAAAATTATGTAAATCTCTTATTGACTCTCCTGACTTACTATTTCAAGTAAACTTTCACGTTCCTAATAGATTGGTCAGAACCTCTCCTATTTTCTGTTTACCTACTGCATCAACTAATTTTCTCATCAAAACACCATTGTTTCAAGCTATGAGCGTTTTCAACAGTACTTGTAACGACATTGACGTGAACAACCTGTCATTTGCGCAATTTGCCAAATGCTTAAAAAATAAATTGTTGCATGTATAGATATTTATTCCAAGTGTATCATTTTAATTTTAATTTTTCAGTTTTATATAATTTCTATGTGATTTTTATATTATCTGTGTCTTTTGTTCTATACTGGTACTTTGTTTTTCTTTTTATCTCTATCTCCTTTGTATTATGTTATTTATGCTTAATTGTCTTGTAAATGGTATATCTGTTAGACAATAAAGATTATTATTATTATTATATATATATATATATATATATATATATATATATATATATATATATATATATATATATATATATATATAATATATATATATATATATATATATATATATATATATATATATATATATATATATATATATATATATATATATATATATATATATATATATATATATATATATATATATATATATATATATATATATATATATATATATATATAATAATAATAATAATAAACGGCAAAGATTCTGTTTGGCATCCTCCTATAAAACCATCATTGCTGAAGCATAGACCTTAATTGTAATGAATTCTAATAAACGTCTAAATTTTCTTGTCGACATTGTTGGTGAAATCCTTTCTCAACAGTCATAATTTATGAGACCAGAACTATCTTTTGACATCATCAGTTTTGTGAAATATGCCAGTTACAATGCCCAGTTCAAAATCTTAACACAATAATCTTGCAATATCGTGGCCTTACTATTTAGTATTATCATCACTACACCACACACTTTATTTTTGCACTCGACGCGCGTTTCGTTAGCCATGTTAGCTTCATCAGGAGCGATGATTGACTGCCTGGCCTGGACTGGCCTTAACCATTTTGCACATTCTCTCTTGCCTTCACAGTCCTCTCTGGAGTCATCTTCTGCTTTTCGTAAATGTCTTGGTACAGAATTCTAATTGGTATTATGTAGTTTAATCGAGGACGACATATGAATTTATTAATTATCGACGAAATCTAGGGGGCATCAAATCAAGAAATTGAAAACAAACTTCTTGCCTGCCCCAACAATTCCAGGTCCTTTTGGTCAGTCGTCAAGGCCATTAATCAAAGCTTCCCTAAATCCACTATACCACCACGGCCAGAAAACACTGTTGCAATAATATTTGTTAAGAAAGACAACTTATTACCTGAACTTTTTGTGTCACACTCCTTTGTCAATTTTCAAGGAAAAACACCACCCACTGTTCTCAGTGTGCAGTTAAGGATACTTAATATTATCTTCTTACAGCGTGTCATAAAAGGTATTTTAATGAAGCTATACTCCAAAAAATCTTCTGACACTGAGAGAATACACAGTACTCAAAAAATGCACAAGCGAACGAACATTAGTTTTCTACAGACTTTTCAACATATCCTACAAAAAGAGAATATGTCCTTCCTGCTGAAAATAAACTATAATGCAGCCGATATCCAAGAAATGTAGAAAATCTTGCCAAACACTTACTGACCAATTGCACTGCTTTCAATAATAACGAAAGCTATGGAGAAGGCTATCATTCAACATCATCTAATATATCTAGAAGGATCCAGAATTATTAGCGACCATCAATGTGGAGTTTCGTAGCAAAGGTCAACAGGCGATCTCCAAATTTATGTCACACATGTTTGGAACAACGCAATTAAACATTCGACCTATTTTGCATGACGGATTGTTGTCTAAATATTTGCTGAGCTACGCGTTTATGGTATGTCTGACATATTTTATTTATGTCCTCATCCTGATCCCTTTGGAATAATTTGCTCAGGACTGTAGTTCCCCCCGAGTACAATTTACAGTAACTCGTTTTTTCCGCATACGCCTCGTTCCTGTAGTACTTTAGAGATTGCTCCGCAGCACGTGTCTATGAAGAACTACTTATTTGTAGTTCTTCATAATAAACTTGTCTTACTTTTATTTAATATTATAAAGGCCTACGACAGCGTGCCCCTAATGAGATTGTGGGAAACACTACAACAGAGTAATGTAAGCACCGAAATAATTAGAGCCGTAAAGTCCTTATACCAAGACGCAAGAAGTGGTGTGAAAGCCAAATATGGTATAACAACAGGGTTCCAGGTCACAAAGGGTCTCAAACAGGGCTGCTGTATATCCCCAACGCTATTTAGAATCTATTTGGAGAGTGCACTGAAGAACTGGAAAACGAAATGCAGCAGTATGGGATTACCACTGGATGACGATGCTACATTGTACACGCTGTCATTCGCGGACGACCAGGTAATAGTCGCTCAGTACATCGATGATATGGAATACATGACACAAAAACTATGGAGGAATATGAAAAATGGGGCCTAGAAGTCAATATTAAAAAGACCGAGTACATGTGCGTCGGAGGACAACACCAGGACTTGAAACTGGCCACAGGACACACCATCAAACACTGTGCCAGTTATAATTGTTTGGGAACGAGAATATCTGAGGACGGAACACTGGAGGAAGCAATATTCGAGAGGAATATCCAAGGAAGAAGAGCGATTGCAATGCTTAATAGTATACTATGGGACAAAAACATAACCATCGAAAATAGGAAGAGAATTTACAACTGAATAGTGAGGAGTATAATAACTTGCAGCTCCCAGGTGTGGCCATTGAAGGAGGGAACAGAAAAAAATACTAAAAGCTACAGAAATGGATTTCTGGAGACGAGCAGCCGGAAAATCCAGAAAAGACCGCATACCAAATGACACGATAAGACGAGCTTTGGAAGTGAAGCACGATATAGTGGACGAAATCAGAACCCAACAGTTGGTGTGGTACGGACATGTACAGAGAATGTCACAAGACCGACTACCTAAAAAGATTTTAAATTAGAACCCTCATGGAAGGAGAAAGCGAGGAGGACCACGCCAAAGCTGGAGAGCAGGAATCAACAAGGAAGTACTAGAGAGAGATCTGGAGGAGGAGGGATGGAGAAACCGGGAGGCGTGGAAATTAGGCATCGGAAGACGGAAGACGTTATAAAACCGATTGAATATATATATAAATATATATATATATATATATATATATATATATATATATATATATATATATATATATATATATATATATATATATATATATATATATATATATATATATATATATATATATATATATATATATATATATATAAAGATGCGCATCCTATATGAATATACGACTTTAACTCGGAACAGACATAAACTGTTCAGAGATCTACATTGTGGTGACAAATTTCGATATGAAGAGCTTGGAAGGAAGCTAATATATCTTCTTAACGGGACGACGCACAGTTGGTAGAAAAAAACATTACCATTCAAAATTCCTAAAGACCTCAAATTTTCTTAAATCACCATATTTTTTTTTTCAAATCATCGTAAAAAAATTTAGAAAAGATCTGTCAGCCATATTTTGGAAATATATACCTTAAATGGCCATTTTACCCAAATACTGTGGTAAGAAATTGATAAATTCGAGTAAAAAAGTATTATTGACTTCGATTGATTTACTATTGACCAGACATATGTATTCCTACGTATTTTTGGTCACTGAATCCAAATATGATATCCGATTTGCTAATAAACCTATTGAATTCTAGTAATAGTCCAAAAACGGCCTCAAAGTGGTCAAAAGTCATCAAGTTGGCAATAATAATGAGACATACATATGCTTGATAAACGTGAGCCCCTTGCCGCTTACGCCTTGGGGTGCTTGATTAACGTGTCCCCTTGCCCCCCACGGCTTGGGGTGCTTGAGTAACTGAGTCTCTGTGCCTCTCACGACTCGGGGTACTTAATTAACGTGAGTCCCCTTACCACTCACGGCTTGCTTGGGGTGCTTGATTAACGTTAGTCCCCTTGCCTCTTAGACCATGGCGTGTAAAACTGATGAAGAATATTTTTATGAGATTGAAAATTTTAACGACCAAAAAAGAGATTTAAGTAAATTTTTTAGTTATTAAAACAAAACTTTGAAGGTCAGTAAACAAGTCACTTAGCATATACGGGCTGACAAATTAAAATCACCGTATATGTACACTAATAAAAAATTGACTTGAAAAATTTAAAATATCATTTAGCGTTATCACCTGTATATTACTTATATATTTTTATGGGAATCTTGATTGCGAGAGAAAACTATTAAGCAAATTATTCATTCTTATGCAAATTATTTTTTTTTTTCGATTTTTCACTTTTTTTATTAAAATTTTCAAAAAATAAAATTAAATTTGAATTTTAAGAAAAAATCGATTATATGTCTTAAAACCTTTTACTCAACTAATTCATATCCTAGCATTTCACATACACTAAAGTTTTGTATGACAACCAAATATAAAAAGTCTCTCCTCCGTTAGGTTATGTTAGGCTTAAGGCACGTTATATATTTGATTCTGCTCCTTTATGACCTTGAAATCGCATAAATACATAGCAAATCAGACATTAGATTTGACTTTAGTGACCAATATTACGTCGATATAACATATCTGGCGATATTTATAATATTTGGATTCAGTGACCGAAAATATATACATCGGAATATGTCTCCTGACTTTTGACCACACTTTTGACCATTATGAGGCCATTTTTGGACCATAATTCGCAATCAATAAGTGTACGAGCAAGTCAGATATCATATTTGGGTTCAGTGACTAAAAATACATCAGAATATATATTTCTCGACTTGAAGAATTTGACCACTTTGAGGCCGTTTTTGGACCATTGCTCGAATACAATAGGTTTATTAGTAAATCGTATATCATATTTAAATTCAGTAACACAACAATACGTAGGAATACATATGTCTGGTCAATAGTAAATTAATAGTAAAGTCAACAGTATTTTTTTCCCTGATTGATCAATTTTTTATCACAGTATTTGCATAAAATGGTCATTTAAAACATTTATCGCGAAAATACGGCTCGACAGTTCTTTTCTAAATTTTCTCACGATGATTTAAAAAAAATATGAATATCCGATAAAATTTGAAGTCTGTAGGGATTTTTGAACGGTAGTGTTTCTTTTCTACTCACTTTGCGACGCTCATGTAACCAAGAGACTGAAGCTCAAAGAGTTAAAAGGCTACAGTGCCCAAACAAGCACAAAGGCCTACCTCACCACCCACCAACCATATATGAAGTTAAACATACGAGACGTCAATATAATAATGTGAAATGTCAAATTCCAAATATATGTAAAATTTAATTATTCACAGGACTATTTTACAATTGAAATACATGAAATACATTTTGTTACGTGACCCAATAAAGGAATGGAAAAACTGAAATAAACCAGAAATAATGGTAAAATAATTTCTTAACATAAAATTAAACATAAAATTAAAAATTCCTTTTTTTAAAACTAGCCTATTTGAATGAAGCATGACGCTTAACCAAATCCTTTTTTTTTAATTTTCAGAACTTTATCTAAAATATATATAAAATAGAACATCTCTATGCCTGTCTGTCTGTCTGTTCGTTAGTGCGCTTATCACTCGAGAACTACGTATCCGATTTACGTGCTTTTCTTTTAAACATATATATATATATATATATATATATATATATATATATATATATATATATATATATATATATATATATATATATGTATATATACCCTGATCAGGTTATAGGATATATTTTATTAGGTTAGGTAACATAAGGAATTAGCAGTGACGCCAATAGTGAATCAAGTAGGAAAAAGTTGCCTCTAGCGCGTTCTCATCCAATACACTGCCTAAACCATTAAATATGGAACAGTATTATGTATCAATGAATATAATACATATAAAATGAAACGTCTCTCTGTCTGTCTGTCTGTCCGTCCGTTTGTGCGCTTATCATTCGAAAACCACTTATCCGATTTACTTGCATTTTTTTTAAACATACATATATTCCCTGGCCAGGTTATAGGTTAGGTAATATAAGGAATAATCAGTGACGATAATAGTGAATCAAATCGGAAAAAAGTTTACCACTAGCTCGTTTTCTTGCAGTACACTGCCTAAACCAATAAATATGCAACAATATCATGTAGCAAAGAATATAATATATATAACATGCAACGTCTCTCTGTCGGTCTGTCTGTTCGTTAGTGCGCTTATCACTCGAAAACTACTTATCCGATTTACGTGTTTTTTTTTATTCATACATATGTTCTCTTTCCAGGTTATATAATAATAATATTCTATAATATATATAAAATGTAACGTCTCTCTGTCTGTCTGTCCGTTAATGCGCTTATCACTCGAGAACCACTTAGCCGATTTACGTGTTTTTTTTTTTTAGATTTATGCATATGTTCTCTGGCCAGGTTATAGGATATATTTTATTACGTTAGATAATATAAGAGATAAGCAGTGACGATAATAGTGAATCAAATCAGAAAAAAGTTTGCCGCTAGCGCGCTCTCTTGCAATACCTTGCCTAAACCATTAAATATGTAATCATGTAACAAAGAATACGATATATATATAAAATGCAACGTCTCTCTGTCTGTCCGTTAGTATGCTCATTATTCGAGAGCCACTTATCCTATTTAAGTGTTTTTTTTTAAATTCTTAACTTAATATTTATCAAAAAATATCTATAATATATATAAAACGCAACGTTTCTCTCTCTGTCTGTCTATCTGTAAGTGTGCTTAGTACTCAAGAACCATTTATTCGATTTTTTATTTTTTTTTTATGGGCCTAGCATACGTGCTGCAGGGAAGTCCCTAAAGCGCTACAGGAGCGACACGTGTACGGAGAAAGCAATTCACGTTGTTCTTGAATCGCTGTAAATGGTACTCGGTGGGAAACACAGTCCTGAGCAAACTATTCCAAAGGGACGATGTTCTCCACATAAAAGACTGCTTGAAAATCTTTGTACGAGGAGTAACAAGCTGATCCTCATACGGATGTGAAGCATTAGCGCGACGTGTACTTCTAACATGCACCGCTTTGGAAGGAACTAAGCAGGCCACATCCTTCGAACACTTTCCATGAAAATACTTGTAGAGCAGGTTCAAATCGCCAACCATTCTTCGATATTCCAGCGAATCAAGGCCGCCGGTCAGTTCTGGGTCTCCAATCAGACGAACAGCTCTTCTCTGAATAGAATCCAACAAATGCAGTGTGTGTTTGGGAGCGGAGCCCCAAACATGGGACCAGTATTCCACAGTTGGCCGAATCTGAGCTTTGTAAAGAATTAACAATTGTTGTGGAGTGTAAAGCTTTCTGGTTCGAAATAATATTCCCAGCTTTTGAGAAGCTCTCCTTGCTATGCCTGCAATATGTTCATGCCAGGACATATTTGCTCCCAAATTAACGCCCAACAAATTGAGTGACGATGTTAGAGGAATGAAGTGCCCCGACGTAACTATGTCGGGTTCAGCAACGTTAACCTTTTTAGAAAAAACTGCCGCCTGGGTTTTTGTAGCGTTAATTTCCACTTGGTTACTGTCACCCCAAGATAGAATTTCTTCCAGGTCTTTATTAAGTTGAATGACTTCCTGCCGTCTGCGGATATTCGTCTGAGTAGCCGATGTCCGAGCGTTCAAAGTGAATGAAGAGATAAGCGTACTGTTATCTGCAAAGCTGTAGATTGAATTCACGGTTTTTCCAGCAGATCGTTAATGTAAATGAGAAAGAGAGTAGGAGACAGTATGGAGCCTTGAGGTAAACCGGCGTTGATAGTGAAGGTGTTAGAAAGAAATCCGTCGACTGCCACTCGTAAAGAACGCTCTCTGAGGAAACATGACAGCCATAAACAGAACTTCTCAGACATACCATAAGAGCGTAGCTTAGCCAACAGCCCATCGTGCCAAACACAGTCGAATGCATTAGATATGTCAAGAGCAACCGCTCGAGATTCTCCAAAGTGTTCAATTGCGTTGTTCCAAACGTGTGTTACATAAGTCAGAAGATCTCCTCTTGATCTATTTTTTACGAAAGCCATATTGGTGATCGCTAATAATGTTGAATCCTTCAAGATATTTTAGAAGATGCTGATTGATAGCCTTTTCCATGACTTTCGATATTATTGAAAGCAGTACGATTGGTCGGTAGTTATTTGGCAGAGTCTTGTTGCCTTTTTGAGATATCGGCTGAACTGTGGCACATTTCCAGCACGAAGGAAATATTCCCTTTCTGTAGGATAGATTGAAAAGTCTACAGGAAACTGGTGTTAGTTCCCTCGCACAGTTTTTGAGAACTATGGGAGGTATTCCGTCAGCGCCAGAAGCTTTTTTGGTGTCTAGCTCATTAAAATACGTTTTATGATACTCTGTCTGAAGACAATATCGGGCATCCTTGACTGCACCATGGGAATAGTAGGTGGTGTTTTTCTTTGAAAATCGACAGTAGAATGTGAAGCAAAGAGTTCAGCCAACAAGTTCGCTTTCTCAACAGGTGTCGTTGCAATGGCATTATCTGGCCGTGTGAGTGGTGGTATGTGGATTTGGTGAAATTTTGACTAACTGCCTTAGCGACTGACCAAAGGGACATGGAATTGTTAGGACAAGCGAGAAGTTTGTTTCTAATTCATTGATTGTGTGCCTCTTTGGTTTCATCTTTGCATCTGTTCCTGGCACGAACCAAGGTATTACGGTTTATGGTGTTAGGATTGTCATGCCATTGTCGGTAGGCAAGATGTTTAGAAGCAACAGCTTGTTTGCATTTTCGGTCAAACCAAGGCTTGCCGTTGGAGGGGCATTCCTTCGAAAAAAGGATGGAAGCCTCCATACCGGCCAAGGTAACATCGGAAACCTCCCTGGCGCAGTCAGATGGGTCGTCAAATAGAAAACAAACGTCTAACCAAGGGAAAGTTCGAAAATATTCCATGAGATCTTCCCATTTAGCAGATTTATAGTGCCAAATCTTGCGCAGTTTACGCCCCTCTCTGTCACTGAATGGTAGGCTACTCGATGTCGAAAGTAGTTTATGGTCAGAAGAACCTAACGGCGGATTTACACTGACCGTGTAAATCTCCGGATTGGTGGTTAAAAAAAGACTGGCGAACTCCCCGTCTCGATCAGGGATCCGTGTTGGTTCATCAATAAGCTGAGTTAGGCCACAACTGATTGAAAATGATTCGGCTTCACGACCTTGCTCGTCGGTAGTATTTGAATATTTAAGCCAGTTGATGTTGTGGACATTAAAGTCACCCAGGATGGAAATTTCAGCATTTGAATAGTTAATTTGTAAATGATCGATGGTGTCTGCAAGAGAAGCGAAAAGTGTTCTAAAATTGGTATCACTTGGTGGTCAATAGAGGATACAGTTGAACTTTGTGGTTTGTTGACTCGTTATTTTTAACCACATAACATCAAAGTTTGGAGGCTCAAGAGCCTCTTCTCGTTGGCAAGAGAGGTCGCTTTTGACAAAAAGACAGATTCCAAAGTTACGTCTAAATCGGAAATAGAAGTCGTACCAGGATAAAGATTTGCGTGTTTCTTTTTATAAAATACATATATTCTCTGGCCAGGTTGTAGGATATATTTTAATTCGTTAGGTAACATAGGGAATAAGCAGTGACGATAAGAGTGAATCAAGTACACGCGACCGAAGCTACGGGCACGGCTAGTCTGATAAATAACCATACTTTTTTAGATTAAAACTAATACGAGGGCTACATTTTAAGTTTTTACAAAAACAATGAAAGAAAAACATTTTTTGGTAAAAAAATACTCCCCTTTAAGATTTATATACTTTTGCATGCGTTCGGACCAATTCTCGAAACATTCTTTTCTTTCTGAAGTTTGTACCTCAAAAAGACGGTTTTGGAAGGGTTCAACAGCTTTCTGAGGTGATAAAAATCGCTGTCCACTCATTTTTTTCAACATTCGGGAACAAAAAAAAGTTGTTAGGCGAGACATTAATTCAATGTTTTTCTCCGTCAAATAGTCAATTGTTTGACGTACTGTGTAAGAGCTAGTATGCTGTCATGATGAAGAATGATGTGAGATTCTCAACTGTTTTTTCTGATTTCATCGATAACTTCTGGTCAACAAATTGTTGGCTACTATTCAGCATTAATTGTTCTGTTGTGTCTAGTATAACCAAAGAAATAAGCGAATATTTTCTTGAAAGTGCTTCGCTAACCAACCACTTTTGTTGGATTCGGTTCATCTTGGAACACCTAAACAGTTGATTGTTGCTTAGTTTCCGACTCGTATGAATATATTCAAGTTTCGTCTTCCGTTATGACGTTTTATACGGATTTTGCATGTCTTCGGTCGAATTTTTTGAGCATTTCCTTACACTAATTGACACAACCTGTTTTTGAGTTTCGGTCAAATCCATCGGGAGCAGATCTTTTTCACAGCTAAATGTTCATGCAAAATCGAATCTACTGCAGTCGTCGATACGCTTAAGGATGTCTCTATCTCACGGTAAGTCACATGCCGATTCTCTTCAATCATGTTGCGCACAGCATCGATGTTGATCGACCTTCACGAAATCCATCGCTGACAAATTAATTGTAAACAGTCTTTTATGATGAAAATTCATTACCAGAAGTTGAACGAAGCGATCCGGGGCATTACTAAAATCGTTCAAAAACATCCAACGAAAACCTTCACGTGAAATTTCCATTTGTTCACAAAACTGTTTTTTTTTTAAACTTTCACTGTAAGCAAACTACTTGGCCAATTTCTGATCTGTTTTAACAATGACGAATGTCAAATTTTACAACAGTGGTAATGTCACACCTCAATAGCACCATCTACTGGTCGTTTGTAAAAAATTAAAAGGTGGATCTCGTAATTTAAATGAAATAATAATTAACTAGAAATAAAAGAACATGTATAAATATTTTGTGGCACCAATCACCAGCACAAAAACAAAACTAAGGAATACGTTTTATATATATATATATATATATATATATATATATATATATATATATATATATATATATATATATATATATGTAAAAACCAACTTAAACAAAAAAAGATCGAAAAAAAAAAACACAAATGATTCAAGCATACTGTCAGAATATGTATGAACAAAAAAACTGCCCACCAAATCATTTCAAAGGAAGTCGAATGAGAAATATAATCAATGTTAACTCAGAAGAAATATCAGAAATAACAGATGAAGAAATATTAATAACAATAAAATCGTTGAAGAACAATAAAACACCTGGACCTGACGGAGTATTGGAATTAATGATGAAGAATTGGTGGTACAGGTGCTAAAACTCTTATTCAATAAATGTCTAGAAGAAGAGCAGATACCAGAAAATTGGAATATAGCCTCAACAATTTTACTTTTTAAAAAGGTGACTAGACTAAGTTAGACAATTACCGTCCAATATCATTACTTTTACAAATATACAAATTGTTTGCTAAAATAATAAGTAATAGATCGGAAAACAAGCTGAATAAAACTAAGCGGTAGAACAGGTTGCTTCAGGAAGAGTTTTAGTACTTGTGATCATCTCTTAACTATCAGAACTTTAATAGAGAAAGCAACAGAATATAACTTAAAATTGTACCTGATATTTATAGATTATCAAAAGGCTTCTGATACTATCGAGAGCTGAGCCGTCGAAAGAGCCTCGTATAACAGCAAAATACACTATAGGTATACGAATCTCATAAGAACAATTTACAACAAGGCTCAAATGATAGTGGAAACGGATAGTAAAACAAATCCTGTACCTGTCAAACGCAGAGTAAAACAGGGAGATTCTATGAGCCAAAACTATTTGTAGCAGTATTAGAAGAAGTTTTCAAGGAATTCGAATGGGAAAAAAATGGTATCGGTATAAATGGGCACAAGTTAAATCATCTGCATTATGCTGATGATGTAGTGCCAATATGAAATAATTTTGATGACGTAGAGGAAATGATTACTGAAATATAAAACAAATCAGAGAGGGTAGGACTACTGCTGAATAAAGATAAGACAAAGGTTATGTCAAACGAAGACAGTCCGCGAGGCTTGAGAATAAAGGGCAGAACACTTGAATACCCAGGGAAAATAATAAAGTGTGAAAAAGCAAATCAAACGGCAGGAGTACAAAGAAGAAACATACTGGCATGGGCAGCATTTAGCAAACAAAGGAAAATACTAACCAACAAAAAAATTCCTCTCAAACTAAGAAAGATAGTATTCGATCAATGCATTCTACCGGTTATCAACCATGCGGCCCAAACTTGACTAAGAAGATGATGGATAACTGAGTAAAACACAGGGAGCAATGGAATGCCACATGCTGAATATAAAATTGCAAAACAGGATCAGAAACGAAAGTATAAGATAAAAGACCAATAGATGTAAAAGAACAGGTAGCAATTTCGAAATGGATACAAGAATGAAGGCCATGGTTGGAACAAAGATCTAGAGGAAGGCGCCAAACAAGATAGAAAGATGATCTAAAAAGCACGGCTGGTTTAAGACGGATCGGAAAGACGAGAGGGATGGAAAAAGAAAGCGGAGGTCTATGTAAGCCACTGGATGGAAAAAGGCTTATATATATATATATATATATATATATATATATATATATATATATATATATATATATATATATACATATATATATATATATATATATATATATATATATATATATATATATATATATATATATATATATATATATATATATATATATATATATATATATATATATATATATATATATATATATATATATATATGTATATATATATATATACCATATATATATATATATACCATATATATATATATATATATATATATACAGGGTGTCCCATTATTCCGTGGACATAGAACTACCACGTATTTTTGGAATGAAAATAAGTCGATTGGATACAATTTACCTCTATACAAAAATGCTTCGTTTGTCTGTTAGAGGGCATCAAAGTAAAAAAAATAAACGCATTTTTTAAGATATTTTAAGAACCGATATTCCGATTTGAATGAGATTTAGGGTGCCCATGTTTTGCTAGGCGCTCTAATATTTGACTTTCACAAAAAAGTAGTAGAAGCAAGTCCAGGTATCAGCACTCGCAGGTTAGAACTTGAACAAAGTGTTAAACAAAAGCACTGTTAACCGGATTTTAAATGAACAACTCATTCGTTCATTTCATGTTCAGCCCTTCCAAGAATTGTTGCCCACTGATCATCACTCACTTCTGAGATTTGTACGAAATGTTTTAGAATGCAGAGCAATTAATAGGCTATTTCACAAAAACATTTTGTTTACGGATGAGTCATGTATTACCCATCATGGTATGATAAATTTGCATAATACATATGTTTACGACGAAGAAAATCCGCATGGAGTTACAGAAAGACATTTTCAACGAGAATTTAAAATTAACGTTTGGATGGGGATTGTTGGTAACTTTTTAGTTGGCCCATATAGGTTACCTGATAACCTAAACGTAGATAGCTATCTACATTTTCTACAGTATTCTTTACCTGAATTATTAGAAGAACTGCCTCTGAATGTGAGAAGAGACATGTTTTTTATGCACGATGGAGCTCCACCCCACTTTGCGCGTGCTGTAAGAAATTATCTGAACGAGAATTTTTGTGGTAGATGGATTGGTAGAGGTCAAGAAGCTTCAATTCAATGGCCACCTCGTTCCCCAGACCTTAATCCTTGCGATTTTTTCATATGGGGAGAGTTGAAAACAAAGGTATACGAGGTCCAGATAAACAACGCAGATCAACTATAGGATAGGATTTAAAATGCTGCGAATACATTAAATAATAATAATATTTTAGAGAGAGTTAGTTTCAATTTTTTTGCGCCGTATTGTTATGTGCAGGAACGAAGGTGGTGGTCATATTGAACAACTTTGGTAAAAAACACTATTATCTGTATTAAATAAAACTCGTAATAATAATTAATATCATACTTACTTGTTTAATTTCACCAACTAATTTTAATTATAAGTAAAATCCTTGTTAGTCTTTTTATTTTTGCGTAAATCATTAGCCAGAATAATTTTGTACAAGAGACAAAAAATGAAGTAAATAGAAGGACCTTTTTATGAAAAAAAAATCGTCGTCGTTAAAGTTGCAAAACATTTCTACTAGAATTTATGTAGGGGTGAGGGTAGTTTTCACCCTTCTCGAACCCTTTCGGGTTTCTTGTGAAAGTCAAATATTAGAGCGCCTAGCAAAACATGGGCACCCTAAATCTCATTCAAATCGGAATATCGGTTCTTAAAATATTTTAAAAAATGTGTTTATTATTTTTTTACTTTGCTGCCCTCCAACGGACAAACGAAGCACTTTTGTATAGAGGTAAATTATGTCCAATCGACTTATTTTCATTCCAAAAATACGTGGTAGTTCTATGTCCACGGAATAATGGGACATATATATATATATATATATATATATATATATATATATATATATATATATATATATATATATATATATATATATATATATATATATATATATATATATATATATATATATATATATATATATATATATATATATATATATATATATATATATATATATATATATATATATATATATATATATACCATATATATATATATATATATATATATATATATATATATATATATATATATATATATATATATATATATATATATATATATATATATATATATATATACATATATATATATATATATATATATATATATATATATATATATATATATATATATATATGTATATATATATGTATGTATGTATGTATGTATATCTATCTAGTATGTATATCTATCTAGGACAAAAAGCATTAGGAAATTAGAAGATAAACTGTTGTTTAGATTTTCACTATAATTTATTTAACAGCCGTGACATGTTTCGGTACGCAGTACCTTTCTCAAGCGGTAGTTGAACTTCTAGTTGAACTTCTACTCTAGAAGTTCAACCGCCGTTTGAGAAAGGTACTGTGTACCGAAAGATGCCACGGCTGATTGAATTTATTATTTTATTTATTTCATTTTGATAAATAAAATATATTGAGAATCTGAACAACAGTTCGTCTTTTAATTTTCTAAAAAGAGATTTTCATCAAGTAAGCGCCAAATTGATCCAATTCTACAAAAAGCATTAAAATATCTGTATGTAATTTTAATCAAATTTAGACTATGTGACCTCCTTACACCGGTAGAATCCTAAATCTGCCTATGCAATAGCATAAGAAGTATTTATCCTCTCATAAATTTCTTCTTTTTATCCTCTTATAAATTTCTTTCTTGTTTCTCTCCAGAAATGAAGCTTCGAATCTCATACTTTTGTTTTTGACAAGTCAAAGATTTACGGCAGACTAATTAATGCGTCTGTTGTAAGTCAACATGCACGATCAGCTCTGCAGCGAAGAAAGGGTACCGGAGTAGATGGTCTATTTGACATCCCCTGTATATACGATAATATATATTACGAATTTTAAAGGACAAGTGTTGCTTAATAACATCAACAATGTATTCTTTTATTAAATTTGACTCATTAAATTACTGCACAAAATTATTTAATATTGGGTAATAACTCTCTGTTAATAAATTAATTTAATAACAAGTGGTGATAAATACTGAATGTTTTCATCTTATTTGGTTTGACTTTGAGGAGAATTAATTTTTTATATTTATTCAATAACTCGAAAAACTACCGTTTCTGACTGGAAAAGCGGGTTCAGCTTCGTTCTCCGGTATTGGCGGCGTCTACCTTTTGCAGGTTCCCTCTTATTTTATCAAGAACAAACCAAATTTATTGATTTTATATGGTCAATCTTTGGACCAACGTTTTTTGGGGCCTAAAACTGGGTCCGGTCTCGGTGGCGTCTGCCCTTTGGAGCAATGGACTTTTTTAGTGTCAACAGATATTATGGTACTTGATTCAAGTGGTTAAACGCCAGTCCATTTTTGGACATAGCATTTTGGGTCTTATCTGGGCATTTCAGGGCACGGGGGCTCCAAAATCAACGTTAAAGACTTTTATTCGACTTACCCGATAGAATGAACAACTAGGCAGACGGTTAGTCGACAGGTCAAAATTTCGGGGCGCCCTCTTGATCTACTAAGAGTGACGAAACAAAATAAGACAATTATTTAAAAAAAAAATGAGATGTAATTATTTTCTATCTCACATATAAGTGATGTAACGAATTTGGGACGTGGAGATCGGTCTTAATGTTTTGTGATTAATCATACGGTATCATTTTTTTCTTTGAAATGTCTTGTAGTAATACTTTAGATTACTAATTAGTGTAAGGAAGGCAAATTTACTACTTATGATAGAACGTATATTTAGAAGGGAATAACCGGATGAAGAATGTTATCAAGTTTTTACACTATTATTAGATATAGCTCAAAGATGTCAAAACCCAACGCAATTTTGATCATTTGCT
This sequence comes from Pachyrhynchus sulphureomaculatus, assembly GCA_019049505.1. Classification (NCBI taxonomy): domain Eukaryota; kingdom Metazoa; phylum Arthropoda; class Insecta; order Coleoptera; family Curculionidae; genus Pachyrhynchus; species Pachyrhynchus sulphureomaculatus. The sequence goes on from CM032452.1 coordinate 41,695,093, forward strand.
GCCCGAGCTAGTCCTACACGGGTAAAGCATTTAATATATTTAGCTTATTCTTCAGTTTTTTAGGAAGTCTCAAATTAAGAGACCTAAAGAAACCAGCATGCATTGTTTAACTCATTTGATCTGGTTTTTTATTTTGTCGTTTTATATTTTTATGAGTAATCAAATCTCTATTAGTGCTTACTTATTATCAAATATTTTTTTAAAGCTGCTAATATGAATAAAGACGAATCGAAATGAGCATTAAAAAAACGATTAGCCAAATTTTAAATTTAGACACTTTTTGACTCCGCATTAAATATTGTTTTAATAATAATATATATTTATAAATATATATATATATATATATATATATATATATATATATATATATATATATATATATTAATCAGTATATATCACCACTACACCAAACACTTTATTTTTGCACTCGACGCGCGTTTCGCTAACCATGTTAGCTTCATCAGGAGCGATGATTGATCATCATCGCTCCTGATGAAGCTAACATGGTTAGCGAAACGCGCGACGAGTGCAAAAATAAAGTGTTTGGTGTAGTGGTGATATATACTGAGTAGTATCATTGTGCCAAAGATTCCACATTCCCAACTTAATATATATATATATATATATATATATATATATATATATATATATATATATATATATATATATATATTTATATTTATATATATATATATATATATATATATATATATATATATATATATAATACATATATATATATATATATATATATATATATATATATATATATATATATATATATATTTATAAATATATATATGTATATATATATATATATATATATATATATATATATATATATATATGTATATATATATATATATATATATATATATATATATATATATATATATATATATATATACATATATATATATATATATATATATAT
>CM032452.1:41701026-41716026 GCA_019049505.1 Pachyrhynchus sulphureomaculatus
AATATGACTTTAAGGGAAGAGTGTAAAAGGGGTGCGGAACCATAAATTTTGTAAGGTTTTAATATTAACATGGTAACTTTTCCTGGTTCTTTGTATAGATAGTAAACAAATTTGTGTATAAATATTTATGGGGAAGGGAATTAGAGTCGTATACACTAGGGAAGAAATGAATATTTTTGTACAGAAAATAACTTTGCGATGCAAGATTGGCGCAAAAATTTATTTCTTAGCTTACAAATTGTTGTCGTCAAGAGAGCTGTCCACTGTATTTTTTTATACTATATTCTTATTTGTAAAATTTAGATTTGATTATGTTCTAACTCTCACATTACTTTACCACATGATAATCTTTTTAGAACGGCATCTTTGAAGCAATTTTTCCAACTTATTGCTAATGGACGTTGTATATCTTTTTTTGTATCTTGTTTGTTTCTGTAAGAAACCTTAGGATATTCTTTATATGGTGCGAATATAAAATATTCTACAGCTGCTAAGTTCATCACAATAAAAACTCCTCTCAGTTCCTTGTGTAGCCACTTTTTCGCTCCCGCCCCTATGCTTTCTGGCAATCGGCCGAAAAAATTTAAACTTATTTATGGAACAACCCTATAATACGTACGCTGATAAGTATATAGATTACAAAAAAAGCTTTGTTTTTAATAAATTAACTTTAATTTATTGCATTGTTAATTTCTATTATTACGTTACACCCAGTCAGAAATTAAACTTACGATTTGAGCTGTTTTAAAAAATAATTCTATTTTTATCATTCTAGTGGATGATAATTAACTAATTTAGAGTACCGTAATACACTAAAAAACATATAGAAAAAATTATCGGACAAAATTAGTATAGACTAGCAATTAATATGAACCTCCTCTCCTTACCCTACCCCCTCGTCAAAAGAAGAGAAGAAAATGAATGACGTTTGAAACCAAAAAAAAAACAAGCATAAATTATAATATATATACATATATATATATATATATATATATATATATATATATATATATATATATATATATATATATATATATAAACCTGCCTTTAAAAATCCGGGCAAACATTTCTATTATATTATGTACTTTATAATCCAAATTTGATAGTACTAGGTAATCCGGACCTGCGTTTTTAGACATCTACTTAATTTAAACTACATGGGAAAACTGAAATCGACAGTGAGGGTATTCCCCTAACTTCCAGTCTAATACATCTGGGATTCACACAAACTGTAGGTGCCTTTGATTTGCCTACAACGCGTCTAAAGGTTAAGGACTTTCTAGTTGTTTGTTTATTGTCACAAGTACAACATACCTACGTTCTATTTTACTTTATGTGGTTCATATAAGTATGTAAACGTTTTACGCATATGTACCTACATATTAAAATGCCAAACATATTACACTAACAATAAAACAAAAGTCCAATATATTAGAAAGACTAGTTCTTGGTAAAAGCGGAAAAGTGTTGGCAAATGAATACGGAGTAGGAACATCCACAATTTCGGATATAAAAAGAAGCAAGGGAAAATCAAAAGGTATATATGATTTATTTTAACGATAATTTTGGACGCTCACTATGGACATGTAACTTCTTTTAGATTCATTTCCAAATGTGATTCCGGTCCTGGCGTCAGAAAAACCTTACGAAAAGCCGGATATCCAAAAATGGAAACTCGTTTGTATACATGGTTTTTGTACGCAACGATCAAGGCACGTCCCAATTTCCTACGAAATTTTATCAGGCAAAGCAAAACAGTTTTACACTGAAACCTACGGGAACGATAATTTTAGAGCTAGCAGAGGCTGGATTTCTAACTTCAGAAAATGACATGATCTGCGTGCTTTAAAAGGTTGTGGCGAAAAAAAAATGATGAAAGTGCCGTCGATCCTTTCCTAACTTTATTCGCAGATAAGATAGAAGAATTAAACCTTCGATCTACTCAAATATACAATGCAAATGAATCAGCTCTGTATTGGAAAATGTTGCCTGAAAAAACGCTGGTTCGTTCTCAGGGAAAGACTGCACCAGGTCGAAAAATACACAAAGAACGCGTTACCTTTCTAGCATGTTGCAATGCTGATGGATCACAAAAATTAAAGTTGTTAGTGACAGGAAAGGCAAAAATCCGAGGGCTTTTAAAAATGTGAACATACCTGTTGAGTACAAATCATCTGCCAATGCATGGATGACTACAGAAATTTTCTTAGACTGGTTTCATCATTCTTTTAATCGTCAAGTCAAAAGTCTTTTAAGAAGTTTCAACTTGCCTAAAAGAGCCCTGGTAATTGTTGATAACGCTTTGAGAGAAGTTTCAACTTGCCTAAAAGAGCCCTGCTAATCGTTGATAACGCTTTGAGCCATGGAACTATAGATGAGCTGACAAGTGAGGATGGACAGTTTACAACATTATTTCTTCCACCAAATTGTCCTGCACTTTTGCAGCCTATGGACCAGAATGCAATCAGACTGACAAAATTATTTTATCGAAAAAGTCTTTTAGCCCATATTCTATCAAATAATGAAGAGAACCTTGTTAGGTTATTAAAAAGCATTAACCTAAAAGATGCTGTATGTCTACTATGCAATTCATGGGAAAAAGTCTCCCTTGAAGTTTTGAAAAAGTGCGGGCACAAAATTATGGCTTATGTGGCAGATACCAACCCAGACACTGAATATGATGCTGAAGATCTGATTCCTCTGAGTGAATTGCGGCACAATTTGCTTTCCACGAATGAAGAAATGAAAGATAAAGCTTGAAATTTTTCCTTTAGTATTTTTTTGATTAATTCGTAAATATTTAATAGATGTTTCAGATATGCTGAATGTTCTCACTGAGCAGAATCTCACGAACGTGGAAATATGTAATAAGCTTGAAAATGATGAAGATTTGTTACCACTGAAAGACATAGATGACACAGATGAACAACACGAGGGTGATAATGAAGATTCAGTTAAATACTAATACAAACCAGACTGTTAAGAACACTGTGAAGAATGATGAGGCAGTTAAAAGTTTCAATGTGTGCATGAGATGGGCAGAAGAAAATGATATTCCTCTAAGTGATGTTCTTGTACTTCAAAGATTAAAAGAAATTGCTTTTATGATGAACCAGAGAAGGGTCAAGCAAATGAAAAAAAACAATAGTTACAAATTTTTTTACAAAATAAGAAAAAACTTGATAAGATATACTTCTATTTTCAATATTATTCCATGTATGTATTATTGTTTAGTTGTTTCATATTAAATGATTCGTTTTCTAATATAATTAATATCCTACTTCAGTAATTCGAATTATTTACTAATTTGGATCACGGCGGTTTAATTTGTCCGGATTATCGAGGTCGCACTGTATATATATAATATAATATATATATATATATATATATATATATATATATATAATATATATATATATATATATATAATATATATTATTAATATATATATATATATATATATATATATATATATATATATATATATATATATACATATACATATATATATATATATATATATATATATATATATATATATATATATATATATATATATATATATATATGTATATATATTATAACAATTTTTGTTATATCTGTATTGGGAATATGGTCAGTCAGTAAAACTTCTCATTCGTCAATCAGATCTCTATATTTCTTTGTTCACTGACAACTTCATCAGGGGAAAAACTACAAAACAATGAATAATTATTCTTCTTTTTATATACCACTTTGAACCTACTAACAACACTAAATACTACGAAGGTCAACAAATAAAATGTACAAACTAGACATGTTAAAAATCTTACCAACTAGAGAAAATCAATCATTTAAATCCATATTTTTTAAAACCATACATAGTCAGTCCAAAAAATCTCCATACACCACCTGTTTTTTATACTATTTTTTCTGTTATATTTAACTAATTAATTGGAACTATGAGAAAACATGTTTTTATTAATATTTGAAACTTAACCAACATGGATTAGTATTAAAAACAACTACGGAACATTTTATTTAGAAGTTACATCATTGTTATAAAAATGTATACAAAATTAGTGTCAAAAAAGTCTCCATACACTTAACAATTACCAATAATAGTATAACGGAGTTCGACAGAAAAGAACAACTTCGTCTAAACTAATATTTAGTGGGACCGTTATTGGCCTCTTGTAACCTTTTTGTCATGCTTGCAACCATCTTTCTAGAAACTCCCATTCGTTCAATATTCTGTTTTTTAATCGGTCTCTGTTTGAAACATTATGTTTTGTTTAAGTTTGTCGCATAAATGCTCGATGGAGTTAACATCGGGTGATTGCGGAGGTGTATGAAGCTGCTGTCGCACATTATGGATCATCCATTTTCGCACCAAGTTTGCAGTATGTTTCAGATCATTGTCCTGTTGGAATATGTATCTTTTTTCGAGTATTAATTTTTGGAGACTTTCTCTTAAATTGTCTTTCAAAATGTTCAGAAAAACATTCTGATCCATGGTAATAAAATGTAAATTTTCCAACCTCTTCAGCGGACATGCATCCCCAAAGCAGAACACTGCCACCCTCTTGTCTCACCGTGGAACAAATGTTTTTAATATCGAATGCGGTATTCTTCTTTCTCCAAACTTTAGTTCTGCCATCAGACCCAAAAAAGTTAATTTTACTTACATCACTAAAGATTACGGATTCCCAAAACTTCAGGAAGTTTAGTAACATATTTTCTAGCAAAAGCTAAGCGCTGTTATTTGTCTAACAATACTGGTCTCTTCACGTGGAGTCAGTTTTTTGAGACGATCGAAGCGTGATTGAATTTTTATAGGAACCCGTTTGATTTTTACTGGTTTACAATGTACTGAACAGTAGCATGCGACTTTTTAACAATTTTTTCCTATATTTCTGTACGATTTCCGCAAATCAATTATCATATTTCGAACTTGAAATGGTATTTCACAATTTCTCACGCTCATTTTTAATAATACTTTGAAAATACACTGCAAAATTTACTAGCAACAAGTGACAGATTATAAAGTACGCCCGAAAATAATTCATTTGTTTTCAGTTTAGCGAGCAATAAAATGCGGCTGATTATAACATATTTTTTTCAATGCAGTTCTTGAGTGTATGCAGACTTTTTTGACATTAATTTTGTTTACATTTTTATAAAATTTCCGATAACAATAATGTAACTTCTAAATAAAATGTTCCTTAGTTTTTTGATACTAATCTTCGTTGGTTAAATTTCAAATATTTATTTAAACATGTTTTCTCATAGTTCCAATTAATTAGTTGACCATAACAGAAAAATAGTATAGAAAGCAGTGTATGGAGACTTATGGACTGACTCTCTCTCTCTCTCTCTATATATATATATATATATATATATATATATATATATATATATATATATATATATATATATATATATATATGTATGTATAAATATATATATATATATATATATATATATATATATATATATATATATATATATAATATTATTATATATATACATATATATATATATATATATATACATATATATATATATATATATATATATATATATATATATATATATATGTATGTATAAATATATATATATATATATACATACATATATATATATATATATATATATATATATATATATATATATATATATATATATATATATATATTATATATATATATATATATATATATATAAATATATATATATATAAATATAGATATAATATATATATATATATATATATATATATATATATATATCTATATATATATATATATATATATATATATATAGATATAGATATATATATATATATATATATATATATATATATATTAGGGTGTTTCATTTTTAGGCAATATTTTTTTTTCATCTGATATACCAGAAAATCTCATAGTTTATAGAAAATAAAAAATATTGCCGCCGGGTAAAAGGTTTCAAGTCGAACAGTGGCTTAGCTCTTTCAAAAATTCGATTTGCCATCTAAATAACACAGAAAAAAATTTTTCTTTGTTTTTTAATTGAATTTTTCACTGTTAAAAAATTTTTTTTTTTCGAAAAAAAAAAATCCTTCTTATAGCTTTTGAAGGAAATTAAATTCTATACAAAAATGTCCTTGAGGTCGAAACCGTACAACCAGTTGTCTCGGAGTTATAGCCCGTCAAACATGAACATTTTTAAAAAATATACATTAAATTCCATTTAATCACCACTTTTACATAAATAATTTAATTATATTTTACATTTTAGAGCATTGAAATTTATAATTTGACTAATGACTCGTTTTAATCCAGTAATCAAATTATTATTAATACTCATTAATCGTTATAATTATTGAAAATTTATTTTTCGTTTTTATTCTTCTAAAAATGGTAACATTAAAGTCTTCTTGTTCGCATTTGGGAATTTTTTTTCTGTGCAAAGCTACAACCTGCAACAAGTACTGCTTCTGTTCTTCATCAGCAGTTAAGCTTTTATTGTAGACTTCCATTAGTTGGACCGAGCGTTCCGCAGTATCATTAACGACATGTAAGTTTTGAAAAATTTTTAAACACAGTATTGTAACTTTCGTCAGATTTCCACTGATCAGGATGTAGATTTAGAAAATCAGTTGGGAGTTCAAACCTCTCAAAAATAATCAACGATTCTTGCGAAGCAAAATCGTACAATTGTTTGTTTAGAAATGAATTAATACTGACATTCTTTACATTAATTCTTTTAAAATTTTTAACTTGACTTTTTTTTTTCTTAATCGATTCAATCAATTTTAATTTGACTTCTACACTAACATTATCATCAAATAATGACAAACAAATAAGTTGTTCAGATAAATACCACAGGTGAGTGCTAAACTTTTTTGATGCTACTTCTGAAATATTTTTATTTATTTTTTTTTATAGTTTAGTAAATTTTTCATGAATTCTAAATCCTGTCGAGGAGCTTGGATTGCTGAAGGTGCACAATACCATGCCTTGATGTACAGGACAACAATAAAAATACAAATATGGCGGAGTCCCGGAGCTTCTGCCCGGATCTGAGTGAAAATTGTTCTTGAAACATATAGATTTTTAAGCAATATATGGCTTTAGAAAGCCATCGTGCATGATGTGTCGGCCCTGGAGATTTAAAAGTCATATTTTTAGTTGGTCGATGTACCAAAAACAGTGATGATAAACTCTAACAGTTCACGATAGTCATCACGTGGTTGATTTTCCTATGAATAAAAAAGTTTTTATATTTCAGATAAATTCGAGTAAAAAAAGTTCAGAGTAAAAAGTTTATAATTCTGCATAAATTTCAATTTTACTTAAGTAATATTTATGAGTTATAATCGTGGGAGCGACTATAACGTTTTTAAAAAAACAACTTGAATTGAATTCTAAAAACTTTTATTTTTTTCGGTTCTCAACAGAAACTTTTTAAGACACTTGATACAACAGACACACTCACTCTGCTATTGTTCGTTACATATATTTATAAACTTTATTTGCTGATTATGCAGAATGGTGTGGTTAGATAAAGGAAATCTTAGGTTGCACATTTATGTATACTTTAAGTATATTATCAGGATGTAATTCCTCCCGACCTAGTTGAAAATTTAACCTGTAGGTTACTTTTTCATAAAGTCAAACTCGATTGCATCATCGGAATTTGTATTATTATTTTTAATTATTATTCTTTTAGATTTCCTCAATCTTTTTACAATATATCTGGAAATGATTATTATTAAAATCGATACAATTAATATATAGGTAATGGTTATCCATACACTATTATATCTTATAGCTACATCAGAAGATATATTTTCTAAAATGTCTTTTTTGGTCAATCAATTCTTTCTTGATTTCATCGTTCACTTTTAGGTTTATATTATTTAAGTCTATATCGTGGGGGTTGAAATAGGGTTGATGTATCGCTTCTTGGTTCCATTGGATCTTCGGTAGAGGGATCTCTACATAATTCAGTTTTACTTCATTATAAGATTTTAAAATTATATTATTTATTTGAATTTGACAGTTACTAGGTAATTCAATTAAATAAGAACCGTTTATTGGTTTATTTTTTTTCTAGTTTTTGACAATTTATTCTAATAAGTTCTTCTTTAGCAGTAGTAACTAACCATTTGCTATTTGAAATTTGAGTTATTTGATTTTTAATTATTTTAATTTGAAAGGGGTGACACTGCGTTATATTGTCTTTATATTTTAAAAGTTGTACGGTACAGGGTAGCTCTTCGTTGGTGGCTTGACCTTCGCTTTTTTCACAGAGGTATTCATTTGGCTGCATTTCTTCACATTTTCTTTCTTGATATTGGTAATTATTAGTACTCAAAGCAAGGTAGGGTTTTAGAGGGATGTTAATCATATAAGTATGGTTGATAGGGATTGGTACTGGATATAAATGAAAATATTGATACATTTCATCATTTACCAGTGGTATCTCTAATAAAAATATTATTTTATTTTTTGTTAGCGTAACTCTTTATTTTTATGATTTTTTCTAAAAATAAAATATTTTGGAGAGAGTTTTCGAAAGGTAGTTTCTCAGTTGTTAATTGAGTTTTTAAATTATTTATCTCTACTAGTAATTCATTAGGGTCTACTATAGAGTTATGTAAAGTATTTAATTTTGAAAATGTTATGGCAATCTCTATCTTATTAAGAATGTCGTAAATCACTTGAAAGAGTGTGAATAATTGATTTAAACAAGTAATTATTCTATTATACTCTCGATCATTAATTTTCTCAAGTGACATTTCCTTTAATGTTTGTTCTACCTGTATTATGCGTGATTTCAAAATTAATTGATTGTGCGTTAGATTTGATATCATTTTTTGAAAGTTATCGATTGCTTTATCTAAGATAGATATTCGATTTATCGCATCTATTTTAAGTTCATTACCTTGTACCTGTAGGGTTTCAATTCTTTTGTTTATTGATTCGGCATCGTACTGGTCCATGTTACCGGTTATGCTTTTTATAAATGTACCGAGGGGGTTGAAAATTCCTCGTTTAACTTTTTGAATTCTGTTATAGGGTAATATTTGAGTTATTAGTTTTTTAATTTGGTTCTCAATAACATTTACCGTAACTAGGGAATTATAATATTCCTTTTTGGTATTCACTTTCTGTTTTTCAGTGCTGTCAGCATATATTTGGATTGTTCTTGAAGAGATTCAAACTCTGTAATTAAGGGTTTATATTGTATTCTTGTACAAAGGTCCAATAATTTGTCATTATTCTTGCTATTCCCATTTTATATGGTAAGATTCCTGGGTAGTTATTTAGTTCATAAAGTTTTACATCGTCGGCTCTGGTGTAGAGGGTTGTGAGGGTGTACCAATATCTACAACAATGGGTTTCATTTTAGTTTCATTGATGTGAATGGTTTCCTTTATTTTCGTTTTTGGGTTTTCTATTTCGAGTTTATTCCTTTCTAAAATTTTGGTTATTATATATGGTCCTGAAAATTTGTTTTTTACTTTACTAGACCGTTGGTCTATCTTTTTTGTAAATTTGCATTCCAATTTTTGGTTTTGTCTCAATTTTTCTTATCGTTCTGCTTTGTAATTGCCTTCTCTTTCTTTGATTGAGATTTTTCTTTTATTTTTTCGAATAATATTTGGGTGTTATTTTTTATGGTTGTGCAAATATTCCGTATATACGTGAGAGTGTATTAAATTCATAAGGTCTCTTGAATTTGTATGTCCTAATACTAATTCTTGCGGGGTAAAGTTTGTATCTGAATGGATGGTGTTGTTATACGCCACTATAGCATATGGCATTAAATTTGTAATGTCCGTTTGAGCGTCTTTCTCTCTTAAGATTCTAATATGTTCAATTATAGTGCTATGCAAGCGTTCTACGGGTGAATTGGATTCGTGGTGATAGGGGGTTGTAAAATGTATATCGATGTCGTGCGTCTTAAGTAGGTTTTTCTACGACTTCGTTTTTAAATTCGGTCCCGTTGTCTGCTATTACTTTCTTAGGGATTCCCATAAATGAAAAGAAACGTACTAATTGGTCACTGCACGATATTGCGTCTCCTAAATAAGGTAAAGCTTGTCCAAATTTTGAAAATTTGTCCATAATTGTTAAGAATTTGTCTTTTCCAATCTTTAAGGTATCAATATGAATAATTTCAAATGGTTTACTCGGTGTTTTCTGTTATTATAAGAGGTTGTTTAATTGGTTTCCTATTATATTTTGTGCGTTGACAAGTTTCACAATTATTGATGTATTCGGTGACATCCGTTTTTAATGATTTCCAATAATAATTGGTTTTTAGGAATTTTATAGTTTCTTCTATACCTCAATGATTTGTTTTTCCCTTCGTGCTTATATTGTATAAGTAGTTTTCTTTCGTTTTCTTCTACATTATTAATGAGTTTTGTGCATTCTATTAGTTTGTAGTTTCGAAAGTTGTTAATCATAGCCTTATTGATTAAAGATCTTAACTCTTTTGATAAAAAGTATACATGAGTTGTTTTGTCGTTTAAATACTCTTTTAAAAATTGAATTATTTTTTCTAGGGACATTGGTAAGATTGCTCTTATGATTTTGTTGCCATCAAATGTTTCTCTGTCAATTTTACTATAGTCGGTATATGGTGATTTTTTTTCAAAATTATTTGATTCTTTTTATTGTTAATTATTTCGTCTAAGAGTGTTAGACTGCTGTCGTTATTTTCCGCGTTTGTGGTATGAACTGTATTAATAGGTTTTTCGTTCTTTATACGGGGGTAAAATTTGTATATCCGAAATTATGTTTATTTTGCCTTTCTTCTTTTCTGTGCCAGTTATAACTGTTTTCGTGTCAGTTATAGTTGTGTCTTTTGATTTTTTTGCTAATCATGATTCTGGCTTCTTTTGGGTTCTCAAGTTCTGCGATTACTTTTTGTACTTCTTCTTCAGAAATTTTAGTTGGGTCGTAATTATCTGATAAGAATTCTGAAATCTCTTGGTCTATATTTCCTGGATAATTAATTAAAGATTCATTTTCTATTGCGTTTATTGGAATTCTTGACAATGCGTCTGCGTTAGTATTTTGTTTTCCTTTTTTATAAATAATCTCATAGTCATACTCTTCTAGTTTTAATCTCCATCTCACTAATTTGCTATTTGGTTCTTTCAAATTGAATAACCACACAAGGGTCTATGATCTGTATATATTTTCAATTTCCTTCCGTATAGGTATGGCCTAAAATATTTACATGCCCATACTATACTTAAAAGTTCTTTCTCTATTGTCGAATATTTCTGTTCTGTATCATTTAATGTTCTAGAAGCATAAGCTATAGGATTGTCGTTTGGAGGGTTGCCTTGAGATAAAACTGCTCCAAGGGCTATATTTGATGCGTCCGTCGTTAATACGAATGGCTTTTCGAAATCGGGGTATTTTAATATTGGTGAGTTTATTAATAACTTTTTCAAATGTTCGAATGCTTTAATAAATTCTGGGGAGTGATTAACTTTAGATCCTTTTTTTAAACATTTCGTAAGGGGTTTAGAAATTTTAGCAAAGTCCTTGATAAATTTTCTATAGTATCCTGCTAAGCCTAAAAATGATTTGATCTCTTTTTGAGTTCTTGGAATTGGGAACTTTTTAACTGCCTCTATTTTCTCTGGATTTGGTTTTATACCTTTATTCGTAACTTGATGTCCTAAATATGCGATTTCTCTATGTAGGAATTCACTCTTATCTAGTTGTACCTTTAAATTTGCTTCTCTTAGTCTTTCAAATATTCTTTTTAATCTATCTGTGTGTTCTTGTAAAGATGTCGAAAATATAATTATGTCGTCAAGATAAACAAAACATACTTCATTCTGTAATCCTCGTAATACGTTGTTCATAATTTTTTGGAATGTTGCTGGAGCATTTTTAAGTCCAAAGGGCATTCGCTTAAACTCGTAATGTCCTATATCTGTAGAAAATGCTGTTTTTGGTGTATCGTTAGGATCCATTTCTACTTGGTGATAGCCATTAGCTAAGTCCAATGTAGTGAAATATTGTGCTTTTCCGAGTTTATCTAATATGTCATTGATCTGGGGAATGGGAAATTGTTGATTTATAGTTTTTTCATTCAATTTTCTGTAATCTATCACAATTCTCCATTTGCGCACTCCTGATGCATCCATTTTCTTCGGCACTATCCATATTGGGCTACTCCAAGGTGAAGTTGACTCTTGGATAATTCCATTTCTTAGCATTTCAGAAATTTGCCTTTTTACTTCTGCTTTATGTATATGGGGATATCTATATGTCTTAGTGAAAAGAGGTGTTTCATCTTTCAACTTAATTTGATGTTTAACTTTGTTGGTAAAGGTTAAGGGTGTATTTTTGCAATAAAATATGTCTCTATACTCGTAACATAATTTTCTCATTGCGTCGTACTCTTCCTGATTACAATGGTCTAATCTCAAATTTTTCAGATTTTGTTTTCTCAAAATATCAATTTTTTGATCTTCGTCGTAGTTTTCTTCTACAAAATTTAATTCTGTTTCTTCAAATTTTTCTATCTCGAAGGGTTCGAATATTGTGATCTTCATAGGGTTTTCGCTAGGATTAATAATTGTTGTTAAAGCATGGTGGTTTTCTATTTTTACAATAGCTTCAGGTATTTTTCTGCTTTTCCTAATTTTTCGTAATTTAAAATTCCTATTCCATTCTTTTTATTTACTGGAATTTTTATTATTTGTTGCGTTCTCGGGGGAATAATAAATTCACACGGTTTCGTTTTTTTTGGATTTTTGTTAAAATACAAGGGTAGATTTGCATTTATAGATTCTAATCTGGATTCTCTTAAATTTATTTGTGCATTTATATGGGTTAAAAAGTCTATGCCTAATAATCCATCATAGTTTGGGGAAAAATCGAATAAGTAAAATTTATGATAATCTGGACAATTGAAAGAGGGAAATATTGGAATATTCATGATTTCGTTATGACTAGAAATTGCGTGAGCTGTCTTTACAGTAAAAAATTCATTTTCAATAAAATCGGGAAATATTTCGTAAGCTAATTCTGGTTTAATGAAACTTTTGCCACTTCCTGTATCAATTAAAAAGTATGCGTTTAATTCTGGTAGGTAAATCACTGGTAATTGGTTATCCGAATTTGTATTTAGTATTATCAACTCGTCTGTATTGATTCCTGGCTTAAATGAAAATTTTCATCAGATTGGGCATTAAGAAATTCGTTTTCATACTCGTATTGCACTTCGTTATAATCGTTGCTATAATCGTGATTATATTCGTTCGGGTCGAAATCGATAGGTTCCGTATTATTTATGTCAAAATCTATGGGTTCTATACTATTTGGGTCAAAATTTGTGGGTTCCGTACTATTTGTTCGTTCAATCATTTGATTGTACAATTCCTCTGCAAGGAATTTTCTTTGGGGTTGTCTTTGATGAAAGACTGCATTTCCTGATGACATATCCATCGGTTGGGGTTGATTTGATCTAACTAGGGAAGATGTTGCTTGTCTTTTTATTCCACGGTAGAATGGTTGTTGAAAATTATTATTTCTCTGCGAGAAATTATTCTGTCTAATAGGATATAAAGGTAAATTTGGCCTTATCATGCGATTTTGTGGATTTTGGAAATTTTGTGGTCTTTGAATATTTGGGGTTTGAACATTTCTCTGTGGGTTATATCGGAATTGACCGTATCCTAGAAATTGATAGGGGTTATTGTTTGGTCTATTTATATATGGAATGTTCTGGGGTCTTGGATTGTGATTTGTCGGTGGGTTTTGACTTATTGGGATATTTTGACTCGTTGAGGTATTTTGATTGATTTTTTTATTTATTAAGTTACCTCGATTTTTATATTGGATAAAGTTTTCTTCTTCTTGAGCGAAGCTCATTGCTTGTTCAAGTGATAGGGGATTTTTTAATCTTACTACTAGTTGCATATTATATGGTAGGTTATTTATATAAGCTTTCAGAATTAAGCTGCTATATTCTTGAATTTTTAGAATTTTATATTACGGGCTATATTTTCCATGTTGATTTTTGCAAATAGTAAGCTACGTGCATCCTGTAATCTTATTCCGAATTGTTTAATAGATTCATTTTTTTCGATTTTGAAAGTTATGATATCCTGTATTATACAATCAATCGAACGTCTATCTGAGAATGTTTCGATTATCGCGTTCTTTACTAAATCCCAGTTATTTAATTCGACACGGGAAGCAATCAAATCTGCTGCTCTTCCGTTTAATTTTGACAAAATGGTATCGAATAGACACACATTTATTGGGGCATTTGGATCTTCTCTATCTATATGGTTGGTTAATAAATTGTCACAGGCATTTATGAATCTGGTAATCAATTTGGTATTTCCGTCAAATGAGGGTATATTATCTGCTTGGTAACGGATTAAATTGTAATTAGGGTTTGCCATTATTTTCAAAATAAAATTTCAAAATTTCAAAAAAAAATTCAAAAATATGGTAAAAATATGAGAATATGTAAAAAGTTACACCTTAAAATTAAATTGCCTTAAAACTATATTTTTCTTACAACTAAGTTGCTCGAATCTTTTGAATTTTACTGCGTAATATTCAAAAATTTCTTGCTTTCAGTCGAAATTTTCTCTGCTTTTTCTGTTTGAAATCTCACTGCGTGAGTTTGTCAAATTTCCCACTGCGTGGTTTTTCTTAAAAAGAAAAGAAAACTTGGTCTGTTGTCTTTCTCACTGCGTGAGCTTGTTTTGAAAAAGAAACTCACTGCGTGAGCAAAACTGCTGAAAAATTGTTTGAAAAGAGAAAAATTTGCTTTTTTCCACTGCGTGGATTCACTGGTTGATTCTGAAAAATGTCAATTGAATTTTCACTTACAGAAGGAGAATCTGCGGGTTCATGCCTTGCTGTTGTGATTTTCTTGTTTCTTTCTTCTTGTGATTTCTTGTTTCTTTGTGATTTCTTGTTTCTTTTGTTTCTTCTTCCAAAAGGATGAACGCTGTTCGTCCCTGGATACCACTAT
>CM032452.1:41723526-42021026 GCA_019049505.1 Pachyrhynchus sulphureomaculatus
GGGTATCTGCATAATCTACCTATAGTAAGACTAAAGTATAAAGTGACAAGCCGTTCGGACCCGAAATCCTGGAGATGGTTTGCAGCCGTGCATCGAGAAATATGGGAGCATTTCTGTTTAGGGCTGTAGAATATACAACGGAAAAACTTAGTCTAGCGACAAACTTGGTTAAAGTTATCGAAAAACAAAATGACAAAGTTATTTATTAAAGCAGCATAATAACATCAATTTTACAGACAGCATATAGAAAAGTCCCAATATGGAGTATTCTACAGAAATATCGATTCGCCGCAGCTGTTAATAAAACTGACCTTAGTTTTTTTCAAGTCTTAAGGCTAAGCGATTTCTACTTCCTTGTTTGTCAAGACAGTGTGATTAATATCCTATTGTATCATAATCAATTTTCGTTTATGGGCATAGCATATGCGCTGCAGGAAAATCTCTAAAACGCTACAGGAGAGACGCGTGTGCGGAAAAAGCAGTTTACGTTGATCTTGAATAGCTTAAACCGGGCTACATCCATTGAAGACTTTCCATGAACTAGCTAACCTTCCTTTGATATCCCAAGGAATCGAGGTTGCTGATTGGTTCTGGGTCCCCAGTCAGGCGAACAGCTCTCTTTTGAATTTTTTTTTATGAGTCTAGCACACGTGCTGCAGGGATGTCCCTAAAGCACTACAGAAGCGATACGTGTGCGAAGAAAGCGATTCACGTTGTTTTTGAATCGTTGTAAATTGTACTCGGTGGGAAATACAGTCCTGGGCAAATTATTCCAAAGGGATGATGTTCTCCCATATAAACGACAGCTTGAAAAGCGTTGTACAAGGAGTAACAAGCTGAGCATCATACGGATGTGAGGTATTAGCGAGACGTGAACGTCTAACATGCACCGCTCTGGGAGGAATTAAGCGGGCCACATCCTCCGAACACTTTTCTATGAAAATACTCGTAGAATAGGCTCAAGTCGCCAATTGTTCTTCGATGCTCCAGCGAATCAAGGCCGCCGGTCAGTTCCGGGTCTCCAATCAAGCGAACAGCTCTTATCTGAATAGAATCTAACAAATGCAGTGTATGTTTGGAAGCGGAGCCCCAAACATGGGAGCAGTATTCTATAGTTGGTCGAATTTGAGTTTTGTAAAGAATTAATAGTTGTTGTGGAGTGTAAAGCTCTTCTTGCTATGGCTGCAACTTGTTCATGCCAGGACATATTTGCTCCCAAATTAACGCCTAACAAATTGAGTGACGATCTTAGAGGAATGGAGTGCCCAGACATAACTATGTCGGGTTCAGCACCGTTAACTTTTTTAGAAAAAAACTGCCGCCTGGGTTTTTGTAGCATTAAATTCCACTTGGTTACTGTTACCCGAGCGTTCAAAGTGAATGAAGAGATACGCATACTGTCATCTGCAAAGCTGTAGATTGGATTCTCGGTCTTTTCCAGTAGTAATGTGAATAAGAAAGAGAGTAGGAGACAGTATGGAGCCTTGAGGTGCACCGGCGTTGATAGTGAAGGTGTTCGAAAGAAATCCATCGACCGCCACTCATAAAGAACGCTCTCTGAGGAAAGATGAGAGCCACAAACAGAACTTTTCAGACATACCATAAGAGCGTAGCTTAGCCAACAGCCCATCGTGCCAAACACGGTCGAATGCCTCGGATATGTCAAGAGCAACCGCTCGAGATTCTCCAAAGTATTCAATTGCGTTGTTCCAAACGTGTGTTACATAAGTCAGAAAATCTCCTGTTGATCTATTTTTACGAAAGCCATATTGGTGATCGCTAATAATGTTGAATCCTTCAAGATATTTTAGAAGATGCTGATTGATAGCCTTTTCCATGACTTTCGATATTATTGAAAGCAGCGCGATTGGTCGGTAGTTATTTGGGAAGCTCTTTTTGGCTTTTTTAGGTATCGGCTGAACTGTGGCACATTTCCTGCAGGAAGGAAATATTCTCTTTCTGTAGGATAGGTTGAAAAGTCTACAGAAAATTGGTGTTAGATCCCTCGCACAGTTTTTGGAGAACTATGGCAGGTATTCCGTCAGCGCCAGATGCCTTTTTGGTGTCTAACTTCATTAAAATTCGTTTTATGATACGCTGTCTGAAGACAATATCGGGCATCCTTGACTTCACTATGGGAATAGTAAGTGGTTTTTTTCCTTGGAAATCGACAGTAGAATATGAAGCAAAGAGTTCAGCCAACAAGTTCGCTTTCTCAACAGGTGTCGTTGCAATAGAATTATCGGGCCGTGTGAGTGGTGGTATGGTGGATTTGGTGAAATTTTGACTAACTGCCTTAGCGACTAATCAAAAGGACCTGGAATTGTTGGGGCAAGCTAGAAGTTTGTTTCTAATTCGTTGATTGTGTGCCTCCTTGGTTTCGTCGATAATTTCTTTGCATCTGTTCCTGGCACGAACAAAGGTATTACGGTTTATGGTGTTAGGATTTTCACGCCATTGTCGGTAGGCAAGATGTTTAGAGGCAACAGCTTCTTTGTATTTTCGGTCAAACCAAGGCTTGCCGTTGGAAGGAATTTCTTTGAAAAAGGGATGTAAGCCTCCATACCGGCCAAGATAACATCGGATACCTCCCTGGCGCAGTCAGATGGGTCGTCAGATCGAAAACAAACGTCTAACCAAGGAAAAGTTCGAAAAATATTCCATGAGATCTTCCCATTTAGCAGATTTGTAGTGCCAAATCTTGCGCGGTTTAGGCGCCTCTCTGTCACTGATTGGTAGGATACTCGATGTCGAAAGTAGTTTATGGTCAGATGAACCTAACGGCGGATTTAAGTTGACCGTGTAAATCTCCGGACTGGTAGTTAAAAACAGATCAAGAAGATTGGCGAGCTCTCCGTCTCGATCAGGAATTCGTGTGGGTTCATCAATAAGCTGAGTTAAGCCACAACTGATTGAAAATGATTCGGCTTCGCGACCTTGCTCGTCGGTAGTATTTGAATATTTAAGCCAGTTGATGTTATGGACATTAAAGTTAAATTTGTAACTGATGGATTGTGTCTGCAAGAGAAGCGAAAAGTGTTCTAAAGCTAGTATCACTTGGTGGTCGATAGATGATACAGATGAACTTTGTAGTTGGTCGAGTTGTTATTTTTAACCACATTGCATCAAAGTTTGGGGGCTCCAGAGCCTCTTCTCGTTGGCAAGAGAGGTCGCTTCTGACAAAAAGACAGATTCCAAAGTTACACCTAAATCGGGACTAGAAGTCGTACCCAGGATAAAGATAATCGACTGTATTGGTCGATGAACTGACCTTGGTTTCACAGAGAGCGAGTACATGAGGTTTATTTGATTGCAGGTGTTGGTGCACTGAATTTATGTTCGAGTTTAAACCTCGTATGTTGCAAAAATCCATTTTAAAATTCTGATCTCTGCATGTCGACGCCCCTGAACTAGCGCCCACTCGGAGATCCGAACGGGGGGCTATTTTACCTCCGGAATTTTTGTATCCAGGTGCCTCATCATGCTATTTGGTCCCACAGTCCGGGACATCGGCACAGCCACGAAACGTTAAGCAACTTCACGCAGCCTAAGCCGAATTTGAGCTCTTTACAGAATTAATAGTTGTTGTGAAGTAAGCTAAAACCTATTTACTCCTAAATTAACCCACAGCAAATTGAGTGACTAAGCTAGAAAGATAGAATGCCCCGATCTAACTATACCGGGTTACACAACGTTAACTTTTTTAGAAATAACTGCCGAATAGGTTTTTGTTGTATTAAATTCTACTTGGTTACTGTCCCCTAAGATAGAATTTCTTCCAGGTCTTGTTAAGTTAAACCACTTCCTGCTGTCTGCGGATATTTGCATGAGCATGCACTCAAAGTGAATGAAAAAATAAATGTACTGTTACCTGCAAAGCTGTGGATTGGATTCATGATCCTCTCCAATAGATCGTTAATGTAAATGAGAAAGAGAGTAGAAGACAGTATGTAGTCGTGAGGTATACTGACGTTAGTAGTGAAGTGTCCTAAATTAGCTACTTGTAGTCATTAAAGAATACATGTGGCATATTGCTATGGAATTCGGATTAGATAAATATGCCGTTACCAATTTCGACAAAAAACGGTATCGTGAGCATCCTCAGAATATGGAGTTTTCAGATAAAAACATTCACCACTGTTCAGAAACTGGTGAAACGTACAACTTTATAGGAATGGCACAGCAATTATCAAAACTGTCCTTTGCAGTAGTTATAGGAAACGACAAGAGAAGATTAGGCCATCAGAACTCTCACGCCGTAACAAAGTTATTGCTACCAATATGCTGGCTATACCGGTACTTCTCTATTCCTTCGGAAAGGAGAAGAGAACGAAAAAAAAACTGAAAGGCCTGGGTCCTACCACATGTAAAACTATGCACGTGAATTTAATTCTTCATTTTCAATCATCTGTTTCTCGAATATTCGATTCACGTCAACGTTAGACGACGTTTGAGGTTAGAGTGTCTGCTTAATCAGATTGTGGCGGCTCTAGTGTGCAAGATTGAAATAAGATCCGTTTGTCTTCTAGAGATGACAACAAAATGGTGAGTTAAGATCCTAAATTTAGAACTGTCTAGATTTAAGAGTCAGTAAAATAGAAAACAATAACAATTTTATAGAGAGCCTGCAGAAAAACCCAACATGGAGAGTTTTACACAAGCATCGATTTGCTGCAACTATTATAAAAACTTATCTTGTTGTATCCGGACGGAAGAATTTGTACTTGCTTATCAGGATAGTGTGAATAATAATTTATTGTACTTTAGTCGATTGATCATCTTAGCTGACATTAAGTGTAGTTGTCACAATGCAGCACTGCTTGTCCTATATTGCCATCTTACATATTCATATAGTATTGATGAGATTTCCAGACCGCCGTATCTTCCGGGAGAGATCTAATCGATGGTAAAAAATAACAGGCGTTGTATGCACTGAAATTTTGTTGTACTCTTTCGACTACAAGATGTTTTTAGGCCAACAAACCTGATACAGCACTTCTGATAAAATAACGAAAAAGATATTTTGTTCCCTTGTCTTTTAGTAACAACTGTGGTCCTAGTTGCCAGAATTTTAGGAATACGTCCTCTTAAATTGATTAAAAACATAAATAATAATAATAACTACTTACATATTCATTTGGGATCATCAAATGGTCACACACAGATATAGAAAACATCCACATCCTTATACGTTCTCAATTCACCAAAGAAAGGAAATTATACCTCAACGCATGTAAAGAAAGACTTACCGTCGAGAGGAAGGAAGGAGGAAAAGAAATCATATATAAGATCACTACACATAAAACAAAATTCAATTACTTATGAAATTCTTTCACACCAATCAAACCAGCCTCTATAAGGCAACAGTGAGAGCAGACAAAAACTACACACCTCTCGACTTATCCCAAGCAAACCACCCAGCAGACACACAGAGTCACACCCAATTACAGCAGGAAAAAATAAAAACGTGGTCAGAAAATACTCCATGGAAAACACAGATGCCGCAAAGAACAAGAACACGTATATAAAAAACAACCCCTGGTTACAGGATGGGCAGCTATTCCTTGAAACAGAAGGCTTCTTACTTGCCATTCAGGATAAAGTTATATTGGCCAGAAACTATCAGAAACATATGGTATCATTAAAGACCCCACTATTACAGAAGACAAATGCAGAAAATGCCACCAGAATAAAAAGCAATCGGACATATAACAATGTAAAATATTAGCCGGAACAGAATACAGATGCAAACATAACTCAGTGGCAAAAGTAGTTCACCAAGCACTAGTCACAACATACAAATTCACAGAAAACACAGATCTCTACTAAAAATAACCACCAACATCCATTCTTGAAAATAAAGATTATAAGCTCTACTGGGACATCAATATCCATACAGATAAAACAGTCCCCGCCAATAGAACCGATATTACTATTCAATACAAAAAAGGAAAAATCACTTATCTAATTGACATAGCTGTCCTCAACACAAACATCCGAACGAAATATACAGAAAAAATCTGCAGATACACAGACATTGCTACAAACATAAAAAGGCTATGGAAACAAAAAAAAGTCGTCATTGTCCCCCTCAACATATCAGCCACAGGCTTTACACCAACAACATTCACACCACACTTAGTAGAATAAGGACACGAACATACACAAAAATATCCATAAGTCAGTGATTTTGAGAACATGTAATATTGTCAGATCATTCCTTAATACACAATAGTAATAACATTTGTACTGATTTGGCTTAAGGCATTTCTTACAAGAGAAAGAGAAATTATTATGTTAGAGAAGGACGTCAACAACGTAGCTTCTCGCTTGCTTCCTGCTACACGCAATAGTGTGTTTATAATAAACTAGATACTTGCATGATATACAATAAAAATTATGTACAATTAATAAAAACGATACTTTGGATTATTTATTGAAAATATATCAATCATTAAGTATTGATAACTGAATAAATGCGCGCGAAGCACGCGTTTATTCTAGTATCTTTTAAAGGAAAGCCCTATCAGTGCAATGTATATATGTGATTCAAAATTTTAAAGAAGGTCCGCATCCGCGCGCGCAGTCTTCTTTATGCTACGTTTTCATAGCGACAATTCACTTTATAAAATACATGAAAAAGTAATATTTATCTAATATTTTTGAAAAAACTAGGAGATAAACTGCCTTCATATTTTAACAAATGAAAGCAAAGTAATTTTTTATGCATATACACTCCTGGACAAAATTAATTTTTAATTTAAAATTTAATAATTTTTTATGAACATTGGTTACACTAAAAGTTGGAAAAAACTTATTCGGATACTTTAAAAGTGAATTAGCTACCAAATTTCTCTATAAGATTCGAATTAAAATTATTCTTAAGACCTAATAACAAAATCGTTGAAATTATGTAATAATGAAAAAAATAAACTGGGACACTAGTAGCAAAATTAATGGTGTAACTGGGACACTAGTAGCGTGTGTTGCCTCCTCTACTTCGGATGACAGCGTTTATGCGCCTAAGCATGCTTCTAATTAAATTTTGGATAAAATCTTGAGGAATTTGCTCCCATTCTGTGATAACTTTATTTTCAAGTTCCCTCAGGTTTCTAGGTGCAGGTATATGACGTTTCACATTTTTCTTAAGGTGATCCCATACATGTTTCATGATTCAGATCCGGGCTTTTTGGTGGCCATTGCATAATCGGTATATCCACTTGATTAAGATAATCGAGTACCTCCCTAGCCACGTGAGGTCGAGCGTTGTCTTGCATAAACAGGAAATTGGGCCCCACAAAATGACCGAAAGCATCACATGTTCTATTACAATATTCTCAAGATAGTAGTCAGCATTCATGGATCTCGTACGGACAGGAACTAACTCTGTGCGAACATCAAAGCAGATGCCACCCCAGAACATAACAGAGCCACCGCCGACTTGAATCCTTGCAGAGATATTGCAAGGAGCAAACCTCTCTCCTGGTCTTCGCCATACTCGCTCGCGACCATCTGGATGTTTTAGACTAACCCTAATTTCATCTGTGAAGGAAACTTGTTTCCAATCATCCACAGACCAGTTTTCGTGATTTCAAGCAAAACATAACCTGGCAACTCTGTTCTCTCTAGTAAGTAAGGGCGCAGTGGCTGGTCTCCTACTGTTTAATTCAGCTTCATTTAACCGTCTTCTAACTGTTTTAGAAGAAATTGTGACATTGCGAACAGCTTCGAGTTCGTTTCTTATTATAGAACTAGTGACAGTCCTGTTTCTTAAAGTATATTGTCTTATAAAACGTTCATCTAGGTCGCTAGTACATCGTTTTCGCCCTTGCCCTAGCCTTCTAGAATAAGTTGCTAAATCATTCCAGCGTCTTACTATACGACTTATTGTGGAACGATGTTTGCCTAACAAATTGACAACATAACTCTGACAATATCCCCCGTCCAATAAAACTGAGGCTCGCACTACCTCATGTTCAGTTAAATTCCTTGTTCGATACATTTTTCTAATTCTTCGGGGTCAAAAATAAAACAGTATATCACAAAAACGTATTACTTTGAAAAAGGGAACAATTTATAAGCTTACTTTTAAAGAAAATCTATCGCATTATTACAGAAAATTGTTTATCTTCTAAAAAATTTTTTTAAAACTGTAAATCTAAACGAATTGTTTTGATTTCTGTCATGAACAACGAAACAAAATATGCATAGACTACTATTCAATCATCAAATACTCGATAAACTTTAAAACTGACATAAGAAAAAGATAAATTAATTTTCAGATGTTGCGCTAATTTTGTCTAGGAGTTTATTTTTTTGTGACTTTTTACTGTTTAATGCACGTACAACCAAAATAGTAAAAAACGCATGCTTTTAATCGAAAAGCATGGATTCCTATCTTTTACGTGTTAAATATCTGAAACTATTACAATTAATTATGACAATATGGAGTGGCGAACCATCTTTATATTAAAACAGTGAATGCATGACGCTAAAATCTATTATTTCTCCAAATTTTAAGCCGAACTACTTCAACAGTTACTCGTAAGAAATACCTTAAGCCCGTCAGCCAAAAATGGAACCACATGGACCAAATCTGAGAAAGAAGAACAATAATAATAATTAGCTGGGGCAATCAAGGACAAATATATTTTGTATAACATAAATTCATAATGATTAAATAAAATAGTGTAAGGAATTTGAGAAGGTTAACCTTCTTGAAGGTAAACCACTATATGGGAAATTGCTAAGAGCTCTGAACAGACCAACAACCGAGAAAGATTTTACAATATTGTAGCTGTGCAGTTCTAAACATAAACGTGAAATCGAGCGTTTAATAATAACCGCCTAATACTATTCAAAATGTCGAATGTGTTGCATTAATGATGAACAAACATATAAGCCAGGCGATAGCAGGATGGGTAGAGCTAGCTCCAAATGCATATACACATAGACTATATTTGTTCACTAGACCATGTACAGATAGATGGAGATCCCATTAGTTCAAAAATGGTATTAATATCACCTAAAGGCGATCATCGACATTTCAGAATCCAAAACAATCTCCTAGAATAGTAAATATCTCGCAATTACCATCAAGCCGTCCTAATATAGTTCTTCACAGTTAAGGAACGAAGTAGTAGGTGTCGAAAGATCTAACATAGAAATTGAAATTAGTGGACATTAAAAACAAAGACAAAAGAACAGATGCAACAATATTTGAAGTTACTATAATGCAACCATATTTTGAATAAAATAAAAGAAAACTGCACTGACGGAAATCAGAATTTGAAAAAAATTATTGGTTCATGGAGAGTTCTTAGTTTTTTGGCTGGAAATTAAAAATAACCTATTAACTCAAATATGATCAAACAATTGTTGTACAAGAAATATAATAAAATTAATAATAGTAATACATCGTTTTTCATTTTTAATACAATGTAGCGTCGGTAAAGAATAAGTGACATATTTAATTTTAATTATATACGAGTACACACACAAAAAAGTTCTTCTTTCTCACACTTGGTCAATGTAGTTCTATATTTGACTGACGGGCCCAAGCCAAGTCAGCACAAACGCATTGTGTACTAAGGAATGACCTGAAAATGTTACTTGTTCTCAAAATCACTGACTTATGAACATTTTTGTGTATGTTTGTGTCCTTATTGTACAAAGTGTGGTGTGAATGTTATTGGTGTAAGACCTGTGGCTGATATGATGGGGGGACAATGCTGACTTTTTCTTGTGTCCATAGTCTTTTTATTTCTGTTGCAAGGTCTGTGTATTTGATAATTTTTTCTGTGTGTTTCGTTTGGATGTTTGTGTCGTTAGGGACAGCTATGTCAGTTAGATAGGTGACTTTTCCTTTTTTGCACTGAAATGTAATATCGGGTCTATTAGCGGAGACTGTTTTATCTGTATAGATACTGATGTCCCAATAGAGCTTATAATCTTTATTTTCAAGTATGGATGTTGGTGTGTATTTGTAGTAGGGATCTGTATTTTCAATGAGTTTGTACGTTGTGGCTAGTGCTTGGTGAACTACTTTTGCAGTTGAGTCATGTCTGGCTGGGTATTCCGTTCCGGCTAATATTTTACATCCGCTTGTTATGTGTTCGATCATTTCTTTCTGCTCGTGGCATTTCCTACATCTGTCTTCTATAATAGTCTTTGATGATATGTTTTTGGCAGTTTCTGGTTAATACGACTTTATCCTGGATGGCAAGTAAGAAGCCTTCTGTCTCAGGGAATAGCTGTCCATCCCGTAAACAGGTATATGATTGTTTTCTATTTACGTGGTTTTGTTCTATGTGGTATTTGTGTTTTCCGTGGAATGTTTTTTCTGACCACGTTTCCATCTTTTCCTGTTGTAACTGAGTGTGACTGTCTGTGTTCTTTTCTGGTTTGTCCCATAATCACGCTATCTGTGGTCAGCTGCTCTTTGCATATTTGCTTTATTATGGTTATTATCTTATAGATTTTTAATAAATTAATCAATTTTATATTATTTTTTAATTTATATTTATTTGTACCTATTATTTAGAAGTAATTATTATTTTAAAATATTTTTTTCTGTGTAGATATATGTCTCATGCTTGTCATGATGATGATACATAGTTTAGAATATATAATGAATAGTTAGTAAATTTTTAAATTAATTTCAATTAAATCTTACTTAAGAACTTTCTAAAAATGTCATTATACAACATTAAATTTCTTCGCCGCTATTTTGTATATTTCTCAGTTTTTTACAGGTACGTAACTCTCTTTTTGTGATTATAATTCAGGTACAAATAGTAGTTTTTGAAAAATTCATCAGCACAGCAGCCAAGTAATTATTACAAAAAATTATAGTTTAACTTACATGTAAAATTAGGGCAGTCGTAGAACGGATATCGGCAAGTTTTAATTCCTTTTCTTCTTCTTAAAATATTGCTGATATTGAGACAGCTTATTTGTGTAGCACTAATAGATACATGCACTGTTTAACCACATTTCTTCGGCGTTGTAGATATCTAATTTATAACATTCTTTGTCTTGTTCTTACCTCTTTAAGCCGGTAAAATTGCCTATTTATTATTATCTTCATCTATCTTGCATTCAAAATGTTACCTTCATAATAATAACAAAGCAAATTATACAGGGCATCTCTATAGCGATAGTTATATTTTTCGTGTATCATTTTCAGATCATGAATGAGACTGTTCTGTCATGAGACTTCACTGCTTGTTGTACAATTTTTTTATGAACAAGCTTACACCTTAATAATGTTTTAGATATTGCCATGCTTCTTGTTTTGCTGTTAATATTATCATTCCAAGTTTTTTGTTATTTTTTTAAAATTGATAAAATAACTTCTGAAGATCATTGTCGTTCTCGGCAATCTGTACAACATCCGTCTATCTATCTATCTAATAATCCTTCGTCCATCCAGTATCGGACATAAGCTTTCCTTTCCTTTTTCCATCCTTCTCGATTCTGCGTCTTTCTGATCCATCCTAAACCAGCCGTTCTTTTCAGGTCATCTTTCCATCTTGTTTCGGGTCTTCCTCTGAATCTATGGCCTACATTTTTGAATTTTGTTTCTCAAGTACACTGCCCTTATATATATATATATATATATATATATATATATATATATATATATATATATATGTTAGACCCCTGTCCTCCATAGCCTCGTCCACATCGTCTCTCCACGATCGTCTGGGTATTCCTCTTTTTCTTCTCCCTATAGGGCTCCACTCCGTTATTTTCTTTATCCACCTATTATCTTTGCTCCGTCTTATGTGTCCATACCATTTTAATCGTTTTTCTTCAATGGTGTTTATTGTGTTCTCTTTGATGTTCATTTTGCTTCTTATTTCTTCATTTGTTATTCTATCCATACGTGTCACTCTACAACATCTTCTCCAATACTCCATCTCTACCGCGTTAATTTTAGATTTATTTCTTTTTTTGATCGTCCATATTTCTGACCCGTATGTCATTATGCTTTATATTATTGATTTGTATATGCGTGTTTTATTTCTATTTGTAATGTGCTTGTCCCACAGGATCGAATTTAATTGTCTTATGCAGGTCCGCATTTGTCCTAATCTAGCTTTAATCTCTTCTTCTGATGTTGTGTTTTTTTTGAAATGATGGTTCCTAAATATTTAAATCTATCGGTTCCTTTGATTATTGTTTCGTTATCGACTTCTAGATTCTCCACGTTTCCCTCCTTTGTTGTTAGATATTCCGTTTTATCAAAGTTTATTGCTAATCCTGCTTTAGTGTATTCTTCTTTCAGTTTTCTTACCATATAACTTAAGTCTTCCTCATCTTGCGCTATGATTACTTGGTCGTCTGCAAAACTTAGAGTATATAAGTAATCTTCTCGTATTGGGACTCCTACTGCACTACATTTTTGCTTCTATTTTTTCAATGTTTTTTCGAGGTATATTTTGAATAGTGTTGGGGACGTAGAGCATCCTTGTAATAGGCCTTTTGATGTTTGGAGTTTCTTCCCTCTTTATGTCTTATTTTTACGTTCACTGTGTTGTTTTCATAGAGAGCTTTTACTGCGTATATTAGTTCTTTGTCAATGTCTATTTCTTTCATTGCGTTCCATAATCTTTGTCTTGGTACTGAGTCATAGGCCTTTCTTATGTCTATGAAGGCTAGATGAACTTCTCTATTCTTTGCCAGTTTTTTTCCATTGTTTGTTTTATAGTGTATATGTGGTCTATACATGATTTTCCGGCCGTAGAGCCTGCTTGGTTTTCTCCAATTTTTCCTTTTATATTTTCCTCCATGATATTTTTAATAATTTTTCCATACAAACGTCCCATACTCGATATTATGCTTAGGCCTCTATAGTTTGTGCATTTTCTGCGGTCTCCCTTTTTAAATATAGATACTATATAAGCTTTTAACCAATCCTCTGGTATTTTTTCTCCATTTATCGCTCTGTAGAACACATTTCTCAGCATTCGATGTAATTTATTAGACCGGTACTTAATCATTTCATTTACACACCCCCAGGCCCTGCAGATTTATTATTTTTGAGTGTTTTTATTGTCTTCTTTACTTCTTCATAGCTTAGTTCAATCTCTTTTATTTGCTTATTCTGTTCTTCTTCAGGGTTCTCTTCTTGGAATTCTTGTCTGTCTTTTGTTAGCAGCTTCTTATAATATTCTTCCCACTCGCTTTCTGGGATGTACTCTATATACGTCTTCTCTCTATTGTTAGTCCTTAGTGCTTTAATTATTCTCCATGACTCTGTGCTTCTAGTTCCTCCTATATACTGTTCTACATGTTCGCACGATTTTTCCCATCTCTTGTTCTTTTCTTTGTTTATCATCCTCCTCGTTTCTGCATTTTTCTCTTTATATTTCTGTAGGTCTTCTTCTTATTTTGTATTCAGCCATTTTTCGTATAGTCTTTTTTCTCCTTTATAGATTCTTTGGTTTTTTCAGAGATTCTAATTTTATGTTTCTCATTCTTGTTGTCTTCTTTACCTAATGCTTCTAGGGGGACGTCTGTTTGATACATTCTTTTATGTGGTCATACATCTGTTGGAGATTGTCGTAGTTAAGTTCATTTAATTTTTGATCTAATCGTCGTCTATATAGGTCTCTTATCGTTTCGTCTTGCAGTAAGTATATTTTGTATTTTATTTCTTTGTCTGTTTTTTCTGTTATCTTTATCTATTGTTCCTTTTTGCTTTATTGTCTTGTACCACGGTACTTTTATATTTGCTATTAATAGTTTATGGTTTGTTCCACATTCTGCCCCTCTCTTTACTCTTACGTCTTTTATTTTGATAGTGGTCTCGTTTTTAATTATAATGTAGTCTATTGATTTTAAGTTTCGTGTTTCTTGCATCCAAGTAGAATTGTTAATGTCTTTGTGTTTGTAGAATCTGTTTCTTATTTTGAGGCCGTTTAGTTCACACAGCTCTATTAGTCTCTCACCGTTGTCGTTAGTAATGTCCTACGGTATTGTCCTTTGTTTTCCTACCTGTTCTCCCATTCAGATCTCCCATTATTATTAATTCTTGGTTTTTCTTTACTTTTTGTATTTTTATTTCTAGTGTTTCCATGAAGTTATCTGTTTCTCTTATAGTGCTGTATTCTGTTGGGCCATATACTCCTAATATTACCATGTCTTTTCCTAGCATTGTTATATTTAGTTTTATGATTCTTTCATTGATGGTTTCCCAAGATGTTATTTTCATTTTCCACTTCTTTTTTACTAATATTCCAACTTCGGCCTTTGCTCTTTGTTCCTTCTTTACTCCACTCCAACAATGTATCACTTCATCTGTTTCTTCTATTCCACTTCCCTTTTTCTTCATCTCGCTTATTACTAATATGTCTATGTTCATCTTCTTAAACACTTGTATGACTTCGATGTTCTTTGTCCTCCATCCCTGTATATTCCAGGTGCCGAGAGCGGCTATTCTGTTTCGGGATTTCTTCGTTTGGCTGAGTTTTAAGCTTGGATTAACTATTCGCTTTGAAGTAGAATTGCCCCCCCTCGCGTATCCGATGGGGCTCCCTTCTTCGAATGTGTGGATTGCCACCCGGGGATTTTTGCTTATCTTGTGATTTTTTATCCTACTTCTGAAAAACAACTAGCATTTCCCACAACCCTCCTCCTTTATCCCGGCTTGGGACCGGCAACAGTGTTGATGAACTACTCAATCCATCCATCAACACTGCAGGCGGAGAGTGAAATATGAGTTCCTCATTATCATGCAAAGATAAAGGAGCAGTTGAAAAAGTGGAAATGTACTGGTTCACCCCCCCTAAGAAGTTTCGTTTACAGAACTCAACAGAAAACGTTCTTGCTTTCGTCTTTTTTTTTGACAAGGTTGGGATACTTCTTACAGATTACTTGAAACACCGCAAAACAGTATCTGGAAAATATTATTCTTCATTATTAAGTAAACTTCACCAAAAAATTGTAAAAAAAAAACCAATTAGTGTGGTTACAAACTGAAGGTATTTTGTAGAACAGTAATCATAACATAAAATTGTTAGTAACTGTTGAAAGGTATAAATAGTTCCTTGATCTATCATGACTTCTGGGAACAACAAACTTGAATTCTTCTAACAAAAAAGGACAAACAATACTACCATTAACGATTTTAAACAAAACTATTATCAAATAAGATTATTTGTGTTTCTAATGGCTATCAAAATTAAACCGCTGCAATAATGTTACATTGTCTATCCCTCTCTGTAAGCTCTTTTCTATTTTCTCTCCTCTCTTCTATTTTTTTGTTATTCTTAAGTCTCTCCACCTGTAAGTACAAGTTTAAGCCACCGGCAAATATTTGATAATTGATATCTGTAACTTCAAAGATATCGTTTAGAAAAATTAAAAATAGTAGGGGCCGCGGGTTGGAAGCTTGAAGCACTCCTGATGAGGCTTTAAAAGAAGGAGATTTAAACCTTTATATTAAATATATTGAGATCGCTCTTTCGAATACGACTGGAAAAAATTCACAAATCTGTCAGACAAACCGAAGATTCTGAGGATGGCCAGAATGATTTTGTGGTGTATTTTTTTTTTAATTTTTAAAAATGTCCCAGATTGGTGATAGTTGACCATCTCCTCAAAAAGCCGTGCTGTTTTAGAGCGAGAAGAACATCTTAAAAATGCTCAAAACACCACAAATTAAAAATGTTTTTTAATGATTTGACCATGACTGATAGTGTCTTTTACCAAAAACTGAGAATATCGCTCGGGTCTCTTGACATTTTAGGTGTTAACATTTTTGTTACATTTACTAAATCGGCTTCTGTAAATACTGGTAAGTTGATTAAATTATCATTAACATTTTTATATCCAATATTCAATACCGAATGAAACTGGATCATAAACACCACCAAGACATTTCTCATATGATTACACAATATTCTAAGGAGTACCCACGATCCTACCATCAAATCCCATACAGGCTGGAATAGCACAGATATTCTTCTTTTGCTACACAAGCCTCCAGAAAAACTTGGAATTATGCGCAATGTAATTCTCGATATCAGAAATATATTAAAAATAGGCAGTATGAATCATTATATTCACCTCCCTTCAATTCCTTAAATCTATTTAGTTCAGCGATATTGAAATCGATTTTTTATGAATATTAGGCTTATATTTAAGTTTCTTTATGATATCTTCGTTTTATCATACAAAAAATTTTCTATTTTTATATTTAGAGTACGGTACAATTCTGTCGATTATTGCCAACAAAGATGCAATAAAATTATTACAGATCTCATCAATATTTGTGAAACCCTCGAAGTCACTCCCAATCAGTACTGTCATGACAGAGTATAGTGCGTGCTTTTTTAAAATTATATGGTTTCTCTGCATTTTCATTAACTAAAAACTCCCTCCTTTCTGTCAGAGAAAGATGCAAACTAACCTCCAATGATGGATGATGGGCATCCCACGAGACCATCGGATAGATAGCTCCCTCTGATATACGATTAAAATATGCTAGTTTAAGTACCTATGATTTAAATTACAAATACAGTTTTATTGATTGAGAGCAAACATATCGGTAAAGTTATATGCCCTTACTCATTTTGGTCACACGAAGCACCGTATAACTATTATTAAAAATATTCGAATCTCAACTCAATCGGACAATCATCATGTAGCCAAACATGCAATTTCGAATTCAGTTTTTCATAGCCTCAGGTAAAACTCTTCAACTTTTGTAATTCGACCCTCTCGCCTTTGCCTGTAGTTTCTGCATTTTTTAAGTGTTCCCAGAAAAAGGAGACCTTGAGTTTTAATGCCGGTTCTAAACGGCCAAAATGAGAGGGCTTTACTTGGCATGTTTTTTTCGTGTTTAACCCTCTGATATTTAAATTCTTAAATTTTGTCATTCTTTGAAGGAATATGTGTAAGTTATACTTTTGGAATATCCCAAAACAAAACCGTCTTCACCATTACTTCTTCAGTTATTTCTTCTTCTGCTTAAAGTGCCTATTCGGTTCGGAATGTTGGCAATCATTCTGGCTATTATTACTTTATCTACTTCCATTTTTCAAAATACCTTTCCGTCGAGTATTTGCTGTAGTAATCCATATCTGTGGGGGTTTCTCATTATGTATTCTAAGTACTTCAATTTTCCTACTTCGATAGTTTCCATAATTTCCAGTTTCTTGTTCATGCGACGTAAGACTGGTAATATGGTCAGTGTAATAAATTCCAAAATTCGGCGATATAGCCATAATTCAAATGCCTCAAGTTTCTTAGAAGTGGCTTCATATACTATAGATCACTGTAAACTACCTAATCCCATCTTTATCTAACAGCTTAAGAAACTCCCCATGGAATTCATTGGGACCGGTGGTCTTTCCATTTTTAGTTGATTTATTACAATGTACACTTCATCAGTGGTAATACAAGGCTCAAACAAATCTATTGAGCATTGTGGCTGATCAGATCTTGGATCAGAAAATAACTCTGTAATATAGTCTTGCCATATCTTCAGTTTCTTTTCTTTATCGATAACAACGTTTCCTTAATGATCTATTACACGTCCATTTGATTTCGTACTCCTTTCACCATTTAAGTCTTTGATTTTTCGATAGATATTATACTTTCCCTGCAACTCCTCTATCTCTTTACATCTTTCATCATTCCATCTATCTTTAGCTGTTCGAATTTTTTTCTGTATTTGTGTGTGTAGTCTGCTATATTCTGTTGTTACCTCTGTTTTTGTATAACCGTCTTTCCCCCATTAGTCTTAGAATGTCATCTGTCATTCATTCCTTCCTTTTAAGTGTTTGTTCCATAGTTAGATACTTATTTTTTTAGCCCCCTTGTTATTTCATTTAACTTTTCTATTTCAGATTCTATATCTTCGTTTAAATCTGTGTCTCGGAGTTCTTTATTAATATCTTTTTTAATTACGTTTGTTACATTTTCGTCTTTAAATTGTCGTATATCGTATATGTTTTTTCTGTTTTCTTTTTAACTCTTTTAAGATAATTTTTTAGAACCCCTACCAGGGCATTGTGATCCGAATTTTATATCAGCACTGTGACATGTTTTGATAGATACAACACTATTTCTAAAACGTTTATCCACTAGAATATAGTCTATTGGATTTCTGGTGATATGGTCTGGTGAGTTTAGTGGGGACTTCCACGTGTATAATCTTCGCTGATGGTAGGTTGAAGAAGATGTTAGTGATAACATAACCTATTTCTTCATTAAAAATTTTTAGTAGTTCGCCCCTGTTGTTTCTTTCTACCTAGACCATATGGTCCTACGAAAGTTCCTGACCTACCTCTTCCAATGACTGTCAAGTCTCATTTTGGTATTGTTTTAGGACTTCTGGTATTTGCTGGCAAAACTGTTCAATCTCTTCATACTTTTTATCTGCAGTGGGAGCATATATTTGTATAACGTTAAGAGGAGAAGTTTCGTTCTTATTTAGAAAAACATTATTCTGTCTGAAATAGGCATAAAATTTGTGACTATAACTCTCACTCCATACTCCTCCTGTTTATTTTTGGCCGATCCTGAATAATATATTTTGTAATCCTGAATAACATATTTCAATGTTTTTCAATATTTTCTTTTCTGATTTAGCAGCGTTCAAAACTGTCTCCCCCCCAGAGATCCGATTGAGAGACTAGAGACTCCGGAATTTTTCGCTCTGAACTTTGCCATCATGATTTTAATTAGTATTCCTTCTGCACTCCCATGCCGTTGACGACTTATGTAGTTCATCCGCCTTCAGTTATTTAGTTCTTCGTAAAAATTTTTAGCTCTTATCGTTGCATATACATCCAATCTGCACTAACTTTCATTTATGTGAAAGTGCAGCTCTTTTGGTACTTGACAAACCTGAGTCCTAACAAAATCGACTCTATATATATATATATATATATATATATATATATATATATATATATATATATATATATATATATATATATATATATATATATATATATATATATATATATATATATATATATATATATATATATATATATATATATATATATATACACATATAAGTATATATATAATAGTATATCCCTTCTACGGTATGGTGTAGGGTACATACATTCTCCATTATTCCCTCTCAGTCTCCACATATAAACATCTGTCTCTATTCTTTGCCATTTTCTCTGCTTCTTTCCAGGAGTTTAACTTCTCCTTAAGTATACCTCCAATACTCCCATTCCAGGTCTGTCCAGGTCTTCCTCGCTTCTGTTTCCCCTATATTCGGGCTTCATACACTTGTTTCACCTGTCTATCATCCTTCATTCTCTGTATATGTCCCCACCATCCCAGCTGTCTTTATTGTATATATTCCACAATTGCTTATACTCTCAGCCTTCTCCTTATTTCTGTATTCCTTATTCTGTCCTTCCGTGTAACTCCTTGTACTGCTCTCAGGTATTTCATTTCTACGGCCTGCATCTTGTTTTTCTACATGTCTGTTAGGGTCCATGATTCACATCCATATGTTAGGATTGACCTATAGATTGCTTTGAACACTTTTATTTTTGTTTGTTTCGTTACTT
The DNA here is from genome assembly GCA_019049505.1 of Pachyrhynchus sulphureomaculatus. NCBI lineage: Eukaryota > Metazoa > Arthropoda > Insecta > Coleoptera > Curculionidae > Pachyrhynchus > Pachyrhynchus sulphureomaculatus. The sequence continues at coordinate 41,743,080 of CM032452.1, forward strand.
CTTTCTTCCTAATGAATTTATTACTTATTGCATAGTAAAGTGTGTTCGTTTTTTCCATTCTTCCATTAATTTCCTTGTCTTGTTTTCCAGTTTCATCCATTATCACTCCGGAATACTTATACTGTTTCACTTGTTGTATTTTATTCCCTTCTATGTAAATGTTCGTTTGTTGGTTTCCCACTGTCATTACTTTTGTTTTATTTATATTAATTTTCATACCTTTTTCTTTAAACGCTTCATTCCAAATATCGAGGTTTCCTTGTAATTTTCTCTATCATTCTCCGCCACTAGCACAATATCATCAGCAAAAGCCGCTTCAGATATTTTTCTATTCTTTTTAGCTTCCAATATACAGTTGTCATTCTTTTCACTTTTTTTTCGCATTTCTTGATTATTTCATCCATGTATACAGTGAACAATGTTGGGCTCAAGCTTCCTCCCTGCCTCAAACCTTCCTGTGTTGCAAATCCCTCCGACTTCATGTTGTTCTTTATTACATACTGCACATTATTGCTGTATATTTCTTTTATGATTCTTTTTGTCTTTTTGTTTATTCCCTTGTTTCCTAGGCTTTTCCACATTTTAATTCTCGGCACACTGTCAAATGCTTTTTCCAAGTCTATGAAAGCAAGGTGTAGACTTTTATTTTGTTTTGATCTTTTTTCGATAATCTGTTTCAGTGTAAATATGTGATCTGTGTATCTACTTCTTGCTGATCTAAATCCACTTTGCGATTCCGATAGTTGTGGTTCTATTACTTTCTTTATCCTATTATTAATAATGCCCTCATAAATTTTAACAATTGGGTTGAGCATTGTAATTCCTCTGTAATTATTGCAATTCTTGTAATCTCCTTTTTTATAGATTGGTGTAATAAAAGATATTCCCCATGCGGCCGGAAATTTTTCTCCTTCCCATGCATTATTAATTATTTCTAGCAATATTGTTTTAGCTTTCGTCCCCACGCATTTAATCATTTCAGACGTTACCTTATCGCTGCCTGAGACTTTCCCATTTTTCAACTTTCTTATAACTTCCTCCAACTCTTTCCATTCTATTTGTTACTTATTTTCTGTTTCTTCCATATTTTGTTGTTCCAATTTTTCATAATTTGTATTATCTTTTTCTTCATTGCCTCCCAATAGTTCTTCAAAGTATTCTTTCCATCTTTCCATTATTGCTTTTTCTGTTGCTAGGATCTCTTGGTTTTTGTTTTTCACATATAATTCAGTTATAGGTTGCTCTTTCCTGAATGATTTAAGAACTCTGTAGAATAACTTTTGATTTTTTTACTATTTTCTTCCATTTTATCTCCGAATTCTTTCCATGACTGTTCTTTTGCTTCTCTTCCCAACTCTTTAACTCTTTTCCTTTTTTCCTTTATATGTTCATATTGTTCTGGTGTTTTGAGATATTTTTTCCATTGTTTCTTCTTCGCAACAATTTCTTCTTGAATATTACTATTCCACCAAGCTGTTTGCCTTTTACTGTTGTTTACGTTGCACATTCCGCATACTTTGGTAGCCCCGTCCAGGATTATATTCTTGAAGATGCTCCATTTTTTCCTCCAAATCTGCGTATTTTATATTTCTGTATCCTTTTTCGAATTTCTCCTCTGTTATTTGTCGGTATTTGATCATAATTTCTTCATTTCTTAGTTTATATGTCCTAATTGATTTAAATTTTCTTATTGTTGGGATTTCATCTTTTGGCAACCTTTCTTTGATTGTTCCTACTAGTAGGTATTGATCACTGTATATTTCGGCTCCTCTTCTTATTCTCACGTTTTTCACATATTTTCTTTTGCTCCTCTGTACCAGTATATAGTCTATAATTGACCTCTCTTGTTTTGTATGTTGTACCCTTGTGTACTTATGTATGTCTTTATGTTGGTAAAATGTGTTTGTTATGATGAGATCATGTATTTGGCAATAGTCTAGCATCATTTCTCCATTATTATTTCTAACTTCTTCACCGTGCTGTCCTATTGATGTTGTTTTTGTATTGTTTCTTCTACCTACTCTAGCATTAAAGTTCCCGGCAATATACAGCCTTCCTCTGGCTTCTTCCGTTATTGTACTCAATTCTTCCCAAAATTTGTCTTTTTGTTCAGCCTTTTCATTTTCATCCGGCCCATATACCGCTATCACTGTGATTATCTCTCGATGTATTATTTGTTTGTTTATTCTTCTGTGTATTATGCATCCAACCCCAGCCACTGCTCTTTGGCTCTGTTGCACTCCACTGTATATCAATGAATGTTCATTATTTAAACTTATTCTTCCTTTTCCCTTTCTCTTTGTTTCGCTAATTGACAATATTTCCAAACCTATCCCTTCAAACTCATCTATCAATTCCACCTCCTTCCCATTCAATCCTCTTACATTCCATGTGCCTAGTTTCCAAGTTTCTAATGTTCTTTCTCTCCTCTCTTCTATATCAAGTTCTTTTTCCTTTTCTCCTTCCTTTCCCGTTCCCTTGTCCTCTTTCATTGCGTTTTTAGCCATCGTATTCTCTTGGTTTGTCTTCCTCATTTCTATTGGTCTTTTTGACTTTCTCTCTTTTTACATTTTTCAAGCATGTCCCTCTCCATATTTCAGTTCCATCTCTCTCCATCTATCATCATTCTTCCAAACCCCACCTTAACTCTCTTCCCATCTCTTTCCTCCTGTTTGGCTTGCATTCTAATTTTCTTCTGTATTAGTCTTTGTTCTGGCGACATATCATCATTGATGTAGATCCTTTGTTCTTTCATTGCTTTCAGCTTATTTTTATTTTCCATTACTGTTCGTTTATCTCTTCTATTTTCGAAATCAAGCAGACAAGTTTTTTCCCCAATTTTTCTTGCGTTTTTAACTCTTACTTCCACTCCCATATACTTCTTAATGAATCTTTTAATGTCTTCCTTTAATGTATCTTCGTCATTGTTATTGACTGTCAAGCCTTGTATGACTATATTGTTCCCTCTGTTTTCTCTTTCTGTGTTCTTCAACTTTACATTCATAAGTTGCATGTTCCTCTTTAATTCCTTATTTTCTTCTGTTAGTCTTGAAGTTTCCTTCTTAATCTCCATAACTTCTTCCTGGTATTTCTTTTGTTCTTGTTTGATTTCCTTCATAACAGTTTTTATTTCCTGGATCATTTCTATTAATACTTCCATTTTATCTTCATTTTTATATCTTCTGTCCGGAGATCTTCTTGTTTTAGCCCTTTTCCTATATTTGTTTACTCACAAATCTTATTTATTGTATCTTCCCTCCTTCGTACTGTTCAGATATTCCGCCCAAACTCACTTATGCACTGATAATGTGTATTTTTCTACACTACAACTCTCAATTTTCAGAAATTCTATGCCACGTTGCCAATCCTCTGAGTTAGATTTCAAACATCAAGTTTTTCTTCTAAACTTTTTGTCTTGAAATTCTGATACTATATGTGTGTTCCTTAAGTTTTGGAAATCCCTTTCTCAGTTTGACATTTTGTTATAATGAGCAATTAATAGTTCATCGAGCACATGTTCTACTTGATATTTTTGATCAAGAACCAATTCAAATAGCTGACCCAGTAGAGTAGAAATATTAGAGAAATTGAGTCGTTAATTGGATTATTTGTATGCAATGATTTATTAGCAAACTAACTGCCATATCGCCAGGGTCTAACTTTAAATTTTCGACCTCCCAATAAAATATTTTGGTTTTTAACATTAACGTTAACAACATTAATGAAGACTCGGGATATATTCTGCATCACACGTAAAAAATGATCATCACACTGATCATATACAAGCACTCAACTTATAATCTTTCAAGCTAATTTAATGTTTTAATTTCACCGAGTACAATTTACAGCGAACAACGTGACTCGCTTTTTCAGCACACATGTCGCTCCTGTAGTACTTTAGGGACTTCCCTGTAGTACGTGTGCTATACCCATAAAAAAAAGAACAAAGATCTGAAGATGCCATGATCAATTATAGGCGACCGTCGAATAGAGGTTCTACACTGACATGATCTAATTCCAAAAAAAAAACTCTCTGTAATATTCTGCGCTTAGTTTAACATATAATATACTCCCATCTTAAACACCCACATATTTGAGAGTATCATTATGTCCTGGAACAGAACTGTTTTTTATGTATTACTAAACAGCAATGGTTTAATTAATTTTCTTTTTTGTTTCAGCCAATCTACTTCCCTTCTCTGTTGGAATAACGTATGCATGGGCGTCATCCATAGGTGTTAAATTAAAAAGTAACGACACATCTGTTAATCCCTTATCAAAAATACCAACAACTCTAGAGAATTCATGGATAGTTGCTAGCAATAGTTTAGGTTCTTTTATAGCACCATTAATTGGAGGATATATTGTAAGAACATTCGGCAAAACGAGAGCTATTGCTCTTGTAGGAATACCATTTTTTATTTCACATTTAACCATGTCTTTTGCTAATCAGGTGTGGATGTTTATAATAGCACGGTTTTTTATGGGTATGGGCGAATCATGTAATTATGTTGTAATGTCCTGTTATATAAATGATATTGCAGAAGATAAAAACAGAGGATTACTTGGATCTATCAAGGCTGTATTTGTTAGTATTGGAAGCTTATATGTTTATACATTTGGGCCTTTTGCTTCTATACGATTGTTCAGTCTATTAAGCCTTATTCCGTTAATTATAGTGTTCATTCTCTTTGGGTTATTGCTTCCTGATACACCGTATGACCTATTACAGAAGAATCTTCCAGCTGAGGCTAAAGAAAGTTTAGCTTTATATAGGGGTAAGTATCCCAGTTGGAATTTATAGTTTAATGCGTCTTCTACATCAAATATATAAGTTACTTATGAAAATAATAAATGTAAGGCTAACACTCAAATTCAAATTGTAACAACACAATAAAATGATTAACTGAAGTGTCCGTTACTTTTTGACTGTACATTATAAATAAAAGAAAAAGCTTATTTACTCTGTTAAACAAATCACTGTATTAAAAGCCTTCTGGGTCGTGACCGCGGTTTAGTAGATGATTCTACATACAAATGTAGAATCATCTACAAGATCGCGGTCACGACCCAGAATTTTTTTAATACAGTGATTTGTTTAACAAAGTAAATAAGCTTGTTCGTTTATTAAAACAATAAAAAAATCAGGTTTAAAAAAAAACAATACGGATCACATAAAATCAATCCAAAACATCATAAAAAAAAAAAACGTCAACATGTTACGAAGTATTTTACTTAAGAGAAACTATAATAAGGATTTTACCTCGACCAAAATAGAGGCAATTATCAATGGGATATAAAATTGCCGCATACATTCCAAAAATATCGAATTCATTGAAAACATATATAGAGAAGCAAACAGTATAATGTAATTACCTGCAAGAACTAAAAAAATTAAAATCTAACAACGAATCAGGCATGTAAATCGCTCTTAACCTTACTGGGTATAAATATTGAAGAACAAAAATTAAACCCACTAACATATACTGTAGATATGGTGGTTACTATTGAAGATTGCTGGAAAATACCAGAGATCGTGAAGAAGCTAAAAAAAATAGAAAAACCGATCAAGTGCAAGCTGAACTTGCGCAATTAGTATTCCGTACGTTGATTTCTTTAAAAATAAAAAATTTTGTTACAGAGTAATAACATGATCAGTGACTTCACAAAACACACCCCGAATGAGTTTTCAACAAACTTTGTTTCCAATCCAACTGAAAACTGATGACCTTGAAATTTTTGTTTTTTTTTTTATATACTAGACAAATTATTAAAGGTAATGTACTCGTGATAAATTTTGTTCAATCTACACCCCATGGAAAACATTCCCGAATTTTTTTCAAAATTTTTTGATCAGTACTTTGTGTGCGCAAGTATTACATTATATGTATATACGAGGCTGGTTTGAAAAGTCCGTGCAAAAATAAAAACTACTTACGTGTTTGGCGTAAACCTTTTTTATTTTTCGACATAGTCTCCTTTTAGGCTTATACACTTCGTCCAACGATGTTCTAGTTTGTTGATCCCTTCCGAATAATAGGATTTGTCCAAGTCTGCAAAATATCCAATAGTGTCTGCAATCACCTCCTCGTTTGAATAAAATCTTTGTCCCGCCAGCCATTTCTTCAAATTGGGGAACAAATAGTAGTCCGAGGGAGTCAAGTCTGGAGAATAGGGGGGATGTGAAACGAGTTGGAATCCTATTTCCATTAATTTTGTGACCACAACTGCTGAGGTGTGTGCTGGTGCGTTGTCGTGATGGAAAAGGACTTTCCATCACGATAATAAACTCATCATGCTAAATGGAATAATAAAGAAGTAAAACAACACATATAGTATACTTGAAACAAACAGAAGAATAGACAGAAAAATGCAGAGAGCAGATTTAAATAGATAAATGAGATTCGCATAGAGAGTTTTTAGTTGATTAAAGCTTATATTATAAAATAAAGACAACATGTTTACTACATACATGAAAACAAAAATGATAAATCAATGTTATTTTTATGTATTATAGAGCAATCATAAAGAAGAAAAAAATGTTCAAACTGCCCAACGTTACATGAAGAGAGCAATCTTAAATATAGTAATGCGCAAAAGGACAAAAAGGATTAGAGAGTATAAAAGGATATCAAAAACACAGTACTATGAGCAAAATAGAAGTAGACAGGAACCGTAGCAAGGATTAAAATGACAAGATGGGCAAAGAAAACGATGGATTGGGGTCAATTAGACAATGATGACATTAAACAAGTGACAGGGAAGAAATGGAAATTCAAATATTCCACAAGGCTACAACAGATGAAACGATGATGATGATGATGATGATTTACGATGGTCAGGGCGCATCCACGGCTATGGTCATTTAGCGCCCAAGAATTTGATGATTTACAATTAATGGGTTAACCTCTGAAGTTGAATTCTTTTAGAAATTCTATTATGTTGTCTTTAAGAGTAGTGAAGGATTTTATGTTTGTGGAGACCTTAGACGGAATATTATGTTTAACTCTCAAGTTATGGTGTAGATTGGATTCAAATAGATGGACTACAGTTAGAGGGGAGTCACAAAGGAGACAGATCGGAGGGGGTTCTCTTTTTAGCAAGTAAACATGAGTAGAATAAGTGTGTCCTGTTGCCAATCTTCTCATTAGTACATTATGTCTACGGTCAATTCCCATGATGATAAGGGGAGTGAAGACATTGGGTTTATTGGGCCACAGTTTGTTATTTGGTTCCTCCAAGTCCCATTTGAGTTGGAAAAGAGAATAATGTGGATGTTTTAGAAATATGTTAAAGTCGGAAAAGTGATTTTCTCCCACGATATGGCAGCCTCTTTCAATGGCAAGTTTTGCAAAATAGTCCGCTCTATCATTGTGAGGGTTACCAATATGACTGGGTAACCAAAACAGGGATATCGTGCGTTTTTTAAAGAAAGCAGTATACATTAGGTCTGAGATCTGTCTTATGTAGTTAAATTCCGGTTTTCTGGTTTTGATGGCATTGAGTGCACTTAGAGAATCAGAGATTATAAGGGTCGAGGGATGAGATTTGACTTGAAGAGAGTATCTGATGGCTTCCTTGATGGCTAATAATTCTGCGGAAAAGATGGAAGAGTGTTTCGGCAGTTTGAACACTTTAATACCATAGTCAACGAAGAAGGCAGCTCCGACTCCCCTATCTGTCTTAGATCCATCTGTGAAAAATAAGGAATGGTTGGAATAGATGCTGGATAACCTTTCAAGAAAGAGCTTGTTGAAAAAGATATTGAAGTGATCAGATTTTTTATATGAACGTAGAGTTAGATCAATGTTGGGGAGAGGGGAAAGCCAGGGAGGAAAAGTGGTTAGAAGAGGGTAGTTGTAAAAGGGAGGAGCAATGTTATACTGGGTGATTAGTTTGTTAATTCTGTAGGGTATGGAGTCGGTGGGGAATGTTAGGTTAGATTTATGAACATTAGCTAGGTTGAGAGAATTCCTGTTATGGGGTCGATGAAGGGAACATGAGTAGTATTTTAGTAAGGAGAGTTGACGTGATAGCTGGAGTGGCTGAGTAGCTGAGATGCACTGCAAGCTGGAGATAGGAGTAGTGCGGAATGCTCCTGTAGCAAGACGAAGGCAGCAATTTTGGATTGTTTCGAGAGGTTTTTTAACATAGGGGCTGGCAGACTCGTAGATGAAATCTCCATAATTGATCCTGGAGAGGATGAGGGACATATATATGTGGGATTGGGAAAGAAAATCTGCACCCCAGGATATTCCTGAAAGCATACGGATTAAGTTGATGTCTGAAAAGGTGTTTGATTTGAGGGCTTGAATGTGGGGTTTCCAAGTAAGTTTGGAGTCGAATGGTAAACCCAAGATCTTTAGTTGTTTTACTGAAGGGATTGGGTGATTGGAAATGTTTAAAGGATTTGTTCTAGGACAATTTCTGCTTTTGCAGAAATGAATGGAAGAGGATTTTTGAGGGGAGAAAGAAAAGCCATTGTTTCTAGCCCAGGTGGTTAGGGAGTTTATAAAACGTTGGATAGATCTTGTGCAAGCTGCGGAGTAAGGAGAGGAAGAGTATATGAGAATGTCGTTAGCGAAGATCTTGCATTTGATTGGAGTAGCAATTAGATCTGGCAGGGTTCTGAGAGCGAAGTTAAAGAGGGTAGGGCTAAGTACAGATCCTTGCGGAACACCCAGGGAGGTCGAATAAGAAGGAGAAAAAGTACCATTGGCTTTAACTCTAAACGTTCTGGGTTGTAAAACATTATATATGAATTTAGGTAGAGCCCCTCTGAGACCAGCATTATGCAATTGGGAAAGAATGGTGTTTTTATCAGTTTTATCGAAAGCGGAAGAAAGGTCTAGGGAGATTAAAAGGGTGTGGTTTTTGGAAGAGAAGGAGCGTCTGATGTCTGTCTCAAGGGACGCTAGGTGGTCCATTGCAGATCGGTTTTTACGAAAGCCATATTGAGATGGAGATAGAAGTTCCTTGGATTCTGTTATCCAAATCAGACGAGCGAGAACCATGCGCTCTAGAACGCTTACAGAGGTGATTGGTAAGAGATATGGGACGGTAGCTACTTAATGACGATCTGAGTTTACCAGGTTTGTGAACAGGAATTATTGTGGAGTGTAACCAAGACAAAGGAAATTCCGAGTTAAGCCATAAGTAGTTATAGAACGTGAGAAGGGAGTCTAGCATGTTAAAGGGAAGATGTTCAATCATAACTGGATGGATATTGTCAGGACCCGGAGCAGAACGTTTCATTTTATATAGTGCACCATGGAGTTCTTAGTGGGAGAAGGGGGAGTTATATGGAAGCGATTGATTGGTGTCATAAATGCTGGTGTTGAGCGGAGCAGGAGGAGGGGATTGATGGATGAATTTATTATGGAAGTAGGTGGCGAAGCAGTTCGAAATCTAAAAGTGGTCAGAAGAGAAAGAGTTGTCTGTTGAAATGATGGGTATGTTGTTGCAAGGGGAGCCTTTCATTCTTTTAACCGCGGACCATAGTTTGGCGGAAGAAATGGGAGATTTAATATTAGAAACAAATTTATTCCATGAATCTGATTTGGCTTGTTTAATGGTTCTCCTCGCTCTAGCCCTCATTCTTTTGTAATTGGTGAAATTCTTAGGGGAAGGGTGGTGTTTAAACGCATTCAATGACCTTTTCCTTTCTCTTATGGCTATAGCACATTCTGTCGACCACCAAGGAACAGGGGTTCTATTGAGTCTGGGGACAAATTTGGGAATGGATTTATGCGTAGCCGCTAAGATTGAATTGGTGAATCTCAATAAAAAGTCATTGGCATCGATGATGGGAGAGGAAGGAGGGCTGACAAGGGAAGAGAAAATATCCCAGTTAGCTTTAGCAAGGTTCTATTTGATATGGTTGTGAGATTCACGGGTTGCAGAAGGGGGAGGGAGATTGGGATTAAGATAACGGATAAAAATGGGAAAATGATCACTGCCATTGGTGTCAGGAGCAATGTCCCATTCCAGTTGGGTGAACAAGGAGGGACTGCAAAGGGCTAGATCTAGTGTGGAGAAGGAGCCAGAGGAGGAACTTAAAAAAGTAGGGGTTTGATGGTTAAGTAGCATGAGGTTATTGGACGATATGATGTCCTCCACGATCTCACCCCTAGGGAAGACTGAGCCCGAGCCCCATGTAGGGCTGTGCGCGTTGAAGTCCCCCACCAGCAGGAACGGTGGAGGAAGCTGAGAGATTAAGTCAGAGAGCATGTCTATGGTTTTGGGCAGAGAGGGAGGAAGATAGAGGTTGCATATGGTTATGAGAGAGGGAAGGATTACCTTGGCAGCGACCGTTTCAAGGGGGGAAATTAAAGGGATCTGGGAGTAGTCAAGGGAAGTGTGGATAAATAATGCCACACCTACGGAAGCTTTGTTTTGTACATTTCTATCTTTGAATATGGCATTGAAATTTTTAGGATTCATTTGAGTATTGGGTTTGAAATTAGTTTCTTGGAATGCCAAAATGGAAGGTTTGAATTGTTTAATTAAAAGGGATAGATCCTCTTTTCTTTAAGTAAATCCATTCATGTTCCATTGCATGATGGAAAAGAATGAAGTTAGAGAAGGGCGTTACTTCTTTTTTTTTTTTATCTGTTTGGTAGGGAAATTAGGATCTAAGTCCATTAGACAATCGGATAAGTTTATGTCCAATATGGACTCATTGGAGGAATTAGGCGTCGTTCTGGTTGAACGAGATTGTTGAGGTTTTTTGCTTTGAGGTATTTTTGGGGTAGAGGTGGTAGGGCGATTTAGGATAGGTTTGGAAGTTTGGGAATGGGTAGAGGACTGGGACTTGGGGTTAGGAAGTTTCTTAGGATCAGGAAGTGGAGAAGTGGGGAAAGGACGGGAAGGAGGAGGAGAGGGAGAGGTAGTTTTGGGAGGATCTGAGGAAAAGGAGGGAGAAAGTGAGGCGTTATTGACTAGATCACACTGAGTGGAAGCGGACACCATTTTAGGTCTGAGACCTTTAGTTATAGTGCTAAATAAAGAGGACTGAGGGGGGTGTTGAATTAAGTATTTGCGTTTAGCTTCAAAATAATTGATCTTTTCTATGGTTTTAATTTTCGTAATTTCGAATTCTATCTTATATTTAGTACATCCCTTATACCTGGGTGAGTGAGATTCATCACAATTTACGCACTTGGAGGGTATGGGGCATTGGGCTTCAGGGTGTGGTTTATGTCCACAAGAGGAACATAAAGGATCAAAAGTACATTTAGCAGCCGTGTAGCCGAACCTCTGACATGCAAAGCACCGCATTGGTGGAGGAAAGTAAGGTCTGACGCGAACTGAATACCAGCCAGCATAAATCCTGAGAGGCAATTGGTGTAGTTTAAATGTTAAGATGAAATGAAAGGAAGGTTTGTTTATTTCCTTTCTCTGCGGAATGCAGAAGATGTCAACCACCCCCTGATCCTTCAAATTCTCCAGAATTTCCTCATTGGTACAATGCTGGAGGTCGCGACACATAATGACACCTTTGATGACATTAAGGGTTTTAAGGGCAGCTGAAGTGACTGCAAAGTCATGGAGTTTGTTGAGATTTCTAGCTATATCAGATTGCATTTCATTTGCGATGTCTATTAATAAGGTCCCATCAGCCATCTTTCTGGTATCCTTTAAAGCGCCAAAGATTGCTTGCAAAGCCTTATGTAACAAAAAGGGAGAAGTTTCCGTAAAGGAACCATTTTCTCTAGAAATCTTAAAAAATCTGTCATAAACATTTGGTAATGTAGAGTTAGGGCTTGAATAAATTCTCGGTCTCTTAGAGCCGGTAGTTAGGGGGGGATAATTATTAGGGTTAGAGTTGAGACACATAAGAGTTCCCACGAGTAACCTGAGAAATATTCTGGTCAGCCCCAGCAGAGCTCGGATACTGGGGTAAGGCTAATTACAGCAGAGGTCGCCCGGTATCCGAGGGAACCGTTAGAGACCCATCTAAGCGCTGGGCCATCCAACTCCTGACCACGGTTTCTCACAGCTTGAGATTGCGCTTGTGGACAAAATAACAGGACTAACAGAGGGGACTAAACCTTACGACACAACGAGACTCGGGACCCTCGGGGACGTCACTCCCCGTACTAAAGAAGAATCTTCCCTCTCTAGCCCCTGAGGGGGCAGATAAAACGAAATTGAGGAGATATATGTCCACTCATAGAAGATGAATGCTAGACAAAGAAATATCGATTCACCTTAATTAATTCATTAGCCGACTTATATGTCCCTTAATATGTACTCAGGTACTCATGTTTGGTTTGAATCGCTGTAGCTTGTACCCGGCCGAAAACACGTTACTGCCCAGTTTATCCCATGTATAATAATACGTGCCAATCTGAACCTTATACATGGATATGATTTCTAGCATTTACCATTCTACAGGAACTGAAACATCAATCGACTTCATTGAAGTAATTATAGAATAGATTAGTCATTAACATTTCATACGAATCAAGAGTGGATGAGATCCTGGTTCCCAACTGACGCGATTGAGATTCTAATAATTGCAAAGTAAGTTTTGGGAGTAGAATGACAGACATATGATCATTGATAGTCGAACCTGTGCTTTGTGAGGAATTAAAAGCTGCTGACTGGCTTTTTTATGCTTCCCAGTAGATGGCTCATGCAAAAGAAAGTAGGAGATAGTATGGGGTCTGGAATACAGTAGCATTAATAGAGAAGGACTTACTAGTTGTCTTTTGTGAAGATGGATTGTTTAAGGAATGCAAAAGTCATAGACATAACCTTTCAGATGCAATATTATAACTTAGATACGCTCCCAGTTCATCTTAAACATATACAAATGCCTTGATTACATCAAATCTCCATAATGTTACAGTGTTTTCAAAGATATATGACATAGGTTAACAGATTTCTAGTCGATATTTACTTACTAACATCATATTTGTTGTCGCTAATAGCATGAAATTCTACCAGATGTTCTAAAAATAATAAAAGCTTTTCCTTAGCTTTCGATATTACTTAAAGCAATACCACTGGTCGGTAGTTGTTTGTCGTAGTATTTTTACCATTCCTTGGTATCAGCTGAACTAGAACTCATCTCCAGCAAAAAGATATTCAGTTTCTGTAGGATGAATTCCAAAAAAAGGTGTTTCATTAGCAAAAAAAAACTTTTTTCTTGATTAGTTTCATTAAGATATGCTTAATGGCAAGCAGCCTGAAACCAATATAGCATGTTTGACTCTACATTGGAAATAATGGGTAGTAGAACTGATAGCAGACCTTAAAACCAAGAGCTCAGCTAAAATATTTACTTGACAGATATTGTTGTAAAAGTATTGTCTCCGTACTGTAAGTGGTGGTACAGTAGATATTTTCACTAACCGCCTTAGCACCCAAAGTAAATAACCCTACGTTTTCTTGATTATATTTTCAAAAATTTTCATTTACGGAAAACTACGGTTTATAAGTCTTTTTTTTGTTTTCTTATGGGGCTAGCACAGGTGCTGCAGGGAAATCCCTAATGCGCTGTAGGACCGACAGTGTGGGGAAATAGCGATTCACGTTGGTCTTGAATCGCTGTAAATTTTATTCGGTCGAAAACACAGTCCTGGGCAAATTATTTTAAAGCGATGAGGTTCTTTATATAAAAGGTTGTTTGAAAAAGGTTGCACGAGGAGTAACAAGCTGAATCTCAGACGGATGTGAAGTATTCTTGAAAAAAACGTGTTTCGATAAAATTTTTTGCTATCAATGTATTCTTTATAGCATGCCCTACTCTGGGAGGAATTAAGCCAGCTACATACATCGAACACTTTCCATGAAAATACTTATAGAATACACTCAAGTCGCAGCCGTTTTTCGATGTTCCAACGAATCAAGGTTGCTGACCAGTTCCAGGTCTCCAATCAGGCGAACAACTCTCTTCTGAATAGAATCCAAAAAATGCAGTGTATGTTAGGGAACATAGCCCCAAACATAGGAGCAGTATTCCATCGTTGGTCGAATTGAGCTTTGTACCGAATTAACAGTTGTTGTGAAGTACAAAGCTTTTTAGTTCGAAATAATATTCCCACCTTTTCAGAAAATCTCTTGCAACATGTTCATACCAAGATAAATTTGCTCCCAAATTAAAGCTTAGCAAATTGAGTGACGATGCTAAAGGAGTGGACTGCTTCGACATAAATATATCGGGTTCAGCAATGTTAATCTTTTTAGCAAAAACTGCCGCCTGGGTTTTTGCAGCGTTAAATGCTACTTGGTTACTGTCATCTCAAGATAGACTTTCTTCCCGGTCTTTGTTAAGTTGAACGACCTCCTGCTGGGTTCAAAGTGAATGATCAGAGAAGCGTACTGTCATCTGTAAAGCTGTAGATTAGATTCCTGGTCTTTTCCAGCAGATCATTAATGTAAATAAGAAAGAGAGTAGGGGAAAGTATGGAACCCTGGGATATACCAGCGTTGATAATGAAGGTATTAGAAAAAATCCGTCGATTGGCACTCTTAAAGAACGCTCTTTGAGCAAACTTAAGGGGGGGTAGGGTTAATTCCGTCAAAAAACAGCATAGTTTTATGAATTTTTATTGAACAAACAGTAAAGATAAATGAATTGATTTTAATATGGTATTATCAGGTGACATTTCACGGATATTGTGGGCAATTTTCGTAAAAAAATATCAAGATGTGAGCCGGTGGCAGCAACTCTTAATGGGCGCCTCAGCAAAAAGGTGTTTTGCGGTGGACATCAGAACTTATGACTGGATCATCTAAAACAAAAAACCAAGAAACTTCTGTTAGTTCATAAGTTTTTCTAGGTAGCCCTGTCGAGATTTTTTTTTTCAATTTTTGGATTTTTTGTGGTACTTACAAGTCAAAATACCGATTTTTGACGAAAAAATCAACAATCAAGCCGTTATAAAATATACTTAAAATTTAAAAAAAAAACTCGACAGCGTTACCTCGCTAATTATGTGTAGAAAGAGTGCGCAAAATTTTAAAAAATTCGCTACAGTAGATTTCGAAGTGACAGTGTCCACCGACTTTGAAAAAGCAAGTTGTGGGAAAATCGATTTAAAGTTTTACACCGAGAAATTTAAAAATTTATCATCAAGTATTTTTTTTTTACTTACATAGAGTCGTCAATGCCAGGTCCATACATTACGGAGCTATCATCGTGGGTGTCTAGAGCACGTTATTGCTCTTGTCTACGGCTAATCCGGCCTTGTTTGCTTTTAAGCGCAGTTTTGAGCTCAGCTCGATTTATCCGATTTTTGTCGACTTCTTTCACCCATCCATGGGAACTTGGCCCTGCAGTGATACTGATATCATGCATGATGGACAGCAGAGCAAAACAACCTTCATTGAATGTACATGCTGCTATATGAGCAGCAATGTCAACGAGATTAGAGGTACCACTCAATATTTTTGGAGTAATCTTCCATATAAGTTGGTTCAAACTTTTATTATTGTTCTGTGTAAAACCTCCGAGACATCGCTCCAAAAGTGTCTCATTACTCAAGTCCTCATATATAGGTTTCATTGCTAGTAAAACCTCGCTTGGAAGTGCGGTGTAACTATGTTTGAATGCCTTCAGGTTATTCGTTGCTGCAGCTCTCTGCCATTCACACCACGAGTCTTCGCCTGTGTCACAATTCTGATGCTGCGGATTCTTGTTTGTTGAGCTATAATGAAAATAAGTCGCCCAAATGGCATTTTCCCATTTTTTCTACAGAATCACAATTACGTCGAATGGCCAAACCGTAATATACAGACAACTTGTCTATCATTTTTCCAGTAAGTTTACCTTTACCAGATAGACTTTTTCTGATTACTTTTTTTCCCGCCTCAGTTGTCGATTCTTGTGTAGTTTTATTCACTATATTACGCAATCGGGTACCCATTCGCTTCTGAACATGACCTATACATTTTTTTTGTTTATCAAATAATCACCATAAGGTTTAGATTGCAGTACTCCAGAGTATGGTTTTGAATCGCCGTCGCCGATATAGTTGCGATATTTCACTTTATTATCTTTTGAACGCTCAAAACATTAATTTTATTGCTTTAACCTCCATATTTCCAGATGGACCAGTATGATTAGCTTGACATTTTCCTTCCTTCATATGAGCAGTATACCACTCGTCGTACTCTGCAGAATTTAGTTTTGATTCCCAAGTTTTACAGTCATGACAGTAGGCGCTTTTTACACAAATATCCAGAACTTTTTCGGTATAATAACCGATCAAGGAAGATACGCCAAATAAAGATGCGAATCCTCGTTTTTTTCCAGGTGCCGTCACCTGATACGGTCAACTCCGTTGTATCTTCTACATTATTTTCTTTACACGTGGCTTCTCTCTCTTCATCCACAGCAGATGAAAAAAATGCACGCGCGGTATTTTTTATGATTAAGCACATTTTCTGTAAATTTGTAAAAATTTTGCATGGTGAATCCAAGACCTTCACTTTTACACGACTTAAAAGAAATATTGCCATCACACTTTACAAACCTCGCGATGATTACAAAAACTAGCATAAAATTAACTATTCTGTAATGTTTTTCCAGATCCTCTGGTATGTCCCGAGCAACTTTTTGTTTTTATTTTTTTACCGAAGCACTGTTTGTTTCGACCTCGTCTGTTTTTTTCTGTGGAGGTACTACTTTTTTTGATCTGTCCAATCTCGACCCACTGCTTTGACGATCTTCTCTGGTAACTTTCTTAGGCATTTTGATTATAATTAATAAAAAATCATTCAGAGAACTAATAGAAATACACAAAGCACGTGTTTGGTAAAATACCTAACCTAAACTGAACTATACGTTATACACGTTGGAAACCGCATTGGAGGGACTCAAACTAAAAACGCTCTATCTCCATCAGTTTTTTTCGTATTGATTTAAAATTTTCACACAATATTCTTGAAATTTTAGAACCCTACCCCACCTTAAGAGCCATAAACAGGAGTTTTTAGACATACCAGAAGAGCGTAGCTTAGTCAACAATTCGTCCTGCCAAAAGTCTAAATTTCTTGGCCTATCCGTAGTCAATACGTCTTGGTAGGGTGAGTAGCCAGTTTAATGTGGAACATATGCAAACTTTCACTGTTATTTCAGGTAGGTGCTGTCCACGTTGGAAGGTAAAAAATCGGATGACCTGAAAGAGCCATTACCATATGCCATAATTTATTACATTGCAAAATCTAGCCATAATTTTTGTCAACCGCTCGCAGTGTTCACACGCGAATCGGTTCCACCGCATACATATATTTCACCCTCTACAGTACGCAAACAGCATACAAAAAGCTCAGTTTTGAATTTGTTTTCAAGAAGTGGAAAACGAAAGGGAAATAAATATCTCTCCGCCCACAATGTCTCTAATTATTAATGAATATTTAGGAAAAGGAGTCTATAGAATACCAACTTTAACATATTGAAGTAAAAATGAAAGAAATAATAACAAGAAAGATTAAGACAACACAACAATAGATAGAAAGTAATGTTCCATCATTGATTAAAGCTGAAGATTTGGCCATCTTGAATACAAAGTTTACCGAACTAGATACCTACCTAACTTAGGAGGTATCGTCTGTACCATTGTCAAAATCGGATTTAATCGACTTAAACTATTCGGCTTCATTTAACACGAATCATAGAATTTAGTGTTCATATTTATTTACGGACTTTTGTATTATTTGAAAGGAAATTCTATTATCTTTCTAATGATACCAAATTCCATAGCATATCTCATGCTTTTTACTGATTAAAATGATTGAAAGGAGAAACAAGGAGAACAAGGATTGAAAATAGGTGTACGAGAAAGGAAAAAGTAAAGAAATTTTAAGTTTAAAAATTAAGTTTATTGATGAAAACCAAAATCAATATTTTCTCTCTCGTCGGAAAATAAAACGGACCGCCATTGATCTAAGGTCCAGTCAACATGTTTTCGGGCAAATCGCGCTTTTCGTTGGGCTGCCGTCAATTTGGATCCATTAGCTGGTCTCTTCGGAGTGAGGTTAGCTTCTTTAAGTCTTCATCTGACTGCCCAATGAAGAGGTACACCTTCTTTTTCTTGATCCTGGTCTCCGTGTAAAGGCAGTTTCTTGGTAATGTCTGTAGACTCTGGAGACAGTTGACTGGCTCAAGTGCACCTGCGCAGCGCCTACACGTTGGCTATACCCTTGTTACAATAGGGCAATGACTTGTGCCATTTTTTCTGGGGAGGTATCCATTTTCTGATGATGTGAGCCAGTATAGCAGAGATGTGAACGATTCAAGTTCCAATAAAGGAATGATAGAAAAATACAGTTATATGTGTTTTTATAGGGATGAATAGCACGTAAGGAGTACGTTGCTGAGCAAAACGGTTCTATTGAATAAAACCGTTTTAATCAGTAAAGCTTTTTGGAAATCCAAATGTTTTTGGTACTATTGAAGACTGAAAAATCAGCATTCTAATAATACCAATCGGTGTTAAATAAAGTAAAAGCGTTTGAGTCGACTTTTTACTCACCAGTGTGTATGAGGCGAATATTTTTAATGACTATATATGTTTTTATAGAATTTTTTCAGTTTTTAGATAATTATTTTAAACTTTATTGCAGCGTTTCTCAACTTTTCAGTATTTGCGACCCAATTTTCCAACATAATTTTCATCGCTCCCCCCCTCTCATACAATAACAATGCATGCAATAATTATGTATTTTCAGTATTTTGATGCTTAAGCTGCAGTATGACCTTAATTACAAATCTTAAAAACTACCAAGAATAAGTAAATATATACATATTTGACAACACATATCTGCTGCGTTGCCAAAACTAGAATCGATGCCTCTCTCTTGCTCTCTGTCACGTCCGCCATATCGGTAGCGGCTTCGCAAGAAGTTCCAAGTTCTCTCGAACATTTGGAAAGTCTGCCCAAAAGTGTATAAATGCAGTATCTCGTTGAATTACAGCCCGTCTCAATCGAGTTGATCCTTCTACTGCTATCGGATTTATTGTGAATGTGTATGTATTTACGTGTTAATTGAAATTCAAGGTATTAAGTGTTCACGGAAGTAAATTTATACAGAATCATTGACAAATTTTTAAGTGGGCGTAAGCGAGCATTAGACCATAGGGAAGCATCAACAAGTGCACAGACGAGCGTGGTTCCGAAAATAAAGTCAAGAAAATATTCTCAAGAATACTTAAATTTAGAGTTTACCAGTACTGAAGTAAATGAAGAAAAAAGGCCCCTGTGTGTTATGTGCTCAAAAATCTTGGCAATAAACAGCATGAAACCAAATAAACTTAAATGACATTTGGAAACACTTCATAGTGAGTACCTTAACAAACTCCGAGAATTCTTCGAATTAAAATTAAAATCATATGTAAAGCAAAAATCATTTTTAAAAAAAAACTGTGTCTGTGAATGAAAAAGCTTTACTTGCCTCTTACAAAGTTTCATATAAAATAGCCAGATGTAAAAAGCCTAACATCATAGTTGAAGAGCTTGTTTTGACAGATGTAATTAAGATTGTAGAAACTATGTGTGGAGATAATTTTGCCAAACAATTACTATCCATACCTATATCAAATGATACTGTTACCCTTCGAATTGGTGATATACCTGAAGATGTACAGCATCAGCTTTTCGGGAAGTTGCGTGACAAATTGTTTGCAATTCAGCTTGATGAGGCAACAAATAGTAATAAAGATGCTTATTTCATGGCCTATGTTCGATTTTGTGATGGTATGTCAGCAGTAGAAGAACTATTTTTCTGCAAACCAATAGAACTCAAAGCAACATTACTCGCATTATTTGCTATCTTAAATGATTTTATAAACAAGGCAAATATGGAGTGGAAAAATTGCGTCGGAATATGTACCGATGGTGCTCATTCAATATCCGGAAGATTTCAAAGTGTACAAGCACTTGTGAATATTATGCTCAATACAGTTGTAACCGTAGTAAATTATATTAAAATGAGACCCCTAAAATCTAGAATTTTTTGTGCACTTTGTAAAAATATGGGTGCTGAACATTCAACGTTACCATTTCATTGCGAGACAAGATGGTTATCATGTGGGAAACGTTTGCAACGTGTTTATGAATTAAGAAATAAAATCGCCATTTTTCTAGAAGAGGAAAATCGACCGGAAGCCGAGAAGTTTCGAGATAGTTTATTTGTGATGAAATTGAGCTACTTGGTCGATATATTCGAAAAACTAAATACCTTAAGTCTTCAACTCCAAAGAACAAATACAAGTGATAAAGTTAATGCTTTTTGTAGAAAATTGGAGTTGTGGAACAGAATTGCAAAGCAAAAAAACCTAGAAATGCTTGCAAATGTGGGTGAAGGTGTTAAAACATACAGGACTGAAGAACAACATGTGAAAGTTGTTTTAGTAACCATTAAAAATCAACTAGTCATGTTGACAAGGAATTTTAAAAAGTATTTTTTACTGACGACAACTTGGTAGCAAGTTACGAGTGGGTTAGGGATCCACTTCAAAATACGCCCAAAGAAGAAAACTCCTCATCTTCCGAAGAAGAAATCTCCATAAACTTCATGGCAAGTGGCGAAATCAAAAGACAATTTAATAATAAATCACTCTTTAAATTTTGGGCAGTGGTGAATGATGAGTTTTCAGCACTGAAAACAAGAGCATTTTATATACTGTTACCATTTGCAACATCCTACCTTTGCGAAACCGGATTTTCTGCGGTAGCTGCTTTGAAAACAAAATATAGATCTCAACTATATATAGAAAAATAACTCAAAAGGTCTATTTCTAATATTAAACCACCCTTCGAAAATCTTTGCTCTTCAAAACGGGCCCAAGGGAGTCACTGATAATTATTAAACTTGTTTTTAATTTAGTATTGATATGTTAATTATTAGGTAAATACATTGTGCAGTACTAATACAATCCTATTTATAGGTGTATTATATCAGTGTAAATATGTATTTTATTTTTTGTTATGTCAGAATGTATTTTGTTTTGCTTTCCTTTCAATAAATGATATTAAATCTTTTTAATGAATGTTTTTAATAATAATTTATTTTCGATACGCTCGCCCCCCCCCCCCCCCCCCCCCCCCCCCCCACAATAGTGTAATCACGCCCCCCTAGTGGGGCTCGCCCCACAGGTTGAGAAACGCTGCTGTATTCCGTTGAGTCTTCATTCTAATATCTGCGTTAGAGATATCTACAGAATTAACAACTAGAATATACAGGATTATTGTTTGTAAATGAACCACAACCCGCTTATTTAAAGAGTTAGGCAAACATGTTAAATTCAGTAATTATAGTATTTTTAAAGAATTTTTTTACATAGTTAAAGTAAAAATAATCACACATCACGTTCTTGATATATGACACTAACCTTATATTTTTTACATGGAATATCCTGCATACTATTTTTGAGTTTCATAAAACTCTTAGCTCTAAAAATATTTTTCTACCTTTGGCAAAGTCACATCTGTTAACAACGCAAATATATAATTGCAGTTATTTATGTTAAGAATTTTGGTAGTAGGTAGTATTAGTATAAAAAAGAAGTTTTTCAAAGAATACTTAACCGGTTATATCCGATATATTTATTAAAAATATTTATAACAAAGGGTTCATTTCGCAAAATCCGCCACCACATCTTAACTGAAACAATATTAAAACAGAAGTAATAATACAAAGAGGTGAAAACTACTAGAAACTAAGAACAGAAATTATAAAAACGATATTTGCTCATATTATCCTAAATATTTATTACTATTACTAATAAATAGAAATTGAATATTTGATTTATTGCATTTCCTATAAATTCGTTTCGGTGTTTTTTAGTGTTCCGTACGAAAGACTTATAAGATCACTTTGGTGTCTGTCCATTAGTCTCTTAAACCGGATGTTCTCCGAAACTACTTGACATAAAAAGTTGAAATTTGGCACTAATATATCAATTGATGGCCTCATCAGAGCCGTGTAGTTTTGAAATTTAAATGTATATATATGTAATATATATATATATATATATATATATATATATATATATATATATATATATATATATATATATATGTATATATATGTAATATATATGTATATATATATATATATATATATATATATATATATATATATATATATATATATATATATATATATATATATATATATATATATATGTATATACACATATATATATATATATATATATATATATATATATATATATATATATATATATATATAAATATATATATGGGACGATCCGCGTCAACCGGACCAGAGCTACGACCAAAATTAGAAGCAACCAAAAAACTTGACCAAGGGCTCATTTTAAAGCTTAGAGCGTCTACTTTCACATGCCTAGTGCGCCTTTGAAAAATCCAATATGGCGGCTCCAATATGGCGGCCGGTAGCCGGAGAAAAATCAAGTGTCCAGCAAAAAAAGCTTGTAAAAATAAAAATTCGCAACTGTTTGGGTCGTTTTTTGGATTAAATTGTAGCTGATGGACGCCCTAAAAAATTGGGGTGGTAAGTTGACAAAATCCAACATGGCGGATCCAATATGGCGGTCAAAAATCCAATATGGTGGCTGAATTTTGGCAAATGAACCGATTTACACTAAATTTGGTAAGCAGGGGTTCTAAGGATCGCTGATCACGAATCCGAGGTCTGATTTGCCAAATTCAAAATGGCGGATCCAAGATGGCGGATGAAAATTTCGAAAATCTATCGATTTGCACCAAATTTGTTATACGGGGGTTTTGGGGGTCGCCGATTACGAATCAGAAGTTCGATTTTCAAAATCCAAGATGGCGGACCCAATATAGTAGATTGCTTTATTCAGTTTCCACCATATTGGGTCCACCTTCTTCAATTTTATAAATTTCAGATTCGTAATTAGCGACCCCAAAAATCCCCGTATGCCAAATTTAGTGCAAAAATGTCAAACACTCTTGAGCAATAACTAATTGAATTTGGAGCCATGAATGAGCCTCGACCTTCAATCTGTCAAAATTTTTAAATTCTTATCATAGATATATGATCAGCGACCTCAAAAACCCCTTTACATAAAATTGAGTGTCAATTGGTTGATTTTCGAATATATCGCCGCCATATTGAATCAGCCATTTTAGATCCGCCATATTGAATTTAAGAATTTTAGTTCGTTATCAGGGACTCCAAAAACCCCTGTATAATAAATTTGGTACAAATCGATAGATTTTCGAAATTTTCATCAGCCATCTTGGATCCGCCATCTAGAATTTGGCAAATTAGACCTTGGATTCGTGATCAGCGGCCCTAGAAACTCCCATTTACCAAATTTAGTGCAAATTGGTTCATTTGCGAAAATTCGGCCACCATATTGGATTTTTGACCGCCATATTGGATCCGCCATGTTGGATTTTGTCAACTTACCACCCCAATTTTTTGGGGCGTCCATCAGCTACAATTTGAGTCAAAAAACGACCCAAACAGTTGCGAATTTTTATTTTACAAGCTTTTTTTGCTGGATTTTTCTCCGGCTACCGGCCGCCATATTGGAGCCGCCATATTGGATTTTTCAAAGGCGAACTCGGCATTTAAAAGTAGACGCTCTAAGCTTTAAAATGAACCCTTGGTCAAGTTTTTTGCTTGCTTCTAATTTTGGTCGTAGCTCTGATCCGGTTGACGCGGATCGTCCCATATATACATATATATATATATATATATATATATATATATATATATATATATATATATATATATATATATATATAATGGAATACTTGCGCACATTTTCCTTTGTATTATTTTTAGTGCAAGTTGAACTTGCGCAATTAGCATGTACGTTGATGGCTTTTAGAATAAAAATTTTTGTTACGGAGGTATAAAATGATCAGTGACACACCTTCAATGAGTTTTCAGCAAAGTTTGTGTCCGAAAAATCGCAGTCCCACCCTTATCTCAAAATGTACTGATCAAAAAATTTTGAAAAAATTCTAGAATATTTTCCACAGGATGTAGATTGAACGAAAATTATCACGAGTGCATTACCTTTAATAATTTATCTGATATATAAAAAAAAAAAACATTTTCGAGGTCATCAGTTTTCAGTACAGATTTTAAAAAAAAACGTGGTTGAAAAATATTAAAAATTGACTGAGAATATTGCGGAGAATGCATTGAGACATGTAGCGGTCTCACTCCGACACCAGGTCACATTTAATGAGTACTGTAACTTTTGGATTGTTGTAGCTTCTACTTGATGGAAATTCATTATAAATATATAATAAAAGACTGTTTTTAGTCAATTTCCACTGGTGTAAAATGTAGATCTGAAGAAGCTGCATCGACAGCGAAACGTGTCATCGCAATTTAAATAAACCAGTGGAAATTGACTAAAAACAGTCTTTTATTATATATTTACTGTAACTTTGTAATGGAATCGAATTTTTTTAAAAAAATTTTTTGAATAATTCTTAGAAGTATAGAGAATAAAAATTCGTAAAAAAAAAACGAATTTTTAAATATTCCAGGTGTATATAATCCCTTGCAGACTTGCACTTGGCCAGTTATTTGGTTGATAAAATTATTTCTTGACCTGGATCATTTAAAATTGCGAGTTTTGGAATAATTTTCTTCTTTGGACGAGTCATTGTCAAGTTCCTTTCAACTTTTACTTTGTCTCGTAAAGCCTCCACATAGTTAAATTTAAGCTATTTGGTAGATTTTCATTTAAAATGTCGATTAGGGCAAGAATGTTGTGTGCATGAATGTGGTCCCAAGTTTTAAATAATTTCCGTTATTACCCTCAAGTACGACGCCACATTAAATTTTTTATTAAATTACTGGCCATATTACTCCATTATTTCATATAGTGTAGCAAACTCCAACAGATTTGCCACCAGAATGTTTTATTTCTGGTATTGCTAAAAACTTCGATAGCACAAGAATGAAAATTTCTTTCTGTAACGCGTTTCGTTCCATATGTTGTATTAACTCCAGACAAAAACCTAAATATAATTCTTCGGTTTCAAGGACTAAATACTGACTAGTATTTGATATGAATGATAGTTTTTACAAAGTATTTTGAGTCGTGTACTATGTTTTGATAGATCTTTACAGCATCTGTTATAGAATCTCCTCAATTTTTTAAAATTAAAAAAAAATTTAATAATTTTGTTTTCGTAAAAAAAATTCTAATTTTCCAGATTCGTAGTTCTCTCCTTTTTGTACAGTTTGAGACTACATATTCTTGGAAAACTGGGAATTCCAATAAGCCCCATTTAAACATTTATTAAAAACTGCTGTCCATACTACTTCATTATTTAATATATTACAGAAAACCCAAACAGATTTACCACCATAATGTTTTAGTTATGGTGCAGCTAGAAAACTTTCTTTAGAATAATAATAAAAATTTATTCCTGTAAAAACTTTGGCTGTAGAGAAAACTCGCGTATCTATCCAGACAATTTTATTAAACAGTTACACATTTTGTTTCATATGGCCTAAAACAAACGTTAACCTAATTCCTTCTTTCCGATGTTTTGATGAGATCTTTACAGCATCTGTTATAGAAACTTCTGAATTTTTTACAACTAAAAAATGGAAATGATAATTTTGTTTTCATAAAAAAATTCTGATTTTCGAGTTCTCTTCTTTATTTGTACAGTTTAAGGTTACATATCCTTAGAAATATATTTAAACCGAAAATTCTTCTTTGTCTCCCTTATACTATATATAGAGTTACTATGGATAAAATATGACCATTTAACCCAAATTCGTAATTTTTGAGATACAGGGTGTCAAACTTATACTTTTATTTTAGTTCTTCTTAAGTAGCTTCTTCTTCTATTTGTATAATAGACGGTGCTAAGAGGTTTTCTTAGATGAGAAATCGAAATCAGCTCACAGTTTTGTTGTAAATTGTAGGGGGCGCCACTTATTCAACTGTGAATAGTTTTAAATTATCATAACTTTTTTATACTACTCTGTATGATATTTTTAATTAAACACTCGTATTCTCTGCCTTCTCCTCTCTAAAAACACTTTCTTGGTAAATGTTGCTCCGAGCAACAGTTTCTGAGATAATAGAATGTTTGTTTCCATTTTTTAATTCCATTGTCAAATTCGCAAATGCGTTCCTTCACACGTTTCTTCAGATTGTATACTTACCTGGCAATGATGTAAGACATCATACAGGTATGTTCTATGACTTAGTGGCTTATAGTAATACTGACAGAAAGTAATTTTTAACAGAAATCAATCAAAACAAAAGTTTTGATTGATTTCTGAAGTATTAACGAGAATTAATCCCTTCTCAAACTCAACAGTGTTTTAAAATTAGATTACACTTTTGGTGAGCAAAATGATATGATTTTAGTGCTTGGTTTTTGTAACGGCAACGGTCGCAAAAGTTCTTTAATATATCACGAAACATTGCCGTATCGTCGGACTTCTTCACACTTTTGCCAATATTGAGAGGCGACTTCGAGAAATTGGACAATTTAAGCCGATCAGGCATAACGCTGGGTGGCCGTCATAAGTTAGAGAACTCGATGTTGAAGAGGAGATCCTTGAAATTGTACACGATAATCACGGAATCAGTACTTGTATAATTGAACGTCAAACGGGAATATCAAAAAATACAACTAACCGGATAATTAGACAATAAATTATTCACCCCTTTCATATACAATCCATCCAGGAACTCTTACCTCCAGATCTTGGATCCCGTTTGGATTTTTCACAAATTATTCGAGCACGCATAGCGACTGTTTCGGCTTTTTACACTAAAATCCTGTTTACAGACGAAGCCCGCTTCAGTCGACGTGGTATAACAAATATGAAGAATAATCATATTTACGCTGAAGAAAACCCACATGCTGTGCAACAAAAACAGTTTCAAGGCGAATTCAATATTAATGTCTGGATAGGATTTGTCGCGAAATATTTGATCGGGCCGTTTAGATTACCACATCGACTTGATGGTAACATTTACTTGAATTTCATCCGTGAAACTATTCCTCAATTATTGGAAAACTTACCCATTAATCTACGTCGCGACATCTTTTTCATTCACGATGGTGCACTACCCCCATTTTGCTCCTAATGTGACAATTTTTTTAAAGCAAAGCTACCCAGATAAATGGCTCGGAAGAGATGAAGATACTCCTATTCACTGGCCATCTCGTCCCCAACCCTTAAATCCATGCAATTTTTTCCTATGGAATGCATCGACATCGAAAGTTTATCAAGTTCAAATCGACAACATTAAGGAATTGCTTAGGATTCAAAATGCTGCTAATGCTTTACGTATTAATTTATGCATTAATGAAGATGGCGGCTATATTCAACATTTATGGTGAACCTTCTCAGTTGAGCGATTAAACTTTTTTTGAATTTATCAATTTGTGGGTAATCTTTTATGCCCTTAGCTAGTTGGTTTTTACATTCTTAGTGTTGTTGGCCCGTTGGTCTTTAAATTTATTATTGTTGTTAGCCTGTTTGCCTTTAAGCATGATCCAAATTTTAAAGACTATTCTTTTGCACCATGCGAGCTTGGATGAAGTGTGAAGGAACCCATTGCGAATTTGACAATGGAATTAAAAAATGGAAACAAAGATCCTATTATCTCAGAAACTATTATTCGGATCAATATTTACGAAGAGAGCTTTTTTAAACAGGGGAAGGCGGAAAATACAAATTTTTAATTAAAAATATCATACAAAATGATATAAAAAAGTTATCACAATTTAAAAGTATACACAGTGCAATAAGTGTCGCCCCCTACAATTTATAACAAAAGTGTGAGCTCATATCGATTTTTCATCTCAGAAAATCTCTTAGCACCGAATATTGCATAAATAGTGTAATTATTAAGAAAGATATTTAAGAAAAAACCGAAACAATATATATATATATATATATATATATATATATATATATATTCCGTCTCAACACACATTTAAAATACTACCATCAAAATTCTTAATATGTACAAATTCCATTGTTAGTCGACGCGATTGTCAAACGTGCATGCCCAAATTCAGGACATATGTCAAAAATGTGGGTCGCTATCGTATCTGTATTTTTTTATTTTTGGTGGACTACAATTCATTATTTATCCCTAATTCTTCAAATTTACCAGCAAGGAGTTTGATAAGTTTATAATTTATATCCTTGTACATACAAATTTGATCAATATACGGAATTTCTTGATAATTTCTGTTTGATTTTTAGGTAAAAGCCTTATTGAAATTGACAGTGAATTTAAGAAACTTCGAGATACAGTAAACGGTAAAAGTGATATTAAAAACCAAACTAAGCCTAAAACCACAGAAGTAATTAGAAGTATTTTAAAATCGAAACCTTTACTCAGAGGAGTTTTAGTAGCATACATTTTATCGTGTTGCCAAATACTTTCTGGAATGGGAGCTATTTCTTCCTACTATCAGACAATTTTTGACGAAGCTGGTGGATCGATTGATTCAATTTATGAAGTCATGATCATTGGAGTTGTTACATTGCTCAGTACTATTGTTGCTGCACAATTGGTTGATAGACTTGGACGTAAATTACTAACACTAATTGGTTATTCTTTTATGTCATTATCTTTAGTTACTCTAGCGACTTATTTTTATTTAGAAGAGATGAGGGAAGAGATGTTAACATGATTTCGTGGATTCCTATAACTTCCTTAGTAGTATTTACAATTGCTTATAATTTTCAAGGAAGTATCCCATTTGTAGTTCTAATAGATATATGTCCTTCTGATGTTATAGATATAATCAGCTCTATAGTTTCTTTCATATTATCTGCACTTTCTTTTGCAACTAATTTCGTTTTCCCTTTCTTAAACAATGCAGTGGGAAATTATGGAACTTTTTTATATTTTTGCCGGTATTACAGCATGTACCATATATACCTTTTTATCAGTTCCTGAAACTAAAGGTAAAAGTAAGGAGGAAGTTCTAGAAATATTAGGTGGATAGAAAAAGATTAAGAAGTTAAGTTTTAAGATAAAGTACAACACAATTTGTATAACATTTGAATCTACAAATCAAAAAAAAATAGAAAACAATTCAGGTATATTTTAGTACTTAAAAGGGTTTCTATTGCAATGATCTATTTAATTAGTATATAGAACAAGTGGAATGTGATTAAGAAAATGAATCTTCACAAGGGTAAGCCTGAGCATATATCAGTTTAGTCATCAGTAACTGAGGTATTCAACATACATTTTCGATGTTAAAGAAATTAAATCATACATCAGAAGAGCATGAAATTTTTATATATTATTATAATTTGCAATATAAGTCATTAGTTTAGGTGTTACTACTATGATTTATTTTTATAAATGTTTTACACATACTTAAAATATTTTATTACTTAAGCGTTTGCTCCAAAAAAGGTTATAAATAAGTAACAGTAAACAAATTAGAGCTTTTTGCATAGGAAGATGTACTCCGCTTATTAAAAATTTTGATATATTTTGATGATATTTTTGTCTAATTTGGCAAAAAATCTACCCTTCAATGCAAATGTTTACTGTGCCGTATTATACAAATTAAGCCAACTATTATTCTCAGTCTACACTGTAAAATGAAATAGTAAACCTGAAATTTGTAGGTCAATGTATAACTTAATATACAAGGTTTATATAAAAAGTAATGATACCATTTTTCTTCTGACGCGACTGTACGTCGCAGCGCGCTCGCTCTAGGCCGATTCGATGGAGGAAGAAGTCTGCTTCAAAACGCACCCAGCATCAGTCGCCTACGAGCTTCCGTACGATTCGTATCGTGCTTTTAGTGGACCCCGGTCTGTAGGCTTGGTCGAAGCTTAAAAATGTACCGTTCTATCGAACAGCGCTACGCCATTAAATTCTGCGTGGGACTCGAGAAATCGGCTATGGAGTCATTGGCCATGATCCAGCCAAATATTGCCGCTAACTGGAAACAGCATCATGACAATGCACTAAGCCACACCTGCTTCGTGGTCAACGACTACCTGGCCCGGAACGGCACCGCAACGCTTCTCCAGCCACCCTATAGTCCCGATTTAACTCGGGTGGATTTTTTCTTTTCCATCGAGTGAAGACATTCCATAAAGGACACCACCATGAGACCATAGCAGAGGTCAATGCGACTTCAAACGCCTTTCCGGAAAAGGACTTCCAGGGTACCTTCGAAGCGTGGAAAACTCGTTGGCAGAAGTATCTCGACGCTCCAGGATCCTGCTTTAATTTCAATTGTTTGTAGTGTTATCTTCAATATATTTTTTTTCCCGAATTTGGTTTCATTAATTTTTATAAATACCCTGTAATATTTAAAATTTAATAAGCGTCACCATTTACTCACTATGTACCAAAAAAGCATTAAATATATACACACACACATTCACTCGTATCTCAATTCAGTGTATAAGAAGCGATCTGTCTTGCTAACTAGAGCAGAATGTTGAGCCCGGTGAGTTTGGTATTACTTGGTTATAACAAAAACGTCGATAAACCACAAGTTTCGTCTGCTGAAGTTATTGACTACCAAGCCTCAGTAACTAAAGAGTATTGTCCAATTCTCTTGCAAAAATACCATGATTTCTCTACAAGCAATCATCCAATTTGTCAACTTAGGTCACTTTAATGTCTATAAAAATAAACGATTTAAGCTTTCAAATAACACCGACTAAAGAGACGAACAAGGTTGCTGATTGCTGTCTCCTTTACAGTTACCAGCTTGACGATAAAAAAATGTTAGAGAGTTCGGTGATCTTTTAATCTATTTATAACCACCAGTTCAGCGATTTTCTTGTTGTAAATCTTCAGTTATGGTCCTTAATAAACTCAGCAATCAGTTCTGGTCACCACGAAATTCCTAAATCGAAACAAATTTAGTGCTGCATTTACCCCGTGCAAAGAACTTAAGAAATATTTTCAAACATTCTCTTGACACAGCGCTTCTTTTGCCTCAGACTCATCTAATCTTGCTAAGGAGATGCTTCTTTGGGGTGGCTAACGCCTTAATCCACTGCGCCACTCGGCCGGGCTTGGATTAACCTAATCAACAACTTTGAAACTTAAGATTTACATTGGAAATTGAATCAAATCACTTTCCAGTTGGAAGAAAAATAACGGCACCTTGGGACATTCGCTATATTTGCACACAAATGAATTCCTAAATACTACCTCACATTATTCGTTTCAAAAACTCGTGTCATATATATATATATATATATATATATATATATATATATATATATATATATATATATATATAAACAATTGAAGGTTGACTCTGGGAAAACCCTCGTGAGAAAATAGAGATGAGCAATTGAAGATCTTTAGACTCTATTTTTCGTTTTTTATTTTTTGATCAAGCTTTCGCTGCCTAAATGGTAGCTTCTTCTGGATACTGAAATGCAAACAAACGACAGGCATGATAATTAAGTTACTGTAAGTTATATAATAGTATACTTACAAAATTGTAACAGTTTTTTCTCTAATTAAGTATGTAGGTCAAGTATTTCACTAATCAGGTAGCGACATAATCATACAAAACATAAGAACAACACATTTGCAGAAATTACAACAGTCTTAAGAGGTAAAATGATAATGTTAACATTTTGAATGATTCTCTTTACATTATATAGAAGGTCTCTCCCAGTCGTTATATTCCTTATTTGTGGGTACAGACATAAAAATTGCCAGCTATAATTTAAAAAAGATGAATTGTTTTTATGCTAATTTGAAGGACAAAATCTTTAATTTACAAAAATCTAATATTAGTTATGGCATCCCATGCCAATGTCGTTTGGTCTATGTCGGACAAACAACACAAAAACTCTCTAAGAGACTTGCTCTATACAAAAGTGATAGCAAATATAAACCCAACGCAACAAGTTTAAGTTTCATATGTTAACAGTACAGATCATAGAGTACAATATACAAACAGTTTCATTTTGGATGTTGAAATAAACTATTTTAGAAAAAGTTTTTTGGAAATGTGCTTCATAAAAACTTGCAAAAACAATCTCAATCATAAAAAAGGCTTAGATGGATTGAGTTCTATTTATACTTATCTGCTAACACAGAATCACACCAAACCAATTCTAAGTAACGATTTCTATGACAGAGTTAATTTCGAGTAAGGGATACATTCCTTATTCAGTTCTAAACATGTTGCATGACTTCCGAGGATTTTTAAAAATATTTTTTCCGAAAAAAAAAACATTTTACCTAAATGGTAGACTATAACCTTAATAAATATCAACTTTTGCTTTTTGTTGGCCATCTGACGAAATTTCTGTTACTAACAATATGCGGTGGCGGACCAAAAATCACAATAAGTTACTAAATGTCACGTCAAAAACAGATTTAAAAATGGAGTACCATTAAGGCAGCGTGATGTTTCTCACAGTTAGTTTTGGTTCTAAAGAGAACCATTTAAAGTGTTAATATTATTATTTTATCACTTAAAGCTGTTGTAATTTCTCTCTTGTTCTCATGTTTTGTATGATTATGTCGCTATTTGATTAGTAACATGCTTGACATACATATTTATTTAGAGAAAAAAACTGTTACAGTTTTGTAAGTATACTATTATATAACTTACAGTAGCTTAATTATCGCACGTTTTGATGATTTCTTAATTGTGTCGTTTCTTTGTATTTCAATATTCAGAAGAAGATATCATTTAGGCAGCGAAAGCTTGATTAAAAAATAAAAAACAAAAACTAAAGCCTAAAGATCTTTAATTGCTCATCTCTATTTTCTCACGAGGGCATTCCCAGAATCCAAGATCCGGCAGAGAAGGATACACAAACTCAGACTGCAAGACCTCCTCGATCGTCACCCTGCGAAATTCTTGCAGCACTAATAAAATAGTTAACAAAAACGTGGCAGCTCTGAGGTCTTTACGAATCGCCACATGGAATGTGCAAAGTATGTACGAAAGTGACAAAACACATAACATCGTGAAAGAAATGAAGGACTAAAAATAGATATAATGGGCATCGGGAAAACCCATTGGCCCAGTTCGGGATAGTGTGAGATTCTTGGCCATACAGTATGTTATTCCGGCAATGATACCTTCAAACACAACAATGGAGTTGGAATAATTATCGCACCTCATATAAAAACAGCAATAAAAGCCTGTACAGCATTCTCGGACCGAATGATTCTCTTATAACTAAATGCATCCCCATTTGACCTGAATATAATACAAGCATACACACCTACCGCCGATAAAGAAGAAAAGATAATAGAAGACTTCTACAAACAGCTTGATACCTTGATCAAAGTAACAAAGATTAAAGAGATAACACTTAGGAGACTCCAACGCCAAAGTGTGCAAAGGAAAAGTGAAAAGGACAGTGGGAAGTTTCGGACTTGGAGAAAGAAACGAACGTGGAGACCGTCTTATTTCGTTCTGCCAGGAAAATGACTTGGCACTAACTAACACTTTTTTTTAGCTTCCAGACAGCAGACTTTACACCTGGAAATCCCTAGCAGATACACCAGATAAAGTAATAAGAAATGATATTAATGAAGTGATTAAAACAACAAGCACTAAACTTTTGAAACAGGATAGAGAAAAGAAAAAGAGCTGGATAATTGAAGAAATCCTTAACATGATGGAAGAAAGCCGGACCCGCAAGAACACAGATAGAACAAAATACCGAGAAATTCACAGCAAGATAAGAACAAAAATTAGAGAAAGTAAAGAGAGTTGACCATCCGAGAGGTGTGAAGAAATCGAACAGTGCGAAAAGAAATATGACTACCACAACATACATAAAAAAATAAGAGAATTGACAAACAGGAAGAAATACACTGGGAGGTCTAAGAGCCTAGTCGACGCTAATGAAAATATTGAAACAGATCCCGATAAAATCATAAAGATTTGGGAGGCTTACATAGAGCAACTGTTTGACTCTGACCGTCTTAGTAGGTGTTCACTGAGGGTTGATAAAGATGCGGGTCCTCCCAAACTAAGAGCGGAAATGAAGAAGGCTATCTTAACTCTTAAAAACAACAAAACACCAGGCAACGATGGCATTCACGGCGAAATTCTGAAAATCTTTTGCGGAATGAACAGCCAGTTTCTCGACTCCCTCAACACGCTAATAATATAATACAGCAACGGGGAGTTTCCTAAGGACTGGCTACAGTCAACTTTTGTGGCCATACCGAAGAAACCGAATGCAAAATCCTGTGATCAACGCCGAATGATAAGACTAATTAACCCCATCAGGCATTCACCAAAATTATATACAATAGAATTTTCAAAAAATGTGACGAAAACATCGGAGATACACCGTTCGGATTTCGAAATGCCTTTGTACAAGAAAAGCGCTCTTCAGCTTACAGGTTTTTATTCAGCGCTGTACAGACATAAATAAAGATGTATATTTGTGTTTTATAGATTACACCAAAGCTTTCGATAACGTTAAACATGATCAACTGCTAGAAATTCTCCATCAGATCGTAATTGATTCCAGGGAAATCCGGGCTATAGCGAATCTCTACTGGGGATAGTCGGCTAGAGTGAAAGTAGGGTCGGCGTTAACGAAGATTATTGATATCAAGAAAGGTGTGCGCCAGGATTGCATTTTGTCTCCCTCCTCTTTAACATCGACTCTTAAGAAATATTCAAGATAAGCTACTGAAGGCATAAAGATAAATAGAGAAACAGTTAATAACACAAGATATGCTGACGATACAGTAGTACTCGCTATCAACATAGATGAGTGAGTAGCCTAATGAAAAGCTTACAAAGAACAAGTGAAGATCATGGTCTAAGTCCAAACCTCGCAAAAACCAAATGGATGCTCATAAGTAAAAAACCAACAACCAAGACAATTAATACTAAACAACCAGAGAATTGAACTCGTAGAATCTTACATCTATTTGAGAATAAGAATTAACTCAGGATGGGACCTGGCAACAGAAATACGTGTGAGAATAGAAAGAGCGAGAGCATCGTTTAATAATATGAAGAATATATTTATCTCCAATAGTATAACCCTACCTCTTAAAATCAGACTGCTTCAATTTTGTATATAGAGACCGGATTATATGCATTTGCATATTTGCATATGCAGTTGCATATTTAGACCATTCTCACCGATTATTGCGTATTTTACCCAAAATCTAGTAATGATGCATATTTTCCCTATATTTACAATATTTCTCGTTATTACTAGGCAATTGAATTGCTCAGGGTATTGTTAATGTCGCCGTCTGGAACCGATCTTATCGCCGGAACATTACCTGCAATAGTCTAAACATCGATTAGGTTATAATGCCAAGGGAATACCCAAAATTACGACGGTATTTTATTCCTTTGTTTCTTGGTCGGGATATTAAGTGGTAAGTAGTTAGTTTCTAAGAATATTGGTTTGAGCGTGGATCAAATAAACAATTTTCTTAAAGACGAATTTTTAGTTTAAAAAACAAGATATCAGTTTCAACATTATTGTTGACGCGCTTGCATCAGTGTAGTCTTTTTGTAATTTTTAACGTGTTGTGTTAAAATTTAACGTGTACCATGCCACCCGCAAAAAAAAGTGTCTCTTCGTGGGCACCTGATTATCCTGGAACATTTACATACGACGGAAATGTTTTATGTTGTCGAGTTTGCGAGAAAAATGTTTCGTGTACAAAAAAGTTTCAAACTGACCAGCATGTCAAGACAAGTCTTCATATCGCAGGATTACAAAAAAAAGGCCAACGACAACAATAGCAGCAAGTAGCAGTGATTCCACTTCTATAGGCAAACAAAAAAAACACTTTAGCATGGATTTATGTGAAGCATTGCTTGCAAGTAATATTCCTCTCCACAAATTTACAAATCCTACATTCAAAGATTTTCTGCGAAAATATCGCTTGAATCAAAAATACCAAACGAATCAACACTGCGTAAAAAATACATACCGACAATTTACCAACATGTTCTGGAAGAAATACGTAATGAACTTAAGGATGACATTATTTGGATTTCAGCTGATGAAACTACCCACAGTTGTGGTCGCTATATTGCGAATTTAATTGTGGGTGCATTAAGATTAGAGCCTTCTTCTTCCTATTTGGTGGCCTGCAAAGAACTGGACAAGACAAATCATTCTACGATCGCCAGAATTGTGAATGAGGGTATTAAAAAAATATTTCCTGAATCTTCTGCAGATGAAAGAGTGTTTATATTTCTCTTAGATGCTGTTCCCTATATGATCAAGGCAGCCAATTGGAAATATAAATAAACTGATTTCATCAGCAAAGAAAGTGTTTCTTAAGGCACCTGCTCGCAATAACGCCTATAAAGAAAAACTGCCAAATATGCCTTTACCTCCCGAACCAGTGGTAACTCGATGGGGAAAATGGATTAAAGCTGTACTATTTTACAATGAACCATCAAAGGTGTAGTAAATGACTTCGATAGTGCAGAGGCTATGGCAGTTCGTCAATCCAAGGAAGCATTTAACGATTCTGATATTAAAAAAAAACATAGCTTTGATTACCACTCACTTTTCCCACATACCTGCGGGTATTAAAAAGCTTGAAACTCGAGGTTTGGCGTTGACCGAATCAATTCAGTTAATGAATAAAATCCGTCAAATAAACTCCACATTGCCAGATGTATTCCCGCGTAGAGTTAAAGAAAAATATTTTGTGCAATAACCAGGCTTTGAACCTTTTTGTCAAATTGATAGTTTAATTAATGGGACGGGTAAACTTTTGCCAGAAACAATAAGTGCTAACATAGCACCCAAATTCAAATACTGCCCAGTTACCTCAGTGGATGTGGAACGGTCTTTTTCCACTTATAAAAATATTTTAAGTGATCGAAGACACAATCTTAATACCCAACATTTGGAACAATGTTGTTTACGTGTACAAGAATACAAATGTTAAATAATTTTAAAAAATGTTAAATAATTGGTAATTAAATTTAAACATCGTCGATAACTTGTTAATTTTATGCTGATTTTGAAATAAAAAACTAAAAATTACTACTTTTATTATTATTTAATATTGCATATTTTGACCCTTTTCATGCATGTTTTAAGCATTTTTTATGCATATTTGCATGCATTATGCTGCATATAATCCGGTCTCTAGTTATATATTTCCGGTACTATTATACGGACTACAAGCGTGGACAATGACCGAAACGCTTATGAAAAAGGTTGAGGCTACTGCGTCTGGTCGGTAAGAAAAGAGGGGGTGCAATAACTATTAAGAGAACAAAGCTGGAACACCTCGGACATCTTATGAGGCACAGTAAATATCGGATACTTCAGTTAATAGTCCAAGGAAAGATAGGAGGGGACCTGGGAGAAGAAGACACTCTTGGCTCCAGAACTTGCGCCATTGGTTTGGGCTGTCGTCTGGCCAACTGTTTAGATCTGCCGCAAATAAAATCAGAATAGCCATTGATTGCAACGGACAAGGCATGTGAAGAAGAATATATATATATATATATATATATATATATATATATATATATATATATATATATATACATATATATATATATATATATATATATATATATATATATATATATATATATATATATATATATATAAAATCAATGATCGGTGAATAAAGATTTTTTACAGATAAGAACCATTTCATGCAGTAAAACTCTAATAAATTACACCCAATCTAAAAATCGACGATTGAAGTTATGGGTAGATTTATTTTTTTATTAGGACATATTTGCTCCCAAACTAATGCCCAACAAATTGAGCGACGATGCTGGGGGAATGAAGTGCCCCGACATAACTATGTCGGGTTCAGCAACGTTAACTTTTTTAGAAAAAATTGCCGCCTGGGTTTTTGTAGTGAATGAAGAGACAAGTCATCTGCAAAGCTGTAGATTGGATTCCCGGTCTTTTCCAGCAGATCGTTAATGTAAACTAGAAAGATAGTAGAAGACAGTATGGAGCCCTGGGGCACAACGGCGTTGATAAGTTGATAGGTGAAGGTGTTAGAACTCGTAAAGAACGCTCTCTGAGGAAACATGAGAGCCGCAAACAGAACCTTTCAGGCATACCATAAGAGCGTAACTTAGCCAACAGTCCATCGTGCCAAACACGGTCGAATGCCTTGGATATGTCAAGAGCAACCGCTCGAGATTCTCCAAAGTGTTGAATTGCGTTGTTCCAAACATGTGTTACATAAGTCAGAAGCTCTCCTTTTGATATATGTTTACGAAAACCATATTGGTGATCGCTAGTAATATTGAATCATTCACGATATTTTAGAAGATGCTCATTGATAACCTTTCCCATGACTTTCGATATTATTGAAAGCAGTACGACTGGTCGGTAGTTATTTGGCAAGGTCTTCTTTCCTTTTTTAGGTATCAGCTGAACCGCGGCACATTTCCAGCAGGACAGAAATATTCACTTTCTGTAGGATAGGTTAAAAAGTCTACAGAAAACTGGTGTTAGTTCCCTTGCACTGTTTTAGAGAACTATGGCAGGTATTCCGTCAGCGCCAGAAGCCTTCTTGGTGTCTAGCTTCATTAAAATACGCTTTATGATGCGCTGTCTACGTGTTGACTAATTTCACATATAAAAGCCATAAAATATTTTCGGGCTAATCGAAAATATGAAGACTTTTTCCTTCAAATCCGTACGGTTTGTTAAAGAATGACTCATATATGAGTATAGGAGTTGTTTCCAAATATATTGCAATATCAACAATAGCATCAAATCCTTAAGAATCTGGTCCAGAGATTTTATTATTAAAACGTTTACCAGTGTCATGTATAACAGGAATCTTTCTCTGATACGTGTTTGTCAAGTAAGAATATGAGAGAGAAAGAAAAAAATTCCATTTTTTTTTTCAATTTTATTTCGAGTTTGTTCAATTTTTCTATCCGTTTTTCCTATTTTGAAGCATACAACCGTGTCGTGCGGGGCACTATTTGCAGATTTAAGCTTAAAATGAAGCAATTCAAAAAATTAGAGACATATTTCTTTTAATATGAAATTTAAAAAAATATATATAGGCAAAATAACCCTTGCCACACATAAATTAAGCATTTTAAGATATATAATTTTCATACACAGTTAATATTAAAATAAAAATAAGAAAAAATAACCGGTCAAGTGCAAGTTGAACTTGCCCAATTACTGTTCCGTACGTTAATTGCTTTTAAAATGAAAAATTTTGTTACAGTGGTATAAAATGATCGATCAGTGACTTCACAAAACACACCCCAAATGAGTTTTCAACAAAGTTTGCTTCCAATCTTTACTGAAAACTGATGACTTTGAAATTTTTGTTTTTTTTAAATACCAGATAAATAATAAAGGTAATGCACTCATGATAATTTTCGTTCAATGTATACCCCGTGGAGAATATTCCAGGATTTTTTCAAAATTTTTTTATCGGTACTTTTCGAGATAAGGTAGGGGGACAGCGATTTTTCTCGATTTTTTAAAAATAATACAAAGAAAAGTGTGCGTGAGTATTACCGATTTCACCCATCAAAACTAACCGCTTAAGTTAAAATTTAACTTTCAAAACCACACGGCTCTGATGAGGCCATTAATTCCTATATTAGTACCAAATTTCAACTTTCTATGTCAAATAATTTCGGAGAAAATCGGGTGTGATAGACAAACAGACACCGAAGTGATCTTATAAGTGTTCCGTACGGAACACTAATAACCTTCATTCCGTAAAGAACGCCTAAGCAGTTTGGTAACATTGCTTGTGTTTCACTCGGGAGACGTTCTTTCCGTTGGACTGAGTTCAAACTGTCATAAAAAAATTAGGTTATCTGCCACATGAAAGAGCAGAAGAAAATTGCATAAGCAGTTGAATACTTATTTATACGAGTATAATAATTATGTCTAAATAAATATTCTAGTGAAAAATTTTCATATTAAGGAGACTTTACCGCTTGCAGGCTTTGATCAATTTGGGAGGCTTATAATCTAATAAAATTAAAACCATAAATCATATTTTTCGCTAAAAACTGTGAGTGAAAAATTGGTTCAAAGAAGATTTAAAAAATACCCTTAAAGTTCTTTAGGTATTTGTGCTTTATAGTTTTAACCTTAGTAGACTATAAGTCCCATCAATTGTTGTGAACCAAATTTTGAATTTTTCTTTTAACATATATCCTAAAAAATATAATTTTTATGTCTTCAGAGCATGCAAGCGGTGAAATCAACAGTGCTTTACGGAATTTTTTACTGGAAAAGCTAACAATTTTGTGCTTCATCGTTTAATTTTCTTCAAAATAATTTTCGTAGATGCCACCTTCAAAATACAGGACTATAAATAGTACGAGGACCAAATCATATTGAACTCCGGAAACTGTCTGTATTATGCAGGTGAAGAAATTGTGGTTAGAGGAGTCGGTTTCTTGGTAAATAAGAAACATGGTAACAAAATTATTGAAATCAAGAGTGTTAGTCCGAGAGTCATATATCTGATAATCCAACTAAATAAAAGATACTCTCTAAAAATTGTTCAGGCCTATGCACCAACGAGCTCCCACTCAGAGGATATAAATAGTACGTTAAAAGAAATATTAAAAAAGGATCATAAAAGGCGTGACGATATTGTTAAACACATACAGTCCTTGTTGTACCGAATAAAAATTCGTCGTAATACCTTTATATAATAAGAAACGCAGAAAATATCCTTTCAAGTCAGGCACACTTGGGTTAGTGAAATTTATCTTGCTGGTAACTACTGAAAGTTGTATATCTTAATGCTCAAAACAGATGCAAACAAATAATCGACAACGAAGAAACTTCCGAACAATCCCAGAAGTTCAACATCTTCTTGATAGATGGATAAAACAGTTAATTAAACTTCACTAAACCATTATACCACAACTTACACAGTCAGATAATATTATTACAGCAGCCTCTGTTCGAAAAGTTACCTTATTAGCTGACCTTTTTCTTTACATTTTACTGTTTTTATCAAAAAACTCCGTCAAAAATGCTCGATGTTGTTTCCGGATATCGCAACATGAAACGTATCTTAACGCAACTGGACAAGAAAGGAAAAAAAAAAAAATTTCTTCCAGATAGAAAGACGCTCGAGTTCAGTCGATAGCTTAAAAAGGCAAAAAGATCATGCCAAATAACTACCGATTATTCGTTTGGCTTATAGTATCATCGAAAATTATGGACAACATCTGAAAGTCTCAAATATCATTATGTGGCATTCGTAAGCAAATATCACCAACACTTTTCTTCACTCCTTATTTATCTAGTTTTCTGCTGGCAATATTTATAAAAAACTAGCTTACAGGATTTGAGTTAAATGACTCCCTTTAACAAGAATGCAGAAACAAAACTCATATAAACTTAAAAAAGCCGAAGTCAGCAAGATGAAGCGACAAATTTATTTTAAAATTCTTATAAACTTGCAAGCAAATTCAGTGAAGTGGATCCCTTCAAGTGAATCTTTAAAAACCCAGATTGTCCACCTCTGATTATAGTTTGAGCAATAAGGGATAAATTGGAGCAACGAATAAATCAGGTGTACTTTATGAGAATTTCACTGTATGAAGGGATTCTTTTTTGGAAATAAATCTACCCATAACTTCAATCGTCGATTTTTAGATTGGGTGTAATTTATTAGAGTTTTACTGCATGAAATGGTTCTTATCTGTAAAAAAATCTTTATTCACCGATCATTGATTTATATATATATATATATATATATATATATATATATATATATATATATATATATATATATATATATATATATATATATATATATATATATCTCTCATATCCTTACTTGACAAACACGTATCAGAGAAAGATTCCTGTTATATATGACACTGGTAAACGTTTTAATAATAAAATCTCTGGGCCAGATTCTTAAGGATTTGATACTATTGTTGATATTGCAATATATTTGGAAACAACTCCTATACTCATATATGAGTCATTCTTTAACAAACCGTACGGATTTGAAGGAAAAAGTCTTCATATTTTCGATTAGCCCGAAAATATTTTATGGCTTTTATATGTGAAATTAGTCAACAACGTAGACAGCGCATCATAAAGCGTATTTTAATGAAGCTAGACACCAAGAAGGCTTCTGGCGCTGACGGAATACCTGCCATAGTTCTCTCTAAAACAGTGCAAGGGAACTAACACCAGTTTTCTGTAGACTTTTTAACCTATCCTACAGAAAGGGAATATTTCTGTCCTGCTGGAAATGTGCCGCGGTTCAGCTGATACCTAAAAAAGGAAAGAAGACCTTGCCAAATAACTACCGACCAGTCGTACTGCTTTCAATAATATCGAAAGTCATGGGAAAGGTTATCAATGAGCATCTTCTAAAATATCGTGAATGATTCAATATTACTAGCGATCACCAATATGGTTTTCGTAAACATAGATCAAAAGGAGAGCTTCTGACTTATGTAACACATGTTTGGAACAACGCAATTCAACACTTTGGAGAATCTCGAGCGGTTGCTCTTGACATATCCAAGGCATTCGACCGTGTTTGGCACGATGGACTGTTGGCTAAGTTACGCTCTTATGGTATGCCTGAAAGGTTCTGTTTGCGGCTCTCATGTTTCCTCAGAGAGCGTTCTTTACGAGTTCTAACACCTTCACCTATCAACTTATCAACGCCGTTGTGCCCCAGGGCTCCATACTGTCTTCTACTATCTTTCTCGTTTACATTAACGATCTGCTGGAAAAGACCGGGAATCCAATCTACAGCTTTGCAGATGACTTGTCTCTTCATTCACTACAAAAACCCAGGCGGCATATTTTTCTAAAAAAGTTAACGTTGCTGAACCCGACATAGTTATGTCGGGGCACTTCATTCCCCAGCATCGTCGCTCAATTTGTTGGGCATTAGTTTGGGAGCAAATATGTCCTGGCATGAACATGTTGCAGGCATAGCAAGGAGAGCTCCTCAAAAGTTGGAAATATTATTTCGAACCAGAAAGCTTTACACCCCACAACAACTGTTAATTCTTTACAAAGCTCAAATTCGACTAACTATGGAATACTGCTCCCACGTTTGGGGCTCCGCTCCCAAACATACACTGGATTTGTTGGATTCTGTTCAGAGAAGAGCTGTCCATCTGATTGGAGACCCGGAATTGACTAGCGGCCTTGATTCACGGGAACAACGAAGAACGGTTGGCGACTTGAGTCTGTTCTACAAGTATTTTCATGGAAAGTGTTTGAAGGATGTAGCCCGCTTAATTCCTCCCAGAGCGGTGCATGTTAGAAATACACGTCGCGCTGGTGCTTCACATCCGTATGAGGTTCAGCTTATTACTCCGCGTACAACGCTTTTCAAGCAGTCTTTTATATGGAGAACGTCATCCCTTTGGAATAATTTGCCCAGCGCTGTGTTTCCCACCGAGTACAATTTACAGCGATTCAAAAACAACGTGAATCGCTTTTTGCGCACACATGCCGCTCCTGGAGCGCTTTAGGGACTTTCCTGCAGCACGTGTGCTAGACCCAAAAAGAAAAATGGATATTTTGACACGTATGGATGTTATAAATTATCGTAGTCTACTAATCGGCGTCACATTAAAAAAACCGTCAAGTGCAAGTTGAACTTGCACAAATAGTGTTCCGTAAGTTGATTGCTTTTAAAATAAAAAATGTTGTTATGCTGGTATAAAATGATCAGCGACTTGACAAAACACACCCCAAATGACTTTCCAACAAAGTTTGTTTCCAATTTTTACTGGAATTTGATGACCTTGAAATTTTTGTTTTTTTATATACCAGATAAATTTTTAAAGGTAATGCACTCGTGAAAATTTTCGTTCAATCTACACCACCTAGAGAATATTCCAGAATTTTTTCAATATTTTTTGATCAGTTCTTTTCGAAATAAGAGGGGTGGACAGCGATTTTTGGCGATTTTAAAAAAAAATATAAAAAAAAAGTGCGCGCAAGTATTACATTATATATATATATATATATATATATATATATATATATATATATATATATATATATATATATATATATTACTCGTGTTTTCACAAGCTTTCATTTAATACCACACTCGATTACCTAGTAAAAAAATTTTTTTTTTCACTTCCGATTTCAGCCCCCTTAAGTCAAAATTTAACTTTCAAAACTACATGGCTCTGATGAGGCCATCAATTCCTATATTATTACTAAATTTCAACTTTCTATGTCAAATAGTTTCGGAGAAAATCGGGTGTGACAGAGAGACGGACACCGAAGTGATCTTATAAGTGTTCCGTACGGAACACTAAAAAGCAGTCTCTCCGGTTCTATTTATCGTATAAATTTCGTTCTTTCTCCATTTTATTGCTTATTCTGTTGGCTTTCGCAAAGTATAAAACGTGGAATTTTTTAATT
Source organism: Pachyrhynchus sulphureomaculatus (assembly GCA_019049505.1). NCBI lineage: Eukaryota > Metazoa > Arthropoda > Insecta > Coleoptera > Curculionidae > Pachyrhynchus > Pachyrhynchus sulphureomaculatus. Next base: position 41,787,399 of record CM032452.1, read on the forward strand.
GTTTATAAAAAATAATAAAAATGAACTTTTTTAAATAATTTTTTCATGGTTGCCTCCATAATTTATAAAATCGAAGAAAATATAGTTATATTCGCTATGTCTATAAAAAAAAACATATTTTTGCCGTGCTCATAGAGTTCTAACGGAGGTTAGTTTATGTTTGCGCCCATTTCTTGCTTTTAGAAGGTCATCCTTTTATATCAATACTTCTATATGAAAATTATATATGCCTTATCCAAAAAACGAAGAAGTAGAAAGTGATCCTTATTATTAGACTAAATATTCAAATGTACCCTCATCGAAAACTTATTTAGAAACGTAATTATTAAATACTGGAACAGAGATAAACTCAGCTGAAATTGAATATTACGATTTTTTTTTATGATAAAGAACGATCGAAGTATTAAAATAGATCAAGAGACTATAAAAATATTGTCATAAGCACATTTATTTTCAAGGATATGATATAATAATACATATAATATAATTTTTTTTATGTTACAAAGTAAGTAATTATTTCATAACTTCAACTTCAGTTGAATATTCCTGCAAAGAAAGGTACTTCGTTTTTGCTTTTTTTTCGTGATTTGTATCATGCAATGATATGTCAATGTCCCTTTTATAGTTAGAGCAATTTTAAATCTTGCCTTTAATTTTTTTGCTTCTTCAATATATTCTTTATTCTCTACAAGCTTCAATGACATGTTAGGAAATTACTCAGTTGCCCATTCAAATAATTCTTTTCGTGTTTGCATTTGAATGGTTACGCTTTGAAGGCTGGTTCTAGCAGCCAACCTTTTCAAAGTCCCATCCAAGCCATCGCACGCACCCTTGCCATAATATGTTAGAAAAAGTGCTATTGTGATGAGTGAAATTGTTTTTTTTTTGTTTTGGTATTGTGCACTTGCCCCATCAGAAAAAATAAGTAATTTTTTAAATTTTCATTTCAGCTGAGTTTTATTTTGTGCCAGGATTCCGTAGTTACGTTTCTAAGTTTTCGATGACTATGCATTTGAACAATTAGTATAATAATAAGGACCACTTTCTACTTGTTCGTATAATGTATATATAATTTTCATATAGAAGTACTGATATAAAAGGATGACCTCTCAAAGACAAGAAATGAGCGCAAACGTGAACGAAACTCGGAGTGACGCCCGCTTAAAAATTACTTAATATTTCCCGACTAAATAGAGACTCCACTTTTCAAAAATATAGGTTTTTTAGACTAAGACATAGCAAATATAATGGTATTTTTTTTAAATTGTATAAATTGTGGAGGCAAGCATGGCAAATTATTTAAACAATTTAATTGTTATTATTTTTTATAAATAAACAATTAAAAACTTCCACGGTTATATTTTACGAAAGCCAACAGAAAGAGCACTAAAATGGCGAAAGAATGAAGTTTATACGATAAATAGAACCGGAGATATGGCTTTTTTTAATGTGGCGCTGATTAGTGGACTACGATAATTTACAACATCCATATTTTGCAAAATATATATTTGAAAAAAAAAAATCCCGATACACATGTAGACTAATTTCATTTATACAAGCCATAGAAAATTTTTCAGGAAAATCAAAAATGTAAAGTCAAAATATGTATACGGTTTGTAAAAGTATGACCATACGTATAACCAAAATAAAATAACTACTATTTTGTATCTTTTATTAATTTAGAATTAAATGTAACTTACTAATAAATTTTCATAGTCTTTACATGTTTCTTTTACTTTCTTTTTGTATTATAGATTATTTTAATATATTTTGTAATCAGTGGCGTAACTCAGAGCTGGCGAAAAAGGACATGTGCTAATGATATCATAGTTAGTAGTTAAAGTAATACTGTAACCCAAGTCCTTCTCGTTCAGTTTAAACAAAGTTTATTCAATTTTGTAGTAACATTTTGTACCTGTTTTAGTAGAATAAAAAATATTATTTACTGCACTTAAGTTCCATAAAATAAACATTATTATAATAATACTACTCAGTATATATCACCACTACACCAAACACTTTATTTTTTCACTTGACGCGCGTTTCGCTAACCATGTTAGCTTCATCAGGAGCAATGATTGACTACACACAACTACTACAATCAATTATCGCTCCTGATGAAGCAGCAGCTGAGTGCAAAAATAAAGCGTTTGGTGTAGTGGCGATATATAATGAGTAGTGTCATTGTGCCAAAAATTCCACATTCCCAACTTAATTATTATAATAATATTTGAATGGATGTCTGGAAGAAGGGCCTATGTCGAGATTTTATGAAAATAGGTTTTTTTTATGGATAATGGGCCAATGTGATGTGGAGAAAGCATTTAAGTGATTTTTAGTATAATACTGCCTCTAGATACCATGCAAATCGCATAATGTAGACTCTAACCGATAGGGAAGAATAGGAGAAGGGCCTATGTCATCTCAGTTTATAACCTTTCCATTGGTTATCGCAGAGCCAATACTAGTGTTTCAGTCCAAACTTGTTCAATTCTGTGCATTCTTTTGTGACTTTTTCATAGCTGTGAACGTGTGTTCTTTATAGATCACGTAAATTTTTCGCTCTCAGAAAAATTTGTGTAGAGCTCGCTGAATATTGACAAGTGAAAGAATCAAGAACAATAGGCTTACAAGTCCTTTTCTCACCTACACTAATCCACTCAGATATTTACTATCAACGCCAGTACTTTTCCTATAATTCGGCAATTCATAACATAACAAGTTATGTGGCTAATATGTACAGGGTGAGTCAACAATAGAGTAAAGTTCGTTATCTCATTTGTTTCGGGAATGACGAAAAAATGTTAAATTTAAAAGTTTTAGGGAATGTTAAGGTGCACAGTTTAAAATTATTTTTGAGTATACAGGGTACTTCAAAAAAGTGTGGTCGATATAAGATATGTTTTTTTAAATAGAACATCCTATTTTCTAATTTATTTTTAAATTCTGCGTAAAAATTTTACAACTTTTTTATTATAATGTTATATACCTAAACCTAGTAGTTTTTCTAATATTTCACTTTAAAAAAAAATACTAATTTCCAGGTTTGTAAAAAATTGCTAGTAGCGCCATTGTTTCTGAAGGTGAAACACTCATAATTGCTACGAGTGTTCTATAGAGATGAAAAAAAAAAGATATATGTAAAGAAATTTAAGTTAGATGCTACAGGGTGTTCAAAATAAATTTATGCATTTCGACTATTTTAAACAGAAAAATCTAAAATTTTTAAGTGTCACACCCTGTATATTATTATTTTACAAAACCCTCCAACTTTTATTAAGTATGTCATATACGTATTTCTAATAGTTTTCGATTTATTTGGAATTTTTCAATTTTTACCCTTGTTTTAATATATAATATTAATTGTAAAAACTTAAATAAATAGTTAATAATAATTTTAATATAGTTTAACTTATCTAATGATTAATTATTATGACGCAATAAATGTTCAAAAATATGCCCGTCTACTTAAATACACATGTTTAGTCGTTTTACAATATTTTCCTTCACTTTCCTTAGCATAAAGGGCGTTATTGTCCTGCACGCATCCCGTGTCCTATTTTCCTTCCTTTAAACTGTGCACCTTAACTTTCCCTAAAACTATCGTATTTAACATTTTTTCATCATTTCCGAAACTAATGAACTTTACTCTATCGTTGACTCACCCTGTACTTGTGACATGAAAATCTTCCGAAACAGAGTTCAAAGGATATTGGTTCATGCATGCCGACTTAACAACTACGTTTAGCAGACTTGCCCGGGTCAAAAACGTAAGCTTATTATTATTTGGTTAGGTCGGTGCACAGGACAAAACAATAACAAGACGATTCTCTTTATACTGATACCTTATTAGATGTGAGTACTTTACAGAAGTGCACCAGAAGTTCTTGGATACTGATCATAGTTTTTTGCCCTGTCACCGCGATTTTACCTTGATTGAACGCCAGAAAAAAAAAAAAAAACTCTTGTTCCTGATGATTGGAAATATATAATAGCTTCTGCAACGCTTTCGAAGCGATTTGTGATAACAGAAATGACTCAAGATAAATTCAAAAACATAGACATTGTTACTTACACACACATGTAGAAAATTCTACTCCAAGTTCGCTTAGTTTAAAAACTGTCAAGCGATGATCCAGAGGAAGTTTATGCAAGAGCCTCACAATTTATTAGGACCCTGGAAAACATTCCAGCTCTTCGATTCGACTACCGATATCCCAAACCTTGAAGATTTTCCTCATCTTTACATAAACTTATTACCCATTAGCAAGGAAAAGAAGAAAGACCTTCTTCACATGACTCAATTTATGGACAATGAAACACATAAGATGTTTTATACTTCGCTGCCTTCACAATAGTCACTTACTACTTTTGATACTGCTTACAGTTGCACTTTTATTATTCAAAAAGTTTTACATTGTTAAAAAAATAAAATTGTAAAAACGTCTCAGTTTTTTTATTCCCCCAATGGAAGAAGGACCTTTGTCATTTCGGGCAAGTTATTATTACTGCACTCTATGAGTAAGCTTTAAATTTCCTCTCCTGTAAAATTAAGATAACCTGACATAGGCTCTTCTACCACACACCCATTCTTTTAATTTGTATCCCGTATAAATTCTTTTTTTTAAGAAAGACTTTTAACTCTTCGGAAGTACTTATCGAATAAATATTAGAGATTTTATAAAATATAACTAGAAAAATATTATATATATTTTTTTACTATTTGTTTAATATTTCTAGAGCTTTTTCTCTAGTTTTATCTTTAGTTTCAGGAACAACTAAAAATGTAAAAATTACGGTACAACCTGTAAAACACGCAAATATGTAAAAAGTTATATCCCGTGAAACTGCTGCAATTACTGGGTTGACAACCTAGACCAAACGGTCGATCGCGAGTGCTTTTTGAGTCGATCTCGAGAAAAAAATTCCGATATACAACTAATCACAGATTTTGTTTTTAGTTAACTAAAACAAAATGTAATGAATAAACTACTAAAATTTATTCGATCCAGAATTAGGCCAGAATAACCCCCTCATCACTTTCTTTTATCGTAATAACCCCCTGCTAGCGGCAAAAGGCGGCTTTATCAAAGGAACGCGCGGTACTTGTCAAAGAAAAGCCGCGTTTTTGATTCCCGGCGATTTTTTCTAGAAACTTCGGGCGGCGTGTTTGACGGGAACATTCGAGACTTCGTTCGCGCCGATATAAATGTTGCGCTTGCAGGAATAGGAGTCAGTCTGAGTTGTAACTTGAAGGCGATACATTGATACAAAGTTTATTAATAAATAGTCCAAAATGAGTGCGGCGCAGAAAAGTAAAACTTATCATTTTAATAACGATTGGGAGGAAGAATTTTTCTTTTGTATGGTAAAGGATAAGTGCATTTGTCTCATTTGCCGTGCGTCATTTGCAATACCTAAGTGTGGGAACTTAGAGAGGCATCATAAAACGGTTCATAAAAACTATGAAAAGGATTTTCCGTCACAGAGTGAATTAAGAAAATGAAAAGTACGTGATTTGATAACTTGTTTGAAAAAAGAACAAACCATGTTCACAAGACCAGCCAAACAATCAAAAGCTGCAACGATCGCGTCATTTAAAATATCTCATATATTGGCGAAACACAAGAAACCATTTGATGATGGATTGGTTGTGAAGCGGGTGAGACTTTATTTGGAGATTTCAAAAATAAAACAAAGATTATGTCTGCCATTAAAGAACTTCAGTTATCTCGTCCGACTGTCACAAGGCGTGTTAAAGTCATGAGTCAGGACATGGCAGATAAACTAAAACATGATATCATGGAATGTACATACTTTTCTTTACAGTTCGACGAATCCACCGATATGCCCAGCTGTGTATTTTTATTCGAATGGTATTCAATGACATGTCGGCTAAGGAAGAGTTTTTGACAATGATTCCTCTGAAAGGAAAGACCCGTGGCGAAGATATATATGACGTTTTCTTCAATTTTGTAACAAACTACAAGCTACCAATATATAAACTAGCGTGCATTACAACCGATGGAGCACCAGCAATGACTGGTAACGAAAACGATTTTGTGGCATTGTGTCGAGCTAATGATGATTTCCGTTCATTTTTCTCCTTCCATTGCATTATACATCAACAAGTTTTGTGTTCCTCCTAAACATGGAGGAGATTATGGGCATTGCAATAAAAATTGTGAATTCTATCCGTGCACGTAGCTTGCAACGACGGCTCTTTAAATTGCAGTTGGAAGATAGTGAGTCAGCTGAACACACTGATTTAGTTCTTCACACGGACGTCAGGTGGTTGAGTCGCGGAAAATTCCTAGAAAGGTTTCAAGAATTATTGCCCGAAATGACAGCTTTTCTGGACGAAAGAGGTGATGACACTCAGATGCTGAAAAAAACGGAAAATGGCTGACTGATTTGGCATTTTTGACATACATCATAATGCATTTAAACACCATTAATTTGTAGCTTCAAGGTAAAGGAAAAACTATTATTGAGATGATTAGCGCAATAAACGCATTCAAAAGTAAATTGCAACTTATGATAGATCAACCGAAAAGAAAGGATCTGAAAAATTTTCCGTCTTTGAAAGCAAGGATTCCTCAGTTGAATTATGATATTTATGAGGCAGAATTATCAAATATTTTGGACCAATTCGAAATACGTCTTTATGATTTCAGTAAATTGGCAAAAAAAAAATCGCATCATTTATGAGTTATCCTTTCTCGTGTAAAAACATTGAGGAATTAGCTACTGAAATAGCAAGTCAGTTTAACATGGACTCATGTTCTGTTGAAAATGAGTTAGTGCAGATTATATCAGATATACATCTCAAAGCCACAGTATCTGATACAAAATTCTGGTGTTTTATATCTGAAGATAAATATCCGAATCGCCCTTCAACTGACGGCAATATTTGGGTCAATTTACTTGTGCGAGTCTGCATTTTCTGAAATGAAGATAATTAAGTCAAAATATCGCAATCGACTAACTGACGAACATATGTCATCATGCTTGCGATTAGCACTCGGTAATTACGTACCATCTTATGAAAAGTATGTTGAGGACATGCAGTGCCACGCTTCAACATCCAAAGTCACTCTTTAGTTAAGTTTAGACACTAGAACTTGGTTGTTTTGTAAGAACCAATAAAGTCGCAATTTTGAATAATTATGAGTTTTTTCATTGACATTTTACAGCAGACCTACACTTACCTTGACTAAAAAAATGCATATTGTGCGGAAAACTAATACCTATGCCACGATACACTCTACCTAGACGACAATCCTGCATCATACTTGCTTGCAGCCTCTCAGAGTCGATCGATCGTAGTCTAACAATATTGAGGTATATCGCCAGCAGTTCAAGTTTGAGCACCCCCTGACCTAGACTCTTGACCAGAAATCGCTTGCTATGCTTCCTCATGTATTGTTTATCTGACGTATCGGTCGAGGACGTCGCGGGGAATGGCAGCTCGATCAACACGATGAAGACCAGGCAAAAGAAAATGGACCTGCCGAAAGTGTTGTGCCGGCGAGTAAGCCGACACTCACACAGGCGGAAAAAACAAAGCAACGCATGAGTTGCACCACAGAAATCAACGAACACGTCATGCGCTGCTATAATAAAATCACAAAACCTGACAAAGAAATCACTAAGAAAAAAATTACTCGTCACCTTGACCCACCAAAATCAATCCCAAACACAACCCACACAGATGCGGAACAAACACAACCACCAAAGCCAAACCAAGTCACGTATGTTTTGCAAGAACAACATGCAACTACCAAGGCTGGCAAACCAAGACAGCGGTTAAAGTGGACAGATAAAATGAACAGAACGATGATGTGCTGTTAATACACAGGCACCAATTGTTCCCCTCGTCATAGCAGCCACAGGCCTTGCACCAACAACATTCACACGACACTTAATACAATTCGGACTCAACACAAATATAAACAAAAACATTCAGTAGTCAGTGATTTTGAAAACACGTGACATTGTCAGGGCATTTCTTAATACACCATGGTAATGGCGTTTGTGCTGACTTGGCTTAGGCCCGTCAGTCAAACATGGAACCACATTGACCAAATGTGAGAAAGAAGAACAAAAGCAATAATCTATAATATATATAAACTACAACGTCTCTCTACCTGTCTGTCTATTTCTATGTCCGTTAGTGCGCTCATCACTCGAGAACGACTTATCCGATTTACGTATTTTTGTAATTCATACATATGTTCTCTAGCCAGGTTGTATAATAATAATAATAATCTATATAATATATATAAAACGCAACATCTCTCTGTCTGTCTGTTCGTTAGTGTGCTTATTATTCGGGAACTACTTCTCCGATTTACGTGTTTTTTTTTTTAATTCTTAACTTAATATTTATCAAAAAAAAGGTATAACATCATCATAAACCACATGTCTCTCTGTCTGTCGCGCTCAGCACTCAAGAAGCACTTATCCGATTTACGTGTTACACAGTATAAATTCTTTTTTTTTTTTTCTGAGGAAGACCGATGTTGATACTTCTTTTATTAGTAAGTACAATAATATTACAAGTTTTATAAAATATAACTAGATAAATATTATATACACTTCTTTACTATCTGTCTAATATTTCCAGAACTTCTTCTCTAGTTTTACCTTTAGTTTCAGGAACAAATAGAAATGTAAAAATTACAGTACCACCCGTAAAACACGCAAATATATAAAAAGTTGCGTAAATTCCGATTGCCTTATTTAAATAAGGGAAAGTTAGAGTAATCACAAAAGCAAGTGAAAACATTAAAACCGAAGCTACTGAACTTAGTACATCCTGGATTTCGGAAGATGATATATCTGTCAAAAATATCCATGGCACATTGGCTTGTACATTAAAAGATATGGTAAATATTATTAAGCTAACTACAGGTAGCCATGAAATTGGCTTAACGTAGGTTTCATTGTCCTTTAAAAGAAAATATGTACCTATACTTAATAAGGAAAGTGACATTAAAGCGAAACCAGCTATTAAAAGGAATTTTCGGCCAAGTCTGTCAATCAGGTGGGCAGTTAAAAAAGTAGCAAGAAAAGTAACTCCTCCAACGACCATGACTGAATAAACTGATTTTATTGATCCCCCTGATTCATCAAAAATAGTCTGATAGTAGGCAGCGATAGCGGCCATTCCACTGAGTCCTTTAGAAATTACGAGTACTAAAATGAACACAATTTTAATTCCTCTAAATAATGGTCTTGACTTTATGAGGTTCTTCAATACTTCTTTCAGTTTAGGCTTGGATTGACTCTCGAGGTAACTTGCATCTTCATGGATTTTCCCAAATTCGCTTTCGATTTCGGTAAGATTTTTACCTGCAGAAAATACCAAATATTAATTACTTTCATATATATATACATATATATATATATATATATATATATATATATATATATATATATATATATATATATATATATATATATATATATATATATGTATGTATATATATATATATATATATATATATATATATATATATATATATATATGTATATATATATATATATATATATATATATATATATATATATATATATACATATACATATATATATATATATATATATATATATATATATATATATATATATATATATATATATAGCAAAAACCTGTAGGATCACCTCAACTTATTAGAGAAAGAGTAATGAAAGATGTAGGGTACTCTTTGTACTTTATTAGTGTTCCGTACGGAACACTTATAAGATCACTACGGTGTCTGTCCGTCTGTCACACCCGATTTTCTCCAAAACTATTTGTCATAGAAAGTTGAAATTTGGTAATAATATAGGAATTGATGGCCTCATCAGAGCCATGTAGTTTTGAAAGTTACATTTTGACTTAAGGGGGGTGAAATCGGAAGTGAAAAGAAAATTTTTTTACTAGGTAATCGAGTGTGTTGTCAAATGAAAGCTTGTGAAAACACGAGTAAAAATATATATATAATGTAATACTTGCGCGCACTTTTCTTTGTATTATTTTTAAAAAATCGCGAAAAATCGCTGTTCACCCGCCTTATCTCGAAAAGTACTTATTAAAAAAATTGGGAAAAAATTCTGGAATATTCTCCACGGGGTGTAGAGTGAACGAAAATTATCAGGAGTGCATTACCTGTAATAATTTATCTGGTATATAAAAAAACAGAAATTTCAAGGTCATCAATTTTCAGTAAAGATTGGAAATAAACTTTGTTGAAAACTCATTTGGGGTGTGTTTTGTGAAGTCACTGATCATTTTATACTTCCGTTACAACATTTTTTCTTTTAAAAGCAATCAACGTACGGAACACTAATTGCGCAAGTTCAACTTGCACTTGACCGGTTATTTATATTCTTAACATCGAGCTTTCGCTAAACATTTGTTAGCATCTTTAAGGAAATTCTGAAAAAACAAACATTGGGATAAGGAACCACTATGAGTGGAACATGTCGGTTTTATGTTTAACTTACAGAAAACTTATAAAGTGATTCCTCAGAGAAACAGAGCAGACTGAAAAACATATTCTTACTCTTTGTTTATTCGGAACGTTTGCACGTTCATCTTTTCCTTGTTATACAGTTACGAAACAATCTTATATTGAAAATGAAGGTATTATTACACTTATTAAGATACAGAAAATGTTTAAAAGAACACTGGATTAAAATACTTAATTAAAACAATTCACTTGTTGCCTTCATTTTATTTTCAAAATTGGATGGATGGATGGATGTTATGTGGATTGGGTGCATCGACTACTAAGGTCATTTAGCACTCAGTAATGGAAAGGTTATGGATGAAATTGATGTTTTTTTCTCTTTTTAGCTTATATTATTGAATTTGATCAGGACTTAAGATTTGCTGCATGTTGAAAGGTAAGTGATGCTTTCTTCTGGATTGAGTAGAGTGAGAGGATTCAAATATATGTTTTACTGTGAGAGTAGACTGGCAAATCGAACAGATGGGAGCAGCATCATTTTTTAGTAAGAGTGAGTTAGAAATGTGTGACCTATAGCTAGTCGTCTCCAGATAGTGTTTTGTCTTCTTGAGAGAGGTTGTGTGAAAAGGGGGATAGACCATAGGTTTTAGGTCCCAGAATTTGTTGGAAGATTCCTCCAAATCCCACTGTAGTTAAAAAAGATCCCTATTTAATGCGATTGAAGTAATCGTTTGTTATTAGTGTGCTTGATGCACTGCCTTTTTTGCATATAGATCCGCTTTGTCGTTGCCCACTATCCCAGTGTATGAGGGAATCCAGAGAAAGACTACAGAGATGTTGCGGTGATTGGCTATATATAGGAGATCAGTGATTTGATTTAAGTAAGCAAATTTAGTATTCCAATTCTTTAGGGATTCTAAAGCACTCATTGAGTCAGAGACAATTAAGTATTTTCTGGATTTCCCTGCATTTATTGCATATCGTAAACTTTCTTGGATTGCGAATAGCTCCGCAGAAAAAATCGAGGGATGAAATGGAAATTTGAATAATATTGTGTGATTTTGAACAAAAGCAGCGCCCGTCCCTTGCTGAGATTTAGAACCATCAGTGAAGATGACTGAAAAATCTGGGTTGTACTTGTTCATTTTCTAGAGACTGAGCATGAAGTATTGACTTTAGAGTGAGAGATTTGTTAGTTTTGTTGAGACTTAGATCGACTACAGGTTTTGGAGAGCGCCAGGGAGGAAAAGTAGTGAAAGAAGGGTATTTGAAGGATGGTGGGGTAAGGTTGTGAGTGGAGAGGATGAGTTTGATTCTGGATGATATGGAGAGAGGGGGAATGTTTTTCAAAATTGAAGGGAAAACGTACCTAGCAGTTAGACACTATTGACAAACAGATTTGCAAACAATCAAGTTATTGTAGAAAACATTAAAAAAGAAAAGATATACTGTTTCATCTTCAGAAATCCCAGAAATTATCTTCAATTCAATGTCAATATGCAGTACACATGTTAAGGGTCTGGTTATTTAAGAGCATAATATTATGGAAAAAAGAGAACTTCAGTCAAATAAAAGGAAAAAAAAAAATTATTTGAGGAAAATGCACTTATTTGGGTTTTCTTCAGTTATTATTGTTTTAGTAAACTTTTGAGATAAAAGAACTCAGATTTTCTACATCTTTCTTTTGATTTTTCGAGTTATCACAGTTATTAATATAACACATTTATAAAAAAACTTCTACGAAATGTGTTTTTTTCAGTGTCGAGAACAAAACTTTCTCGAAAATAGATTTTATGGTCTAATGCATTTACATGTGAGCTAAGGCTAGTTATGTTGGGCTTATGTTTACAGTCATGCAAGTGATTGCAAAAGTAATTCTTTCAGACAAATTTTGTGATGTATGGCCCACATATATTTTACCACACATTCGCATTTAATCCCATATACTATATTTGATTTTTTTAAAGAGTCTGTTCTATCTTTCATGTTGGTATAGAAAATGCTGAGTTTTTTGCGTTGTATTGGGCAATTTTTATGTTGGTGTCTTTAAATGGAGATGAAAGAGATTCTGAAAGTCCCTTTATATACTACAGTTTGCCAAACTTAGGTTCTGTGTTTCTAACAACATTAGTGTGTACTCTATTAGGCTGGCTGTCATTACTGTCGAAAATCTTTCTTAACAATGGCTGTGGATAGTTGTTTTTAGTCAGCAAATCTCTCAATATCCTCAAATTCTTTTCCAGTAGTGTAAGATGGCAAATTTTATAAATTCTATCTTTTAGGGCAATGATAGTATTGATTTTTTGTTTAATTGTATGATAAGTCTGGAAAGGGATGTATCTACCTGAACAAAACTGTTTTCTATACCAGTCCGATACAATAATGTTGTTATCTGAACGGATGACTTTTATGTCCAGGAAAGGTACTAAGAATTCCCTTTCTTCTTCAATTGTGAAAACTAAGTTGCTGCAACTTCATTAGGAGCACTATAAATTACAAAACAATGTGTCAGTAAATACAAAAATTAATATGTATAGGCTTACCAGCCCAGTCATATAGTTGTACAATACTAAAAACACTGCCACACTCACATTTCATGAATATAAAAGGGAACATGTAAAACAAGAAAACAATACCGAGATGTTACAAACAATCAACCGGACAACACTGACTTTCCTTAAACTTCTAACTACTATAAATGAAACAAATTTTAAAAAACAGGCAACAAAACCATGTATACATTGATTTCGAGTATTAGTAAAAAAATTTTATATGTCTAAAATATTACAATAGATGTTGTCTAAACTATTGGTGTCCGACTTGAAATTAACACAGACTTTATGTTTGTTAATGTGACACATTTCAAGAAACAACCGACCCTATAATCATTTTCTTTTTCTAATATTTTTACATTTATAAAATCAAATTGATGTCCCGTTTTTAAATGGTGATCCACTACAGCACATGAACTCTTTCCCAACTGGTAATCACTTTTATGCTGTATTAATCTCTGCTTCAGCCATTGTGATGTCTCACAGTGTGTCGACTAGTACAAGTTAGCTGGACAAAATTATTTTTTCACTTATTTCAATTGTTTATGTATATTCTAGGCATATTAAGTTATTTTAAGAAAAAATTTATCGCGTTGGTTTTTTTTATGGGCGTGGCTAATTTTTTCCCCTAAATTAGTCAGCTACGCAGACATATTTAACGATAACTCGGGAACAACTTGTCAGCTTTTTATAAATAAAACATTAAAAAATGCGTAACAAAATTTTAGTAAAGTTGATTGAATATTATTTTATTCTATCTTTTATCGTTTTGGAGTTATTTAGAAATTAATGGAGAGAAAAAAATTTTTTTCGTGTAAAATTCATTATTTTTTTCGGTAAAAAAGCGCAATAACAAAAGAAAAACAAAATATTATACGTTTTTTCTGACAGCTACGTATCTGGAAAATAAAATAAGGTATCGGTTAATAAATGTGGGTTTTATTCACAATTTACCGCAGGTACTCAATATCGATAAAATTTGTGTAATACAGCCACCCTTGCATATCGCGGTAGGATTGCATCAGCTTAGCAGGTAGATAACGGAACTAAAGGGCAAGGGTATTTTGTATGGTTATTAGAATTAAAAATTATAATACAGTGTCTTTCATTTAGCTGCATTTCGCTTACCTGTATTTTTTGTCCAGCTGCACAAAACATTGTATAACAAAAACAAAATATTCTGCGTATGTGCACGAATTTTTCTACAAACTTGAATGTGCAACTAAATGAAAGACACTGTATTATTATTTTTAATAATAACCAGATGAAAAATCATTTATTGCATTTGTCAATTAAAAATAAAACAATTAATCCATATTACTTAGTTTTATTGACACAAAAAGGATAAACTCAAATAATACCTGCCTTTCAGGTAGGTAACTTGTGCATTATACATACATAAGTAGTTGGTATTTTAAAATGTTTTTGATTTTTTTAAGGTACATATTTCTTGCTGTTCGGTTCAAAAAAAAATTGTTTTTGAAAATTCCAGTCAAAAATTGTTTTTGTTTAATTTGAAAATAAATGTTATAAATGCTCTGTAATAAATTTAGCATAATGACACTGAGTATAATTATATGTAAAATAAAAATACTCATTTATTGATAAAGAAAAATTTACAAGTGAAGGTTTACATGCTTAGTACAAGCACTACATAACTAAAAATAGTAGCTGAACCTAATAATCATCATCAGAGTCTTCTGATGAGTCGTTTACTGTATAATCGTCATCATTTTGTGGCATTGTGCGACAATATGATGACGATTCCAATTTTGTCTCTTCTATGCTAGGGCTTACAATTAACTTTAATACATCTGTACATATTTTTTCCGGCTTTTTTTTGGGAATCTCTCGAAGGCTATTGATCAAAGGATCAGATGTTATAATTAACATGCACAGTAAGTCTCTATTCGTAGGAACACGCGAGCACTTGCGGGTGTTGTACTCCCTAAATCTGCGGCAATCTTTGTTCCGTGCTTCTTGAGCCTCTTCGGAAAGCTGCCCAATTGGAAGCAATGCCGCTTTGATGACTTCTGTGCTGTGAATTAATATTTTATGCACAGTAGTAGGCATACAGTACCACGAATAGAGACTAAGATAATGTTTTCTGGTTTCAAGACAAAATTTTTTGAATTCAACTAAGTTTATCTCGAATCCAGAAGACAATGTTCTCAAAATAACATCAAACTTTTTTATAATTGTAACATCCAACCCTGTGATCTGAGCACTCATCTCAGCATTCTTAAAAAAGCGACGGGCTGTATTTCCATCATTTGAAGAACCAAATCATGGCTTTGGGTTATCTACAATGAGTCACATCTCGTTCTTAAATTTCAATTTGATTTCCTCGGAACGAACCTTGATATCTGCTTTGTCTTCGTTGCTTCTAGCCTGCCATTTCTTAATATTCAACTTGTAACTGATATGTAAAAGATATTCGAAGCAACGAATCCAAGCATGAAGTGTAGAAAAACCAAAGCCAAAATGTTCTTGATTGCTGTTAAACATCGCGGGGTCATCGTTCATCGTCTTGGGGGTGGCGCCACAGATGAAACACTTTTGGGATGAACTAGTTTCCGTTAAGGCGTTACACACCTTTCCGTCTGTCATTGTCAGCAAAAGTTCGTGTTTTACAGAGATTTGAGAATCACCAAAGTTGATAAGTGTTGGAAGAAGATCATTAACTTCTTCCCACAATCTATTTGTCTCCACTAACGTGAATTCATTCGTTTCTTTGGCAAATATAAATTTGATTGGGCGACAATACAAAGTTGATGAAGGCCGAGGATTTTGCCAAATAATTTTGGACCCATCATATAACTTAAGGGGAACTAAAGAAAATGCGAAAAGAAACTCGTCCGTATATTCAGTGTTCTCAAATCTCTGTTTGTATGTGCTGTGCCCAGAACTTCCATCACATCCCCATTTACTAACAAGTGTAAACGATGAACTTGTTGGGAGCACACTGCTGATAACTTCATTCTCTGCTAATACTAGACGTTCCACTGTTTTATTTAATAAGGCTTGCAAATTTATTTCAGCACGAGTTTCTGTTATAGCAATGTGCTCCTCTGCAGGGTGACAGGCCTGTTTGGACTTTTTTAAACGAAAATATGACGGAAACACATTATGCCCCGCCTTCATGGACCACTTCCTAGTTTGTTTGTAAGAATGCGTTGTTGACTTAGAATCTATATAGTAAGCTAAGGCTTCGTCACTACTTAATTGCCTAGGATTAACGGAACTGGTATTTTTAGACTTAATAATATTATCTGGGCTCTCACTAATGTCTCTAATCACATTGGCAATTTTCCTTTGCCCTGCTGAACGCACAGCAATTTCGGCAGCAGTCCCCAATTCACTGACACTTCGGGATTCTACGAGATCCACGACGCGACGTTTCTTCGTCTTAAACGACGATTCCTCGAAATCTTTGCGAGGTCTTCCTGCAGGAGTCACATTCTCACTTGATGTTGAAGGTTGTGGCGCAAAAGAACTCGCAGTAAACTGTATGTCTGCTTCATTCAACCAATTCTTATTTTTAATTAAAAAACGCTCCTTCGACTTTCCTGAAGCCAACCATTTGGCACCAAACTTATTATATATATATATATCTTCAACTTTATTTCTTTTTGGCTGCTTTCAGTAATGTCACCAAAGTGAAATTTTGAAGAAAGAAAGTCATATACACGCGAGTTTTTTTCATTCTTCGTGTGTTTCAACCACTCCTCAAAAAAGGCTACCCTTGAAATAGAGTAAACGTGTTCTGGAAAAAAAAGAAAAAAAAACATGTTGTACTGAAGTGTGCTAAACAATATGTGTATTTTTACGAAGAATAAAGTTATTTCTGTCTCTCTAAAAACCAGCCCGGATAGAGGTGAATGTCTGTATATTCTGAACTTTCAAAGTTTTTTTTAAAAAAAAAAAAACACGCTAAAATATATAGGCTATTTAAAAAAAAATACTAAAAATTCAAATTAATAGATTCTGATTAAAAAAATACATTAAAAAATAGTACTTACCCTCAGTATTAATATTCATCACAAAAACTTTCACAATATTACAATATGTCACTATAAGATGTGCACGAAAGTGTCGCTAAATTGCAACTGATTGATTGAAAGAGCTGCATTAAACTCATTACCTGACTCCTGACGCTTATGACTCGCCACTTGCAAATTTGATAAACAAGCTTTTCTCGGAATTCGAGGTTTGGTGGTGTTGTTTACGTTTTGCAAATAAGATTTCCTGGAAATCATAACATGAATTTTGTCCACCTAGCATGTTCTACGCGACACACTGTGTGTCTGTCCGACATCCGACAAGTATTGGAGCTTTCTATTTGAGACAAGTAAACAGAGTACGGTTGCTGAGACTGTTGTATTATGTTATTTTTATGTGCAGGAATCTTTTAAAAATGGAGACCACCGAGTATGTCAACCCACGTTAAAACGGTAGTTTTTTGTATTTGATTTGATTGTGATTGTCTTCTGTAGGGCCATCAAAAATTATTAGAGGTATAAATGAGTTTTTTTTAAGATATGTTTGGGATAACCATTATTTAAAAAGATTTGGTATAGCTTCTCCAGATTGGCTTGTATGAAACTTTCACGGCTAATATGTATCACTCTGTTTTTCAAAGCTATCACAGTATTATAATTTTGATTTGTGGGATGGTTTGAAAAATAGTTTATGAATCTATTGCAGTTGGTTTTTGATTTTAAAATAATTTTACCGTCTTCATCACTAATAACTTGGGTTATCTAGAAATGGAAAACTGTTGTTTTTTTCCAGTCAGTGGTACGATACCAATTTAAAATAATTTTACCGTCTTCATCCCTAATAACTTGGGTATCTACAAATGGAAAACTGTTGTTTTTTTTTCCAGCTCAGTGGTAAACTTCAGATGGTTATGAAATGAATTGAAAGCGTTTAATATTTTTTGGGTACCATTGGCTGGTACTAAACAAATGATGTCATCCACATATTTGTAGATAAAAGGTAGTTTAAAAGGTAATTGTGGTAATATAATATCCAGCAGATGGTCCAATACTATGTTAGCTAGAACTGGACTAATGGGTGATCCCATTGGAGTTGGATATTTGTCTATAAAACTTGTCATTGAAATCGAAGTAAGTATTTTAAAAAATAAAATTGATAAGTTTTAAAAGAATTTTCTTTCATAACGATGAGTATCTAGTCTTCCACAATCTTAACAACTAATTCGACAGGTATGTTGGTAAACAAGGAGACCACGTCAAAGGAAATTAATACATAATCTTCTGGTAATTTAAAATTATTTACGGTATTGACAAAGGAGAAGGTATCCTTTATGTTGTAAGCTGTAATTTCAGATAGAGCATTTTTTAATATATTTGATGAAAATTTTGCGATATTGTAAGTTGTAGGATTAATTGAACTTACAATCGGCCTTAACGGTATGCCTGGTTTGTGGGTTTTTGGTAGACAATACAATTTAGGAGTTATAAATCGTTAAATGTTTGGCTTCTTCATCGCTCATTTGTTTGTTTATTTTTAGCTCTTTAATTAGTTTATTGCATGACATTTGAATTATTGTAGTTGGGTCACGACTTAATTATATGTAAGTTGATGAGTTGCTCAATAATGTTTCTGTTTGGTTACGTACTCGAGCTTATCCATTACTACTGTGCACCCTCCTTTATCAGATTGCAAGAGATATATGTCGGGATTCTCTTTTAGAAACTTATTTGTTTTTTTGTGGCTTTGATTTAATATTGATATTTCGTAATTGTGCGAATTGCGGAGGTAATTAGTAACTACATTGGTAACTTTCGCCCTTAATTTATCCCTTAATGTATTTGGAACTTCCTCTATAATATTCTCTACTTTTGCTAAGAACCTATCAACTCTTAAGTCATCACTTTTTATTGGAATGCCAAACTTAGGACCCAAGGATAAGAAATCTTTTATGTCTTGCGCAATTTGGATGTTAGATATACTTTTAAACTATTTATCATTATTATGAAACAGGTCATCAGAAGATGCACAATTTCTTTTTGACATTTTGTTGCATTTTATTATTTTATTTTTTTTTTTTTTTTTTTTTATGGGTCTAGTACACGTGCTGCAGGGAGGTCCTTAAAGCGCTACAGGAGGTAGACGTGTGCGGAAAAAACGAATCACGTTGTTCTTAAAACGCTGTAAATTGTACTCTTTGGGAAACACAGTCCTGGGCAAATTATTCCAAATGGATGATGTTCTCCGTATAAAAGACCGCTTGAAAAGCGTTGTACGAGGATTAACAAGCTGAACCTCATATCGATATGAAGTATCAGCGCAACGTGTATTTCTAACATCCATTACTCTGAGAGGAATTAAACGGGCCACATCCTCCGTATACTTTCCATGAAAATACTTGTAGAATAGGCTCAAGTCGCCAACCGTTCTTCGATGTTCCAGTGAATCAAGGCCGCCGGTCAGTTCCAGGTCTCCAATCAGATGAACAGCTCTTCTCTGAATAGAATCTAACAAATGCAGTGTATGTTTGGGAGCGGAGCCCCAAACATGGGAGTAGTATTTCCATAGTTGGTCGAATTTGAGCTTTGTAAAGAATTAACGGTTGTTGTGGAGTGTAAAGCTTTCTGGTTCGAAATAATATTCCCAACTTTTGAGAAGCTCTCCTTGCTATGCCTGCAACATGCTCATGACAAGACATATTTGCTCCCAAATCAACGCCCAACAAATTGAGTGACGATGTTAGAGGATGGAGTGCCCTGCCATAACTATGTCGGGTTCAGTTACGTTAACTTTTTTAGAAAAAACTGCCGCCTGGGTTTTTGTAGCGTTAAATTCCACTTGGTTACTGTCACCTCAAGATAGAATTTCTTTTAGGTCTTTGTTAAGTCGCCTGAGCAGCCGATGTCCGAGCATTCAAAGTGAATGAAGAGATAAGCGTACTCTCATCTGCAAACCTGTAGATAGGATTTCAGTTTTTTTTTTCCAGCAGATCGTTAATGTAAATGAGAAAGAGAGTAGGAGACAGTATGGAGCATTGGGGCACACCGGCGTTGATAGTGAAGGTGTTAGAAAGAAATCTGTCGACTGCCACTCGTAAAGAACGCTCACTGAGGAAACATGAGAGCCATAAACGGTACTTTTCAGACATACCACAAGAACGCAGCTTAGCCAACAGCCCATCGTGCCAAACACGATTGAATGCCTTGGATATGTCAAGAGCAACGTCTCGAAATTCTCCAAAGTGTTCAATTGCGTTGTTCCAAACATGTGTTACATTAGTCAGAAGATTTCCTGTTGATCTATGTTTACGAAAGCCATATTGGTGATCGCTAATAATGTTGAATTCTTCAAGATATTTTAGAAGATGTTGATTGATATCCTTTTCCATGACTTTTGATATTATTGAAAGCAGTGCGACTGGTCGGTAGTTATTTGGCAAGGTCTTCTTGCCTTTTTTAGGTATCGGCTGAACTGTGGCACATTTCCAGCAGGAAGGAAATATTCTCTTTCTGTAAGATAGGTTGAAAAGTCTACAGAAAATTGGTGTCAGTTCCCTTGCACAGTTTTTGCGAACTATGGCAGGTATTCCATCAGCGCCAGAAGCTTTTTTGGTGTCTAGCTTCATTAAAATACGTTTTATGATAAACTGTCTGAAGACAACATCGGGCATCCCTGACTGCACCATGGGAATGGTAGGTGGTGTTTTTCCTTGGAAATCGACAGTAGAATGTGAAGCAAAGAGTTCAGCCAACGAGTTCGCTTTTTCAACAAGTGTCCTTGCAATAGAATTATCTGGCCGTGTGAGTGGTGGTATGGTGGATTTGGTGAAATTTTGGCTAACTGCCTTAGCGACTGACCAAAAGGACCTAGAATTGTTGGCACAAACAAGAAGTTTGTTTCTAATTCGCTGATCGTGTGCCTCGTTGGTTTCGTCGATAATGCATCTGTTCCGGGCACGAGCAAAGGTGTTACAATTTATGGTGTTAGGATTTTCACGCCATCGTCGGTAGGCAAGATGTTTAGAGGCAACAGCTTCTTTGCATTTTCGGTCAAACCAAGGCTTGTCGTTGGAAGGGCATTTCTTCGAAAAAGGAATATAAGCTTCCATACCAGCCAAAATAACATCAGAAACCTCCCTTCCGTAGTCAGATGGGTCGTGAGAACGAAAACTATCGTCTAACCAAGGAAAAGTTTATTAAATCTTTTCTATGTTCATAATCTGTATATACATGAGCAGGGATTTTCTTAACAACGCTTTAATACTGCGTTGTAACCTTGAAATGTTGTCACATGTTATTTTGATTTCTAAATATAACATTCCCGAACTTAATCTAGCCACAAATTGGTCCACCCTATTCGCCATTCCACTGTTGTTTGTAAACATCAACCTGTGAGTAGTCTTTATGTCATCCATGATATGTCGGGGTGATATTACTGATTCCCTACATTTCAGTCTTGCTGTGTCGGACAGACATCACAATGGCTGCAGTAGAGATAAATACAACATAAAAGTGATTGCCAATGGGGAAAGAGATCATGTGCCGTAGTAGATCACCATTTAAAAACGGGACATCAATTTGATTTTGTAAATGTAAAAATATTAGAAAAAGAAAATGATTGTAGAGATCGGTTGTGTCTTGAAATGTGTCACATTAACAAACATGAAGACTGTGTTAATTTCAAGTCGGACACCAATAGTTTAAGCAGTATCTATTGTAATATTTTAAACATATAAAAAATTTTTACTAATACTTCAAACCACTCTATACATGGTCTTGTTGCTTGTTTTGTTAAAAATTTTTTTATTTATAATAGTTAGAAGTTTAAAGAACAGTGTTGTCCGGTTGATTGTTTGTAACATGACGGTATTGTTTTCTTGTTTTACATGTTCCGTTTTATTTTCATGAAATGTGAGTGTGGCAGTGTTTCTAGTATTGTACAGCTAGATGACCAACTCTGGGTAAGTTCAAGTCATATAGGGGAAAGGTGTGTAAGTTGCCGCGGCTTGTAACTTGCCGCAGCGTGGTTTCACTATGTTCCACCAGTTTCAGCACTGTGCCACCGACACAAAACGTCAAGAAAAGAGTCGAATTTAATTTTTATAAAATCATTTGACAGAAAAACATGACGCATCATAGTCGTTCAGACGCGTGGTATTCATAAGAAGTGAAAAATTAAAAGTGAATTGTTTATTTTAGTCGTGAAAATTGGTGAAATTTTTGAAAAAATTTGAAGGTAAATGCCTGCATTTCTTCGTTTTTAATTAAATTTTAACAATTTAATGGCAATTGAGCAAAAATCGTTATTCAATACAACTTTTTGGATGCCACAAGAAATGGCGGCGAATTTGTAAGTTGCACTCATGGGTTTGTAAGTTGCCGTACCATTTGTTTTCATTTTTTTTGTGTTTCTTGTGAAAGGTGCATACATTCAACAACGCAATGCGTAGATGACAGAAATTGTAGGCCGCACTTTTAACATCATGCACATTCCTCTGCTTGTGAAAGCGGCTCTATTGAAAGGGGTGACACCAGAGAACATCGTGAATGGCTTTAAAGCCACTGTTATCAGCCCATTTAACCCTGGAGTGTTTAAAGACTCGGACTACATTTCGCTTGGAGTAGATGAAACGAATGCAGAAGCCAGTGCCGTTGAGAGAGAGAGTTTGACGAAGAAGAACAGCGTCGGATTGTAATTCTTTCTGATGAATTACCGGTTGCTAGCAACGGAACGGTTTCAACATCTGACCACCTGGACTTAGAACCGTCAACATCCGGCATTTCGCGAGCCAGTAGCTACGCTTCCATCATATCAAACATTGTTCATCTCAAAGAAGCACTACCAAAAGAAAAATCAAATCGAGGTCGCAAAGCGAAAAGCACTTCCATTATAAAAGTCTCCAGAAAATCTAGCCGCTCTCCGACAACAACAAGAGAAGCAAGATGCAGCAAAAGCTCAGAAAGAATTCGACGCAGAAAAACGCCAACAACGTGCATCTGCAAGCAAACGCAAATCACCAGCAAAAGCAAAAGCGCCGCCACAAAAACGAAAGAAGAACCGGCAATCATCAAGTGAGGACAGTGATGAGTTTTGCCTCGTTCGCTGTGAACAAATGCCACCCAAAATTACAGCCAAGAACTCAGAGCGATGCCGCAGCTGTCAACAATTCCTCCACGCCACTTTCATTGAGAAAACAAACACATTCTATTTTTGCCCAAATTGCGATTCCGGTGATGAGAGCGATTAATGAATTTTCCATTTGAATTTATCTCTTTTTAACTATTTTTTTCAATCAAATAAATGTCAAAAGCCTCTGGCTGCCCTTTAAATTCAATAAATTTGCATAAATTCAACGAATTTGGCGTTTTTCATTGAGATTTTTCACTATTTAAGTGCTTTTTCGTGGTACTGCAACTTATAAACCAAAATTTGAAAATTGCCATTTTGGGACATTTCAGTAAATGAGCTATAGCTTTTTTCTCATGAGTCCAATCGACTTGGTATCTTCAGCAAAATTGTAGCTGAGACTTCCCTCTTTCCAACGGTATACTAACTCTACCTGTTTTCCTATTCTATCCGAGTTATCGGCCTTAGAAAAAAAGTGCGGCAACTTACAAACCTTTCCCCTACATATTAATTTTGTATGTACTGACACGTTGTTTTGTAATTTATAATTGCAATATAGCAGCGAAATATTATGTCAACAAATTCCTTATATATATATATATATATATATATATATATATATATATATATATATATATATATAATAATAATAGCAATTGAACGGGGCGCCCTCCGGGATAAGTAGCCATCCAGGCTCTGCCGCAGTCGACCTTCTTTCTAGGATACTCGTATATATATATATAATAAAATATATAAACAGCTATATCAGTCGATATCCCGATATATATATATAGTATATATATATATATATAAGATATACAACAAAATATACACATTTTCATATTGATCGACGATATACTTCAATAACTATTATAATTATATGTTTTTCGGACTTAGTGACGTTATAAGCAAACCGAAAATGGACACCATCAATCCCAAGTAGCGTACCTGATGTATATTCCAAATTCCTTATATAACACTATATATCAGGAGAGATCTAGGACATATAAACGTATATATATACGGAAAAATATTATATATATATATATATATATATATATATATATATATATATACAAGATATATATCGAAGAAAATATATATCCTCACAGAAGAGCAGAAGGGATGCAGGATACATATATATTACAGTGGAGTTCACTTATAACGAATAAGGAATTTGGTATAAGTAAATGCAAAGGCCAAGGGACAACTATATTTCGTTGTACTAACCGGATGACGTTATAAGCAACATCAAATTAAACAGATATTTATTGAAACATGTGTTGTGTACACAGGCAAGTCTAATCAAAACAAAAAATTGTAAAAGATGTGTATAGCAAAAGATAGCGAATCTAAAGTTACATATAGAAAAGTTCTTAAACTTCATATGTAGTGTACATTTATCTTTTTTACTCTCAACTTATGGTATAGTGGACATATTTTATTAAATTATAAAGATTAGACACTGTAGTTTTTACATTGTCATACTCGTAATTAGAATGTACGAAGTCATTTAGAATTTCTGCAGCTTTCAGGACCTCGACAACACTTGGAGTCGCTCCTGGCTTTTTTATTGGCAGCTGCCCAAACGGAGAGCGTCTTCAGAAGAGTTATTGGAACTTTGATCGATCTCTACTGTAAATCCGGCGTGTCGAAAATAAGTCTTTATTATATTTTGTGTAAGTCTAATCATAAATCATTTGAATGGCGTCGAGTAAAGTAACCTTAGTAACGTTATTACTGGAAACCGTTTTCGCTGTCAACTCACGATCCCAGAAATGTTCTAATTTTGTAAAAATATCAGATGTCGTTCAAGCTTTCTGATTATTCTCGGAATCTACTGGTAACGATTGCATATCTCTGAAACATCTTGTACGTTGAGATTGAGATAGCATTAAAAATCTGATCATCTGTAAATCTTGCCCCAATCACTAGCGTCATTTTGTCTCACCGATAAGGATTCTTTACTTATCTTACCGGCGACAATATCGTGTCTAGTTTTGAATCGGTGTATCTAATTTGGTGTACATATGGAATTCGGAACATTAATCTGTGAAGCAAAGAAATGGGCTTTTTTCTAAGTAGATTTCTTAATCCGTTAAAATTCAAAACATCAGCATTAAATAAGCCTTTATCGAGCTTTTGATCTTCTTTCTTGTCGAAATGGTGGAATGAGTTACACCAAACTCCTTTGCGAGTATTATATTCGATTTTTCTGCTTTCAGACGTTGAATTACTGCACCCTTTTCTTCAACAGAGTTCAACAAGTGCACGGAGCAGCGGAAGTACAGCTCAGAAGTCGGGAAAAACGAATTATTGTTTGTAAACAAAGTTCTGACGCGTCGTTATAGTCAGACAAATCAGAGCGCAATTACGTATCTTTAAGCACTTGGTCGTTTTATCCGAAGTCGTTATAAGTGAATTTATCATAATATTGTTCTATAAGAAACCAAACAAATCTTCACACTTAAGTGCTATAAGCGGTTGGTCGTTTTATCCAAAGTCGTAATAAGTGAACTCCACTATATATATATATATATATATATATATATATATATATATATATATATATATATATATATATATATATATATATATATATATATATATATATATATATATATATATATATATATATATATATATATATATATATATATATATATATATATATATATATATATATACAGAGTGTTATGAAAATGGTTTTATATATAGAAATGGGTGACTCCCGGGATCAAGGAAAGACATATCCAATATTTTTTTTGATCGCTAGCTTTTTAATTTCCTAAAATCAAATGATTAGTATCCTGAACCTCTGCTTCCGATTTATGAAGCCGTATAAGCCAGTCGCAACGCTGCCGCCATTTACATTTTTCTATAAATATCTTGAATATATTGTAAAAATTAAAAACCGGTCAAGTGCAAGTCGAAATTGCTTAATGAGTGTTTCGTACTTTTAAAATAAAAATTTTTGTTACGGAGATATAAAATGATCAAGGACTTCACAAAACACACCTCAAATGAATTTTAGACAAAGTTTTTTTCCAATTTTTACTGATGACCTTGAATTTTTTTTATATATATACATATACCAATCAAATTATTAAAGGTAATGTACTCGTGATAATTTTCGTTCTATCTATACCCTATGGAAAATATTCCAGAATCTTTTCACAATTTCTTGATCATTACTTTTCGAGATAGGGAGGGGCAGCGATTTTTAGCAAATTTTTTAAAAATAATACAAAGAAAAGTGTGCGCAAGTACTACATTATATATATTTTTGAACTCATGTTGTTATAAGCTTTTATTTGACACCCCCAAACTAAACACTTGAGTCAAAATTTAACTTTCAAAACTACACAGCTCTGATGAGGCTATCAATTCCTTATTAGTGCCAAATTTTAACTTTCCACGTCAAATAGTTTCGGAGAAAATCGGCTGTGACAGACGGACAGACAGACGGACAGACACCGTACTGAACACTAAAAATAGACAAGACAATATTTCAAACAAAAAAACTAGTTAATGTGTAATAATGTATAATACAGGTTTAGCAGATACAATTTTAGGTAAAATTAAGTTATTAAGAACAATTTTACTTTGCTTTTTACTAAAGTAGTGTTACTTAAGTATATACCCTTTTTAGGATAATATATATTTTATTCTTAGCTCAATCGAGGAAAAAATTCTATAAAACTATTAAAATCATAATTTCATATTTTAAAATCTAACTGAATTTCAGCTGAATAGCATTTAACCAAAGATCTTTTAAAGCTGCTAATAAGAAATCACACTATGTCTTAACAGTTAAATTCTCATGTACTAAACAGTAGGCGATTGGAAACATGTCCAGAAGTCATCGTTACGCTATATTTTGCACAGAAAATTTGATGTACATATCGTTTAAATATAAAACTGCAAAAACAATATAAAAACCGTCTCATATGTAAAACTTAAGGAGTTACATACACCTCGAATTTTCAAAAATTCCTTTTTTTACGGATTTTTATTCTCTGCACTTCTAAGAATTATTCAAAAAAAAATTTTTAAGAAAATTCCGTTCCAATACAAAGTTATAGCAATAAATGTGACTTGGCTCAGTCAACGTTTAATATTTTTTAACTTTTTTTTTAGAATCTTCAAAATGTCGAGAGATTTTTTAATTTTTCTAATAAACAATTTTTTTATGAATAATTAAACATACATTTTTTGGTCGAAAATTACATACTAAAGTTTGAACACCGTAAATTTTTGACTGTTGGTAAAAAAAAACCCTTCGCCAATTTTTAACTACTACATTATATTACAAGAATAATTTTTATTTTTGCAGATTTGATTTTTTTTTGTGAAGTTAGCCTGAAGACAAGAAGGCGCCAAAGTTTTCATGAGTGGTCCATTTAACCCGATAAAAATAGTGTTAACATTTAAAACATATTTTAAAAAAAATATTATGTAAAGTACCACAAAAATATATGGTAAAACTTCGTTACGCGGGCTTTTCGGAAAAAGAAGTTTTTTTTCTTGGAATAAGCTTAAAATGGTCTAATTTTGAAAGACTTACGAGAAAATATCGGAGGGAAACAGTTTTTTTGCACTTTTTTTTTGGTAAATAATAAATTAAATATCACTGACAACTGTTGATAACCACTGATCGATACTGTCAGTAGTTTTCGGAAGAATAGGCTCCGTTCACATTAATGGGTGAAATGTAACGATCACAAAATTGTTTATTGTCATTATTTTTGGTAAAATTTTGGTACGCGGGCTTTCCAGAAAAAGAAAGATTTTTTTTTTTCAAATAGGCTTAA
This sequence comes from Pachyrhynchus sulphureomaculatus, assembly GCA_019049505.1. Lineage (NCBI taxonomy): Eukaryota > Metazoa > Arthropoda > Insecta > Coleoptera > Curculionidae > Pachyrhynchus > Pachyrhynchus sulphureomaculatus. The sequence continues at coordinate 41,815,350 of CM032452.1, forward strand.
AATGGCTTAAATTTGAAAAATATATGAGAAAAAATCGGGAGGTAACCGTTTTTGTTAACCTAAACTAATCAAAACTAACCTGAATTAAATAATCAGCCATTACAAAATACATTATATAATGAAAAAAAAATGTCCTATCTTAATGGAGACCAAGGTTAGTTCAGGTTAGCAAGAACAGCCTTTCCTCGATTTCTTTCTGGTCAGTTTTTCACAATTTTAGGCCTAAACCTTGTGATATGTTCTTTTCGTCTTGCTTTTCACAAAGAAAATGTCACTGTTAATATAACATAACCATCTTGTGCATGTGCATAACCGAACTGAGTTCTCCCTAGCAGTTTCGATTATTGGTTGTCAACAGCATAGTAGAGGCTTACGTATCAATGTTTATATGCAAAAAAAAACGTGTTTAAACGGCCTCCCACCAATATTTTCTCATAAGGCTTTCAACATTAGATTATTTTAAGCCTATTTAAAAAAAAAAAAAAAAAAAAAGCCTTTTTCTGAAAAACCTGCGTAACGAAGTTTTACCAAATGTATAATCGCCATTCTTTTGTATTATTCGCTTAATAACCTTCAAAATATGTTTTTTTAAATATACATGCTTTTTGCAGCGCCCAAGTATATGTAACTTTATAAATGTAGTATTACTACTTTACAAACGCAAACATTTTTATTAATGTTTTTTTAACCCTAGAAAGATAACCTACGTTGATCGACGTAATCGATTTTTGAAAAATCGATATATTTCGCTCGTTCATGGCGCCAGTGCGTTTGCCGTTCCTGCCAACTCAGTCGACCCACAGAGCTTGCAAGGGATACCTGTGTCGCTCAGGTAAGTACGCTATTTTCGTAAATAAATACCTACCGTACGTCGAAGTGACGTATAGTTATCTTTTGCGTTAGTTTTTTACGATTTGTCAGAAATATGCAACTAATGTTTTTTGTGACAGAAATTTATGTATTTTACAACATTATTATTTTTTCTCTGTAGGCTTTATTTCTATAGCGAAAATGACGTCACAAGGCCGTTTAGAAGATGCACAAATTACACGGTTATTACAAGAATTGAGCGATGATGAGGTCGGGGGTTCGGACAGTGAAATTGAAAATAATTTGATCCTAGATGAAGTCCAAAGTGATGTCGAAAATTGTGAGGTGAGTCCACCAGTATCGGGAACTCCCGTTAGCACTGAAAATATGTCTCAAGTTGTGTCTGATAGCCTCCATAGCACTTCGCCTAATATGCCGAATTCTATTGTTATGCCACAACATCAATCACTTAGAGGCAAAAAACGGTCATCGTTGGATGGCTTCTAAAGGCAGAACAAGTGGCAGGACATCAGCTTCTAACATTATACGAACCTCTAGGGGTCACACCCGAATGAATAGAAGTCTTTATGATCCACTGGAATGCTTTAGTATATTTATAACTGACGACATTGTGGAGGAGATAACAAAATGGACTAACGCAGAAATCCAGCTGAAGATTCGAAGGCCTGATATAAAAGCAACTTTTAAACCTGCAATCTGTGATGAAATTCGTGCTTTTATAGGAATATTGACACTTACGGCGGCTATGAAAGACAACCACTTGACTACGGACGAACTATTTGATTGTTCATATTCAGGAAACAGATATACTGCTGCCATGAGCAGAGACAGATTTGATTTTCTGATAAGGTGTTTACGTATGGATGATAAAACTTTGCGACCAGTACTAAGAACTGCTGATCCATTTATACCAATCAGAAAAGTTTGGGAAATCTTCATAGGCCACTGTCGTTCTAAACTACATCCCCGGACCGTATGTGACAATAGATGAACAGCTTCTAGGTTTCCGAGGACGATGTCCTTTTCGGATGTATATTCCGAACAAACCTAATAAATACGGGCTAAAAATAGTAATGATATGCGACAGCACCACACGGTATATGACTGATGCAATACCACATCTAGTAAAATGCACTCAAACCAACGGATTGCCTCTCGGCGAATACTATGTGAAGGAACTTACAAAAGCTATACATGGCAGTAATAGAAATGTGACCTGTGATAATTGGTTTACTTCAGTTCCTTTAGCAAAAAGCTTGCTAAAGCAGCCATATAATTAGTTGGCACTCTAAGGTCGAACAAACGGGAAATACCAGAAGAGCTGAAAAATATGCGATCTAGGCGTGTTGGAACATGTATGTTCTGTTACGATGGGCCATTGACTTTAGTGTCGTACAAACCGAAACCAAGCAAAATGGTCTTTGTTCTGTCATCGTGCGATGAAGAAGGCACGCTTCATCCCACGACATCAAAGCCAAATATGATCCATTTTTACAATGAAACTAAAGGCGGAGTCGGAGTGTTCCATAATGTCCTGTAGTCGCAAAACGAACAGATGGCCCATGGCCATGTTTTATGAGATGTTGAATATGGCGTTTATAAACGCATACATTATTTACTGTGATAATATCAAAACTAAGCAAGAAAAACCGCTAAATCGTAATTTTATGAAAAAACTCAGCAATAGCTTGTTGACTCCGTGGATGTTGACTAGGAAGGAAATGCCTACTTTGTTAAGGAATGTAAAAGAAAAAATTAATGATATTATACCAAAACGTGACGTCGTACCTTCTACACAAAGCGAAGATGTACCTGAACCAAAGAAAAGGAAATATTGTGCCTTTTGTCCATCAAAAATTAGAAGGATGACAAAATCTATGTGTGACAAATGCAAAAATCCCCATTTGTGGAGAGCACAAGTCAAGCGCTTGCCCTAAGTGCCTTTGAGGCTGTATTGAATAAAAAATGCTTTTTTTTATTGTTTCTCATATTAAATATATATAAAAAGTTGGTTTTGAAAAGTTTAGTAAAAATTATAAGTCTGAAAAAGTGATTTCAATATTACGTTAAGTTTTTTAAAGTAAGAATTATTTGTTTTTGTAATTTCAAGATTTTTCTTAATAAAAGTATAAATAAACCAAAATATTTTTTATTTATCCATAACACAATGACATGCATAGTGACAAATTACCACTAACATAAACATACTACAAAAGAAGTCTATAAATATATGCACTCAAACATACACGCGTCGAATCAACGTATGGTTATCTTTTACGCACTATGAAATATGGTTATCTTTCTAGGGTTAAAGAAAATAAGGAAAAATGCACATTTTTCAAAAGATCTAAAATTGGTATATCACTATTTGTCAAATCGGTGAAATTGATATTGCAAAAATTTTAGTAGTTTGCTCGAGATTGCAGTTCACGGCAATTTGTATTCTTGTGAAGGCGAATCCAAATGAGCGAAAATTCTACCGCAACCACATAGGATCGTGTGAGAAATTATAATTAGTGTTCCATACGGAACACTTATAAGATGACTTCGGTGTCCATCTATCTGTCTGCCTGTCCGTCTATCTGTCTGTCTGTCACACCCGATTTTCTCCGAAACTATTTGACATGGAAAGTTGAAATTTGGCATTAATATATTGATGGCCCCATCAGAGCCGTGTAGTTTTGAAAGTTAAATTTTGAATTAAGGCGATAGTTTTGGGGGATAAAATCGAAAGTGAAACAAAAAAATTTACCAGGTCATCGGGTAGGGTGTCAAATGAAGCTTATAAAAAGACGAGTTAAAAAATATATATAATGTAATACTTACGCACACTTCTCTTTGAATTATTTTTAGAAAAGTGCGATAAAACGCTGTCTCCCCCTTATCTTGAAAAGTACTGACTAAAAAATTTTGAAAAAATTCTGGGACATTTTCTGCAGGGTGTAGATTGAACGAAAATTATGACAAGTGCATTACCTTTAATAATTTTTATGGTATCTAAAAATAACACAAAATTTTAAGGTCATTAGTTTTCAGTAAAGATCGGAAAAAACTTTGTTAAAAACTCATTTGGAATGTATTTTGTGAAGTCACTGATCATTTTTATATTTTCGTAACAAAAAATTTTATCTTAAAAGTAATCAAACGGAACACTAATTATGCAAGTCTAACTCTTTTTTTCATTTAACATTGAATAAAATTATGACATGAAAGGACTAGGAAAAGTTTCATTTACTTTCTGTTCTACCGACTAAAAGAGAAAAATAGAGCAAGAAGCACCACCACGCCTCGTATCTTTAATTATTGTTTTTTTTATGAGCTATTTGAACTAATTTTACAATATTATTTTCAACTTTGCAATCTGTTTGAGTATATGTTAACTTTGCTGCTATGTGGACAGTAATTTGTACCAGCGGTAATAGCTGTTCTATTGGACAGATATTAATTCTAAAAGCTGATATTTGCAATATACGAGATTTAATCTGGAATAATAAGTTGCATGCATCAACGTCGACGAGCCAATACGGATTCCTAACAGTGATGAGAATTCACCAGTGTTCTTGACCGGTTATTAATGACTAATCCAGAGATTTACACCATAAACTGGTTTCAACATAGAGTACCATACCAATCAGCTAAAGAAACCTAAATAACGTATTTTGCCTACCGACGATAGGTGAAAAACCCTAATGTCATAAATCATATTATCTTTCTTCTTATCCGGAACAGATGCAAACAATCAATCAACGAAACCTAGGAGGTACATAATCGAAAAATCAAAAACAAAGTTCTTACTTGTCTCAACAATTCCAGTTTATTTGGTCGGTCGCCAAGACCATAAATCAAAATCTTACCAAATCCACTATACCACCACTGACTCAGCTGGAAATACTATTGTAACAAGACTTCATATTATCTTCTGCTCTCTTGCTCCTTTGCATTAACAACCTGCTGGACAGGACTAGGAATCCATCTACAACTGTGTTAATGACAGTATGCCTGTTTCTTAATTTATCTTGAACACACCCACGCACATCAGCCACCCAGACAAAGATCCACAGGCAAGTGGAAGTTGCTGTTAACATAAGAAATTATAGAACTTATGATCTGATGTGGCAGTAACCAAGTAAAATTTACCTCTACAGAAACCCAGGCGGCAAAAGCTGAAAATGTTATTCCACAGTAAGAAGCTTTACACTCCACAACAACTTTTAATCTTGTTCAAGGTCCCAATTCACGAAATGATGAACTCTGTTCCCAAATATACTAAGTTTCTTGGATTTTGTTCAAAGAAAAGCTGTTTACCCGGCTGAACATCCAAAACTTGCCAGCAAACTAGATTTCTTGGAATAATGAAGAGTTGACGAGTTGAGTCGATTCTATAAGCACTTTAATGGAAAGTGTGCATTTAATTCCTTCTAGAATGGTGCATGCTAGGAATACACGTCTCGCTAATACATCACATTCTTATGACGTACAGCTTATCACTCTTTGTACCAAGGTTTTCCAAAAATTTATTATATGAATAGCCTTATCCCCTCGGAACGATTTAACCAGGACTGCGTTTTCCCATATAATTACTGAGATACTATACTTGAAAAATATGTCATTTTTAATTTTTTAAGTTATAATAAACGCCGTATAAAATCCAAAATGCCAAAATTAAAAACAAATTTAGAAATTACATTGGAATAAGAGTTAAGTTTACAACATGACATTAATAAAACAAAAACTTTAACCAGCAAAGTATTAGATTGCATAACATTTAGAGTGATGCTATGACCTCATTGTTAATACCTATTGGTATATGGTAAGAACAACTCTTTGCACCCGAGTATGCTCATAAGGTTTCCAGAAGATACGAGATTGGAAAGATTAAAATTTATTAGTGAAGTTGTCATGTTTGCCAAATTATAATACCCCAAAAACATACGGATAAATGTTTTTTTTTTAACTCTATTCCATTTCAAAGAAATCTTTAAAATATTATGCTAGAATTTTACCGAACATTTGATACAATTTGTAAATATTCTTCGTTCCCTTTCTTCTCTGCGTACTATAAACTTTAAGTATTGTAAATTTCTAATTGTTTTTGAATAAGAAAATGAGTAAAGGAAAAAGAGAATGAAATTTTTTAAGTTAAGCCTTACAAAAATATTCTTAGACACGTATAATGAAAAATTTCAGACGTTCTGCCAAAAAGAAAAATTGATTGATTGGTAACACTGATACATGAATCCGTAACGCAGTTTTTATTTGCAGCCTGGATTAATTGTAATTAAGCATCAGGCTTAAGTGTTATTTTTGTGTCACCCACTAAATGTATGGGACGTTGTAAAGTTTTTGTGTAACTGAGCGCACGATAAATGTATATATATATATATATATATATATATATATATATATATATATATATATATATATATATATATATATATCTATATATATAATATATTATATATATATATATATATATATATATATATATATATAGTTATATATAAATATATAATTTAATATCATATATATATATATATATATATTATATATATATTATTAATTCATCGCCTGTTCTATAAAATTGAATTTATAATATTGCAGTATAATATTTAATATATTATAATTATTTAATCCAATTATTACTGTAATGTGCATTAATAAGTTCTAATTCTTTAGTTTCTCTGCTACTAAACAATTCAGTTTTAATTAGGTAACAGTCAAAAGTTGATTGCTGAAAATCAATATTTTAACTAAAGAGCCGAAAAGATTATATGCCAAACCTAATGCAGTCAAGTTAATTGTATTAAAGTCAGAATTTGACTATTCACAGTATACCAAACTAAATTTTGTCGTGGGAAAATCAAGCTTACTTTACAGAATTAAATTTGATGGTGCAGTAGTCAACCTGATTGTGCAGCACTTAAAATTTGATTGTATAGCAGCCACTTAAACTATTCGACAAATTGTAAAAGCCACATTAAAATAGTACGTCAAACTAAATGAAGGGTAAACCACATTAATCCGAAACATCGCCACCTCTGTCTATCTAACGATTAGTTAAAAACTACTTACCGAGTATCATTTTCTCATTGTAATCAGTTAATTCTTTCATTCTTAGTATATGCATTTGGAAACAAATAAAAAAAAGTGTTTTTGTTACAATTAAAATTTCATAGTAGAAAATGTTTTAAACAAATACGTTACAAGTTAATAATCGGCCAAATGCAAGTGGGACTTGCGCAATTAGTGTTCCGTATATTGATTACTTTTAAAAAAAAAAATTCTTACGGAGGTATAAAATGATCAATGACTTCACAAAACACACCCACAAATGAGTTTTCAACAAAGTTTGTTTCTAATCTCTGTTCAAAACTGATGATCTTGAAATTTTTGTTTTTTTTTTTATAAACCAGATAAATTATTAAAGGTAATGCACTCGTGGTCATTTTCATTCAATCTCTTATACCCTATGGAGAATATTTCAGAATTTTTTTATCAGTACGATCAGTCGAGATAAGAGGGGACAGCGATTTTTGGCAATAAAAATAATACAAAGACAAGTGTGTGCAAGTATTATATTATATATATTTTTGAACTCGTGTTTTCACAAGCTTCCATTTGACACCCCACTCCATGACCTGGTAATTTTTTTTTCAATTACTATTTCACCCCCAAAACTAACCCTTTAAGTGTAAATTTGACTTTCAAAACTACCCGGCTATAACGTGGCCATCAATTCCTATATTAGTGCAAAATTTCAACTTTCTATGTTAAATAGTTTCGGAGAAAATCGGGTGTGACAGACAGACACCGAAATGATCTTATAATTGTTCCGTACGGAACACTAAAAATTAGATATGACATAAACAATATAAAATTCTTTCTGTTCTTGTTCAAATGAACAAACTGTACTATAGGCCGGTTTTCAATCCGTTCGTCTAACAATAAATTTGGCATTTTCAAGTACTCTTGCTGATTTTGCTTCTCGATACTGTGATCTAGCTGCTGTTTCAGCTCGAAGCTAACTAAGAAATCGAAGTGCGGTCGCCGTTTTTTATAGATCGGCGTCTATGTGGATTATAGGTATATATATATATATATATATATATATATATATATATATATATATATATATATATATATATATATGATATAGGTTTCGAAAAAGAAACCTAGACGAGCTGTATAACATTTTTGTCAACAATGCCTATCCTAAACATATTTTATGAAAATTAATTTATAATTCGGATAGTGTTGATGCCCCTACTGAAGAGACGCCTGCGCAGCATAGGATATACACGAAGCTACAATTTATAAAGCCAATCACAAATTCAATTGCTGCATTATTCAGAGATTTTTCAAATATAAAAATTGCGAAATATAACAGCATACGAGGTTCTGACCTGTTTTCAAAAATAAAGGATTTTATATAATAACTCTGTAGTTTATAGATTGTCTTGTTTACAATGTGAAGCGTGTTATATTGGGCAGATATCTCAGTGGTTGAAACAGAGACTGACACAGCACAGGAGTGACTCCCGATTGGGAAAGAATTCGTGTGCTGTGGTACAACATAATTTGAAAACGGGTCATAATTTTGACTACGTTAAAATCTTAGTTCATGACAACAACTATAAAGGGAGACTTTTTAAGGAAATGTACCATATCAACAGGGACCCAAAGGCAATTAACTATAAATCAGACACTAATCAACTTAGTATTATTTATAGCAACATAATTAATAGGTATCAATCATTTACAATTACAGCAATAATAACAAATAAAGATTTGCCACCTCTTAGTATAAAGTAAATTAAATACGTTTTTCTGTTGCTGTTTTTCCGTTCGTTTGGAATTCACGGTAGTGCATATGTACCGAAATTTTTTTTTTTATAATTCTATTTTATAGGCTGTTTACTCTCAGTTTGTAGCCGGGCGGGTAGTAAGGGCGAACTCAACAATTTCGTAGTAAAATCGAGATGTTGAGTGTTGAATTCGAGGACAAATTTAGATGGTAGTGCTGTGTCTCGCATTATCGTAAGTGTTTTAATTGATTGTTCGTTTCTGCAATGATGTAAAAAGATCTTTCATAATTGTTTGTTTTATATTTTTATAACAATATTTTTCGAGTCGTAGTTGACAAAACCAACAGAATGCCCAAAGGGGGAGGTGACGAAGAGAGAATAGTGTTTTAATATAGGTGTATCAATTTTGTAGTTACTCTTGAAGAAGTTATCAAATGATAACGAAATATTGAGTTTTAAAGAAGAAAAGAGTTTTACTCGTATTTACAATTTGTCCAGACCAAAAAGATTCCCGATAATCATATATATATATATATATATATATATATATATATATATATATAAATTATATATATATATATATTTCAATAGATTGACAATTTTGTAGTTACTCCTGAAGAAGTTATCAAACGATATCGAAATATTGAGTTTTAAAGCACCAAAACGTTTATATATATATATATATATATATATATATATATATATATATATATTTATATATATATATATATATATATATATATATATATATATATATATATATATATATATATATATATATATTATATATATATATATATATATATATATATATATATATATATATATATATATATATATGTATACGAGGCTGGTTTGAAAAGTCCGTGCAAATTCCGAGAGATGGCACCACCGGCGCGTATCGAGGTCATGTTTAGTTAGTAGCATCTCTTGAATGAACGCACACCAAGTTTCAGCCATATTGGTCTATTTCTTTGTGTTTGGCATTCGTGTGAATCAAGGAAGTCGAGTGATTTTCAAGAAATGGACGAAAAAGAATTTCGTGTGGTGATTAAACATTACTTTATGAAAGGCAAAACGCCTCAAGAGACTAAGTAGAAGCTTGATAAACATTATGGTGACTCTGCACCTTCGATTAGAACAGTTTATAAGTGGTTTCAAAATTTTCGGACTGGCCATATGGGCACAAGTGACGCTGAACGTTCTGGACGGCCTGTGGAGGTTACGACTCCAGAAATCATTGATCAAATCCATGATATGGTGATGGATGACAGAAGAGTTAAGGTGCGTGAGATTGCTAGTGCTGTGGGCATCTCGACTGAACGGGTACATAATATTTTGCATAAACATTTGGACATGAGAAAGCTATCCGCAAGATGGGTGCCGCGAATGCTCACGCTTGACCAAAAACGGAATCGTGTGTTGCAAGGATGGTTTGCAGCTGTTCCAGAAGAATCCGGAGGACTTTAAGCATCGTTTCGTCACTGTGGATCAAACATGGATACATTACTATAGTCCTGAGACCAAACAACAATCTAAACAATGGGTTACCAAGGGGGAATCTGCACCAAAAAAGGCGAAGACCGTTCCTTCGGCCGGAAAGGTTATGGCGACTGTCTTTTGGGATTCGCAAGGGATAATCCTCATCGACTATCTGGAAAAGGGTAAAACTATTACAGGTGAATATTATTCATCGTTATTGGACCGTTTGAAAACCGAGCTGCAAGAAAAACGCCCGCGATTGGCCCACAAGAAAGTCCTTTTCCATCACGACAACGCACCAGCACACACCTCAGCAGTTGTGGTCGCAAAATTAATGGAAATAGGATTCCAACTCGTTTCACATCCCCCCTATTCTCCAGACTTGGCTCCCTCGGACTACTATTTGTTTCCCCAATTTGAAGAAATGGCTGGCGGGACAAAGATTTTATTCAAACGAGGAAGTGATTGCAGACACTAATGGATATTTTGCAGACTTGGACAAATCCTATTATTCGGAAGGGATCAACAAAGTAGAACATCGTTGGATGAAGTGTATAAGCCTAAAAGGAGACTATGTCGAAAAATAAAAAAGTTCACCCCAAACACATAAGTAGTTTTTATTTTTGCACAGACTTTTCAAACCAGCCTCGTATATATATATATATATATATATATATATATATATATATATATATATATATATATATATATATATATATATATATATATATATATATATATATATATATATATATATATATATATATATATATATATATATATATATATATATATATATATATATATATATATATATATATATATATATATATATATATATATATATATATTTATATATATATATATATATATATATATAAGTTGGATTGAATTCTTTCTTGAACCTTGGAATATTGAATATATATTTTTTCAATTTCTCGGGCTTTATGGTTCTTTTGTTTTAAGGATAGAGAAATTACATCATGTTCTAGTTAGAATTTATTGAAAACGTTTCGCCCGATTTTCAGGCTTCTTCAGTTCATCTAAAAATTGAAATTTTCAAATATTCAATTGAATATATGAAATATATATGAATTGAATATCCAAAACAGAAAATTTCAATTTTTAGATGAACTGAAGAAGCCTGAAAATCGGGCGAAACGTTTTTCAATAAATTCTAACTAGAACATGATGTAATTTCTCTATCCTTAAAACAAAAGAACCATAAAGCCCAAGAAATTGAATATATATATATATATATATATATATATATATATATATATATATATATATATATATATATATATATATATATATATATATATATATATATATATATATATATATATATATATATATATATATATATATATATATATATATATATATATATATATATATATATATATATATATATATATATATATACATTTGCTGTAATAATGCGATAGATTTTCTTTAAAAGTAAGCTTATAAATTGTTCCCTTTTTCAAAGTAATACGTTTTTGTGGTAGACTGTTTTATTTTTGACCCCGAAGAATTAGAAAAATGAATCGAACAAGGAATTTGACTGAACACGAGGTAGTGCGAGCCTCAGTTTTATTGGACGAGGGATATTGTCAGAGATTATGTTACCAATTTGTTAGGTAAACATCGTTCCACAATAAGTCGTATGGTAAAACGCTTGAATGAAGTAGGAACTTATTCTAGAAGGCTAGGGCAAGGGCGAAAACGATGCACTAGCGACCTAGATGAACGTTTTATAAGACAATATGCTTTAAGAAACAGGACTGTCACTAGTTCTATAATAAGAAACGAACTCGAAACTGTTCGCAATGTCACAATTTCTTCTAAAACAGTTAGAAGACGGTTAAATGAAGCTGGATTAAACAGTAGGAGACCAGCCACTGCGCCTTTGCTTACTAGAGAGAACAGAGTTGCCTGGTTACGTATTGCTCGAAATCACGAAAACTGGTCTGTGGATGATTGGAAACAAGTTTTCTTCACAGAAGAAACTAGGGTTAGTCCAAAAACATCCAGATGGTCGTGAGCGAGTATGGCGAAGACCAGGAGAGAGGTTTGCTCCTGGCAATATCTCTGCAAGGATTCCATTAGGCGGTGTGGCGGTGTTCTGGGGTGGCATCTGCTTTGATGCTCGCACAGAGTTAGTTCCTGTCCGTACGAGATCCATGAATGCTGACTACTATCTTGAGAATATTGTAATAGAACATGTGATGCTTTTCGGTCATTTTGTGGGGCCCAATTTCCTGTTCATGCAAGACAACGCTCGACCTCACGTGGCTAGGGAGGTACTCGATTATCTTAATCAAGTTGATATACCGATTATGCAATGGCCACCAAAAAGCCCGGATCTGAATCCGATAGAACATGTATGGGATCACCTTAAGAAAAATGTGAAACGTCATATACCTGCACCTAGAAACCTGAGGGACTTGAAAATGCAGTTATCACAGAATGGGAGCAAATTCCTCAAGATTTTATCCAAAATTGAAGTAGAAGCATGCCTAGGCGCATAAACGCTACTAGTGTCCCAGTTACACCATTAATTTTGCTACTAGTGTCCCAGTTTATTTTTTTTATTATTACATAATTTCAACGATATTGTTATTAGGTCTTAAGAATAATTTTAATTCGAATCTTATAAAGAAATTTGGGAGCTAATTCACTTTTAAAGTATACGAATAAGTTTTTTCTAACTTTTAGTGTAACCAATGTTCATAAAAAAATTATTAAAATTAATTCATTATAGAGATTTGTATGATTTAATATATTGTTGCGTTAATTTTCTCCAGGAGTGAGTGTGTATAAATATATATATATATATATATATATATATATATATATATATATATATATATATATATATATATATATATATATATATATATAAATATATATATGTATATATATATATATATATATATATATATATATATATATATATATATATATATATATATATATATATATATATATTTATATATATATATATATATATATATATATATATATATATATTTATATATATATATATATATATATATATATATATATATATATGTATTTATATATATATTTATATATATATATATATATATATATATATATATATATATATATATATTTATATATATATATATATATATATATATATATATATATATATATATATATATATATATATATATATATATAAATATATATATATATATAACTATAAAAAACGGCGACCGCACTTCGGTTTCTTAGTTAGCTTCGAGCTGCATCAGCAGTAAGATTATAGTATCGAGAAGCAAAAGCAGCAAGAGTACTTGAAAATGTCAATTGAGATTTTAGCGAAACGTCGTGCAAATTTATAGCTAGACGAACGGATTGAAAACCAGCCTTTAGTACAGTTTGTTCAGTTAAACAAGAACAGAACGAATTTTATATTTTTATGTCATATCTAATTTTTAGTGTTCCATACGGAACACTTATAAGATCATTTCGGTTCTCCGAAACTATTTGGTATAGAAAGTTGAAATTTTGCACTAATATAGGAATTGATGGCCATATCAGAGCCGGGTAGTTTTGAAAGTCAAATTTAGACTTAAATGGTTAGTTTTGGAGGATGAAATCGTAATTGAAAAAAAATTACCAGGTCATGGAGTAGGGTGTCAAATGGATGCTTGTGAAAACACGAGTTCAAAAATAATCAATTATCTCGACTGATCGTACTGATCAAAAAAATCTGAAATATTCTCCACAAGGTCCAGAGATTGAATGAAAATTACCACGAGTGCATTACCTGTAATAATTTATCTGGCTTATAAAAAAAAAAAACAAAAATTTCAAGATCATCAGTTTTGAACAGAGATTAAAAACAAACTTTGTTGAAAAGCTATTTGTGGGTGCGATTTGTGAAGTCATTGATCATTTTATACCTCCTTAACAATTTTTTTTTAAAGCAATCAATGTACGGAATACTAATTGTGCAAGTCCCACTTGCACTTGGCCGGTTATTACTCGTAACTTGTATATTAATATGTTTAAAACATTTTCTGTTATCAAATTTTAATTGTGAGAAACGCTTTTTTTAATTTGCTTCCAATAATGAAGGAATCAATTGATTGCTATGAGAAAATGATACTCGGTAAATAGTTTTTAACTAATCGTTAGATGGACAGGGGCGCCGATGTTTCGGATTAAAAGTTCGGGATCCCCTTCATTTAGTTTGACGTACTATTTTAATGTGGTTCGTTCAATTTGTCGAATAGTCCAAGTGGCTGTTGTACAATCAAATTTTGAATGCTGCATAATCAAATTTTGAGTATTGCACACATCAGGTTGACTGCTGCACCAACAAATTGAATTCTGTAAAGTAAACTTGATTTTCCCGTTGACAAAATTTACTTTGGTACGGTGAACTGTGAGTAGACAAATTCTGAATTGACTGCATTAGGTTTGGCACACAATCTTTTCTACTATTTAGTTAAAATATTGATTTTTAGCAATCAACTGTTGACTGTTACCTAATTACGGTTTGAAAAGTCCGTGCAAAGTCCGAGAGATGGCACCACCGGCGCGTATCGAGGTCATGTTTAGTTAGTAGCATCTCTTGAATGAACGCACACCAAGTTTCAGCCATATTGGTCTATTTCTTTGTGTTTGGCATTCGTGTGAATCAAGGAAGTCGAGTGATTTTCAAGAAATGGACGAAAAAGAATTTCGTGTGGTGATTAAACATTACTTTATGAAAGGCAAAACGCCTCAGGAGACTAAGTAGAAGCTTGATAAACATTATGGTGACTCTGCACCTTCGATTAGAACAGTTTATAAGTGGTTTCAAAATTTTCGGACTGGCCATATGGGCACAAGTGACGCTGAACGTTCTGGACGGCCTGTGGAGGTTACGACTCCAGAAATCATTGATCAAATCCATGATATGGTGATGGATGACAGAAGAGTTAAGGTACGTGAGATTGCTAGTGCTGTGGGCATCTCGACTGAACGAGTACATAATATTTTGCATAAACATTTGGACATGAGAAAGCTATCCGCAAGATGGGTGCCGCGAATGCTCACGCTTGACCAAAAACGGAATCGTGTGAAGTGTTACAAGGATGGTTTGCAGCTGTTCCAGAAGAATCCGGAGGACTTTAAGCATCGTTTCGTCACTGTGGATGAAACATGGATACATTACTATACTCCTGAGACCAAACAACAATCTAAACAATGGGTTACCAAGGGGAATCTGCACCAAAAAAGGCGAAGACCGTTCCTTCGGCCGGAAAGGTTATGGCGACTGTCTTTTGGGATTCGCAAGGGATAATCCTCATCAACTATCTGGAAAAGGGTAAAACTATTACAGGTGAATATTATTCATCGTTATTGGACCGTTTGAAAACCGAGCTGCAAGAAAAACGCCCGCGATTGGCCCACAAGAAAGTCCTTTTCCATCACGACAACGCACCAGCACACACCTCAGCAGTTGTGGTCGCAAAATTAATGGAAATAGGATTCCAACTCGTTTCACATCCCCCCTATTCTCCAGACTTGGCTCCCTCGGACTACTATTTGTTCCCCAATTTGAAGAAATGGCTGGCGGGACAAAGATTTTATTCAAACGAGGAGGTGATTGCAGACACTAATGGATATTTTGCAGACTTGGACAAATCCTATTATTCGGAAGGGATCAACAAACTAGAACATCATTGGACGAAGTGTATGAGCCTAAAAGGAGACTACGTCGAAAAATAAAAAAGGTTTACCCCAAACACATAAGTAGTTTTTATTTTGGCACGGACTTTTCAAACCAGCCTCGTAACACTGAATTGTTTAGTAGCAAGGAAACTAAAGAATTAGAACTTATTAATCATAGTAATAATTGGATAATTTTGGCTTTTCTTAGATTAAATAATTATATATACTACAGTACTGAGTTAAATTCACTTTTATAGAACATGCGATGAATTATAATAATTAATTTATTTTCATTTGTTTAGAGTTTAGAGTTTAGAACACATGCATTTCCTGACGTGGAATCAAAGTACATTTTTTCCACATTTTGCGGTAATTACGTGTTAAAATTAATTATTTCTGTGCCTCGTGGTACGAAACTAACAAAGAAGTATCATCACATTAATCATTATTAAAAACCAGTAGTTTTTCGGAAATTTCGTATTTACCATTTCCGTTGAGAATTTTAATATAACTTCTAAATTGACTGTCAATAGTCTGTTAGACTGTAGTCTGTGAATTGACCGTCAATTGTCAAATTGATCGTGAGCAGTCAGTTTGACCTTTCACAATTAATTTGAGTGAACAACAATACATTCAATTTAATTTTTAAGAGTAAAAATTTAACTGTTCTTGCCGTAAAGGACCTAACAATCTCTACTACAAAGTGTGAATTTAACGCCAGTCAGCAGCCATTTTCTGTTGTAAGCCGTGTAATAATAATTTTAATAAAAGCAAATGATGCTGAAGAAACGAACTACGTCTAAAATTCAATGTTTAATTTTACTATAAATAATTCAAAATTTAACCTTTTTCAGAACACTTTGTATTAATTATAGTGCTTACATTATAATCTCTAGTTATAGTAAAAGAACTCATATATTGATTGAAGATAGATCTAATACATACCTCTATAAAAAGCCAAACTTCTTTTAGCTTTCTCTACATTATGTTTCCTCAACAGATCATACGGAGTATCTGGTACGAAGAGTCCAAAGAGAGTAAACAGTGCAAATAATGGGATAAGGCTTAATAAACTAAACAATTTTATAGAAACAAAAGGCCCAACCGTATAAACATAAATGCTTCCTATACTGAAAAATATAGTATTGAAGGAACCAAGGAAACCCCGATTTGTATCTTCTGCAATATCCTTTATATAGCTTGAAGTTATGCTAAAAATACATCCTGAGGGCATACCCATAATAAATCTTGCTATTAAAAACATCCATACCTGATTGGTAAAAGCTATTATGGTATGTCCGATAAAAAGTGGCACCCCAAAGAGTAAAATTGCCGTCTTTTTTCCCATTTTTGCCATAAAAAATCCGCCAATAAAAGGCCCTATCATAGAACCTAAATTATAACTAGCCACTATCCACGAGCTTTCTGTGGTTGTCGGTACTTTTAGTAAAGGGTTAATCGTCGTGTCATTGCTATTTAAAATTGGACCTATTATTGTTGCCCAGCCGAAGGTAACTCCAAGAGAAAAGGAAAATAAGTTACCTGAAAAATAAAAAACAATTAATAATGAAATATTTTCTTCGCGGAGTGAAGTAAGTATACCTACGGTGTTGTGCAATTATCAACCACTACTCTCTCTTAAAAGTAATGTAATTATAAACAAAGAAACATTCTCCAACATTAATTTGTTTGCTTATTGTGTATGGTACCCATATGTGGAAAAATTAAATTTTCAAAAATTATTGGGCCATTAGATGCACGAAAAATGCAGGTTTTTGAAATTAAATTTTATGTTTATTCATTTAAAATAGGATATCGCGTACTGGCACTATTATTAGTATATGTACAGAAACTTCTTGTTCAGCACCATCTTTTTAATGTGTTAGCCAGTGTTTATATACAACTTCAATACGAAGTAAGACTACTGGAAGTACTTGTTAAATGGTCGATTATTTTGATTTTTGCTTTGATTTTAGAATACCACTCTTTCTTGAAGCACAAGATAAAAAAAAAGTCGGCTACCCGTTATTTCCCTACAAAAACGTAGCTTTGAAATACTGATTTTTTTACCCGAAAAAATACTTACGTCATGCATTACAACTTAATAATTTATGTGATATGTTATGAATATTTACTTCCTGCTGGAAATGTGCCACAGTTCAGTCGATACCTAAAAAAGGCAAGAAGACCTTGCCAAATAACTACCGACCAATCGCATTGGTTTCAATAATATCGAAAGTCATGGAAAAGGCTATCAATCAACATCTTCTAAAATATCTTGAAGGATTCAACATTATTAGCGATCACCAATATGCTTTTTGTAAAAATAGATCAACAGGAGATCTTCTGACTTATGTAACACATGTTTGGAACAACGCAATTGAACACTTTGGAGTATCTCGAGCGGTTGCTCTTGACAGATCCAAGGCATTCGACCGTGTTTGCCACGATGGGCTGTTGGCTAAGCTACATTCTTATGGCTTGTCTGAAAAGTTCTGTTTGTTGCTCTCATGTGTCCTCAGAGAACGTTCTTTACGAGTGACAGTCGACGGATTTCTTTCTAACACCTTTACTATCAACGCCGGTGTACCCCAAGGCTCCATACTGTCTGCTACTCTCTTTCTCATTTACATTAACGATCTGCTGGAAAAGACCGACAATCTAATTTACAGCTTTGCAGATGAAGGTACACTTATCTCTTTATTCACTTTGAATGCTAGGACATCGGCTACTCAGACGAATATCCGCGGACAGCAGGAAGTCATTCAACTTAACAAACTCCTGGAAGAACTTCTATCTTGGAGTGACAGTAATCAAGTAGAATTTAACGCTACAAAAACCCAGGAGGCAGTTTTTTCTAAAAAAGTTAACGTTGCTGAACCCGACATAGTTATGGCGGGGCACTCCATTCCTCTAACATCGTCACTCAATTTGTTGGGCGTTAATTTGGGAGCAAATATGTCCTGGCATGAACATGTTGCAGGCAAGGCAAGGAGAGCTTCTCAAAAGTTGGGAATATTGTTTCGAACCAAAAAGCTTTACGCTCCACAACAACTGTTAACTCTTTACAAAGCTCAAATTCGACCAACTATGGAATACTGCTCCCATGTTTGGAGCTCCGCTCCCAAACATACACTGCATTTGTGCGATTCTATTCAGAGAAGAGCTGTTCGTCTGATTGGACATCCGGAACTGACCGGCGGCCTTGATTCGCTGGAAATCGAAGAACGGTTGGCGGCTTGAGCCTATTCTATAAGTACTTTCATGGAAAGTGGCCTGCTTAATTCCTCCTAGAGCGGTGCATGTTAGAAGTACACGTCGCTCTAATACATCACATCCGTATGAGGTTCAGCTTGTTACTCCTCATACAACACTTTTCAAGCAGTCTTTTATATGGAGAACATCATACCTTTGGAATAGTTGCCCAGGACTATGTTTCCCACCGAGTACAATCTACAGCGATTCAAGAACAACGTGAATCGCTTTCTCCACACACGTGTCGCTCCTGTAGCGCTTTAGGGACTTCCCTGTAGCACGTGTGCTAGAAATTTTTAATCAGAAATATTTAAAACTGAAGCCTGTTCTTTCTCTCTATATGACTTTTATTATCTATCTATCTACGAAGATGGATTGAAAAATTCGCGGCGTCACCAAAAAATAATTATAATATTTTTACTATAGTACCCTCAATAAGTTCATACTTTCTTTGGTTGCCACAGTGTAAAATTTTGTTTCTGTAGAGTTTGTGGTTTTTAAGTTAAAACGAGTTTAGTGAGACCAAGTGCACGTTTTTGGAAAAATGGAAAAAACTGAACAACGTGCGGTCATCAAGTACCTGTTTAAAAAAAGATTAACACCAAAGAGATCGAAGATGATATCAAAACAACACTAGGGAAATCTGCTCCGTCATATACCACTGTGAAAAAATGGGTTGCAGAATTTAAACATGGACGAGAGAGTATCGAAGATGACCCTCGCTCCGGCCGGCCCACGATGTCTACGACTGAAGAAAACATCGGCAAAGTGTGTGATCTTATACTGAAAAACCATAGATTAACTATCAGGGAGATTGCAGACACTATATGCATCTCATATGAATGAACACAAAACAGCATTGCCAGTGAACTTGGTTGGATAAAAACGAATTCGACTCACGATTTCTCGCGACTCTTTGGAGATATTTGAGGTTAATCCGCAAGATTTTTTTAGCAGCTTGTGATAATGGACGAAACCTGGGTTCATCACTATATTCCAGAGTCACAACAACAATCCAGCAAATTTGGTGAACCGACCCCAAGGAAAGCGAAGGCAATTCTATCGGCTGGAAAAGTGATGGCGTCAATTTTTTGGGATGTTAAAGGTATCATTATGGTGGACTACCTGCCGAAAGGCGAAACAATAAACTAGACCTACTGTTGTACCCTTTTGCGTCGTTTACGTCAAGAAATTAAGAAGAAACGCCCAGGATTACTGAGAAAGAAAGTTTTGTTCCGTCAGGACAACGCCCGCGTTCACACGTCTGTTGAGTCTATGGCTCAAATTCGTGATTGTGGTTTCGAATTGCTGCCCCATCCGGCTTATTCTCCAGATTTGGCACCAGACTTTCATCTGTTTCCAAACCTACAAAAATACCTCGGTGGCCAGAAATGAAGAAGTCGAAGTTAACCAGTATTTTGAAGACCTCGAGGAATCTTTTTTTCAAACAGGTGTGGAAGCTTTGGAAAGCAGGTGGAAGAAGCGCATAAAGCTAGGTGGAGATTACGTCGAAAAATAAAAATATTTTTGTACATATTTTATTTTGTTTTTTTTGACTAGGCTGCGAACTTTTCAATCCATCCTCGTATATATCATTAAAAAAAAATGAAAGAAAATAATTCGAACGATTTAAAAGAAAAAGAGTAAATAAAACAAAGGTTCGTGCAACATTTTTAACACACGTCCAATGAAAACTAAAAGTCGTGAGAAACAGTACAATATTCCAGGGAAATTGTACGTGCCTCTAGAGATAATTTTCTTCCTCGTTTTCGGAACTAGGCCTTAATTTTTTCAATATTGCTCTAGTAATAGTTATAATGCTGACTGCAATTTTTATACCATTTTTTGGGGTTCATCTCAGAATATTTGGTTTTGTTTCCTTTGACTATTTTTGGGGTCGTTTTTTTGATATCCTGTTAACATGATCTTTTCCCCTATTTAGGGACAACCTTACTACGTCTTGGATATTACTGAGGGTTCGCATTTCTGTTGTTCTGAGAAAGCGTTTAGTTATTGTGTTCTTTGTTCTAGTCTCTTTCGCATAACTCATCAATTATCTGAGATACAGGTGTCTTTTCTATATTACTAGCACGTAAAATGTTAAAATGCAGAGTACAAATCAAAATCATCACAGCAAACCAAAAAAAAACAAATTCCATCAAAAATAAAAACAATATCCATTGTGTTCTATGAGAGATAATCGTAAATTTGTTCCAGCTTATTAAAATAATCAATGGTGAGTGTTAATTAGAAGCACCGTAATGTTTGATGAGTAGAATTCGTGGTATTCGACCCAAATATCGTGATTCGAAGAGCTAGTACTTGTTACTACATAATGCATCAAATCATGCTTCACTCATAATTCGTCAATTTAGAGCCCGAAATCACGCATATATTTAACCATTCACCTCATTCATTTGATCTCGCACCTGGTGACTTTTTACTATTTCTAAAAATTAAAATGAAATTAAAAGAATATTTTTGGGGCCATAAGTCCATACATGTGTTTCGCAGAAGAAAGATTAGCTATAAAATTCATCGAATCACTAATTAATCGTTATAACTGGATTTAGGAAGAAATTGAATTAAACAAGAAAAAGAAAATTAAAAAAACTTATTTCATTTAATTTGTACACCAGTCTGAAACTTGAATTGTCTCACTGGGTAGCTGTATCAAATTTAAAATCCATATCTGAGCCATGTTTCTAAATTTTTATGTCTTATGCGAACAAAAGCGTTTAACCAAACAGATGAAGCCATAAAAAAATACACCGCTGACCAGTGACATTAGTCGGTCTCATGTCATTTCATGTAACTTCAAAAAGGTAAAATAGCAATTATTGTTTTGTGTTTCGCATTTTACAAAGATGAGAAGATGCTGAAATTTAAACCGAATTTGCTTTTATTGTTTAAGGATTGATCCCTTGAAATGTATTTATTTTAAGGTGTCACACATATTAGAAGCCCATATACTGATAAACGACTAGCATATTTAAACCATGACTTTTTGTTGTTTAGAATCTCAAAACAGACTTTCAGTAATTTATTTTAAGTGATCATCAACCCTAAATTAGTAATTGATTTTCAAGGATAATTTGATAGTCCTGCTAAAGCCTTCGTGATGTGACTGCTAGTTGGGTCGAGATGAAGTCCACAATTCTATTGCAGAATTATATGATGTGCCTTCCAGTGTCTATCACTAAACTGAAATGATTATTTAGCGATAGTGCTACAAGGTGTACAGTAATAATAAAATTTTCTAACTGCAATTGAATCTATTTTTCTACAATTAGTTTCACACAACGTCATAATTTAATTAATCTCTAATACAAACAAAACCTACTAATTCACACAGTGAAATTCCGTTTTCCCACTTTACCCTTGTTATAAAGTAGTTGCCAAAATGGTGAACGAGCACTATGAGCCACTGTAAGACTGACATCAATAACACTGGTCAACAAAAAAAAAGAAAATTGCTTGTTTCCTGTGATTTTTTTTTGTTTCTATCTCAAATTGACGCGTATTTTTTAAATATGGCAACAATTTTTCTCTAACAGCTTTTGTTTTTGAGTTATAGCTAACTACCCTCATTTACTATTTTTACTTAGATTTTTGTTTTTATTGGACACTAAAATATATTTTGTTGTTGTTTTAGATATGGCTTCGTCAAGAAGATGTTGTGTGCTTAATCTCGATTGTTTTTGCTATATTTGTGGTGAATATATATTTGCAAAATATCGAAAACCTAATCGGACTTTGTGAAAACTGCGTATCATCAATACTTTAAAATAAAATTGTGTAATCAGGACAAGCCATGGGTTCCTCATATTGTATGCCAGAAATGTGTAGTATGTCTACGGTTATGGTCCAGTGGAAAAAGAGATGCAATAATGTTCGTAACACCCATTATTTGGCGAGAACCTCGAAACCATCATGACAATTGCTACTTCTGCGTTGTGAAAATAAACGGAATTAACCCTAGAAATCGAAGTAAGTGGTCATATCCTAACTTATCTTCTGCTCAACGACCTCAATTAAAATCACAGGAGGTACAACCCAGCACACCTAAATCTCTGATGATTCAAATCTCTGTGAACCCGAACGAAATACATCAAGTGAAGACTCTGATTCAGATTACAAATGTAGCCTTTCAAAACCTAAACCATTTAATCAGAAAGAACTAAATGACTTAGTAAGAGATCTGAACTTACCAAAAAAAAGCTTCTGAAATTTTAGCATCTCGTTTAAAAGAAAAAAATTTGCTTACTCTGGAAACCAACATTACATTTTATCGTACCCGAGAAAAAAAAATCTGTTACCGTATTTTTCTCAAGAGAAGGATTTAGTTTTTTGTAACGATGTTGGTGGTATTTTGCAGCAGATGGGATTAAAACAGTACCAACCTAGTGATTGGCGTCTTTTCATAGACAGCAGCAAAAGAAGTTTAAAGTGTGTTTTGCTTAATAACGGTAACAAGTACGGATCTATACCTATTGCACATTCGACGACTTTAAAAGAAGAATACGTAAATGTTTCTAAGGTTATGGAAAAAATTAAGTATCAAGACCACAAATGGGTCATTTGTGTTGATCTGAAAATGGTTAACTTTCTTTTAGGTGAACAAGGGGGGTACACAAAGTTCCCTTGTTTCATGTGTCTCTGGGATAGTCGTGACAAACAACACCATTGGTCACAAAAAGTTTGGCCAGTGCGGGAAGAGCTAAAAGTTGGTACAAAAAATGTTATAAAGGTGCCTTTAGTTAGCCGAGATCGCATCATACTTCCACCACTTCATATTGAACTCGGCATAATGAAACAGTTTGTGAAGGCGCTTGACAAAAGTAGCGAATGTTTTAATTTTCTTTCACGCAAGTTTCCAGGATTAAGTTCAGAAAAATTGAAAGCTGGTATTTTTGATGGGCCACAGATTAGGCAACTCGTGAAAGATCCTAATTTTGTCAAATCAATGACTGAAGTCCAATCCAAAGCTTGGAATTCATTTGTTTTGGTTATGAGTAGCTTCCTAGGCAAAAAGAAATCTGACGACCATGTCGAGCTTGTTGAGTGCGTGCTATCGAACTTGCAAGAGCTAGGGTGCAACATGAGCATAAAAATCCACTTCCTACACTCGCATTTAGAGCGATTTCCACAAAATCTGGGTGATTTTAGTCAGGAGCAGGTTGAAAGATTTCATCAGGATCTTCGGACAATGGAAGAGCGTTATCAGGGGCGGTGGGACTCACATATGATGGCAGACTACTGCTGGAGTTTGCAACGAGATCTACCTAAAGTCGTTCATTCAAGGAAATCTTATAAAAGATCATTTGCTAGTGTTCAATAGAAATTTTGTTAACATAATGTATTATTTTTTTGTATTTTTTTGGCAAAATAATAAAACTGTATATTTCAAAAGGTAAAGCTGTTAGCAATCTCCCAGTATTTTTTTTCATAGTCAGGGCCATAGAAATGCCCAATAACAGAAAAAAAAATAAAGGAAACAAGATTTGTGTTGACCAGTGTAATTTATCAAGAAAATAAGAGCGGTTTCAGCTGCTGGAAACAGCTTATAAAAAGAAATATAGCTCTACTTTTGTTTAAGATAGATCGTGTTAACAGACAGATGCACATAGTGATAATTCAGCGTTTTATCCAGCCCATATTATTTTTAGTTATTTTAAATTAGACTTTATTTCTAAATATAGCAGTAAAGCTTTTTGGAGTGCGTATTTTAAAGAAAAATACGTTTTAATATATAATAAAAACAGTATATTGAGAAAAAAAAAACAAAAATTATAAAAATAATTATGCACGATGAAGAATCCCACGTCTCTTCGTCCGCGCCCGAGCTCCATCTCTCGGCTTCAAACAAGCATTTGGATTGCTTCTTTACTAAACGACTTAGATATTTTTTTGGGTTTTGGCCTTACATTTATACTTAAGGGATCTGAGTTGAGCAATAATCTGTTGAGAACATCTAAATTTCATTAGTCTCTTGATAATTTTCTAGTTAAATTTTGACGATACAGGCGAAAACGCTTGTTTCGTGCCTTTACTACTTCTTTGGACCGTAACTCAATGGGCAAAAGTGCCTTTTCCATTACTGTTGCACCGTGAATTAATATTTTGTGCATCGTAGAAGTCATGGGATGCCAGAATATAACTCAATTTAAATTTTGGCGGTCTCATATCCATAATCTGCAAATTTTTTCAAATCAACTTTATGACCACACGATAGTACTTCTAAAATCACTTTCAAGCGATTTACGAGGTTGAAGTCGACACTGGTAATTTCAGCAGTCACCACTGGATTGGCAAAAAATCTTCTACTTGTATTGCCATCATTGGTATTACCAAATCCAGCTTTTGGCACATCTATGATTAGGCCCGTTTGCCCTCTGAATTTTGCCTGTATTTCTGCCTTTTTTGGTTGACAAATTCTTTGTTACTGCCCAATCTTAGTTGCCACTTTTGCACAGAAAGCTTGTATGACAAATGCAGAAAGAATACTTTCGAATAATCAAATCCTAGCGTGCAAGACAGGCAGGCCAAACTGTAATGCATCTGCGTCTACGTTATTTTTTACATTGAAGTCATTAAACTGCTTTGAACTAGCGCCGCAAATGTAACCTCTCATTGCGGAAGTAGTTGAAGTAGCAGCATTGCACACTTTTGCATCGACCCTACTTAGTGTCATTACATATCTCATGGAAAAAGAGATGTCTCCTTGTACGAATTCGCTGTTTACTAAAACATTTATTGCATTTTCTATGTAAGTAATTTCAGAATTTGTAATATCCACGGTTTCTTTAACAAATCTAATCCTCATTGGCTGACAGTATCCTGCCGAAGAGGGAGTTGGATTCTGCCAAATAACTTTCTTGTTTGTCCCACAAATCAATTGTAGTGGAACAATGCAACTTTGAAAAATGCTGTGTCAATTGAATTTTCTTCTTGCATTTTTTGCTTAATTTGTGCTTGTTGATATCCATCACATCCCCATTTCAAAATGAGTGTCAATGATTCTCTTCTATATTTAATTCTTTTAGTACATCCTCCGAATATGTGGCTAGACGTTTAGCAGCGTGATCCGATAAATTTTCTAAATTAATTTCAGCAAATGTTTCAGTTACCTAATAAGCATCTTTCGCCGGATAACAAGTCCTTTTTGCTTGGTGTAACACAGTGTAATTCGGATAATACTTCGTATTACTATTCCTTATTATTTCATACTACTTTGACATGTTGTATGCTTTCTGATATGCTTGGGTTGTTTGGGGAGACTTAGTTATGTCTTCTAGAATACTGGATGCAATTCTCTCTCCAGAACTTTGAAGGGATGTTTGAGCAGAACGCATTGTTACTTCTTTATCTACAGCACTGCGTACTTCCTTTGATTTTCTACGGTTGCTCTTCCCACTTGATTCTTCAAATGACTTTGTTGGTTGACCAGAAGAACGCCGTTTTACCCTAAGTATTTCAAATGCTCCTTGTAACCATTCGTCATTCTTTTAAGAAAAATGTCTGCTTTTTTATGCGCTTCTGCCACTTTTTCTTGAATTGTGACTTTAAATAGAGGAACTTTTACTTCACTTCCTGCCTTTACTCATCACAATATTCACCTTGCGATAAAATATAACTCTCAAGATACATAAATTTATCTTAAAAATTTGACTGAATTTTCTCAAAAATTAGTCTACGCGTTACTACTCGAGCACTTGAAGTACCCTCGGACCCTAGAACAAGATAAAAACTGTATAAATTAAAAAAATTAATAAATACAAAATATCACATAGTTTTCACTGTTCTGATTTAAAGAGCAGCAATATTGATATATTTGATAAGTGCAAATACTTTTTTTTCTGTTAAAACCAATCAAATCACTGGGACGTACCCTGAAGTATAACAAATACGTTTTTAAATACAGAAAAACGGGTTTTCGTACAACAATTTCTAGTAACATTTTCTACCTTTAAAACATTGCTAATTATTAAATAAAAAATACATAAAAATTATCAATACGTATGCGCTCTTACTTGTAATATTCAAATCCATCACAATTTTCTTCAAGATAAACTCCAGAAAAAAAATCACTTTTTTTAAATAACTGTTTTGTAACAAATGCCGAGAAGTGAAACGAACACTCAGAACGATGATCTAATTTCGATTGACACTCCGGCGTGCGCGCTGTCAAATGGGTAACGGGAGTGGTCGCCTATTGTCCTATGCCTATTTAATATTTTATCGATTATGGCCGCCTAAAACGCTGAAATACCCCTTTATAAGACAGACCGACGGAAATAATAATACTTGATAGTTCCAAGATAATATAGTTATAGTCTATAGTCGTGTGCCCGATGTATACGTGTAAAAAGACCAGAATAAATAAAGTAGGGACGTAGAAAATTTTTGATGTTTAGTCGCATTTTAATTAGATGTTTTTAGAGTTCCGTCCGGAACACTATAAGATCACTTCGGTGTCTGTCCGTATGTCTGTCCGTCTGTCTGTCAGTTTATAATACTTGCGCCCAACTCTTGTATTATTTTTAAGAAAATGCGAAAAATCGCAGTCCCCCCCCTTATTTCTAAAAGTACCGAATAGAAAAATTTAAAAAAACTCTGGAATATTCTCTAAAGGGTGTAGATTGAACGAAAATTTTCACGAGTACATTAACTTTAATAATTTATCTGGTATAAAAAAAAAAATTCAAGGTCATCAGTTTTCACTAAAGATCGGAAAAAACCTTGTTGAAATCTCATTTAGGATGTTTTTTGTGAAATCACTAATCTTTTTATACTTCCGTAACAAAAATTTTTATTTTAAAAGCAATCAACGCAAGGAACACTATATGCGCAAGTTCAACTTGCACTTGACCGGTTATTTTACATTTGTTTATTAATCAAATAACAACTGACATTTTGAAAAAAAAATGTTAACGAAAATATTTTTTTTTTAATGAAAGGTCTCACGATTCTCTACCAGACGTGATAAAAGATTTTTACTTTTTTTTTTTTCAAAATTACCAAAAAACGCATTTGCTTTTATTTGATTAATAAGCAAATTTTTAAAAAAAAAACAGTTAAAATGACTTCACATTAATTGCGCAAGTCCAACTTGCACTTGACCAGTTATTTTTATCTTAGAATGAAGTGTAAATAATCAAGAGGTTAATTATATATGGTTTAAAATATTTTTATCAGATCTAAGTGCTTGACACGTCTGAATAAAAATATCTTTAAGCAAATTTCTTCCAGTATCCAATATTATATATGACGTGCTATTTCATATTTTCGAATATATTTATTTACGACTATTTCTTCCATAAATGTTCAATAGTTTTCTATTTTATTCCTGAATTATAATCCTTATATGTTGGTCTATTAATAATTATCATTTCAATCACATTTAGGAAAATTATCCTAACACATAATTTTTTCGACAGCCACCTCTTTCATCTTCTTCAACTAAAGTATGTTAATGTCACTTAAAAACTATCGGTCTCTTTACACAGGGAAAGATTAATTTCAATTTGTCTACCAGAAATGACCTAAAAAATTCAAAGCACATACTGGCTATGTATTGGTGAACATATCAAATGAAGCGTTAAATATCAGGAAGAAAAACCATTTGAAAAATTTTGAAAGAAGACAAAATAAAAGTTTATGCGAAGTTTCTTCAACACACTGTAAAAATCATTCAAACTTCTTAAGAATAATTTGAAATGTGGTGTTTTCAATTTAGCCTACAAACAAAGTGCGCAATCTAAGTGAAAATAAGTACAGCCAGCCAACAGCCACCAAAAATCTTTACAATAGAAAAAATTGTGAATCTGTTTCAACTAATCAAAGTGTTAATTGCTAGTATTATTTAAAAGTACTAAAATGAGTAGAATTCGTTATGGTCAGCCTGCATATCGTGATCCAGATAATTGGTGCTTATGACATGATAAGGCACTAAGTGACATTTCACTAATTGCTAGTTACATTTGAATTAGAATTCAAGTCCATGTTACCAAAAATTAAAATAAAGTTTCGAGGAGAGATTATTCAAAAAGCTTTACATCCAATTTGAAGCAAATCCCAAAAAATAAGTACTTGAATTGGAGTCACTATTAAATTGTTGTAAAAAGTGCACTAAATTAAAAAAAAAAAATAAACATAATATGAACAAAAAAACAGAAAAAAGATCTTTCATGTAACTTGTGCAGCACCAGTCTGCATTCTCGCACTATGTATGTGTACCAAATTTGAAATCAATATACGATTTTGAAAAAAGCAAATGAATGTAAGGTCACCTTGTAGATAGCAATGGTTGACTACGAAAAAACATTTGATTCGGTAGAGATATGGGCAGGCTTAAGGCCTTAAGTAACAGCAGAGTCGAAAGGTACACAACTCTTTTTGATGCCACATCACAAATAGTGCCTGAAGAAAAACAAATAAAATCAAAATTGAAGGAAGAATTAGGCAAGGCGACTCGATATCCCCAAAGCTGTTTTGTTGACTGTAGAAGACATGTTTAAATCGTTAAAGTGGGAAAATAAAGGAATACTAATGGACGGTGAACGATTAAATCACTTAAGGTTCGCAGATGATATCACTCTGATTACTAACACAAAGGCAAAATTACAAGAAATGCTGATGAAATTAAATAACAAGTCTCGAGAAATAGGTCTAAAGATAAACTTCACCAAAACCAAATATTTTAACAACGAAAGTGAAGATAGCAGCCAGGAACTATTATTTAGGACAAAAATCTAATTATCAAAAAATAATTTAAAGGCTGACTTGGATAGAAGAGTCTCGTTAGATTGGTCTGCGTTCAGAAGGTTACAATCTACATTCAAACTGGACATCCCAAATACAATAAAAGCCAGAGTATATACTGCCGCTATTAACATATTGCACTGAAGCGTAATCTTTAAATAAAAGTATAATAAATAAACTCCAGATAACCCAATAGCAATGGAGAGGAGAATGCTTAATATAAGACTACAAGATCGTATTCCTAACACGAGATACGAAGAAGGTCAGAAGTGACAGATGTAGTGCAACGAATATGTATATTAAGGTGGAATTGCGCTACCCAACAATGATAACAGTACAAAATAACAGAACATACCTGTGAATACAGACAAATAAATAAAAAGTAAGGACGTAGAAAATTCGTTGGGGACAACTTTGGGGAGGGTCCTAATGATGATGATATGATTTTGTCTAGTGAAATAACTAAATCATGTAACATAGTTTTCTTCAAAACTATTGTTCATTTTTAATGCTCTAAAATAGTTTTGTAGCCACAAACTGTACAAAATAACACATACCTGTGAATACAGCAAAATAAATAAAGTAAGGACGTAGAAAATTTCCAGTGGTCAATAGCTTTTAATAAATATGAACTTTTAAAATAGAGTGCGCAATCAAGAGTTTAGTTGTCTTATATATATTCTAAAGTACTTTTGTTATCAAAATTAAGTAGAGGGCATGATTCATTACGAAAATTATCTTTAATTTTATTTTTTAGCAGTGTAATATGACATGACATTTTATATTTGCATATGTAGTGAAGTCTAGCTATTTGTTTTCTTCAACGTTTAAGAATTTTTCCAGTTTAAAACAATTTTATAGCCCTATTTTTTGTTAATGCCATTTTTTATTGGACTCGGTGATTTTTAGTGTTCCGTACGGAACACTTATAAGATGACTTCGGTATCTGTCTGTCTGTCTGTCTGCCTGTCCGTCTGACTGTCTGTCTGTCCCAGCCGATTTTCTCTGAAACTGTTTGTCATAAAATGTTGAAATTTGGTAATAATATAGAAATTGATGGCTTCATCAAAGCCGTGTAGTTTTGAAAGTCAAATTTTGACTTAAGGGGTTTGTTTTGGGGGGTGAAATCGGAAGTGAAAAAAAAATTGTTTTTACTAGGTCATCGAGTGTGGTGTCAAATGAAAGCTTGTGAAAACACGAGTAAAAAATATATATATGTAATCTAGTACTTGGACTAACTTTTCTTTGTATTATTTTTAAAAAGTCGCGAAAATCGCTGTCCCCCACCTTATCTCGAAAAGTACTGATCAAAAAATTTTGAAAAAATTCTGAAATGCTCTCCACGGGGTGTAGATTGAACGAAAATTATCCGAGTGCATTACCTTTAATAATTTATTTGGTATATAAGAAAACAAAAATTTCAAGGTCATCAGTTTTCAGAAACAAACTTCGTTGAAAACTTCTTTGGGGTGTGTTTTGTGAAGTTACTGATCATTTTGTACCACCGTAACAAAATTTTTTATTTTAAAAGCAATCAACGTACGGAACACTAATTGTGCAAGTTCAACTTGCACTTGACCGGTTATTTTTTATTGTACAGGGTGAGTCAACGACAGAGTAATTATCTCAATTGTTTCGGCAATGACAAAAAAGGTTAAATACAATGGTTTTAGAGAATGTTTAGGTGCATAGTTTAAAATTATTTTTGAGTGTATAGGGTACTTCAAAAAAGTGTGACCGATATAACATATGTTTTTTAAATGGAATATCCTATTTTCTAATCTCTTTTTAAAATTTTGAGTACAATTTTAAAACTGTTTTATTAATAAAGTTATACACCTAAACCTAGTAGTTTTTCTAATATTTCAATTTTTTTTAAAAAAAAATACTACTTTTCGGTTTTGTAAAAAATTGCCAGTAGCGCCATTGTTTCTGAAGGTGGAATACTCATAATTGGTAGAAGAGTTCTATAGAGACAAAAAAGAGATGTATGTAAAGAAATTTGAGTTAGATGCTACAGAGTGTTCAAAATAGATTTATACATTTCGACGAATTTAAATTGAAAAATCTCTAATTTTTTTAAACGGCATACCCTGTATATTATTATTTTTTCTGATAGACCTTACAAAACTCTCCAACTTTTATGAAGTATGTCATATACCTATTTCTAATAGTTTTCGATTTATTTTGAATTTTTCAATTTTTACCCTTGTTTTTAATACACTTACGCTATTGTGAAAACATAAACAAATAGTTAATAGTAATCTTAATATAGTTTAACTTAACTAATGATTAATTATTATGACGTAATAAATGTTCAAAAATATGCCCGTCTACTTGAATACACATGTTTACTATATTTTCTTTCACTTTCCTTGGCATAAAGGGCGTTATTGTCCTGCACGCATCCCGTATCCTATTTTCCATATCTGGTGTTGTAGGGGGATTCACGTAAACACGATCTTTAATGTATCCCACAAAAAGAAGTCTAAAGGTGTTAAGTGACATGATCGAAGAAGCCACTGAATGAATCCATCCCTACCGATCCATTTTTGTGGGTAACGATCGTTTAAAAATTCCCGAACATTCCGGTGGTTATGAGCAGGAGCTCCGTCTTGTTGAATCCACATTTGTTCCCTTTCAAAGCTATTAACTTCTTTAAGAAGCTGAAGTAATTAGTTTTGCAAAAAAATTAGATATCTAGGCTCGTTAAGCGGTTCGTTGAAAATATATGGACCAATAATTCGAAAATTTAATATTCCACACCATACATTAAGCGACCAATGGTTTTGGTTTTGAACTTCCCAGACCCAAAATGGATTAACTGTTGAATAATAATGCATGTTATGGCTGTTAACTGCTCCATTACTGCGAAAAGTAGCTTCATCAGAAAACAATATTTTGGATAAAAAATTTTGATCGGCCTCTATTGCTCCATTCATGGTAGTACAAAAGTTTACTCGTCATTCAAAATCACGGCCTTGGTGTAGTTCCCGATGAAAGGGATGATACTTGTATTTTCTTGTGGTGCGATGTGTCAGATAAGTCAGCTAGTTGACGGCTGCTGACCTGGGGATTATCTTCAACATGAAGTAAAATCTTCATTTCTTTTTCCTCATTGGTATCATTCTGGTTTACTATACGTATTTTCCGTTTCGTATACTCAACGTTGCCACTACCATCAAACCGTTCCATTAAGCACTGAAAAGATTTTCTAGATGGTATAAGTCTATTAGGGTACTTCGCTTCGTGAAGCCTTACTACGAAAAGACAATTTTTTCCATCTCGCCCAGTATATAAATCATATCAATTAATTCATTTTTAGGAAAATCCATAACTATTACCTTTATTCTTTATTACTACAACAAATTACACTATTTTCACTTGCTTAATAGACATGTCAAAATTTGACAATGCCTACATTTTTGTTTTGTCTTGGGAACTATGATGTTATAGCGTAAGTGTATTAAAAACAAGGATAAAAAATGAAAAATTCAAAATAAATCGAAAACCATTAGAAATAGGTATATGACATACTTAATAAAAGTTAGAGGGTTTTGTAATATCAATCAGAAAAAATAATAATATACAGGGTGTGCCATTTAAAAAATTTGAGATTTTTCAATTTGAAATAGTCGAAATGCATAAATTTATTTTGAACACCCTGTAGCATCTAACTCAAATTTCTTTACATATACCTTTTTTCCATCTCTATAGAATGCTCGTATCAATTATGAGTATTCCACCTTCAGAAACAATAGCGCTACTGGCAACTTTTCACAAAACTAAAAACTAGTATTTTTTTAAAAAAATTGGAATATTAGAAAAACTACTAGGTTTAGGTATATAACATTATTAATAAAAAAGTTACGCAGAATTTAAAAATAAATTAGAAAATAGGATGTTCCATTTAAAAAAACATACGTTATATCGGCCACCCTTTTTTAAAGAACCCTGTATACTCAAAAACAATTTTAAACTGTGCACCTTAACATTTCCTAAAACTATTGTATTTAATATTTTTTCCTCATTCCCGAAACAAATGAGATAATGAACTTTACTCTATCGTTGACTCACCCTATACTGTTCTTCTTGAAGTGCCGTATCCAATATGGATGTAGGCGATCTTCACGCCTTTTCCTGTGATGCGTGCTTTTTTTAAGTGTTTCATAGAAAGGTGACCTACAGTTTAATGCCGGTTCCGAATTGCCAAACTGAGAGGGCTTTACTAGGCATTTTATTCATTTATTATTTTACTATTGTATTTATTGTATTACTAAGCATTTTTTTAAATTTTTTGCTTTGTAGTAAATAACGAAAATTTTTTGTAGGCTACTTAGTTGCAGAAATAAATAATTATTTACAAAAATAAGTCTGACATGAACAAGCCTCTGGCTCAGACCTACACAAGCTGCCACGAGATTTGGTTATTTGATAATTACCATGCAACTTTGTTTGACTAGTGATCCTCAATAAAATATATTTAATGGGATAATCGAAGAAAACCCAAAATAATAGCTCTCTGTATCATCCCTGTCAGTGATTTAGTTGGAATACACCAGTAGATAACGTTTTGAGGATACGTAAACCTCCGATGATACGAAGTATTATTTAGTTGAATTCAACTTTCAGAATTCGCTTCATTTGTACAAAATCATAACAACAGCTTGGTCAAAACATAAACATAAAACAACATATAAAAATATATATATATAGTTAAACAAGAACATGTTATATGTAATCCTTCAGAAATACACTAATTCACTTACACACAGTCAGACTAACTGGAACATCTACACAATTCTACATTATAAATTTTACGCAGTAACACTTAAGCCACCAATTCCTAAGAAGTAAAAGAAGTTTCAATTTTCCTGGCAAATTTAAAAAGTAAACTCCTCCAGAATATAAAAAACTGTCTCTAATAATATTTTATGCTCTTTTGTAATGTACTTCCATTCTAACTGTCTTAGTTAGGTAAAAATGTCACGTCGTGTTTCTGACATATGCCAAACTTTATATTTTTAAATGGAAAAATCTATGCTATTATTATGCAAAATTAGGCACACAAATGCTTTTGTAACTTTACGGACGTTAATTGTACACGTTTGACAACAAGGCAAATTGAATATGACATTTGTCTACGATAAAGATTTTGCTAGTAGTAAGTGTAGGTACGAAAATGATTTGTGGGAGAGGGACTATCTAAAAGAAAAATATTTAACACGTAGGTAGCCCTTTTCAAAAAATCCATATGATTTTTAAGAAGTACCAATCTTCAAACAAGTCGTGTCAAAATATCATATTATATTATTTTATATTTCATATATATTTCGACTATTAGTTACAATGGTTTTAGTAACGCTACTTTTGAAATTTTCAAAACAATGAAAAAAATCGAATTTAGTGTGTTGATTAAACACTATTTTTTGATGGGAAAAAATACCGTTCAAGCAAAGTAATGGCTTGATAAGTGTTACGGGGACTCTGCCCGTGGAAAATTACTTATCATTTACTGAATTTAAACGCGGTCGTACAGACACAAATGATGCTAAATGCTCTGGAAGATCAAATGAGGTGGTTACACCATCCACAAAATTGTTTTGGATGACCGTAAAGTGAAATTGAGGGAGATAGCTGACACCATAAAGATATCAAGAGAATGTGTTGGTCATATTTTGCATGAACATTTGGGCATGAGAAAGCTCTGTTCGAAATGGTTACCATGTTTGCTCACAGTGGATCAAAAACAACAAAGTGTTGACGATTCTGAGCACTATTTGGACCTGTTTAAGCGCAATAAAAAGGATTTTTTCGTGCGATATATGACAATGGATGAAACATGGATCCACCACTACACGCCGGAATCAAATCGGCAGTTAGCAGCCGGTGAAAGACGCCCGAAGCGACCAAAGACACAGCAATCGGCTGAGAAGATTTTGACCTGTATATTTTGGGATGCGCATAAAATAATTTTCATCGACTATGCTAAGAAGGGAAAAACCATCACTATCGAATATTATATAAAGTTATTGGTGCGTTTGAAGGCAGAAATCGCAAAGAAACGTCCCCAAGTGAACAAGAACAAAGTGCTCTTTCATCAAGATAATGCACCGTCTCGTTACGATGGCAAGATTGCATGAACAGAAGTTCGAATTGCTTCCTCATCACCATATTTTCTAGATTTTGCCCCCAGCGACTATTATCTATTCGCAGACCTCAAAAAATGCTCGCGGGAAAGAGATTTGGCTCCAATGGAGAAGTTATTGCCAAAACTGAGACCTATTTTGAAGGCAAAGACAAATCCTTCTCCAAAAAAGAAGGTATAGGAATGTTAGAAACGCGTTGGACTGTTTGTATCACTTTTGAAAGAGACTATGTTGATGAATAAAATCGAATTTTGCAAAAAAAAAAATGTGTTTTAAGCAGCTAGACCAAAAGCTCTTTAGCCTACGTATTATATTATAATAAAATAAAATTAGCTTTGAATTTGTATTAATTGTATTCAGCAGACGTATGACTAAAATTTAATTGCGTTAATAAGGAGTCCAGTGGATACCTACGTCAATAATAGACTGGCTCTTCGAGGCATAGTAAATTCATGTGCCTCCTCCAGACTCGTCGAATGTCGTTCATTAAATGATTTAAAGTTCTTCCACGAAACTTTCTCTGGATGGCCGACTGCACACTTTCAATGAGATTCGTATCGTAATTATGAAGGCCAGTCCAGTGTCTCGATGTAATTTTTCTTTTTCCAGGATACTCCAGCAGTGTATCATTTTTATTTTTACTGCTAAACCAGCATTATACGAACGGAATTAAAGTTTTTATTTTTGACATTTGCTCAGAGTTCAGACTGTCAGTAAACAGATAAGATCGGCTAAATCCTTGCTATGAAAAGCAACCATAAACATGCACCTTTAAAACTTTTTTAACAGTTCGTTGGATAAGTCTGTGGGTGGCAGCAGTTCAGGATCGTTTTACTACACAATATGCCCAAAAAGAAGATTTCTCCATAAAAACAACATTACTCCAGTTAAGATTTTTATTTTCGTGTGCCCAAGCTAGTCACGCTATGACGTGTTTTTCTCATATAATTAACACTCCTATATTTCTAGAAGCATCCGATAAAGAGCGAGTTCACTAAGATGCCAGGCATAGACATAGAGGATGGACTGAGCTTTCCGTATTCCGCTATAAAATAAATACAGACGCAAAAGTCTGAGAGAGATAAAGCGAATGTACCCGTAACTGTGCCTTGGTTATTACGTTGTTACAGGCCTACAGAAAAGGGACAGGTATTTACCGCACAGTCGTGTTGTCTCTCTCTAGTGAGTGGTCAATTTTGTAAGGCTAATGCGCAATCCATCCTCCATGTCAATGGTGCCGACGATGTGACTGTCGCTCTTCGATTTGTAGTTCGTTGAGCCTCCTCGGGCTGTTCGTCGACGTGTACTAATATACGAATGCGCGCCGTTCTATGGAAATATTCGTTAGAGAAGTCGGGGGCTTTTCCCATCATATTCATGGCGCTTGCGTATAACGTGTCCAGTATTTGGAAAGAGTCAAAAGCAGTCGTTTGCTGTCTCGCTCTCTACATAATACCTCCATTTACGGGCGTTAGCAATATAGCGCGAAGCTATAAATATATGATTTATTGATTGTACTGCGGCATCGTATAGCGTGAGTCCGGAGATAACATCGAATAGTTTTACACGACATTCTTAAACCTGTTCGTTGTAATCTTGCATGTGCTTGGCGCGGACTTTTTCGGTATAAGTCCGCGTCATGTTACGTTCCGGTAAATCATCAACGGTTTTTGTCTCCAAATAACGTTGCACTTACTTCTGTATTAATGACCCTAATTTTCTTAAATATTTGGCCGCAGGGGATTGGAATGGCAAGTGTGCGGAAAAAGCGATTCACGTTGTTCTTGAATCGCTGTAAATTGTACTCGGTGGGAAACACAACCTTGGGCAAATTATTCCAAAGGGTTGATGTTCTCCATAGAAAATACTGCTTGAAAAACACTGTACGCGGAGTAACAAGTTGAACCTCATACGGATGTGAAGTATTAGTCCGACGTGTATTTCTAACATGCACCGCTCTGGAAGGAATTGAGCGGGCCACATCCTTCGAACACTTTCCATGAAAATACTTGTAGAACAGACTCAAGTCGCCAACCGTTCTTCAATGTTTCAGCGAATCAAGGCCGCCGATCAGTTCAGGGTCTCCAATCAGATGAACAGCTCTTCTCTGAACAGAATCCAACAAATGCAGTGTGTGTTTGGGAGCGGAGCCCCAAACATGGGAGTAGTATTTTATAGTTGGTCGAATTTGAGCTTTGTAAAGAATTAACAGTTATTTTGGAATGTGAAGCTTTCTGGTCCGAAATAATATTCCCAACTTTTGAGAAGCTCTCCTTGCTATGCCTGCAACATGTTCATGCTAGGACATATTTGCTCCCAAATTAACGCCCAACAAATTGACTGACGATGCTAGGGAATGGAGTGCCCCGACATAACTATGTCGGGTTCAGCACCGTTAACTTTTTTAGAAAAAACTGCCGCCTGGGTTTTTGTAGCATTAAGTTCCAGTTGGTTACTGTCACCCCAAGATTGAATTTCTTCCAGGTCTTTGTTAAGTTGTATGACTTCCTGCTGTCTGCAGATATTCGTCTGATGTCCGAGCGTTCAAAGTGAATGAAGAGATAAGTGTACTGTCATATGCAAAGCTGTAGATTGGATTCTCGGTCTTTTCCAGCAGATCATTAATGTAAATGAAAAAGAGAGTAGGAGACAGTATGGAGCCTTGGTGCACACCGGCGTTGATAGTGAAGGTGTTATAAAGAAATCCGCCGACCGCCACTCGTAAAAAACGCTATCTGAGGAAACATGAAAGCCACAAACAGCACTTTTCAGACACACCATAAGAGCGTAGCTTAGCCAACAGTCCATCGTGCCAAACACGGTCGAATGCCTTGGATATATCAAGAGCAACCGCTCGAGAAAGTGTTCCGAAGTGTTCAATTGCATTGTTCCAAACATGTGTTACATAAGTCAGAAGATCTCCTATTGATCTATGTTTACGAAAACCATATTGGTGATCGCTAATATTGTTGAATCCTTCAAGATATTTTAGAAGATGCTGATTGATAACCTTTTCCATGACTTTCGATATTATTGAAAGCAGTGCGACTGATCAGTAGTTATTTACAAGGTCTTCTTGCCTTTTTTTGGTCTTTTGTTTTTTTTTTTTGGTCTTTTTGGATGAGAACACAAGAACACAGCTTCGAAGTAAGTTTCCAGCACTCATTTTGAAAACTCTTTATTCTAACACAATTCAAACAGTGACTGACACTTTGGTTATAATGCATGCAGCACAAAGGTCACATCTATTAGCCAACATAAAAATTCAAAGTATTTCTTTTACTGACTCTGGATAGGTCCTGCTACGGTCGTACTACACAGACTGTATACGAAATATTTATTAGAAATGGTTATAAAAAAGCAAACTCAACATAAATATGCAAATATTTATGGAGACTAGGGAAGAATTAAGAGCTTTAATAAATTACCAAGAATCACATTTTAATTGAAGCGATGTTAAAACAAAGTAACTGGTCAAGTGCAAGTTGGACTTGCGCAATTAGTGTTCCATACGTTGATTCCTTTAAAATAAAAATGTTTGTTATGGAGGTGTAAAATGATCAATGACTTCACAAAACACACCCCAAATGAGTTTTCAACAATGTTTTTTTTTCCGATCTTTACTGAAAACTGATGACATTGAAATTTTGAAATTTTTATTTTTTTATATATTAGATTGATTATTAAAGGTAATGAATGCACTAAAGGTGTAAAACAAATATTTAGTACCTAAATATTTTTTTAATTATAAATAAATGAAATAAAATTATTTTTTCTCGGTACCTATCCATGTGCATACGGGAAAGTATATTGACAAAACGTCCACCATCTTGTCATAAACTATAATTTTCACAGCTTTTTTTATAGCAGCTAAATTTTCGTGAGCAATGCATCTGTGATAATTTTCGTTCAATCTCCACCCTGTGGAAAATATTACAGAATTTTTTCAAAATTTTTTGATCAGTACTTTTCGAGATAAGGGGAGGGACAGCGATTTTTTAAAAATAATACAAAGAAAAATGTGCCTCAAGTATTACATTATATATATTTTTGAATTTTATTTGACGCCCTACTCGATGACCTGGTAAAAATTTTTTTTTTTTTCACTTCCGATTTCACTCCCCAAAACTAACCCCTTCAAAACTAACCCCTTAAGTCAAAATTTAACTTTCAAAACTACATGCCTCTAATGAGGCCATCAATTCCAATATTGGTATCAAATTTCAACTTTTTATGTCAAACACTTTTGGAGAAACTCGGGTGTAATAGAGAGACAGACGAACCGAAGGACGGACGGACAGACGAACAGACACCGAAGTGATCTTATAAGTGCTCTGTAAGGAAAAAATGGAGGTGAAAAGTACCAGAAATTCAGCACAAAAATTATAACAAGGAGGTTTTCTAGTTCCTTTGAATCATAATACAATATCCCTAAAGAGTTAAAATTGGTAAGGTTAAAGGCTTAAAATGTTTACTTTTTTATTTTTCTAAATGCTGTTTTGTCTGTTGCTGCTAAAATTCTTCTTTAGCGTTGATTTTTGAAAGTTGCAACCTAATGTATACGTTTCTCTCTTAGATAACTCTCTATCAAGTTTCATTCATCTTCCAATTTATCTTATAAATAACTAACTAAAACAGCGTACAGTACAGCTAAATGGGGGATATCTGGTAATCTCTTTCTTTTCGAAATCTGGCGATCAATACAGGGAAACTTTCATTGAAAAAGTCGGGTGCTGCAAGAACATTGAGAAACGGAGGACCGTCCGATCCTGCTGCCAAATCATATCCTTATAATGTAATTTCAAATTTTCAATAATTTTCGTCATTGTTTAAAT
This sequence comes from Pachyrhynchus sulphureomaculatus, assembly GCA_019049505.1. Lineage (NCBI taxonomy): Eukaryota > Metazoa > Arthropoda > Insecta > Coleoptera > Curculionidae > Pachyrhynchus > Pachyrhynchus sulphureomaculatus. Next base: position 41,856,174 of record CM032452.1, read on the forward strand.
TTCTTTTTTCAAATATTTGTCTTATTTCTTTATAGTTCAACATACAACACCACACCTGACCAAATTGACGGCTAGAGTGTTTTATTTCTCGTATCGCTAGAGGATATTTATATTTCTTCTGTTAAAAACATTGGTGTTTGAAAATATTCATCCGCTCAAATAATTTTATCAAACAGTTGCTGATTTTTTTCATATATTTTATTATCTCCTGACCAAAACCACATCGTAAATTCTTAATATGTTTTGACAAGCATTTCAGCAGCATTACTTGTAGAAACTTCCAAATTTTATAAGATATGAATATAGTAAAGGTATTTAAAGTACAAGAATCTTTATTGTTGTCTTATCGGGAAGAACTATGTCTAGTTTGCTCTATAAATATCTGGTGGTCAAAAAACAACATTCCACTATATATGACGAAATCCTGCCGTTTTGCATAACTGACTTAATCTAAATGCAATCATTTAGGAACTTGAGCATTTCGGCTTAGCATAAAAATATCTAAGAAGGTAATATACAACGAACAGTGCTACAAATGTAACGACAATAAAGCATAAACTAAGAAGACGGACGGTAAATGCTTAAGTGCTTCTAGTTCCATGGTGCATATCCTACGTTTATGCCTGATAGGTAAATTATTTAAAATCACACTAGATCAATAATTATAGATAGATAGATAGATAAATAGATAATGTTTTTATTTATTCCTTTTAAATTACAAAGCTAGTTACACACATAAAAATAGCCGTGATTCATCTACAAAGAACTCCTCCAAGCTATAAAACGCCTTATGAACTAAATAATTCCTAATTACTAGTTTCAGCCAGTTCTATATATAAGAATAACAATAATAAACTGTATATAAGAATATTTACTTTTATTTGGTTTTAAATTATTTTTTAATCTAGTTTTATGTTCATAAGCTCTTATGCATCCTTGAAATAGGTCTTTATTATTATGAACAAATAACACTGCTTCATAATATACAAACTCATTGTCGTAAAAATCCTTTTTGAAATCAATACATTTTTACAACTATCCGTTGCCTTCATTCTGTATAGTACTCTTAGATATCTCTTTTGCAAAATCAAAATTCTGTTTATTGCACAGGAATTCCCCCAAACGATGATTCTATATCTAATACGAGAATAAATGTAGGCGTAATAAGAAGACAGTGCTGCGTTTTCACCAACATAATCTAAAATGACTCATAGCGCATAACAATACTTAGCCTTATTATTGGCCAAAACACTGACATGTCACCTCCAGTCATGTCTCTTGTCCACAATTACTCCAAGAAATAAAATCTCATTCCCCGAAACTAAATCAATGTTGTCATATGTTAATGTTCCACGTTCATTACTTCTGTTAGAAAATAGAATGGTCTGTGTTTCTGAAATGTTTAAAAGTAGATCGTTCAAAGTAAAATATTGCCTTAATAGGTCGACTGTATTAACCATTTTTTGAAGGGAGAGAGCTTTCTTATCCTCTTTAAAGATAAGGGTAGTATCATCGGCATACAGCACCATATAATCATGCGACACCTTAAGCAATTCATTAGTATACAATATATATAGCAAGAGTTCTAAAATTAAACCTTGAAGTATCCCCGTTTTTATTATGACCTTCTCAGAGCAAGCAAGCTTTCCACAAGGGTCTGCTTCAATAACACATTGATTTTATGCGCTGAAGAGCTACTCCTCTTATTCCATACATCTCTAGTTTTAAGCAAAGTATTGAGTGATTTACCGAGTCAAATGCTTTTGACAAAACGAGAAGCATGGCCACAGTTACCCTATCATCATTCAAAGAATTGAGAATCTTTGGCTTAATAAAGAGCTCTAATAGTAGATTTATGTCGACTGAAACCATTTTGTTGAGCAGCCAGGATATTGTTTCGCTCAATGAAGGATATCAACCTGGAGTACAATATTTTTTCAAAAATTTTGTTTACATTTGACAGTAGTGATACCGGCCTATAATTTTTTTCTTCAACTCGGTCACCGTTTTTATATGTGCAAACTTTAATTGGTCTGGGAAAATTCCTGTCGAGAGCATAACATTAATAATTATTCCAAGGGTATAGATATAATATCTGCCGTTTCCTTCAAAAGCGAAACAGCCACCTGGTCTTCTCCTACAGATTTTTTGTTTCTCACATTTTTTATGCATCTACAGCCATCTTCGATGCTAGTTGGTTCTAAAAATATCGTTCGCTGACACCCTGCTATAGGGAATGAGTCAACTGTCCCACTACTATCAACATCGTGACAAGAATTAATAAAGTAATTGTTTAAAGCATTCAGTGCTGTCACTGAATCCCCATATTTCAGCGCAAAATTGTCGATTATTGTATTTTTTTGAGAATTTTGAGATATCTTCTTTAGTAGTGACCAATTTACCCTAGTATTTTTATCAGAATTTAAAATAAATTCATCATCTGATTTTCTTTTAGCTTCCAATATAACTTTCTTTAAAATTTTATCGTATCTCTTGTATTCATCGTTAGAAATTTTACTTTCTTTTTCTCACAGTATCATTTTCTTTTATTTTTACATGAAATTTTTATGCCTTTAGTTATCCAAACATTATGAAGGTTTTTAAAATTATATTTTTTTATTGGAAAAATTACATTCATTAGACATTTTCTTTTACTTATAAATGTATTATAGCATACATTGACGTCATTGCATTCCAGTATGGGGTTTCAGTCAAAAATCTGTAGCTCCTGCCTAAACAAACGTAATCTTTTTCTTGAAAAAATACTTTTTTTTAATATATTTGTAATCTAAAGGTTCAACCTGCTTAGAATGAAATGAAATAAGCTGCTCCTGATGTTCTGAGAAAGCATTTTCAATCACAGCAGTACTAAAACTATCAATATTAACTAGAAGTTTTGTAAGAAGTAAAACACTACTTAAATTTCCACTAAATTTTTTATTTTTAACAACATGTCATTTTTCGCTGTACGACAGCTTCTGCAGATGGTTTGTTACAAAATGAAATTTAAGTAGTGTTTTACTTCTTGCAAAACTTCTGGTTATGGATTTCCACCAAGTATTGGCTGAATCAATTCAAATCAATATTTACAAAATATTGTCAATAAGTGTGGATGTGTTCTTAGCCTCCCTTGTCGGTGCCAAGATAGCCTGTTTTAAATTATAACCCGACAACAGATCAATAAATAGATCATTCTGAACCGTTCTTACTAAGATGTTTAAATTAAAACCTCCGGTCAATACACATTTAAATGTGACATACTTTACCCTAATATAATCTAATATTTCTTCCATTTGTCGATAAATGTCTCAAAGGGCCCCAATCCTCTCCTATATACACAAACAACTAGTAACCTTAAGTCTTGGGCTACGACACCAGCCCATTCCATACATCCCTTCAACACTCCTTTGCACAATATTCGTGTCTTCTTCCTAGGCCTTGCAAAAGAAGATCCAAGTTTATACCCTTCAATCCTTATAAAAATTTCTTCTTCTTTTTCCATCCAATACTCCGATAGACAAATTAGATCAGGTCTTTTATTCATGTTTTCTATGTACACTTGCATTTCCAAAGTCTTTGTTCGTATACACTGTATATTTTGATGTAGGATAGTGATTTCTCTTGAAGACGCAGTGGTATCTGCGTAAATTTTCTCCCCTTCGCTTCCATTAAATAATTGCTATGTTTGAACTACTTCATAATTGATTTTTGCTCTCTCACCTTTCATAAAGTGTAGGTATGTGGAACAATCCAAACTAAAAGTAGAATGTTCTACATCCAACCCCAACTTGTACTTCTCATTACTTGATTTGCACTTCGCACGTTGCAGGAAATCACTCTTACAATTTTTAGTTTCATGATTTCCATCTGAGCACCTTCCACGCAATTTTCCATGCTTACATTCCTTTGCCGAATGCTTAAACTCATAACGGTTATAACACCTCATAATATTTCCGTATTCGAAGCATCGACATGCATAATACCCTATATAAAGTCTTCCCTCAGCTTTGTCCATCACATTATAAAATGTTTTTGTGTTACATCCCACTATTGCCATATATTTGTTTACCATTTTTTAACAGCCTTTACTAAAAAGTTACTTTCCACCATTTCAATTCCTTGATTTTGTGTTTGTAAATTATTAATTAGTTCATGATGTGTATATTCTTTACCAATTCCCACAATTTTTATACATGGTCCTTTTTTGCTTGGCACACTGATAGTTTTCACCTACTTCATGCTCAATATTCTATTTAGTTTTTTTACTTCTTCATCATTTCTACAACATATTACCACTGCTCCTTCCTTGGCACTCCTCATTGATCGGATCCCTACCCCCAAATTTGCTAGATCCATATGTTGAGGAAGGGTTTGCTCTGTATTTTTACTTTCACCCACATTTTTTGGCTTTACAATTATAACTCCCTCTGACATCTCTAGTTTTTAGTGAGACTTTCTGGATAGTCATAGTTATTTTTTTTTATATCTTTTAAAGCCTTAAAGCACTGTTCGAAACGTTTTTCAGCCGCTTCAGCAATCTTTTTTATATTAATTAAATTATCCATCAATTTCAAATTCTGTTTAACACCTTAAATACATTCATCAGAGTACAAAATAAGTTTTCTATATCCTTCACGAGTTTTGAAGCAGCATCCTTTATTCTAGCACATACACTGTGAAATTTGTTTTCACAAAACCCACAAGTTACTGTTTTACTGTTAACAACAAAATTATCTGAGCAAATCACACAATCCCTCTCCGACAACTTCAATTCTTCTTCGTGCAGTTTGTCTCATTCACATTAAAATGACAAAAGACCAACAAATACTTTAGATGTAAATACTTTTTAGTAATTGTACTAGAAGAACCCTACACACACAATTTCCACTGCTAAGAATAGTTTTAGGTCTTTTCCCAACACAACTTCATCCACTGCAACACTTTCTAATAATTTAATTCAACTTAAAACACTATTTTTGAGCAATATCGCCCACCGTGTTATGAAAAGCCACCTGTTAGGATTCGGATAAATTATTCTATCTGTGAAATAATAATATCCGAGTCCAGAAAATATAGGAATGTTAGTCTCTTCTTGACTCTGTATATCAAATTTTTATTTTTTAGATGGTTGTAGCTTCTACTTGATGGAAATTCATTATAAATATATAATAAAAGACTGTTTTAGTCAATTTTCATTGGTTTATTTAAATTGCGATGACGCGTTTCGCTGTCGATGCAGCTTCTTCATATATACATTTTATACTGTCAAGTTAGGTTTAACGTTCACAATTTTATATAATTTCTTAATTATAATATTACACCTAATTAAATTACATTGATAGTATTGGAAAACCCACATAGAGTTGAATTAGGAGAATAATTTCAATAATGGTGAATTGTTTAAATCTATCTGGTCGTTGAGTAAAGTACCTACTAATTTAGAATTATCTGGTATTGTTATATTCTTAACTTTATTCACGAGTTTTTGATACTATATTTAGGTTTAAATTTGGTATGATATTTGATTAAATCAATTAAAAAGGATGACGTCTTTTATGCTGGAGCAGACATATAGGAAACAACTGGTCTGATTGGGTGGTCAAGTTTGTGTCATCCTGTTTAATTGATTTAGCCAAATATCATACCAAATTTGATCCTAAATAGAGTATCAAAAACTCATACGAACTCGTGAATAAAGTTAAGAATATAACAATACCAGATAATTCTAAATTAGTCACTCATAAAACTACACAAACTTGACCACCCAATCAGACCAGGTGTTTCCTAAATGTCTGCTCCAACATATAAGAGGTCATCCTTTTTAATTGATTTAATCAAATATCATACCAAATTTGAACCTAAATATAGTATCAAAAACTCATACGAACTCGTGAATAAAGTTAAGAATATACCAATACCAGGTAATTCTAAATTAGTCTCTTTCGATGTCAAAAACTTATTTCCAAGTGTTCCCCCAGACGAAACAATAATTTTAATAGAGGACCTATTAACAAAAAATAAAGTAAATGAAGTTATAAAAATGGACATAATTAATTTATTAAGAACTTGCCTAAGACAAAATTATTTTTCATTTAACAATACTTTCTACAATAGTAAGGAAGGGTTAATTATGGGAAGTCCATTAAGTCCATTACTTGCCGAAATTGTCATGGACAATATTGAAACAATGATATTTAACAACCATAATAACAATAGTAATAATTGTCTATACTGGTATCGATACGTAGACGGTATAATTGTATGTTTTACAGATACGGACAGACAATTAACTCACATTTTGTAGTACATTGATTTATTTTACATTTACATAGAAATATCAGTTTTACAATGGAAGAAGAAGTCGAAGAGAAAATCAACTTCCTAGACTTAACAATCAGTAAAACCATGAAAAAACATGAATTTGCAATATATCACAAACCTTGTCATACAGATACCACAATTCGCAATAGTTCTCACCATCCTAACCATCATAAACTCGCAACTTATCATAGTTTTATACATAGACTAACTAATATCCCATTATCAGAGGACCATTTTACTAAATAATTGAACTACATGAAACAAGTAGCCGTTAACAATGGTTAATCGGTTACTTTAATCGATAATATCGTTAGGAAAAAACTTAGAAGCAAGGCAAGAAACCCACATTTTAAGACAGAAAAACCACATTTAAATGCTTAACCTACTTCGGCAGACCAACAGAAAAACTGGGAAATTTTTAAATAAAAAAAATATCAACATAGCTTACAAGACTAACAATACTATAGGAAAATATCTCAAAAACTACAAACCATAAATCAATAAAGAGAATAGATCGGGGGTTTATCAATTAACATGTGGGTCATGTCCTAAAACATACATAGGACAAACTGGACGTACATTTATACAAAACATTAACAAACACGAAACACGAAAAAAGTTTCATCCATAGAAAGTCTAATTCAACATATGCTAATCATCTTTTAACAGAAAATCACACATTTAACAAGAATGTCAAAATTTTACACACCCAACAAAAACGTTTAAAACTAAACCTTTTAGAGACAATGCAAAATCGATTAAGGACTACAGGTACTTTACTCAACGTCCAGGTAGATTTAAACAATTCATCATTATTGAATTTATTCTCCTAATTCCAAATCTGTGTGGGTTTTCCAATACTATCAATATAATTTAATTAGGTGTAATATTATAATTAAGAAATTATATAAAATTGTGAACGTTAAACCTAACTTGACAGTGTAAAATGTAGATCTGAAGAAGCTGCATCGACAGTGAAACGCGTCATCGCAATTTAAATAAACCAGTGGAAATTGACAAAAAACAGTCTTTTATTATATATCAAATTTTTATTATTTCGCTACGTTTTACGTATCTTCATTTTAAGCTGTTCTATTTCTAGTATGTTAACCTTGACATCACCAAAATTTATAGCCGCATCGATTTTTTTCGCTGTCATGCGATATCTTGAGGAAAAATGGCTCTCACACTTTTATGCCCATTACTGCAGATTATTTTCGTCCAAGCTAATTCTTTACAAAGCTCAAATTCGACCAACTATGGAATACTGCTCCCACGTTTGGGGCTCCGCTCCCAAACATACACTGCATTTGTGGGATTCTGTTCTGAGATGAGCTGTCCGTCTGATTGGAACCCGGAATTGACCGGCGGCCTTGATTCGCTGAACATCGAAGAACGGTTGGCGACTTGAGTCTGTTCTACAAGTATTTTCATGGAAAGTGTTCGAAGGATGTAGCCCGGTTAATTCCTCCCAAAGCGGTGTATGTTAGAAATACACGTCGCGCTGGTGCTTCACATCCGTATGAGGTTCAGCTTGTTACTCCGCGTACAACACTTTTCAAGCAGTCTTTTATATGGAGAACATTATCCCTTTGGAATAATTTGCCCAGCGCTTTGTTTCCCACCGAGTACAATTTACAGCGAGTTAAGAACATAGTGAATCGCTTTTTCCGCACACATGCCGCTCCTGGAGCGCTTTAAGGACTTCCCTGCAGCACGTGTGCTAGACCTATATATAAAAAAAAGCTTTTTGCAATTTTACTAATTACTTGCTAAATAATTTTACAATGCAGAAAGTTACCTTGATGACGTGAAAGATATAAATGAGAAACAAAAGAACCAGAATAAATACCTCAATCTATGTGCATAATTTTTTTGTGTTTGTATTGCGTACTGCGTTTATTTTTCAATAAATTTCAGAACAACCTGCCATCTTGTCGCTTGAAACAATAGATTTTATTTCTATTGAACTAATAGAAAATATGATTAATAAATATTATGGATGGTATATGATTGCTTGTAGTTATTAAAAATATCAAATTGTTTTTATTGTTCGCATTTACTACTGAATATGCATAAGCTTCCGAAAATTTGAAAGCGATATACAATTCGGTAAAATAATATTTTATGTCAACCTTAAGCAGTATCTTTCTATTCCGGCGCAGTTTTTCAAACAAGTAATTTACCATTATCTACTAGGGTCTCTTTTCGTGTTTTTTTTTCTCCATCAAAGCAAACTTAAGTTGTCAAATTGGCAGTAATTTTGGTTGATACTGAGTTGCGGTAAGGGTCAATGAAAGGCATTAAAAAGTTCCTAGTTGTGGTACAGACCTTTTTCGAACCCAAAATTGACGGCGGAGTTGCGGTCCGTCACATGGCAGGTATAAAGCTATAAGTATGCAAGTTATGTGTGAAAATTAAAGCAAAATGGACATATTTTCAGTAATTACTAGATATTTGTAAGACGTGCATTTGACAAACGTTCTTTATACACAGGGTGGTCCAAATTGGACACTTTTTGCGGGCAGAGGTTATCTAAAGGAGATAGACGAAAACTGATATCTGTGTCTGGGTCTCAATTTTTATGATAAACTCAATGGTGAAAACTGCATATCGATATTTAGTACCGTTTCAGATATACAGGGTCTTTTTCAAAAATCGGCGGGACTCACGATCTGCATTTTGGAAAAAATGTTTGTAATTCTTTTCCTACTAAAAAAACATTTTTGATTTGTGTAAAAACATTTTGGACAAGGTACTTTTTCTGGGCTCACGTGGATTTCGATAGTGTAACAGTTGCAATTTTTTTCTTTTCCTACAAAAATTTTTGATAATATTTTAATAGTTATTAACGCAAAAATATATTTTTTAAATGGGAAACCCTGTATATTTTTCCTTATCCGAATAGAGCTTTAAATTACCATTCTAAAAATATAGCAGACTTTATATTTCGCTTAAATCTACTTCAAAATATAAAGGTTATCAGGTTTTAAGCGAGTTTTAAATGCACATTTCGTGAAGTAGGCTTTGGACAGAGCGGCAAAATCAATTATTAATTACCGATAGCAGTTAAATCGTAAAAAAAATTCCCAGAACTAACTCTAAGAGTCATAACCACAATGAGATTTACTAAATGCTATAATATTATATACTATGTTTAAAATAAAACAAAACAACAATAAAAGAATTTATTCCGAACAGAGCAAACTAAAACAAAACAATTTTCTATAAGAGATGTTCGAAATGTCAACCAGTTTCATTTACACATAGGCGGCATTTTTTCTGAATACTTCTTACCGAGTTGATTAGGTCAAGAGGAGCTGCAAAACTTTATATCACTGCGACTTCTAACTCTTGCCTGGTATTTGTCGGTAATTTAAAAATTAGGTTTTTCAATCTTCCCCAGAGATAGAAGTGCATGGGTGTTAAATCCGGTGACCTTGCCGGCCAACGGTTCGGACCTTGGTTTGCTATCCAGTTATTGTCGAAATTGGCCGATAAAAAATTATTGCTAACTGCAGCGTTATCAGGGGGTGCCCCCGTCGCGTTGAAAAAATATATTTCTAAGGTCCATTAACAGCAGTTCATCAACAAGAAGTTCTATTTGCTGCCTTAAAATTTCTAAATATCTCTGAGAGGTGAGTGTTCCTTCGTAAATAAATGGACCTATAACCCTACTTCTAAAAATTTCTGCCCACACATTAAATCCAAATCTGCCTTGTTTTCTTTGCTCCACAACTAAATGAGGATTTTGTTGTGCCCACGTATAAGAATTGTAACGGTTAAAAAATACCTGCATTGCTTCGTCTGTCCATATTCAATTTAACGAAAAATTCGGAACATGATTACAATTCTCCAGAAACCATTGGCAAAAATCCATAAGCCGTTGAAAATCTCCGTCTCTAATGTGATAAACTTTTCTTGTCCTATATGGCCTGAATTTATGTTTCTTCAAAGTACGACTTACGTTAGTTCTTGGTAGTTCAAGGAATTCTTTTAACTGTCGGGTTGAAGTGTTAGGATTATTTCCGATAGTTCCTAAAACTACTACTTCTTCTAATTCCTTATCCCTCTCTGATACATAATTTTTGGGTCATTTCTTTTCAAACTGGCTACTATTAACTAAGTTATGTCGCAATCGAGCCAATATATCCTTGAAGGGTTGACGCCTCTCTGGATACCGTTCGTGGTACAAATTACTTGCCGCTTCCGAATTTTCTTCGGTTTGTATGAAACAGACTATCATATCCCATTTTTCATAATTTTCAAACTTCATGGCGATTTATTTGACAATTCAATTTCAAAATTTGACAACTACGAGTAAACAATTGAATTAAACCATATGGCCGCTCCGTCCAAAGCCTACTTCACAAAATGTGCATTCACAACTCGCGTAAAAACTAAAAACCTTTATATTTTGAAGCAGATTTAAGCAAAATATAAAGTGTGCTATATTTTTAGAATGGTAATTTAAAGCTCTATTCGGATAAGGAAAAATATACAGGGTATCCCTTTTAAAAAATACATTTTTGCGTTAATAACTAATAAAATATTAGTTGTAAAAAAATGTAACTCACACTGTTGAAATCCACGTGAAAAAGTGCTTTGAGAATGTTTTTACAGAAATCAAAAATTTTGAATATGAAAAGAATGACCTACATTTGCCCAAAATGCAGATTTTTGAAAAATATCCTGTATATCTGAAACGGTACTAGATATCGATATGCGGTTTTCACTATTGAGTTTATCATAAATTGAGTATCAGACACCGATATCAGTTTTCGTCTATCTCCTTTAGATAAAGTGGTTTACCTTTAAAAGTGTCCACCACCCTGTACATATTAAATTATCTTATTTTCTAAAAATGCGGAACTGTACCTATTAGTCGAACACTTTGGTGCACTGGTTTGTACAGCGTTGATTTTCGCGTATGTTTCAGTCTAGAAATCCTAGATGACCTCTAAAAATTCATGAAAATTCGGATGAGGCGAACGACTATCCTGTGCAAATCTTGATTGAAAAGCTTCAATCCCGTTATTAGTTCTCCAAACGCTGCCGTCGAGCACGGCCCAAAGGGATGTAGGGAAAGGAGCACTATCATCGATGTAGTTTTCAACCATGTAGTCAGCAAACAATGTTACTTGTCGGTGGACTGTCTAATTTTCTATTAATTAGACGAAATCATCTCCCACGTGATCGGCAGGGAGAAAAGTTAGCCCGAACATGTGGTGAAGTCATTTTCCAATGGGAGAATTTTTATCTTTGTATTCTCTAGTTAATCTTAGATTCTGAATTTTTCTTCACCAGGATTGTCCTAAATGGAATCTGCATCCCACAAGCGTTGTCAGTGGAAATTCGGTTGAAACCGTACTGTGAATAGCTCGTTCAAAATCTGACACGACCTTTGTAGGCGAGAAGACATATTCTAATTGCTGGCATTTGGACTTTACCGCAGAGAATATCAAAGAATACAAACTTTCCTTCTTGTCGTGCAACAGGCTAAATTCCAAGGGAATATAGCGGCCATTGATATATGCCAGAATAGTAAACATTTGTAGAAAAAACTTCGCACAAAATTCAAATGTACCATCCACCATCACAATTTCCGCCGCGCACAGGAATTCTAAATTACTTTTATAGGAAAATATCACAACAAACTGGACATCATTAAACATCATCGTGAAAATATATTGTCTGGTCCAATGGCATAAACTTTGGCAGTGCAGAATTCTTTCTTGTTTGTGCAAACCCAGCACATCTTAATTTTTTGGCGATTCAACTTGTTCATTATCGTCGTTGATTTTAAAATATATTGTCGGCGATATTGGCAGTGCAGTCGAAATTTTTTCTGTAATTTTCCAATAAATTTGATCGATCGACGTTTTGCCTTTCTCGCTCAACATCCTCTGTAATAAGACCATGTTGACTTAAAAAAGTTTAAACGTAAACTAGTAAATTTCAAAAATGCCCTTATGTTTTATACTTTTATCTATTTTAATTTAACTCTAATTTAATGTAATAATATTTAAGACTTAATATTTGATAATTTAACCCTACCTATCTTCCAATTTGTCGATTACCGCAGCTCGGATGAAGCCTTCTAAAGGTCATTAGACGGACCACAACTCGGAATCTATGGTAATTTTACAACTTAATAATGATATAATTTAAAATAGGTATCGAGAATAAAACATCAAGGCTCGTTTCACACTATGAGGCCGCGCTCGATATGGTCTCAGTTTGCTCTCGGTTTGATAAAATATGTATACAGAAGAAACAATGAGTGTATTCATTCCCACTATCACTATCGCTCAGATTTCGATCTCATAACGCTCCAATATCGATACATCTCAAAGAATATTTTGTCGGATCGAGATCGGTCACGGTAGTATGAATATATTTTCGATCTCGCTCCACTCCCTACCATTCAATAAATTCTTCTCAGACACACCAATAAATTCTTCTCAGACACACCATTAGTTTCTGTTGGGGAGTAATACTTTTTTGAAATGTGGTATTTAACTTCTTATTTTTTGGTTCTATCTTTGATAATATCATTTCAAATGTCCCAGAATCCATTTTAAAATACTTTATAAACTCTTCTTCGTCGTTAATTAGATGACGGTACAGTATATAATATTCGCCTTCACTTTTCCGATCCTTTAAACTTGGATGTATCCATATCCTTCTTCTCAGTTTTCTCTGGTTTTCGTTGATTTTTGAATCATCGTCTCAAAGAATAGCTATATTTGCTATTTCTTCAATTGAAAAGTTAAATGACATTATATATTCACTTTTCTCAACTACTCCGATCTAACTTGAATCGTTGACGAAGAAAAACTGATCCAACATTTAAATTGGAACAGCAATATGGATATGAGAAAATTCTATTAAAGCGAGAGCGTATTGAGCGCGTGTGAATCGAGCCTAAATCGAAATAGGCGTGAGAAAAATTCTTATTGAGAAGTGGTAGGATAAAAATAGGTATTTACTTAAATAATATCATTATATTCATTCAGAATAAAAGAAGTTTATTTTTTTTTAAACAAAATTTATTATTATTATATTTATTTCATTAATATTTCACATTTTTATTAAATTTAATAAAATAGGAGATATTTATATATGTATACATTATATATATATATATATATATATATATATATATATATATATATATATATATATATATATATATATATATATATAATTATTTTCGATGTATTCAGAATTCTTGACTATCTTCGGGAAATATAACCCCAATCTGCTTTCTTACAAGATCCATTAATCTGGCTAATTCTATGGATTCATCATGAGTAATTGCTGGACTCTCTGTCAGACCTAAAACCAGTTATGGTGTGAAATATGCTCTATATGGTATTCTATTTAAGGGTATGATAGTAAAATTCTGCCATCGTCTATTGATCCAGAAAATGGTTAATTATAATATAAATAAATAGTTACACAGGTTTTGATTTCTTTAAATATTTTTATGCATAGTTGGTCTGTTTAAACCGATAGCTAAAAACTTGTAGTTTTCATCAAATATTGTTTATAGTTGAGTTTTATTCAAAAAAGTCAAGGCCATCATATATGAAATATGTGCTTGATTTTTTACTTTCCTTATTAAAATAAGTAGACTCGTGGGTTACCATCTGGGTTATTTTATTTCTTTCTACCATAGAATAAAAAAAACCTTAATTCCAGTTTTGTCTATCAGTCTGCCAAATTTTTGTCTCAATAACTCCCAAAAAAAATTTTAAACTTGGTAAATATATAGTACTTGGATAAGAGAAAAAATATTAGTTATGAAGAGGTTTAGCTTCAGGGAGAAAACTATTGTGGGTTTTGTTATTGGAGTATATAAAAAACTTCTAAACGATCTACCCTAACTTCTTACACCAGAGAAGAAACTGGAAGGAAAAAAAATTTCTAAAGAATATTTTGCTGCTTTAAAGAATGGTGATAGTTATTTTTCGTATTCGTACATGAGGTTAGACTTAGGTATTCTATTGGGATCCTCCTATAACGTAGAGGTTGATGATCATAAGGGCTCATACCCTTCAAAGAGGGCTAAAACCTAATCTGTTTCTAGAAAGTTGCAAAGGAATCTTGCTTATTAAATATATATAAAAATGGTCCATACTTGATGGTAGGGTTTACGGAAGGACAATTCAAAATTTGAAAGGGGTCATTAAAGAAACACGCCCGAATTTACAGGTTCAAAAGGCTTGCTTAGTTCAAGCCATTACCGAAATCTATAAATTCATCTAGTTACAATATCCACTGTATAGCCCTAATTCAGCGTTCATTGACTCTGTTTTGATTAACCATCTGAAGAAAACCCTCAGCAACCAAAACTTTTCCTCAGATGACGTGGTAAAAGTTGCTATAGTGTTGTATTTTAAGGCCGAAAACGATTTTTTTAGCATTCTGTACGGAACATTTATAAGATCACTTACAGATCTGTTCGTCTGTCTCTCTGCCCGTCCGTTACACCCGAATTTCCTCGAAAAAATTTGACATAGAAAGTTGAAATTTGTCAATGATATAGAGATTGATGGCCCCATTGGAGCCGCGTAGTTTTAAAAGTCAAATTTTGGCTTAAAGGGTTAGTTTTGGGGGTGAAATCAGAAGTGAATTTTTTTTTATCAGGTCATCAAGTGTGGTGTTAAATGAAAGCTTGTGAAAACACGACTTCAGAAATATATATAATCTAATACTTGCGCATACTTTTCTTTGTATTATTTTCAAAAAATTGAGAAAAATCGTTGTCACCAGCCTTATCTCGAAAAGTACTGATCAAAAAATAATGAAAAAATTGTGGAATATTCTCCATAGGGTGTAGATTGAAAGAAAATTATCTCCAGTTTAATAATTTATCTGGTATATAAAAAAACAAACTTTCTTGGAAACTCATTTAGGGTCTGTTCTGTGACATCATTGATCATTTTAGTCTAGCACACGTGCTGCCGGGAAGTCCCTAAAGCGCTCCAGGAGTGGCATGTGTGCGGAAAAAGCGATTCACGTTGTTCTTCAATCGCTGTAAATTGTACCCCGTGAGAAACACAGCCCTGGGCAAATTATTCCAAAAGGCCACCGGTCAGTTCCGGGTCTCCAGTCAGACGAACAGCTCTTCTCTGAATAGAGTCCAACAAATGCAGAGTATGTTTGGGAGTGGAGCCCCAAACATGGGAGCAGTATTCCATGGTTGGTCGAATTTGAGCTTTGTAAAGAATTAACAGTTGTTGTGGAGTGTAAAGCTTTCTGGTTCGAAATAATATTCCCAACTTTTGAGAAGCTCTCCTTGCTATGCCTGCAACATGTTCATGCCAAGACATATTGGGTCCCAAATTAACGCGCAACAAATTGAGCGACGATGCTAGGGGAATGGAGTGCGCCGACATAACTATGTCGGGTTCAGCAACATCAACTTTTTTAGAAAAAACTGCCGCTTGGGTTTTGTCGCGTTAAATTTGTCCCCATTACTGTCACCCCAAGATAGAATTTCTTCCAGGTCTTTGTTAAGTTGAATGACCTCCTGCTGTCTGCGGATATTCGCCTGAGTAGCCGATGTCCGAGCGTTCAAAGTGAATGAAGAGACAAGCTTACTGTCATCTGTAAAGCTGTAGATTGGATTCCCGGACTTTTCCAGCAGATCGTTAATGTAAATGAGAAAGAGAGTGGGAGACAATATGGAGCCTTGGGGCACACCGGCGTTGATAGTGAAGGTGTTAGAAAGAAATCCGTCGACCGCCACTCGTAAAGAACGCTCTCCGAGGAAACATAAGAGCCACAAACAAAACTTTTCAGACATACCACAAGAGCGCAGCTTAACCAACAGTCCAACGTGCCAAACACGGTCGAATGCCTTGGATATGTCAAGAGCAACCGCTCGAGATTCTTCAAAGTGTTCAATTGTGTTGTTCCAAACATGTGTTACATAAGTCAGAAGATCTCCTATTTTACGATCTATGTTAATGTTGAATCGTTCAAGATATTTTAGAAGATGTTGATAGATAACCTTTTCCATGACTTTCGATATTATTGAAAGCAGTGCGACTAGTCGGTAGTTATTTGGCAGGGTCTTCTTGCCTTTTTTAGGTATCAGCTGAACTGTGGTACATTTCCAGCAGGAAGGAAATATTCCCTTTCTGTAGGATAGGTTGAAAAGTCTACAGAAAACTGGTGTTAGTTCCCTTGCACAGTTTTTGAGAACTATGGCAGGTATTCCGTCAGGGCCAGAAGCCTTTTTGGTGTTTAGCTTCATTAAATTACGCTTTGCATCCTTGACTGCAATATGAGAATAGTAGGTGGTATTTTTCCTTGGAAATCGACAGTAGAAGGTGAAGCAAAAGGTTCAGCCAACAAGTTCGCTTTCTCAACTGGTGTGGTTGCAATGGAATTATCTGGCCGTGTGAGTGGTGGTATGGAGGATTTGGTGAAATTTTGACTAACTGCCTTAGCGACTGCCCAAAAGGACCTGGAATTGTTGGGACAAGCGAGAAATTTGTTTCTAATTCGTTGATTGTGTACCTCCTTGGTTTTGTCGATAATTCCATTGCATCTGTTCCGGGCACAAACAAAGGTGTTACGATTTATGGTGTTAGGATTTTCACACCATTGTCGGTAGGCAAGATGTTTAGAAGCAATAGCTTCTTTGCACTTTCGGTCAAACCAAGGCTTGCCGTTTATACCTCCTTTTATCCTCCATAACATTTTTTTATTATTTTACCATTGCTTTATAGATTCGAAGAACAGTTATTGCTGAATAGTATACAGCAATTTGTTTGTCAGAAATATTGGATGAAATCAGAAAAAACAATCGAAAACCTCGCATTATTCTTCATCATGACAATGCCAGCTCTTACACAACACGTCAAACAATTGATTATTTGACCGAGGAAAACATCGAATTAATATCTCATTGCCCGTATTCACCTGATTTATTGCCTAACGGATTCTTTTTGTTTCCGAATGTCAAAAAAAGGCACGAATGGCGATTTTCATCACCTCAAAAAGGATTTCACTTCTTCCAAAACCATGTTTTTGAGATACCAATATCAGAGTGGAAAAAATGTTTCGAGAATTGGTTCGAACACATGCAAAAGTGTATAAATCTTAAACGATTTGTACCAAAAAAATGTATTCACTGGTTTTGTAAAAACTTAAAAGGTAGCCCTCGTTTTAACATTTATACAATTTTTCGTAATTATTTTAGACTTTTTCGAAGATATCAATTTTCGCTAAATTTTTTTACTACGCAACGTACATCTTTTTACCGGTATACGGTACGCACGTTAAAGTTTGCGTTATCTGTTGATAGAATCAAAGCTCGTTGTAATGTACACAATCTGATATATCTTAAAACACTTTAGAGTAGTTTTTACTTACTTTAACTCCTATCTAATGTCGTAAATCATGTTTTCGTACAGAACACTTATAAGATCACTTCGGTGTCTGTCCGTCTGTCTGTCACATCCGATTTTCTCTGAAACTATTTAATATAGAAAGTTGAAATTTGGCACTAATATAGGAACTGATGGCCGCATCAGAGCCGTGTAGTTTTGAAAGTTAAATTTTGAGATAAGGGGTTAGTTTTCAGGTGTAAAATCGGCAGTGAAAAAAAATTACCAGGTCATCGAGTGGGATGTCAAATGAAAGCTTGTAAAAACACTAGTTCAAAAATATATATATAATGTAATACTTGAATACACTTTTCTTTGTATTATTTCTAAAAAATTGAGAAAAATCGCTGCCCCCTTATCTCGAAAAATACTGATCAAAAAATGTGGAAAAAATTCTGGAATATTTTCCACAGGGTGTAGATTGAACGAAAATTATCACGAGTGTATTGCCTTTAATAATTTATCTGGTATATAAAAAAAAAAAACTTTGTTGTCTGTTTTGTGAAATCATTGACCATTTTATACCTCCGTAACAGAAATTCTTATTTTAAAAGCAATCAACGTACGGAACACTAATTGCGCAAGCCCTACTTGCACTTGGCCGGTTATTTTATGAATGGAATGAAAAACTCGAGAAACGCTGGACTAAGTGTATTAGTGCAAGCAGCATTTATGGAAAAAAACTTTTGTTTTAAAGTTCTGCAGCTTTGCGTCATAGATAACTAAAAAGAAACACTCTCTTTTAAAACACTTTTTTTTATGACAAAGATTTTTAAGTTAAATAATAAATAATGCGTTCTTTGTGTGAGTTATTAGTACTTTTTGACTTACCTTCTTCAATACACCGCTTTACCTCTTCAGCTTCATATGCCAGTCCTCCACTATTTATATGTATAAAGGGTACAGAAGACTCTGGTAATGTCCAAGAATATGTTTTTTCAGGAGTTATAAGTTCAGTTGGGCACCAAAAATTGGGAATTTTTATTGTTCCTAAAATATTCAAATGTTTTTTAGAAGAACGTTATTTATAAGATGACCTTCTTTTTTTAGAATTCGAGAAAGAACGGTAAGTAATAAATATATAAACCTTTCCGCTTGAAGAACAAATACGAGATTGGAAATGTTAAACTAGCTTTTCTTGATATTTAATTTTGGCTATACTTTAAAATATATATAACAGCTCAAAATTTTCATTAATGAATATTTAAGTTTGTTTTACGTAAGCACGTTCATACCTTTCAGAGAACTAATAAATTGTCAGACGACTTAACCCTTTAGCAATTAACACAATTTGGACATGTACACATATTGGGTTTTAAGTAAAACAATTTTTTCATGTAACAGTAAGCTGCCACATTTATTGACACTTCGACTTAATCTATAGAATAGTTATGTTAAAAGATCACAAAGTTTGCGCATTAAGGATATGCATAATACAATTTTATTGTCACAAAATTAGACTCATTCATAAAGTCAAGGATTTATTGTTTTTTCGTGTTTAAGAAAACATACCAAGCTTCCATGGCGGCAAGTCATGACATTAAAGGCTAACCTTTATATATTTTTTGTTTAAAATTTCTTAGCTTTAGGTCTGTAATAAGACTACTCTATACCAATACTTTTATTTAGAACATTTCGGCCAATGGACCTTTCTCAAATCGAGAAATAGACATTTAGTAGTTAAAACCGTTGTTTTCTGTATAGTACATGCAGCATTAGTTAAATCTGTAGGTCTATATATATAAAAGTTAAAATAAAAGTATAAAACAGAAATGTCTAATAGTTATCTTGAATGAGGCAGTTTTTCTTTACCTCTGCTCCCATGTTTGCGGCTCTGCTCCTAATATATTCCGTATTTGCAGGACTTCTTACAGAGAAGACCTCTTTGCTCAATTCAAAATTCATAACTTAACACAGGGGTGCTCAAACTTGAACTGCTGACGATCTACCTCAATATTGTTACACTACGATCGATCAACTCTGAGAGCCTGCAAGTAAGTGTGATGCAGGATTGTCGTCTAGGTAGGGTGTATCGTGGCATAGATATTAGTTTTCCGCACAATATACATTTTTTTAGTTAAGGTAAGTGTAGGTCTGCTCTAAAATGTCAACGAAAAAACTCATAATTATTCAAAATAGCGAGTTTATTGGTTCTTACAAAACAAACGAGTTCTAGTGTCTAAACTTAACTAAAGAGTGACTTTGGATGTTGAAGCGTGCCACTGCATGTCCTCAGCATACTTTTCATAAGATGGTACGTAATTACCGAGTGCTAATCGCAAGCATGATGACATATGTTCGTCAGTTAGTCGATTGCGATATTTTGACTTAATTATGTTCATTTCAGAAAATGCAGACTCGCACAAGTAAGTTGACCCAAACATTGCCGTCAGTTGAAGGGCGATTTGCCTTAGATTCGGATATTTATCTTCAGATATAAAACACCAGAATTTTGTATCAGATGCTGTGGCTTTGAGATGTATATCTGATATAATCTGCACTAACTCATTTTCAACAGAACATGAGTCCATGTTGAACTGACTTGCTATTTCAGTAGCTAATTCCTCAATGTTTTTACACGAAAAAGGATAACTCATAAATGATGCTATATTTGCCAATTTACTGAAATCATAAAAACGTATTTCGAATTGGCCCAAAATATTTGATAATTCTGCCTCATAAATATTATAATTCAACTGAGGAATCCTTGCTTTCAAAGTCGGAAAATTTTTCAGATCCTTTCTTTTCAGTTGATCTATCATAAGTTGCAATTTACTTTTGAATGCGTTTATTGCGCTAATCATCTCAAAAATAGTTTTTTCCTTTACCTTGAAGCTCCAAATTAAGGGTGTTTAAATGCATTGTGATGTGTGTCAAAAATGCGAAATCAGTCAGCCATTTTCCGTTTTTCAGCATCTGAGTGTCATCACCTCTTTCGTCCAGAAAAGCTGTTATTTCGGGCAATAATTCTTGAAACCTTTCTAGGAATTTTCCGCGACTCAACCACTTGACGTCCGTGTGAAGAATTAAATCAGTGTGTTCAGCTGACTCACTATCTTCCAACTGCAATTTAAAGAGCCGTCGTTGCAAGCTACGTCCTCGGATAGAATTCACAATTTTTATTGCAATGCCCATAATCTCCATGTTTAGAACTTTTGAACGCAAAACTTGTTGATGTATAATGCAATGGAAGGAGAAAAATGAAGGGAAATCATCATTAGCTCGACACAATGCCACAAAACCGTTTTCGTTTCCAGTCATTGCTGGTGCTCCATCGGTTGTAATGCACACTAGTTTATATATTGGTAGCTTGTAGTTTGTTACAAAATTTAAGAGAACGTCATATATATCTTCGCCACGGGTCTTTCCTTTCAGAGGAATCATTGTCAAAAACTCTTTGCCTTAGCCGAATAAAAATACACAGCTGGGCAGTGTCCGTCATATCGGTGGGTTCGTCGAACTGTAAAGAAAAGTATGTACATTCCATGATATCATGTTTTAGTTTATCTGCCATGTCCTGACTCATGACTTCAACACGCCTTGTGATAGTTGGACGAGATAACTGAAGTTCTCTAATAGCAGACATAATCTCTGTTTTATTTTTAAAATCTCCAAATAAAGTCTCACCCGCTTCAATAAATGCTTACTTCACAACCAATCCATCATCAAATGGTTTCTTGTGTTTCGCCAATATATGAGATATTTTAAATGACGCGATCGTTGCAGCTTTTGATTGTTTGGCTAGTCTTGTGATCATGGTTTGTTCTTTCTTCAAACAAGTTATCAAATCACGTACTTTTCGTTTTCTTAATTCACTCTGTGACGGAAAATCCTTTTCATAGTTTTTATGAACCGTTTTATGATGCCTCTCTAAGTTCCCACGCTTAGGTATTGCATTTATATCGGCGCGAACGAAGTCTCGAATGTTCCCGTCAAACACGCCGCCCGAAGTTTCTAGAAAAATCGGCGGGAATCAAAAATGCGGCTTTTCTTTGACAAGTACCGCGCGTTCCTTTGATAAAGCCGCCTTTTGCCGCTAGCAGGGGGTTATTACGATAAAAGAAAGTGATAAGGGGGTTATTTTGGCCTAATTGTGGATCGAATGAATTTTAGTAGTTATTAATTACATTTTGTTTTAGTTACCTAAAACAAAATCTGTGAATAGTTCTGGAATTTTTTTCTCGAGATCCACTCAAAAAGTACTCGCGATCGACTTGTCGATCGCGATCGACCGTTTGAGCACCCTTGACTTAACAGAACCCTTGATTCTTCGAAACATTGAAGAAAAGTATTTGGTTTGAGTTTATTCTATAGTATTTTGAATGGGAAGTGGTAGCTTGTTTGAATGTAGAATAGCCTTTTTTCAATGCTTGTAAATATTTTTAACAAAATAAATTTAAAAAATATTTTCATCTGTATATAAACCCCTTTGAATTTGCATTAAAATAATTTCTTTTTTGTTATTATTATTATAATTGATACAATTCTTTTTCTTCTTTTTTACATTTGGTTACTGTGGTTCCGTTTTGGGCTGACGGGCTTATGCCAAGTCAACTCAAACACTGTTACCCTGTCGTATTAAGAACTGACCTGACCATGTTACATGTTTTCAAAACAACTAACTTCTGAATATTTTATATACGTTTGTATTGAGTCCTAATTGTACTAAGTGTGGTGTGAATGTGATTGGTGTGAGACCTGTGACTGATATGACAAGGCGGGCGATAATGGTTTTTTCCTGTTTCCATAGCCTTTTTGTTTTTGTTGCAAGGTCTGTATATTTGGAGATTTTTTTCTTGGTATTTCATTTGGATGTTTGAGATGTTGGGGATAGCTACGTCAATTAGAGAGGTGATTTTTTCTTTTTTGTATTAGAAGGTAATATCGGGTCTATTGGCGGAGACTGTTTTATCTGTATGGATGCTGATGTCCCAGTAGAGCTTGTAATCTTTATTTTCAAGTTTGATATTGGTGTGTATTTGTAGTAGGGATCTATGTTTTCTACGACCTTGTATATTGTGGCTAGTGCTTGGTGAACCAATTTTGCCGCTGAGTATTATTATTATTATTGTTATAAGACATACACGCACCAACAAATCGATTTATATTTTTTAAAATAACAATTTTTTATGTTCACAAAAGATAATTAATTTAAAAATTCCGCTTTTACCTTGAGGGATTTTATCCTTTTTACGAATAAGAGATAATCGAATTTGCTGGATTAGGTATATCAAACAAGATTTTAAAAATCCATTATTAAAATCAAATATGAAATTAGAGAGAGATTTTTTTATTTAGCTGTTTTTCTTTCTAAGAAGACATCATGTTAAATAATATAAAATTTTAAATAAGGTAATAAAAAAAGTAATAAAAAGCAAAACATTATTTACTCCATCTTAGGAAGTTAATATAAAAAAATATAATTAGCAACAGAAATTTTCCCTGTTGTCATCCTAAGAGAAACGCAAAAAATATAATGTAATAATAAATGTAAATAAAATTTAGTGCACAAAATATAATACGTAAACACACGATATTAAGCAATATTTAGAAGTCGGCGAGTGTCATGCTTGTTTATTACGAGTATTTACTGACAAGTTATTTTCACTGATATATTTCAAACAAATATATATATTTATATATATATATTATATATATATATATATATATATATATATATATATATATATATATATATATATATATATATATATATATATATATATATATATATATATATATATATATATAGAGAGAGAGAGAGAGAGTTTTGGAAATCATTCCATATATTGGAACTAGCACCTCCTTGTAGCAAGACCGATTGCAGAAAGTTTACCTTAAGTAGAGAATTCTAACCTCTCAATACGCGAACAATCAAGGGTAGTATACATGCGTAGGAGTTCGTTACAATGTCAAAAATTTTCTGCACCCCTATAGGATACAGCTGGTTAAAAATTAAAATTAATACTGTACAGAGGCTTAACTTCGTTCATTAAATATTTAAACGCTTTTAAATATTTTTCAATGTATTATTCTCGTATAACGAATATAATTAAAAACTTCTTTATACTCGGTTCACAAAGACTTCGTCAGTTTTTCGAGATATTTTCTAGAATAAGATGATTTATAACAGAGAAGGCATAATTTGACCGT
Source organism: Pachyrhynchus sulphureomaculatus (assembly GCA_019049505.1). Classification (NCBI taxonomy): domain Eukaryota; kingdom Metazoa; phylum Arthropoda; class Insecta; order Coleoptera; family Curculionidae; genus Pachyrhynchus; species Pachyrhynchus sulphureomaculatus. The sequence goes on from CM032452.1 coordinate 41,880,056, forward strand.
CACGTAGTCCTGATTTGATGCCGATGGATCTATTCAATCCCAATTCCTTAAATAATTAAAAGAAAATATCCAGTAAGAACTAGAGGCGATGACGCAAACGACATATTGAGCAATAAGTTTATCGCTATTTTAGAAAAGTGCCCGTAACGTAACGCTTCACATTTAGATGACATTATTTTCAAGAAATAATTTTCCAGAGGACTGTAATTTGATGTACAATAACGATCTATCTCACTTGTAATTTGGTTTACTTTTTATAACATTTTAAAATCAAACGTACTTTTGTGACCTTTCCGAACTTTAAAATATACTCATATTATCCTCGTCCTTACGAAAAATAATAAATAAATAAACCATTATAGATACAGTCACAAAATCGAAACGAAAAAAGGGCGTTTTTTTAACGATGTCAGTGGATATAAATTGTAAATTACGACTGACTGTTCTACTGTTTAAGTTAGCAGACTCTTCCGCTTAAAGAATAGTTATCAAGCTTACTCCTTTACTTTATATCAAAAATGAAAAAAGAAAAACAAATAAACACTTGTTATTACATAAAGCAACCAAAAAACTAAAATAAAAAAGTAAAAGTTGATTTGAATAAAACACAAATGATGCCGAGAGAAGCATAAAATTTCAAAAAATAATTTTCAAAAGATTTTTTATCGACGACGAACATATTTGAATTTTTTTCTTTCTTAGAAAACATATTTTCTTATTATTAAATGAGAAATGGAAATTTTTACTTTCTTGGATACTTTTAATCGAAAACAATTATTGTATAGCAAAAAAAAAACATTTCGTTTTACTATAAAATGTCACAGTTTAAAGCTCACAGAAAGGTCATCCGATAATTTATTTACTTCATTCTAGCTACCCAATAGAATTTACAGAGGAAAAATTACACAAAAACTAATGGAAAAATTACAGCTAAAAATATACACAATATACTATGTTATACATGGTGTGACCCAAAAGTTCTCAGACATCCTAATATACTAATAAGGCGAAATAGTATTCATTCGGAAAGGTAGCGGTAGGTGTATTCCTAATAACACTACGTGACAAGTTTCAATTTCGTTGTCCTATATGCACGTTCGCATTCCAATGGATACGAAAAAAAGAGCACTTAGTATGTTAAATTTTGTATAATGTGTGCAAATTTTCGAGTAGTTTTAGCGATTGTGACCGGTCGAATTTCGGTGGAAAATGATGAGAATTCTGGAAGACTTTTAACTGTAACCACACCTAAAATTATCGCCAAAGTTCAACAAATCATTCGTGAAAATCGTCGTTGGATAATTCTGAGCATCTATGACGAATTTTTTAGAAAATGATTAAAGCTTTGGACCGAAAAAAATTTTCACCTGTACCATGAAAACGCACCGGCCAATAGTTCGTTCTATACGCAACAGTTTGTAGCGAAATTCCATTTCTGCTATCCCCTACTCCCCTAATTGCCTGATTTGGTCCTCTGTTACTTTCGGCTGAAATGAAAAGGTTCAGAATAAAATCTAAATGAAAGTAAACAGTTATCAAAATGTCTTTTGCGGATAGATGACATCTATTTAAAACGGCAAAAAATTTTAAAACTTTTTCTGAAGTACCAGACCAAATTCCAACTTGAAACATTTAAGATAGTAGACAAATGTTTTCAATGAATTAATCCTGGTCCATATTTTATAGTCACGAACAATAAAGCTCATTGCTTGAAGTACAAAGGTAACTTTGCTTCCAAACATTACCTCTAGGTTTTCAGTGAGAATGCAGTATAATAATCACAGAAAGTATAGCTACTGCTACAGAAAAACAATAACGTCAAACAAAAACAAAATGTCGCCGCAAAACGAAGCCAGCTGGCTACCACTGGATCATTAAAATATGACTCGTTGAGTTTTCTAGAGATGCCGTGCATATTTTTCCCTATTATTGTTAAATATAATATTTATACTTGCATGGCATTTTTGAGAAACTCGACGTGACATATTTAACGATCTGATGGTGCCTATTTGGTTCGAATATTGGCAGTCATTCTGGCTATTATTACTTTATCCACTGCAGTTCTGAAAATACCGGTAGTATTTATTGAGAACCAATTTTGCAGATTGTTTAACCAGGAGATACATCTGCGTCCTGGTCCCCTTTTTCCCAAAACATTTCCCTGGAGTATTTGCTGCAGTAATCCATATATGTGAGAATTTCTCATTATATGTCCTAAATACTCTAATTAGCCTACTTTAACAGTTTCCATAATTTTCAGTGTCTTGTTCATGTGATGTAAAACATCCTCGTTTGTAATATGGTCAGTATGAGAAATTTTCAAAATACTGCAATATAGCCATAATTCAAACGCTTTAAGTTTCTTAGAAGTGGTTTCAGTCAGCGTCCAAGATTCCACACCGTAAAGAAGGACACTAAGGATATAACATCTTAGGAGTCTTATTTTTGTGCTTAATTTTATTGCTGAGCTTTTGGAAAGTAATGTCATTTTGAGGAACACACTCTAGCTTTTTCGATTCGGCAATGAATTTCCTGCGGGCGATCCCACTGTTCATTTATCATGGTACCTAGATATGAAAATTGTATAGTTCTTTGTATTTGTTGATTGTTAACCATTAAGAAGGTAGAGGAAACCGGAAACTTGTTGATATTATGTTCGAGGCCACATCGATTACTGACTTCGTTTATTTTTGTCATAAGATATTGCAGACCTTTAAGTTATCAACCATAACCGCCGTATCGTCAGCATAACGAACATTAGTTATTCGCTCCTCATTAAGCAGTATTCCTTCATCAGCCTCTTCCAGTGGCTCTCTGAAAATTTGCTCAGAATATACATTAAACAATAGTGGAGACAAGACAAAACTCTGCCCTATTCCACGCTTGATCGATATTGCTTATGAACGCTCTCCTTCTGCGTTAATAAATGTCATTTGGCTTCAGTAGAAGTTGGTAATAATCAGCAGATCCTTTCCATCTAGCGCAAGGTCTTTTAGAATTCCGACCATTTTGTGATATTGGACTCTATCAAAGGCCTTTTGGTAGTCAATCAGGCACAGATATACGTCACAATTGACGTCTTTACTTCGTTGAACTAACTGCGTAGAAAATAAGGCCTCTCTCGTTTTCATGGCATCACGAAAGCCGAATTGTGTAGCTGACATGTTTTCTTCACACAACTTGTATATTCTTTCGTGAATGATTTTCAGAAATATTTTTGAAGAGATGGCTTATGAGGCTAATTGTTCGATATTCTCCATATTTATAGTGCCTGCATTTTTTGGGATCTTTATAAACTCAGACTTTAACCAGCTTTCTGGTATTCTGTCTAAATCATAGATTTTATTGTAAATCACCCTAAGCCACTTAATCTCATCCTCATCTAAGAGCTTAAGAAACGCCCAATGGAATTCATCGGAACCGTTGACATTTCCATTTTTTTAGTTGATTTATTGCAATTCCTTTACTAATGTGCATTAAATCATTAAAATATTATTACTATTCGCATGCACAACCACTCACAAATATGGGTACCCAAACACATATGAACGACAAGTAGATCTTACTGAGATTGTTTATTTCACTCATATATCACCACTAAACCAAACATTTTATTTTTGCACTCGACGAGTGTTTCGCTAACCATGTTAGCTTCATCAGGAGCGATGACTGACATAGTTAAGATAGTTTATGTCTTTTTTATTGTTAATTTATTTTTTTGTATTTCCATCAACACCTGAATTTCTCTTTTTTTTAGTTTGTTTTTAAAATGTTTGTGTCATTGCGGTTGAAGCTATGTTATTTCACGTACTGTAACGTACATAACATACAGTCATTACAGGGCATATCATATATGGCATTGCTTTTTTATTCTTAAAGTGTTGTTTTTAGTTTAAAATAACTTTCTTCAAGCAAATTGTGATCCTTATTACTATGGTTGTTTTGTGTACCATTTCGCTTTTATATCATCAGCTATAAGGTGCAGAGTTAAATCCAGAAAATTCTTTGTATTATTTTCTACAATTTCACTAGTAATTTTTTATTAAACTCGTTGAAGTTTTGTAGAATATAATCCATTTTATTCATTGGGACGACTGTTATGTAATAATTGATATACCGAAAGAAAAACATTATCTCCAAATCAATCTAGCTAAAGACTACTATTTCTAATTCTTCCATTACAGTTTGAAAAATAGCAATAGAAACGGAAGCTTCCGTTGGTTGTAGAAGTTATTTTTGTATAGAAAATACGTTGAATTCAATGTTGATTCGGCTGTTATATGTATGTATATATATATATATATATATATATATATATATATATATATATATATATATATATATATATATATATACATATATATAGTATATATTGCAGATATATATAAAACCGCCATAAATATATTGCAAGATATATATCGCCGACCAATAGTTATAACATAGCTATAGATAGATGGGAAAGATATAAGCCGATAGATGGCGACTCACATGTTGCAGACAAGGAAATGGAAAACCGCCAAAAAAATACGAAAATGTGGAATTGCAAGATGATTCGCAAACACAAAAACAACTCGCCGACCAATTGGCAGTTAGTCAACAAGCTGTTTCCAATCGGCTACGAGAGATGGGAAAGATTCAGAAGCCGGTAGATGGGTACCATATGAGTTGAACAACAGGCAAATGGAAAAGCGCAAAAACTGTGTGACATTTTGCTCGCTCGATACAAAAGGAAGTCGTTTTTACATCGTATAGTTACAGGGATGAAAAGTGGATTTATTTTGAGAATCCCAAGCACAAAAAATCATGGGTAGACTCAGGCGCACCATCCACTCAACAGCAAGACCGAATCGCTTTGGCAGAAAGACGATGCTCTGTGTTTGGTGGGACCAGAGGGGCGTGGTCTATTATGAGCTATTAAAACCTGGGGAAACGGTTAATACTAAACGTTACCAACAACAATTGACCGATTTGAACCGTTCGCTGCTTGAAAAAAGGCCAGAATACCGAAAAAGGCAACACAAAGTCATTTTTCTTCACACGCTCCATCACATACAGCAAAACCAGTTGGAAGCACTCAGCTGGGAAGTTCTACCCCATGCGGCTTACTCACCAGACCTGGCTCCTTCCGATTACCACTTGTTTGCATCGATGGGTCACGCACTTGCTGAGCAGCGCTTGGTTTGTACGAAGATGTGAAAAAATGGTTTGATGAATGGTTCACAGCAAAAGGGGAAGATTTTTACTGGCGTGGTATTCACAAATTTTCCGAAAGATGGGAAAAATGTATAACAAGCGATGAAGCATACTTTGAATAAAGAACTTTTTATCATTCTTCCGAATTTAACATGTTTTTTTAGAAAAAGAAATCCGCATTTCATATTTGTACACCTGGTATATATATATATATATATATATATATATATATATATATATATATATATATATATATATATATATATATATATATATATATATATATATATATATATATATATATATATATATATATATATATATATATATGTAACATTCATTTTTTCCTAGATTTTAAGAGTATGAAATGTTACTGATTTTTGGCTTTATAGTGTACTTCTTTTCATTTTTGTATCGAGCAGTGTATTACACTGGAATGTCTAGCAGCTCATGGTACAGTGTGCAGTGCGGGTTTCCGACCGAATCTATCGAATTCGTGGTACGTCGGGATTGGTCAAATGTTTGTATCCGGCGTAGCCATTTTAGAGACGTAGTTCTCACGGATTATTTAAGGGTCCGGAGAACGCAGATCGAGGCTTTTTTCCATCTAGCCGCCGAGAAGGCTTTTTCCACCTAGCCGCCGAGAAGGCTTTTTTCCACCGAGCCGCCGAGAAGGCTTTTTACATCTAGCCGCCGAGAAGGCTTTTTTCCATGGAGCCGCAGACCAGGCTTTTCCCCATGAAGCCGCCGCCGAAGTTATTTCCAACATGTAGTGGCAGAAGGCTGTTCTGCAATCAGTAGCCGTAGTTGGTTTTTTCTCCGATCAAGCCGCAGCCAGGCTTTGTTCATCCAGCCGCAGTAGAGGCTTCTGAAAATTTTATTGAGAGCCAAGTCGAGTACGAGTTTAAATCATTAAGCCGTAGTGGGCTTTGTTTTTTTAACATGAAGTGGCCGTTGTAGGCTCTTCTCGTCGTGAAGCAGTACCGATAAACTAGTGATGGAATGTGTGAAAGCGGTTTTAAGTGTTCAATTTAAGGCCTAGAAGCCCGTAGGAAAACCGTAAGTCACCAAAATATACATCAGTAAACCTATTTCCAGCATATAAGTGATTTAGCATCGAATTGAACTGATAAATCGTGAAGTGAACGTCACGAACTTTCAATATCGGGTGTAGCAAAATTTTAAAAGTAAAATGTCTGATTTCAGAACTCTATTTAGTAATAACTACCTTTAAGGCTAGAGTTTTTGTATTTACTAAACTGCAAGAGTTAGAATTTTTAATTTAAATCATTAATAAACCTTTTTTTGTTGATTAAAGCTAGTGTCTCACTGAATACCTATCTTACTTTTCAGGATAAAAGGGTTGTACCAGAAAAATTCTTTTTATTAACAACAGCATAACACTTCAGTATTTTTTCATTTTTTTAGCTGAAAGTAGATCCTTTCTATTTTAAAATGAATGGTGCCCAAAAATTTAGTACAACCGAAATTTTTTTTAACAACGAGAAACTAATTCCAAAAAGACGTACAACAATTATCTCTTACCCATATAACTCTACCAAGAAAAACTGAGCTAGTGTATGTTTAATTTCTTTAGTTCTTTTAAAATCAGTATTCACTCAATTCATTATTAGAAAATAAAGCGGGGCCAGTTACAAAATTGCGCCCAAGTATGGGGCAACCAATTTTCACACGGTACAAAATGGCGCTGCCATCGTTTTGGGGCTTTTGGAATTCTCTTTTACATTTTACGAGGTTCAGTGTACTAGCTTTTGAACAGAGTAAAAGTTCTAACTTTCCATATAATTTAGCTTTATTTCATACTGTCTATTAAACGAAACTACACTATAGTAATAAAACAAAAGCAGGAAATTCGAAAGATTAATTATTTCAATTTATTTGATGGTGTTATAGATATTTGAATTTTGTTAATTGATCCTAATTTAAGAATTTCCTCCTTTTCTTAAAGCTACCTTTATAGTTCAGATTGGCGGATGCGCTGGTCTATTCAAATTTTGCACTTGGGAATTTATTTACCTTATAAATGCGATGTTGGCAAAAAAAAAAAACCTATACGTTTTTGTCACTTATTTTTTGCATGAATGTTGAAAATACTTTGCTTATACGAAACGCTATTTAGAGATTTTTTGTTTAAAAATTTTTAAAATATTTAGTAAAGAAATTTTAATATAGAGAGGTACTTAGAAATTTTTCTAAATTGTTGAAAATTTTCAGGATATTTGGTAAAGAAGTTTACATATCTAAGTTACCTTTACATATTTCTTATTTTGGCTGTTAGGGAGCACAGAAAAATACTTTTACGATTTTTAAATAATTCTTTTAAATTTTTTACTTAAATCCATTGGCATGGAAGCTTCCAATTTTAAAGTCAATCACCTGTTGGAATATCAACTCTGAATTATGCATTAATCATTTCTAGCTAATTTTTCACAGTAAGGTCACTAGTCTAGAGGGTTCTAGAGACGTAGACGACCAAAAAATATTCCCATAAATCGGATTGGACTAAATGGTTGCGAAGAGTTTCTAATTTTTTAAGTCTAATAAATTTTCACTTTCTCTAATTAAAATTCCTGTGTCTCTAAATAGTCACATATCTCTTTTATTCATGCATAAGTATTTAGATAACAAGCCGCATATAAAGATAAATCTGTTAGGTGTTGACTGCTTCATTACTAGACTCTGGCGTAAATACATCGGTAATAGATCAGAATGGTTTTAAAATTTTTAAATTGTTTAGGTATAAAAATATGCCATGTCCAAAATAGAAGTGTTACCACAGCAGATGGCAACCCCAAAGAGTTTCAAGTACGGTCGAGTTGCCGCTGGTCTGCAATGGTTATAGTTTTTACCTTTCTTTATCACACAAGTTTCTTTCAGGATGTGATTTTGCACAAAAATTCGGAATTTTAGTAAATTTTAATGATAACTCGTGATATCCACAGTAACGCGAAGTTAATTCTCATATAAATTCTACGGTTAATTACCCTTTTCAAGTCATAGCTGCCGATTTAGTAGGCCCATTTCCACGTTCCAAACAGGGAAATAAATGACTTTTCATAATTTCTTGCTGGTTAACAAAGTATACCGTGTTATTTCCTTTGAAAAGCTCTAAAGCCGAATGCTTTTTGAAAATTTTAGAAAACGATATTTTTCTAATCCACGGAGTTTCATCGCTTTCGATATGCGATAACGGTACTCAGTTTACTTCTGAGAGTTTTAAGAGCTTAAGTGAGACATATAGTTTTAACATCCGTTTCAATCCCGTGTGCCCTCTACAATATAATTTCGTTGAAAGGAATAATCATTGATTCACGTGATAATTCGGGATAAAGGAATTTCAAAGATTCAAACACGAAGTGACCGGGTTTACACCGTCTTACGGCAGACAGATACCTCTATCTGGATCGTATTATAAAAATTTTTGGATTTAGATGTCAGTGTTGACAGCGAAATAATTCCGGGTAACAGGGATGCGTACGCGGAAAATTTAAAGGGTTTAAAAGATATTTTCACAGACGTGCATAGTAGGATAAATAAGGCTTATGAACGGAACAGTAAGTCTTATAACGTTAGAAAAGGGGAATTTTCTTTTAATATAGGTGATCACGTTTGGCGGAAAAATAAAATTCTTTCCAGTGCAGTTGATAATTTCACATCCGAGTTAGTACCTAAGTATGTGCATTGCGTGATAAGAGAAAAGATTTCAGATTTAGTTTATGGTTTGGTTAATTTAAATGGGACTAAAGCAGGACAATGGCATATTAAAGTCTTAAAACCATTCAATAGACCTAACCCTAATGAAAGTTTGTCAGAAGAATGACTTATATTTATATTTACATTATCTTAATTGCCCAATATGATTTTTATTTTATTTTTTTTGATGTTGCTCTGTAGAGGTGACGACCTCGTTCTTTGACTGTTATAAAAGTTGAGCAGAGAATAGCTTACTTTTATTATTTATTGCTAAGGTTTTGGGTATTGGCCATATCCAAACTTAGGTTGATTGTGGTTGATGTTTAGCATCGACTCAGTTTTAGCGAGCTTGCGAAAGAGTCACACTCAGGATATATCATAAGACTGGTATGTCGGTGGTCGCGGGATTTGATTTGCATATGACCCCAAATAATATCCAGATCTTGACACTTGGAAGCGAAATCTTGATAAGAGGCAATCCAAAGTGATCTTGAGTTTGGACAAGCGCAAGATGTAGCTCGTGTGGTATGATGTAGAGTCAAAAGATTTTATGAGCAATTTCAAAATTTGTTACCCGAGTGGGTGTATTTTTGTTACCTTAATGGTATATTTTGGGTGGAATTAAGAGTAAATCGATTTTGGTTTATCCAGTTAGTCTAAAACTCGGATTATCTTTATTTAGATTTTCTTCTGAATTAACAAGCTGAGGGTACTTTTTGTTTTTTTTTAGGGTCGTTTAAACGTTACCTTTGAGTCATTAATTTTTTTATGGTTTTATTTTGCATAGACTCATAGGCGTACACGTTAAATTTTTTTTGCTTCACTATCAGGCTGATGGAAATTGAAGTCCTGCAGGAGAACTAAAGGCTGATCATTTACAGGAGATGAGAGCAAAGTAAGACAGTCGTTTCACAAAGAAGTGATCAAAATCTGATATCGAGATGAGAACCTTGTTAAGAGAGGCTAGGCGCCGTGAAGGAAGATTCCTAACCGAATTTTTAGATTTTCATTAGATAATTCTAGAAGTTTGGGCTGACAGAAAACGGTTATGCCTGATACCTGTAGCAGTTTCTTCTAGAGGCTATTATCTGGGGAGACGATTAACACCATGATCGAATATTTTTACTGTCAACGATGTTTTTTTTCTTGTTCCTGATTTTGTTGGAAAAAGTCATCTTCAATATTTTTTATTTTTTTGTTTTGCCACAGAAAGGTTAAGAAATTTTCCCTTCGATTAGATTTTTGTAAGCTCATTTTCGCTTTTTGGAAAATTTCAGTTAGAAGCTTGGTTAAGTTAACCTTGCAAACCTTTTAGGTTGTATCCCATAAGTTATTTTTTTTACAGGCTGTGATACATCGGGTGCTAACCAATGCCGTTACGACGTTTGGCAGAGAGTTAGTCTTCCTGAGGAACAGATGGATTGGAAGGGTAGTCTATGGGGGGCGAACGTTTGACCTTTGGGACCTTTAAAAGGTTTTGTTACTCAATGGTTATTTCTACTTGAGCCAAAGGAGAGCCTAACTACTGTAGTCGACCTCAGCTCCAATTAGCCTACTAGTTGTGACAGGCTGTTGACAGTAGTGTGTTTCGGGACACCCTACTAATTAATTTTTTTGACTTATGGTGGTGTGGTAGACACCGTTTTAGTTTAGTGGATGCTATAATCTACTCCCTTTTGTTGGTGGACACCAGGGTCACCAATTCTGTATTTTTATTCTCTCCACCTTTCAGTATATCGTGGTGAGGTGTTTATCTCCTGTTATGTGGGATGAATTGAATGTTTTTTCGTTGTTGTTCTAGGGCGAGACCAGTACAGGAGGGTTCTTCATGCAATTTGAAGAAGCGCAATGCTGGTTAAGTCAAATATCTCTGTGTAGACACCCTAAAGAATGACGGAGAGCGTTTTTTCCGACTCATGTTCCTAGGTGGATTTGCTACTTTGGTGCGATGTGCCGAAGATTTGTTTAGCTTTTGCTAAGAGCTTTCACCAAGCTCGATATGGAGTTGTCATAACCAAGAGTTTGGGATTTGAACTCCTGTATATGTTTCTGAATATGTTTCAGTATATATCTCTGTATATATTAGTTGCCTGAGGGCATGTGCTCAAAATGAGTGATTTTGAGTCGTTTTGTTTATGGACTCCTATATATAAAATTGTAATTTTAGGGAGGTCCTATTTCGAGACTTGCTGTCTCATATCTGGGAATGTTTCCTTGAATGTTAGTTGCGCGCGGACTAATCATTCTGTTCTTAGTGAACATTGCTTTTTGAAGCAGGAGCATTCAGTTTGGTGAATTTTAGCTTTTATAGCTATTCACTGTGTTTAGAGTGAATTTTAGCTTTTATAGCTATTCACTGTGCTTATAGTGATATTGTTAGCTTTTATAGCTGCTCACTATGTTTATGGCGAGATTGTTCTTTTAGAACGCAGACTTTGTGTAGTCGAGGACTATTTACAGAGTGTTTTCTTGGCGAGGAGCCGAGGCTTTTTCTGGCGATGTACCAGAGTGTTTTCTTGGCGAGGAGCCGAGGTTTTTTTCTGGCGATGTACCAGAGTGTTTTCTTGGCGAGGAGCCGAGGTTTTTTTTTCTGGCGATATACCAGAGTGTTTTGTTGGCGATGAGCTGACGTGTTTTCTGGCGATCAACCAGAGCGTTTTCCCTGGCGTTTTTTGCATGTCTGGATGTCTCAGGACGTCGACATTGCGCGATGTAGCGTTTTCCTTGGCGATTTTAGCATGTCTGGATGTCTTAGGACGTCGACATTGCGCGATAGAGTGCGATTATTTTCTGATGCGACTAGTAATGATACTAGATTTGGAATGTTCTTTTAGCGGCGAGCTAGGACATTAATTGCGATTTTTCCCGAGCGTTTGTCTGGAGATTTATCCAGATATTTTTTTTGGCCTTGTGCTAAATGGTCTGACAAGACTTTTTCCTTTTAGTGTTAGTGTTTGCACTAGAATCATTTTTTTTATTTTTCTTTATTCAAGAATTTTTCTAAATTTCTTTGGCTGAAATAGAAAATTTTCTGACAATCCTTAAACTATTTTAAGGGGGGTGTTCATATTTTGTTTCGGTTTAATTCTTTTGATTTAGGCAAGAGTCTAGACAAAGTTATATTTTTTGTTTTGGTAACAATAACAGAGCTGATTCTTTTAAATAAAAAGACCGCTGTTGTTACTCTGGACAGGTATTTCTTATGTTCATGCAAGGATTTTTATTTACTTTTTGATGTACTTAACCTTAGTGTTTAATTAAGTTAAGTCTAGTTATAAGATTCTTGTGTACTTGCAAAGACTTTCATTTGGTTTTCATTGTGCTTAATATTAGTGCTTAATTAAATTAAGTCTAGTAGTAAGGTCCGAAGATTGTAATTTTGTTTTAAGTTTTGACCTTAGTATTAAGTGACAGTGTAGCACTTTGTACCTTTTTTTAAGTAGGCTTAGTTTAATAGACTAGTGTAGTCTATTTCTTTTTGGAAGGGGGTAAATGTAACATTCATTTTTTCCTAGATTTTAAGAGTATGAAATGTTACTGATTTTTGGCTTTATAGTGTACTTCTTTTCATTTTTGTATCGAGCAGTGTATTACACTGGAATGTCTAGCAGCTCATGGTACAGTGTGCAGTGCGGGTTTCCGACCGAATCTATCGAATTCGTGGTACGTCGGGATTGGTCAAATGTTTGTATCCGGCGTAGCCATTTTAGAGACGTAGTTCTCACGGATTATTTAAGGGTCCGGAGAACGCAGATCGAGGCTTTTTTTCCATCTAGCCGCCGAGAAGGCTTTTTCCACCTAGCCGCCGAGAAGGCTTTTTTCCACCGAGCCGCCGAGATGGCTTTTTACATCTAGCCGCCGAGAAGGCTTTTTTCCATCGAGCCGCAGACCAGGCTTTTCCCCATGAAGCCGCCGCCGAAGTTATTTCCAACATGTAGTGGCAGAAGGCTGTTCTGCAATCAGTAGCCGTAGTTGGTTTTTTCTCCGATCAAGCCGCAGCCAGGCTTTGTTCATCCAGCCGCAGTAGAGGCTTCTGAAAATTTTATTGAGAGCCAAGTCGAGTACGAGTTTAAATCATTAAGCCGTAGTGGGCTTTGTTTTTTTAACATGAAGTGGCCGTTGTAGGCTCTTCTCGTCGTGAAGCAGTACCGATAAACTAGTGATGGAATGTGTGAAAGCGGTTTTAAGTGTTCAATTTAAGGCCTAGAAGCCCGTAGGAAAACCGTAAGTCACCAAAATATACATCAGTAAACCTATTTCCAGCATATAAGTGATTTAGCATCGAATTGAACTGATAAATCGTGAAGTGAACGTCACGAACTTTCAATATCGGGTGTAGCAAAATTTTAAAAGTAAAATGTCTGATTTCAGAACTCTATTTAGTAATAACTACCTTTAAGGCTAGAGTTTGTGTATTTTTTGTTGATTAAAGCTAGTGTCTCACTGAATACCTATCTTACTTTTCAGGATAAAAGGGTTGTACCAGAAAAATTCTTTTTATTAACAACAGCATAACACTTCAGTATTTTTTTCATTTTTTTAGCTGAAAGTAGATCCTTTCTATTTTAAAATGAATGGTGCCCAAAAATTTAGTACAACCGAAATTTTTTTTAACAACGAGAAACTAATTCCAAAAAGACGTACAACAATTATCTCTTACCCATATAACTCTACCAAGAAAACTGAGCTAGTGTATGTTTAATTTCTTTAGTTCTTTTAAAATCAGTATTCACTCAATTCATTATTAGAAAATAAAGCGGGGCCAGTTACAAAATTGCGCCCAAGTATGGGGCAACCAATTTTCACACGGTACAATATATATATATATATATATATATATATATATATATATATATATATATATATATATATATATATAAATATATATATATATATATATATATATATATATATATATATATAAATATAAATATATATATATATATATATATATATATATATATATATATATATATATATATATACATATATATATATATATATATATATATATATATATATATATATATATATATATATATATATATATATATATATATATATATTGCATTTTATATATATTATAGATACAGAGTATTATTATTATGTAACCTGGTCAAAGAATATATGTATGAATTTAAAAAAAGACATGTAAATCGTATAAGTGGTTCTCGCGTAATAAACGCACTAATGGACAGACTGACAGACAGAGAGACATTGCATTATATATATATATATATATATATATATATATATATATATATATATATATATATATATATATATGTATATATATATATATATATATATATATATATATATATATATATATATATATATATATATATATATATATATATATATATATATATATATATATATATATATATATATATTATAGATTATAGATATTCTCTGCTACATAATATTGTTCTATTTTTAATGGTTTAGACTGTGTATTGCAAGAGAACGCGCTAGCGCATAATGTTTAACCAAAAAAATGTATTTTTGTATTAAAAAAACGAACAACGTTAAAAAAAATTTTGAAATATTTGGGGGTTTCCGAAACTAAATTCATTTCTACGGTTAGTTTTGGATTTTGCACCCTACAAGGTATGAAAACAGGAGTTGGGGTGATTAAATCAGAATTTGTAAAAATTTAGTTCTACACATTGGGGAATGAAAATTTAAGGTTTTTATGCTTCTAATTATATTTTTAAGGGTAGTTTTAAAATTTGTACCTTTTATAAAAGTGAAATATAGGGGTTAGGGTGAAATATTGACATTATTATGTTTTATTGTGCCTGGAATTAAAAATTTGTTATCAGGGATTTTCGAGGAAGCATATTACACTATGTAGTGGAAAGTGCCTGTTCCTGTTTTATAAGCTACAGTATGCAAGGTTAAGGTAGTTTAGGTTGCCTTTCTGTGGTATGGGCTAAGGAATATTAGGTTAGTATAGTTAACCAAGGTTAACTAGGGTTTTTTCAACATTTATAACTTCGATAGAAGATTGTTCACATAGATGACTATTAACTGCACTGATGTTATTTATTTTATGTATTGAGTTATGTTACCGATTGTGAATATGATTTTAGCTGACTTAACCCATTATCATCCAACTGACCAATCGACTTTGCGTTCTTACTTTCAAAATTTTGGGGTGTTGCCTATTTTGACTCTGATGTCAGTTTTATAACTTTCCACTTTTGGAGAGATGAAAATAAAAGTTTCGTCTAAAAGTAAGGGTAGGGATAGAGACCAAATTTTGCCATCATCAGAAATTTTTGTGTGCAGATTTAAAAATTTGTTATCAAGGGTTTTCAAAAACATCAATTTTGACTTTAATATTCCTTGCAGGAATGAAAGTAAGAACTTTTACCTCTGTAAGGGTGCAAATTTATAAAACTAATGTCAAAGTCAAAATTGGCATCCTTAAAAACTCCAGCAGAGAACAAGTTATTAATTCCAAATAGTAATTCTAATTATATAAAAATTTCGCTCCTCTCTACCCTTATTTTTAGCCTCAACCTCAACCTTTCAGCTCTCCGAAGGTGGAAAAATATAAAACTGACATGATTCAACATACACTTCCTAGAAAAACCCCTGATAACTTTTAATTCTAGCAAAAATAAAACATAATTATGTCAATATTTTTCCCTGAACCCCTATTTTTCACCCTTATGAAGGGTAAAAATTTGAAAACTACCCTTAATAATTTAATTAGAAACATAAGAAAACCGCAATCCGCAGAATTAAATTTTTACAAGTTTTGATAATTATTCATCCCCAACCTCTGTTTTCATACCTTGTAAGGGTGAAAAAATCAAAAAATAACTGCAGAAATAAATTTAATACCCTCGGAAACCCCCGAGTATGAATTTTCAGAATTTTTTGGGCGTTATTCGTTTTTTAACATAAAAATATATTTTTTTTGTTTAAACATTGAGTTTAGTCTCCATATTACATCTGCCATATTTAATAGATAAATATGTATGTGTTATTGTTCATCTCCCCTCCTGAGTAGAGTTTTTTCCCTTTTTTATATCCTGAGAATATTGGCGGGGATGTCCTAATACCAGTCGACGTTGTCCAAGTGCAGAAACAAACTTTTGTATATTTCACAGCACCTTTTAGAAGACGAAATATATATATATATATATATATATATATATATATATATATATATATATATATATATATATATATATATATATATATATATATATATATATATATATATATATATATATATATATATATATATATATATTATATATATATATATATATATATATATATATATATATATATATATATATATATATATATATATATATATATATATATATATATATATATATATATATATATATATATATATATATATATATATATATATATATATATATATATATATATATATATATATATATATATATATATATATATATATATATATATATATATATATATATATATATATATATATATATATATATATATATATATATATATATATATATATATATATATATATATATATATATATATATATATATATATATATATATATATATATATATATATATATATATATATATATATATATATATATATATATATATATATATATATATATATATATATATATATATATATATACATACATATATATATATATTACACATATATATACATACACATATATACGTACACATATATACGTTATATATACATACATTATTCTCAGTATAAATGTCACTGAATTTCTGCTAAAAAACTTGAACTTAGTTAAAAATATTTTGACTATAATATTTTTATTTAAAAACGTTGACATTTTTCCATTCTTTCTCGTGACACTCTATGTAACATATATTGACATGTTTCAAACAAAAATTCTACTCTCCAAATATTTAGATGACTATAGATTATTGTGTATCGATGTATCTTAATACAGACAAATAACAAAAAACCAAAAAGTAAACAAATATAATACATTTTACCTTTAGTTCCAACTACAACCCCTTCATTGGGTTGCCAAAATCTGGCAGAAGTACTTACTACCGCCATTTTCCCTTCTGGATAAGTAATAATGGCTCCTGCTGATTCGTCACAACCACCTTTATTTCTATGTCCACTTATAGCGATGTTCATCGGTTTAAGTCCCCTAAAGACGTATTGCTGAAACTGGAGGACATAGATGCCTAGTTCAAGTATTGCACTTCCTCCCAAATTTGGAGCACTTAAACGAACCGAAAAAATAGGTTTAGATGGATTATGTTAGAGGTGTTATTAGAATAAGATAAAATAAAATACTAATTGTTAAACTTATCACTAGCCTAGCCAAGCCCATCATGCTGGGAATGGTAACGTACCTATAGAACACAATAATTTTAGAGATATAATACCACAGCAACTTCTTGTAACATCAAAAAAACAGCAAATATAAAAAGAAGACAAGACAAGAGAACTGATGGGACCTGCTAGAATTATACACATTGTACTTCCTTGCATATTAAATGTGTAGAACTAGCCTAATATGAAAAGAATGTTCAATTGAAAGTTAATTTTTTAAGGTAATAGTTAAGAGTTGATTAGAGACATAAAGTTAATGATTAATTCGACTTTGGTACTTTTAACATTTTGCATAAGAAATAATACAGTTTTTTTAAACACAAGAAGTCTTCCAAATAAGTTCCAGAATATTATAGAATTTCATAAAAAAAGTGTGTCAAATAATTTCCACGTAGAATGCTGAAAAACCAGAACTTTACCAAAATGTAAAAATTGTGTAAAGATATTGATAAGAATAAAAGAACGTCCATTTATATTCATCTTCTCTATGCAAATTGGGCGAAATGAACATTTTTATAATAATTCGGGACATTTTATAACGAGATTAGTGAACAAAATTTCAATGAACAATAAGTTAATACAATTTTTTCAAAATTGAAAATCAGAAAAAAATTCAAAATCAGAGAAAAATTCAAAATCAGAGAAAAATTCAAAATCAGAGAAGAAGTCAAAATTATATGAAGTTCTAGTAAAATAATTGAAAATGGACAAGGCCCATTTTTCAGCAATTTACCAACTGTTCTCTTATTCGTCAAACCCATCCCGAGACTCGTTCCGCCGAATCATGGCTCATCAGTAGGGCTAGGATTGACAAAAAAGAGAACAGAATTTACGGGTACTCATCCGGGGGTATTCATTACCGGACACGAAGGTAAGATACAACGAATTGTACTAAGTACGCATACCTAATACTCCATCGATAGCTGACACAGTAGCTTTCAAGTCGACAGGGTGGTTGACACGGCAACACTTAAAAGCAAACAACGCTTTTTGAGGGATCCTGCTCAGGCATATGTGGTATATATATATATATATATATATATATATATATATATATATATATATATATATATATATATATATATATATATATATATAACTGAAAACGGAGAAGGCTCATTTTTCAGGAGTTTACCCACTGTTCCCTTATTCGTGTCAAATCCATCCCGAGATGCGTTTCGCTTTTGTCAATCCTAGCCCCACTGACGAACCGTGATACGGCGAAACGCGTCTCCACTCTGTCGGCTTGAAAACTGCTGTGTCAGCTTTCGATGGAATATTAGGTATACGTACTTAGTACAATTCGTTGTATCCTACCTTCGTGTCCGGTAAATTCTTGGATAAATACCCATAAATTCTGTTCTCTTTTTCGTCAATCCTAGCCCAACTGACGAGCCGTAATACGTCAAAACGCGTCTCGGTATGGATTTGACAAATAAGAGAACAGTGGGTAAACTGCCGAAAAATGGGCCTTGTCTGTTTTCAGTTGTTTTACGATAACCACATATGCCTGAGGAGATCCCTCAAAGAGCGCTGCCTGCTTTTAAGTGTTAACCATGTCAACCACTCTGTCGGCTTAAAAGCTGCTGTGTCAGCTTTCGATGGAGTATTAGGTACTCGTACTTAGTACAATTCGTTGTATCCGAAGTTTAGTATATGTAGACCTTACACAAAATAAGAGAAAATGAAAAGTTCCTACAAAATTCTGCTTGTAAATTGTCGTTCTATTTTTTATAGTTTAATAATAATATTATCAACCGATTTGCGACACTTTTAGACTGCTTTGAGAATTATTTTTAACAAAGCTAATACTATATTAACCTCAATTTTGAAACTAATTTCTTTCTACATATATTTGTCACTTTTTAGGGAATTGTGGGGTCTATATCGGACAAATGATGATTGCGTTAATACCATAAATTCATCGGAGCTTTGTATAGTACGATCTATTCAAACGACTTAAATTGAAAATCATCCAGGTGGTACTATAGAGATTAAGTTACGCGATAAACTTTTTTTTATGGGCTTAGCACACGTGCTGTAGGGAAATCCCTAAAGCGCTACAGGAACGACCCTGTGCGAAAAAAGCGATTCACGTTGTTCTTGAAACGCTGTAAATTGTAGTCCTGAGCAAATTATTCCAAATGGATGAGGTACTCCATATGAAAGACTGCTTCAAAAGGGTTGTGCAAGAAGTAACAGGCTGAACTTCATACGGATGTGAAGTATTAGCGCGACGTGTATTTCTAGCATGCACCGCTTTGGGAGGAATTAAGCGGGCTTCTTCCATCGAAAACTTTCCATGAAAGTACTTGTAGGATAGATTCAAGTCGCCAACCGTTCTTCGATATTCCAATGAATCAAGATTGCTAGCCAGTTCCTGGTCTCCAATCAGGCAAATAACTCTGTTCTGAATAGAATCCAATAAATACAGTGTATGTTTGGGAGCAGTGCTCCAAATAGAATTAACAGTTGTTGTGGAGTGTAAAGATTTCTAGTTTGAGATAATATTTCTAGCTTTTGAGAAGCTCTCTTTGCTATGCTTGGAACATATTCATGCCAAGACATATGTGCTCCCAAATCGCTAATTTAGGAGCTAATTGAGTCACGATGCCAGAGGAATGGAGTGCCCCTATGTCGGGTTTAGTAATGTTAATTTTTTTAGCAAAAACTGCCGCCTGGGTTTTTGTAACGTTACATTCTACTTGGTTACTCTCACCTCTAGATATAATTTCTTCCAGATCTTTGTTAATTTGAATGACCTTCTGCTGTCTGCGGATATTTGCATGAGTAGCCGATGTACGAGTGTTCAAAGTGAATCATGACATAAACGTATCTGCAAAGCTATATATTGGATTCCTGGTCTTTTCCAGCAGATCGTTAATGTAAATGGGAAAGAGAGTAGGAGTCATTATGGAGCCCTGGGGCACACCGGCGTTGATAGTGAAGGTGTTAGAAAGAATCTTGTCGATTGCCAATCGTAAAGAACGCGCTTTGAGGAAACTTGAGAGCCATAAACAGAACTTTTCAGACATAGCAGGAGAGCGCAGCTTAGCCAACAATCCATCGTGCCAAATACGGTCGAATACCTTAGATATATCAAGAGCGACCGCTCGAGATTCTCCACAGGGTTCAGTTGTGTTATTCCAAACATATATTACATAAGTTAGAAGATCTTCTGTCGATAAGTTTTTACGAAAGCGACATTAGTGGTCGCTAATAATATTGAATCCTTCAAGATATTTTAGAAGATGCTGACCTATAAACTTTTTCATGATTTTCAATATTATTGAAAGCAATGCGACTGGTCAGTAGTGGTTTGGCAAGGTCTTCTTGCGTGTTTTGGATATCGGATGAACTGTAGCGTATTTCCAGCAGGAAGGAAATATTCCCTTTCTATAGGATAGGTTAAAAAGTCTACAAGAAAACTGGTGTTAGTTTTCTCGCGCAGTTTTTAAGTACTATAGCAGGTACTCCGTCACCGCCAGAAGCTTTTTTTTGATGTCCAGCTTCATTAATATGCGTTTTATGATACGCTGTGTGAAGACAATATCGGGCATCCTTGATTACACTATGGGAACAACAGGTGGTGTTTTTCCTTGAAAATTAACAGTAGAATGTGAAGCGAAGAGTTCAGCCAACAAGTTCGCTTTCTCAATAGATGTTGTTGCAATAGAATTATCTGGCCATGTAGTCGCTAACCTGAAGGGACTGCTGCACGAAGAAGAATTCCCTGACCCAGATGTGAAATACCATTAAATGGAGTTTTTTTTCATGTTCGTCACTCACACGAATCACGTCTTGTTAGTAAAGCTCAGAAGTTACTGTCTGACGTTGTCGAAGTATCTTATTTTATCAAATGCATAGCAATACAGTTTTTGCTTAATTACAATTAATTAA
The DNA here is from genome assembly GCA_019049505.1 of Pachyrhynchus sulphureomaculatus. NCBI lineage: Eukaryota > Metazoa > Arthropoda > Insecta > Coleoptera > Curculionidae > Pachyrhynchus > Pachyrhynchus sulphureomaculatus. The sequence goes on from CM032452.1 coordinate 41,901,221, forward strand.
TATTCAGTCTTGGCACGTTCCATGATGTAGTATATATTTCCAGAAACAGATAAACTAATACTCTAAAAGTACTGGATATTGCCCTCACGATAATAGATGTTCGCGTGAGTGCTTTAAAAATCCGGGTTTCAGACAATATAGTAATAGAGATCCACCTTACATACATAATATTAAAGAAAAAATAGTCAAATTACCTAAAGGATAAACAACACGTGGAAGAAAATTAGACAATACTTGAGATAACCAAAAGGCCTTTCCTCCTTCAGCAACAGGATATATCTGTAAAATTCTCTGTATGTGGTATAGTGTATAGGTGAAACAAGGAGATACGTATCAATTAGGATTAAGAAACTAACCGTACAATCAGCTGTAGCTGAACATCAACATTTGTGGATATAACATCAATAACAGATGCCTAAGCCTTAGATTCAGTCTCAAGTTTATATAAAAGACAATTTAGGGAATCAATCGAAAACGTAGGAACACTCCAATAACATTAATATAGATCTGTGTCGTAGGTCACAGTTCAGTGAATATACTTGAACTTCGAGGTCATGAGGCTTTTAATTTTGGAGCGTAAAGACCTCTAAAGATGTCTTGTCAAATAGTAAGCGAGACATCAGATAGTCAACCCAATACGACACGATCTTATTCCGGCTTATCTGCTAATCGACGCAGTAAGAGCTTCCATTTCATGATTTTTTAGGTTATGTTTATGTATTATTTTACATTTAAAAAATGTATTCTTTAAAATAACTATGAGGTGGACAGAAACTCCAGTTGAATAGGTTCTGTAGTGGATAAAAAGGAGGGGACGAGAATTAATTTGTGCCCTAATACAGATTTGTTAAGAAATTAATGATATAATTTAAAATAACAACTATTTTGTAATTTATGTTACTAAGAAAAACTTACTGAAATCTGTCAATATCCTGCAAATCTTGACCAAAATCTGCAGCACAAAATAGAACTTCTCCAATAGCTCCAGAATCAATAATGTTCCTTAGTGTTTTATAAGCTGGAAAACATCTAGACCATACAGCTTCCATTAAAAATACATTTTCATCGTTTGCTATTTCAATTAACTTGGCGGTTTGTTTTTCATTTATGGTCAAAGCTTTTTCGCATAGTACGTTTTTTCCAAATTCCATCATTAATTTGCATACTTCGAAATGTTGAAAGTTTAAGTTGCCTATATATACACAGTCTGAAAATTTAAAATATAGATAAGTTTCAAAAGATAGACACTTTTCATGACTGGCAGGTTTTTAGCTATAGTTTCAAGAGTATTATTAAACTAACTTCTTATCTTTTGTGGGGTACAGAACGATATGAAATAAATAAATATTAAAATATATATTTTAACAGCTAATTTGCTAGTTTTCAGTGGTAAATATCTTTCTAGTTCTTTTTTTTTGCTTAACTCTTTTTTTTATTAATATCTCACCATGAAGTATCTATCATTTTGAATATTTCGTTATAAAGCTTAGATTTGGTTACAGTGCAGTACCATAAAATAATGATGAGATATGCGTAGTTTAGATTATGTTTTTATCCTCTCTGGGGTATCACCAGGTCTTGAGGTTTGGACCTCGAAAAACTTGGGCTTTTTTGTTTATAAACAATTGAAGTTTTCAAAACGTATTTTTTGCGATTAAAATGTGAATAACTCCGGTTATATCAGTCGGATAGAGACAAACAAAAAACTAAATCCTCGTTGCTTTTAAATAGCTCAAATGTATACATAACCTACAAAATTGAAAAAACAGGCAAAAATCTGTTTTTCTTTTTTTCATTTTATTGTACAAGTCGACTGAATAAACCGATCGGCTTGAAACTTTCAGAAAATATTCCTTTTGTTATAGCAAAAATACTCTGAAATTTTGGTACAAAAATTTTGAACCCAATAGACACAATTGAATTTGTTATTTCAAATTTGAATTATATATATATATATATATATATATATATATATATATATATATATATATATATATATATATATATATATATATATATCAATCGGTTTTATAACGTCTTCCGTCTTCCGATGCCTAATTTCCACTCTTCCCGGTTTCTCCATTCCTCCTCCTCCAGATCTCTCTCTAGTACTTCCTTGTTGATTCCTGCTCTCCACCTTTGGCATGGTCTTCCTCGCTTTCTTTTTCCATGAGGGTTCCAATTTAAAATCTTTTTAGGTAGTCGGTCTTGTGACATTCTCTGTACATGTCCGTACCATACCAACTGTTGGATTCTGATTTCGTCCACTATATCGTGCTTTATTTCTAAAGCTCGTCTTATCGTGTCATTTGGTATGATGTCTTTTCTGGATTTTCTGGCTGCTCGTCTCCAGAAATCCATTTCTGTAGCTGTTAGTATTTTTTCTGTTCTTTCCTTCAATGGCCATACCTGGGAGCTGTAAGTTATTACACTTTTCACTATTGAGTTGTAAATTCTCTTCTTATTTTCAATGGTTATGTTTTTGTCCCATAGTATACTATTAAGCATTGCAATCGCTTTTCTTCCTTGGATATTCCTCTCGAATATTGCTTCTTCCAGTGTTCCGTCCCTAGATATTCTCGTTCCCAAATACTTATAACTGGCATAGTGTTTGATGGTGTGTCCTGTGGCCAGTTTCAAGTCCTGCTATTGTCTTCCGACGCACATGTACTCGGTCTTTTTAATATTGACTTCTAGGCCCCTCCATAAGTGAGAAGAGATGGTCTATTGTGGATCTTCCTGCTCTAAAGCCTGCCTGTTCTTCAGCTTCTACGTCCGCGTATTCCGTTTCTATTCTATTTTTAAGTATTTTTCCGTATATTCTGCTAATAGATCCTGTAACCGTTATTCCCCTATAGTTATCGCAATTATTTTTGTCTCTTTTCTTATGAATTTTTGATATGTATGATATTTTCCATTCCTCAGGTACTTCTGATGTGTTAATGCATCTTTGGAATAAGTTCCTCAAAGCGCTAAATAGCTTTTCAGTTCTGTATTTTACTATCTCTCCTGGGATGTTTCCTGGTCCTGGAGCTCTACCATTTTTTAGCGTTTTGCCTACTTGTTTAACTTCTGATGTTGTTATCCTTATTGGGGATCCTCGTATAACTATATTTGGGTTTCCATGTTTGTCCATGTTGTACTTTTGAACTCTGGTCTATCTTCTGTTAGCATATTTGTAAAATATTGGTTCCATTTTTCTGGTGTTATTGGTGAGAAGATTTCTCTTTTCCGTTCTGTTCTCATATTTTTAAAAAGTCTCCAGCTTTCTGTGCTTTTTCTTCCTCCTACGTAAGTGTTGAGTCTTGAGCATGTCTTTTCCCATTGGTTGTTATTTTTGTCACTAATCATTTTGCGTACTCTAGCTTGGGATTCTTTGTATTTTACTTTGTCGTTTGTGCTCTTTGAACTTAAGTATTTGTGATAACTTTTCCGTTTTTCTTCAATTTCGTATTTAATTTCTTCATCCCACCAATATGGTTTTTGCTGTTTTTCCATTTGCTCTTGGTACCCTAATGCTTCCAGTGCGGCTGCGTGTAGGCATTCCTTTATATACTTATATTTTTCTTCTATATTAACAAATCCCGTCCGTTCTATCTTTTAGTCCAGTCTACTCTTGTATAGATTTCTGATACTTTCATTTTGTAAGCTGTCTGTATTATATCTTATTGTTGTTTCACTTGTTGTGTGCTGTGTACTTGTATCTTCCAGTTTGCTTTCCCGTTCTTTCTTTCTTTCACAAGGTAGTGGTCGCTGCCACATGAAGCCCCTCTTTGGACTCTTACATCTAGGAAGTCTAATCTAGATCTCTGTCGTATTATCATATAGTCGATAATACTTTTTAAATCTCTTGTTGTTTGTCTCCACGTATATTTATGAATATCCCTATGCTGGTAGTGTCCGTTTAATATTGTAAGGTTGTTTTGTTCACATATCTCCATAATTCTTCTTCCGTTGTCGTTAGTAACTTCTTCGCCATATTTTCCTACCACTTTATCGTGTTCTTTCTTTCAAATTTGAATTTCCTGCCATTTTATGCCATTTAGTCCAAAATGAATCTTTTTTATTTTTTAAAAATTTAGGTCTCGACGTCAGCTTTCCGATGCAATTAAAAAAAAAATTTAAAGTCATTTTAATCGTTTTTAGTGTTTCGTACGGGACACTTATAAGATCACTTCGGTGTCTATCTGTTCGTCTGTCAGTCTGTCAGTCTGTCCGTGGGTCCGTCTGTCACACCCGATTTTCTGCGAAATTGTTTGACATAAAAAGTTTAAATTTGGCACTAATATAGGAATTAATAGCCTCATCAGAGCCGTGTAGTTTTGAAAGTTAAATTTTGAATTAAGGGGTTAGTTTTGGGAGGTGAAATTGGAAGTGAAAAAAAAATTTTTACCACGTCATCGAGTGGAGTGTCAAATGAAAGCGAGCGAAGACAAGTTCAAAAATATATATATTGTAATACTTCCGCCCAATTCTCTTTGTATTATTTTTAAAAAAGTTCGAAAAATCGCTGTCCCTCCCTTTTCTCGAAAAGTATAATCTTTTAAAAAATTCTGGAATATTCTCTACAGGGTGTAGATGGAACGAAAATTATCACGAGTGCATTAACTTTAATAATTTATCTGGTACATAAAAAATGTCAAGGTCATCAGTTTTCTCTAAGTATCGGAAAAAAAACTTCGTTGAAAACGCATTCGGGATATTTTTGTGAAGTCACTGATCATTTTATACTTCCGTAACAAAAATTTTTATTTCAAAAGTAATCAACGTACGGAACACTAATTGTGCAAGTTCAAGTTGCACTTGATCGGTTATTTTACATTTGTTTATTATTCAAATAACAACAACTGACATTTTGAAAAAAAAAAACTCTTAACGAAAATGATTTTTTTTAAAATAAAGATATCACGTTTCTCTACCAGATGTGATAAAAATTTATATATATATATATATAAATGTCCAAGAATTTTTTATTTGATTAATAAACAAATTTAAAAAAAAACGGTTAAAATGACTTCACAATAAATTTTTTGAATGGCATCAGAAAGCTGGCCTCAAGACCTAAATTTTGAAAAAAAAAAGATTCATTTTGGACCAAATGGCATAAACTGGCGAGGTAATTCGTATTTTAAATAACAAATTCAATTATACCCACTGGGTTCAATATTTTTAAACCAAAATTGCAGGTTATTTTTGTTATAATAAAAGGCATATTTTCTGAAAGTTTCAAGCCGATCGGTTCACTTAGTCGGCCTGTACAATAAAATGAAAAAAAAAAGTTTTTCGTCGGTTTTTTTCAATTTTGTAGGTTATGTACACATTTGAGCGACTTAAAACTAACAAGGATCTGTTGAAAATTTTATTACGTAGAGTTTGGTTTTTTTCTTGTCTCGATCCTACATATATAACCGGAGTTATTAGCTTTTTAAGCTCAAAAAACGCGTTTTGAACACTTCAATAATTTATAAACAAAAAAGCACAAGTTTTTCGAGGTCCAAAACTCAGAACAATACTCCTGGTGATACCCCAGAGAGAATAAAATCATAATATTGCTGTATCTAAACTGTGCAATCAAATGCTTTTTTTACTCACTATTATTATTTAGTTTGAGAAAGTCCTATTTAGAATTTATTTTAAAACTAAATATTTGACGAAGCACTGAATCAATTATTTTATCGATTGTTTTTTTGATATCCATAAAATTTTTCAAGTTTTAAAAAATCTTTGTCTTGTATTTACTATGAGAATTAATTACTAGTTAGTCTAGACCACTTGCCACTGTCCAAAAAAATATTTAACATTTAATAAATACATACACAATGTTTGGTGGACCATATTTTATTGTGTTCTTTATGATGAATGTTAAAGAATTTATGATCGACAAAAATTGTAGTTAATCGATTGGTGGTAAAATATTTTTTTTGAAAGAACTGTCCGCTAAACGAATTTACAACGATATGCCCAATATATTGAAGTAACAATGTCCTTCCTAGGCCATTAGAAAAATTTGGATTACAGATGTTTTGAGAAAAAGAACCAGTCAGTGAACATACTACCCAAACTACGTTGAGGTGTGAATGAAGAGAGATCCTCTAACTTATGTAATACATGTTTGGGACAACGTAATTTAACATTCTGGAGAATCTCAAGCAGTTGCACTTGATATGTCGACGGCGTTCGACCGTGCTTAGAACGATTGGTTGTCGGCTAAGCTATGCTTTTTAAATATGTCTGAAAAGTTCGGTTTATGGCTCACCTGTTTCCTCGGAAAGCGTTCTTTAGGAGCGGCAGTCGACGGTTTCCTTTCTAACACCTTCACTATCAACGAATCCTACTTGCTTTCTCATTTACATCGACGATCTGCTCGGTCTCACCAAAAAATAATTATAATATTTTTATTATAGTACCCTCAATAGGTTTATACTTTCTTTGGTTGTCACGGTGTAAAATTTCGTTGTTGTAGAATTTGTGGTTTTTAAGTTAAAATGAGTTTAGTGAAACCAAGTGCAGCGTTTTTGGAAAAATGAAAAAATTGAGCAACGTGCGGTCATCAAGTACCTGCTTAAAAAAGATTAACACGAAAGAAGATTCACGATGATAAGAAAACAACACTAGGGGAATTTGCTCGGTCATATACCACTGTGAAAAAATTGGTTGCAGAATTTAAACGTGGACGAGAGAGCATCGAAGAAGACCCTCGCTTCGGTCGGCACACGACGTCTACGACTGAAGAAAACATCGGCAAAGTGTGTGATCTTATATTAAAAGACTGTAAAGACCGTAGATTAACTATCAGGCAGACAGTATAGGCATCTCGTATGAACGAACACAAAACATCAATGCCAACGAACTCGGATTTTCTAAGGTTGAACAAAAACGAATTCGACTCACGATTTCTCGCGACTGTTTGGAGATGTTTGAGGCTGATCCGCAAGATTTTCTTAACAGGTTTGTGACAATGGACGAAACCTGGGTTCACCACTATACCCACAGTCAAAACAACAATCCAGGCAGTGGAAAAAATCTGGTGAACCGACCCCAAAGAAAGCGAAGGTAATTCTGTAGGCTGGAAAAGTGATGGTGTCAGTTTTTTGGAATGCTAAAGGTATTATTATTGTGGACTACCTTCCGAAAGGCGAAACAATAAACTCGACTTACTATTGCACCCTTTTACGTCGTTTACATAAAGAAATTAAAGAAAAACCCCCAGTATTACCGAACTCGCGTTCACACGTCTGTTGGGTATATGGCTCAAATTCATGATTGTAGTTTCGAATTGCTGACCCACACTGCTTATTCTCCTGATTTGGCACCTTCGGACTTTCATTTGTTTCCAAATCTAAAAAAACACCTCGGTGGCCAGAAATTTTTGTCAAATGAAGAAGTCAAAGCTGCAGTTAACCAGTATTTTGAAGACGTTGAGGAATCTTTTTTTCAAACAGGTGTGGAAGCTGTGGAAAGCAGATCGAAGAAGTGCATAGAGCTAGGTGGAGATTACGAAAAATATTTTTGTAAGTATTTTATTTTGTTTTCTTGATTAGGGCGCGAAATTTTCAATCCATCCTCGTGTATATATATATATATATATATATATATATATATATATATATATATATATATATATATATATACATATATATATATATATATATATATATATATATATATATATATATATATATATATATATATATATATATAAATATTTTTTGTAAGTATTTTATTTTGTTTTCTTGATTAGGGCGCGAACTTTTCAATCCATCCTCGTATATATATACATATATATATATATATATATATATATATATATATATATATACGAGGCTGATTTGAAAAGTCCGTGCAAAGTCCGAGAGATGGCACCACCGGCGCGTATCGAGGTCATGTTTAGTTAGTAGCATCTCTTGAATGAACGCACACCAAGTTTCAGCCATATTGGTCTATTTCTTTGTGTTTGGCATTCGTGTGAATCAAGGAAGTCGTGTGATTTTCAAGAAATGGACGAAAAAGAATTTCGTGTGGTAATTAAACATTACTTTATGAAAGGCCAAACGCCTCAGGAGACTAAAGAGAAGCTTGATAAACATTATGGTGACTCTGCACCTTCGATTAGAACAGTTTATAAGTGGTTTCAAAATTTTCGGACTGGCCATATGGGCACAAGTGACGCTGAACGTTCTGGACGGCCTGTGGAGGTTACGACTCCAGAAATCATTGATCAAATCCATGATATGGTGATGGATGACAGAAGAATTAAGGTGCGTGAGATTGCTAGTGCTGTGGGCATCTCGACTGAACGGGTACATAATATTTTGCATAAACATTTGGACATGAGAAAGCTATCCGCAAGATGGGTGCCGCGATTGTTCACGCTTGACCAAAAACGGAATCGTGTGAAGTGTTGCAAGGATGGTTTGCAGCTGTTCCAGAAGAATCCGGAGGACTTTAAGCGTCGTTTCGTCACTGTGGATGAAACATGGATACATTACTATACTCCTGAGACCAAACAACAATCTAAACAATGGGTTACCAAGGGGGAATCTGCACCAAAAAAGGCGAAGACCGTTCCTTCGGCCGGAAAAGTTATGGCGACTGTCTTTTGGGATTCGCAAGGGATAATCCTCATCGACTATCTGGAAAAGCGTAAAACTATTACAGGTGAATATTATTCATCGTTATTGGACCGTTTGAAAACCGAGCTGCAAGAAAAACGCCCGCGATTGGCCCACAAGAAAGTCCTTTTCCATCACGACAACGCACCAGCACACACCTCAGCAGTTGTGGTCGCAAAATTAATGGAAATAGGATTCCAACTCGTTTCACATCCCCCCTATTCTCCAGACTTGGCTCCCTCGGACTACTATTTGTTCCCCAATTTGAAGAAATGGCTGGCGGGACAAAGATTTTATTCAAACGAGGAGGTGATTGCAGACACTAATGGATATTTTGCAGACTTGGACAAATCCTATTATTTGGAAGGGATCAACAAACTAGAACATCGTTGGATGAAGTGTATAAGCCTAAAAGGAGACTATGTCGAAAAATAAAAAAGGTTTACCCCAAACACATAAGTAGTTTTTATTTTTGCACGGACTTTTCAAACCAGCCTCGTATATATGTAGTAGTGGTTTTTCGGGTATCCCGTGTTAGCTTAAAGTCCCTTGATCGACGGTTTTGCTGACGTTTCGATGGAATCTCATCCGTCTTTTTTAAAGCGTTAATCACTGGACGGTGTCTTGGCGTTGAATGTCGAGACTGGTTCCGGCGTTGAATGTCGAGACTGGTTTATGTGCTGTGGACGTGGCTCTATCGGTCGAACGGTTCTGGCCAATAAAGGCTCGGCTTTGACTGCGCGTTTTCGGTCCTATGGTTCTCTGTAATGTTTGAGTTGGTGAAGTAACATATGGTTAAATTATTGTTTCTCTTGGTCTGATTTGGTATTGGGATAGATAGATATGTTTCCAAGAGTTTGGTAAACGTTGGCTATCATCCCGATTATTTAAGTTATTGGGCCTCTTTTCTATTTCTATGGCTTCTTTGATTATCCTAGTGGATAGGTAATATATGTGCGCCTATTTTTAAATCAATATCTTATTTCGTTCGAGAGTTTTTGTGCCAAAAATGGCAAACTATAATTTTTTGTTATCTAGGGACCCTAAAATGCTAAAAAATGCAAGAATCTAAAAAGGTATTCCATCCAGAATGCATTCTTCCCTTAGCAATGAAAAAGATAAAGTCAATAACAAATTATAAATTACTGGCATTTCGCAAAATAAGGTCTATAAAACAGAGGATTAATAATTTTTTTTTTTTTTTTTAAATTTACTTAAAATTTCAATATTATTCTGTAAAGTTCTGTAATTGTCGCTATTGTTAACCCGTTTTTTTTATATATTCCTAAAGAAAACAGATATTAACTAAAAGATACTGAGGTAGTAAATGTGACTGCTACGATATCATGGTGCCAACACACTAACTGTATATCATAATGGGCACTAGGCCTCGGTCAGAAATCATATAATTCTAAGTTGACATTTTATAAATAATCTTTTAAAAAGATTAATATACCCGAAATCAGTTTATTGAGTAATATAAATAGGTACGAATAACACAATAAATTATAAATACGCCTAAAGGAAAGGACTACATCGAATTTTTGCAGTATATCTCCTACTTACCAATTTGATTATCTTGAGCTAAATTTATATAACTGTTATATTCCTTACGAATATCATGTTCCCTGGCAAATTTTTCCACGCGTTCCTTGTTTGTTCCACAAACAGCCACTATTTCGTGTTCCGATTTAGGTAGGGTCCTTATCGCAGTGACAAAATCATGAGAAATTCTTCCAGGTCCAACAATGCCCCACTTGAAAATCATAGTTTTCTTTAAACGGTTTTATTTCTAATAACCTAAGAATACTACAGGACACCAAATTTATTAGTAATATGAAAAGTGTAGAAAACAATGTTCTAAAAATTGTAATAAATACTAATATGTAAATATTAGTTATTGTACAGTGTACATACAAAAGTTTATATCAGAAGAGAAATATTTAAATTTCTGAAATTTTTTATTTTTAATAATTATTTTTTAGTTTAATTAGCAAACTATTATTTATTCCGCAGTATTGAATAATTTTTTGTATGAAAAATTATTTTTAAAAGAGTTAATAGAATCAACATTACACTAATCCCGGTAAATTCTGTTTAAGAAAAAATACTGTCTACAATGCTTCTTGAAAAATTCTTCTAAAATTACTAATACTTATTCCAAGAATTCGTTGTTTTCACCATCGTTGACAAATATTCCGGTTCTAAACATCCTTTGCTTGCAAATAGGTTATTTTGAATATCTCGCTAAATGGAAAGATGGATGGAACTCCAGCATTACAGAAGAACTACAATTGACATATTGGTATGGGCAAGTCTGATTCAATGGAGTGGCGATACCGTAAGTAATACCAATACATATAATAATAATATTTCAAGATCCAATTACTGAAAATTGTGCTTCGAAAATATGCTAAAAAAAGAATTCATAAAAGACCGAAATGTTTTGGATCACTTTCTAGATAATATTTTACTTCCGGTGTCTAATTTTTATAAGTAAAATCAGTCTTTCTTTTTTTGTATCAGCACGAAATGCCTTGTATTGTCGCCCCAATATTGATGAGTTGATTTTTTTATTCTTTTTGAGAACTCTATGCTTCCTCTGGATAATTTTGATTACTTCAGATGTAGTGTAGGGTACGTTTTTTTTTTGGAATACGAGAGTTGGGAACACAATACATGTAGTATCCCATAACATTGTGCACATACCTTATTGATATTATGGAATACATACAAATTGGACTAATCCGTATTCAAAATTACGACATAAAGGAGAGGTGAATCTGCTCTCCTGAAGTTATACCCAGACTAAGATGTACTGTTCGGAAAGAGATAAAGAAAAGGGAGGTCGGAAAGTATGATAGGTATCTTCTTCTACTAGTTGAAGGGCTCCAAATTAAACTTTGTTAAATATATCAGTTTTTAGTTTAATTTGTTTGGATTACTAGCTCACCGAACTTTAAAATTAAATTATGGAAAAGATACTATTATTATATATTAATTCTAAAGCATTTGTTCAACGATAACTGAAATCTAATAATTTTTATGTAGATGTAGTAATTTAATCTCGGAGTAGGATTGACCTCCGTCTGCTTTTCTTTTTTTCCGTTGAGACTCTAAGAAAATCGTTGGATTATTGACATTTTATGGTATTGCGTCGACTTGGTGCTGTTATATTATCCGAAGAGCAACGGAAACTTTGGTATATTCTTTGGTTTTTTTCCCTTAGATGATTGCTAACACCAACAAGAAGATACTCTGCAAGCCAACCTTTCTTTTAGTAGTAAGACATCATATTACATCAAGGAGCTCCAACCTTTTTTACAAATAAGCAAACAAGGCGTTATTTAAAGAAAGAGAAAAAGCAACACGTTGTACTATAGATATCGATGCTTAGAACTTATCTAAAAATTGTCTTCCAATCTAAAAAGCGACCGTTTTGAAACCTTCTATAAAATCTCCAACGTCCAAGTAGAGAAGAACAAATTATTTAGACACAAAACAGGAGGTTGAAACCGGCTGAAGCAGAAGTAACCTATAGATCCAGAGCAAACCAGAGTAGTTAACCAAGTTAACTGAGAACTAGTCGATATACATATACACTGATGAGCAAAAAAATAAACTCAAACTATTTGACTTCATTTAACATGGATTCTAGAATTTAGTGTTCATATACTTTTACAGATTTTAGTATCAATTGAAACCCTTTCTTATGATACCAAATTCCACATACTTTTTACTGATTAAAATGACTGAAAGGGGAAACAAGGAGAACAGGGATTGAAAATAGGGATAAGAAAAATTAAACAAATTTTAAGTTTAACATTTAAATACATTGATAAACCAAAATCAGTATTTTGTATTCCCCCCCCCCCCCTAGCCCTCATTACTCCTTCCATCCGATTGTTCATGGTGCAGGTGGGCTTTCTACCACTGTCTGTGGGATGCTTCCCCACTCTTCCGCCATCGCAATCTTTATGTCCCTAAACGATGCAGGGGCTGGATTTCTGGCTCGAACTCTTCCTTTGAGCTCATTCCACATGTGCTCAATTGGATTGAGGGCAGATATGGGTCTTCCCACTTCCGCCAGGTATTGCCGCACCAACGCAGCAGCATGGGTCGTCGCATTGTCGTACACGAAGCTATCGCATACAAGCCCAGTGGAACGACATGTTTCTACAGAATCTCCTCGATTCACCAGTAAGCAGTTAATCCACCGCTACGAGTCTCATCAGTCACGAAAACCAACTCGTTTGTCGTATCCAGTGAGATGCCTCCTTATACCATGACAGAACCTCCCCCGTAGGCGACTATTTCAGTAATGCAGCACAACCCAGGCCTCCTATAGACTTCTTCTATCATTGCCATGTAGGCACATTCGGGACTCATCGGAGAATAAAATGGAGTGCCATTGCTCTAAGATCCAGTCGACATGCTCTAGGGCAAATTTGAACCGCGCTTGTCGCTGGGCTGCTGTCAATTTGAATCCGTTGGCTGGTTTAAGTTTTCTTCTGGTTGTCCAATAACTGACAGCCCGACCACGAACTGGTCGGAGCTCCTGGTGGACCTCAACGCCGATCAAGTAACGATTTCTTAGAGTTGTGTTGACAATGAAGCGGACGTGTCGCTCCGAGGTATACCTACTTGTTCCTGATCCTGGTGTCCGTGTAAAGTCGCCAGTCTCATGGCAACGTCTACAGACTCTGGAGACAGCTGACTAGCTCACGTGCAGTGGCACAGCGACTACATGTTGGCTATGCCCTTCTCGTAATAGGGCAATGACTTGTGCCGTTTTCTTCCGGGGGGGGGTATCCATTTTTCGATGATGAAATTAGCGAGCAGGTATAGCAGAGATGACAGTTCAAGTTCCCATAAAGAAATTTGTTGCATATGTTTTTATAGGGATGAATAGCGCGCAACGAGTACGTTGCTGAGCGAGCAAAAACGGTTCCATTGAGTAAAACCGTTTTAATCAGTAAAACTTTTTAGCTATCCAAATGTTTTTAATATTATTGGAAAGAGTAGAAAATCAGTATTCTAATGATACCAAAAATAGTACCACTGTTTAAAAATTAAATTCAAGGATCGGTGTTAACTGAAGCAAAATCGTTTGAGTCGATTTGTTTGTAATAAAGGAAAGAATCAACCCTAAAGAAATGAGGACATTAATATTTTTTTCATGCCACCACTCGTGTACAATAGAACTGCGTAATATCGCCGAGCGTTACCCAGAATATCAAATTCAAAAAAGTTTTATTTATACTCAATAAAATTACAAGGTTGGTTCACAGTTTTTGAGTTCAGTGGATACAGTGTCCTTATTAGTACATTAATCCACTATAAAGCCTAGCGGTTTACTGGTGTTCTACATGATTGGTATACTAGTTCTTATGTATAGATGTAGGAGTTTTTACTACATGTATGGTGCACAATTTATCCTTAACCCTGTATATGATGCTTGACCGAAATTCACCGAACCATAGTTTGGGAACATTTGTGTGATTCAACGACAAAACTGACCAGAATATGGCCCAGGTACCTTTCAACCCGCTTACAAAATATTGTGAAATTTGTTTGTGGAATAACCAGTACTGACTTGTTGTCATTTAGTTTTTTAGGACGCTTTTTCTTTAGTAGTAAGGTTTGGTCTTGATGGTTTATCACGTTTCAAACCATATGACGCTGGACTGGTCAGGTGGTAATTTCCTAATCAACGCTTCAACACTGAACACTATTTCTTCGGCTGCTATGTTTGTAGATGTTTCTACAAATTACTTCCCTTCTAAGTTATTTTTAAGTTTTTTGTGCTTAGGCGTTGAGAATTTTATTTAAGATTTCAAAAGTACCGCGTTCTAGATTGAAAGACAATTTTAAATGTTAAGTTCTAGTAGCTTCTGAGGATTGGTGTCTAAATGACGATATGCTGTCTGTATCTTTTCTCTGATTAACCCTTTGTTTGTTCCATTCTAAATAAGGTTGGCATTCCTAAATATATGGTAATGTGGTCTCTTACTTTTAATCACACTGGTAGAAATTAATTTATTTAAATTTAAAAGAAAGGCAATCTGGTAGAGCATCTGCTCCTTGGTGTACGAACATCTCTATGGGAAGGAAATAAAAAAGGCCACCAAAATGTTTTCTGATCTTCTTCTGCTTGAAATGCCATATCCGATACGGACGCAGGCGACCTTCTCGCCTTTGCATGTGATTGGTGCCTTTTTAAATACTTCCACAGACACACAGGACCTATAGGGGGAGGACTTTACTAGGCGTGGTACTACGGGTGAATTACCATCGTCTTTCCGAGAAAGGCGACCATCACGTGGTAAATTTTTATTTTATTTTATCATTTATTATTTCCCGAGCCGAGATACGAACTCGGGTTGCTGGCATAGAAAGCAGACACGTTAACAACTACGCTATGGTCACCTCTTGGTCTTCACCAGACTGTAAAATATCAACAATCAAACGCCTTTCTGAGAATCTCAAAGGAAAAAAAAACAAATGCAGTGAGGGGTCGATTCCTAATCAGAAAAATCATTAAGTTTCAGTTCTTGTTCGATAAATACATTTTAGTTCTCTATCCCATGTAGAGTTAATATATAGTAATATCAGATGTTTATTTAATTTTAATATTTCTGCGACGCCGTAATCGAAACCAAACTAAACCAAAAATTAATGTTTAACAAATTAAAGTCATCTGTTTGATTTGGGGCAACATAGGAATACTTTTAGTATACATATACATCCTATGTGAATGTGCGGCGTAATCGCCATCATGACTATAAATTACTATATGAAGGGCTTGGAAAAAATCTAATTCTTAAAGGGACGACCCTCATGTAACCAAGATAGGGAAGCATAAGCAGTGCACAAACAGGCACACATCTGCCAGTTGTTTCAAATATTAATTGTGTCATTTCTAGATAATCTATTCCATTAAATTTCAGTCTCAGTACAACTTCAGAACAGCAAGTTCTCCGCGGCTTTATGAAATGATTGTATTTAACAAGAATAAATTGTACATCACATGTGTAATAAAAACTCCTGGGCACAAGCATTTATATACATGTGTTACATAACTTATTCTTAATGCTGTATGCAATGTAAATAGATGTATAAGATTAGTACCTTTTAAGATAACTTTTAACCTGCCTTGATAGCCATACTTAATAAATATGTTAACTTACGAAATTTTACTATATTGGTTTACATAATATTGAACCTGACCTTAGATATGACTAGCCATAATTATTATCATTTTGGAAAAATTTTTATCTTTTAAATTTATTTATTGCAAAAAAAAACTACATGTAAAATACAAACTACAAATTAGGTTAGATGTATTTTTAGTGTTCCGTACGGATCACTTCGGTGTCTGTCCGTCCGTCCGTCCGTCTGTCTGTCACACCCGATTTTCTCCGAAACTATTTGACATAGAAAGTTGAAATTTGGTTCTAATATAGGAATTGATGACCTTATCAGAGCCGTATAGTTTTAAAGGTTAAATTTTGACTTAAGGGGGGTTTGGGGGGGGGGGGGTGAAAATGGAAGTGAAAAAAAAAAATTTACCAAGTCATCGAGTGGGGTGTCAAATAAAAGCTTGTAAAAACACGGGATCAAAAATATATATAATGTAATACTTGCACACACTTCTCTTTATATTATTTTTACGAAATCGCGAAAAATCGCTGTCTCCCCCTTTATCTGTAAAAGAATTAATCAAAAATTTTGAAAAAATTCTGGAATATTCTCCACAGAGTGTAAATTGAACAAAAATTATCAAAATTCTGGAATGCTCTCCACGGGGTGTAGATTGAACAAAAATTACCATGAGTGCATTACCTTCAATAATTTATCTGGTATATAAAGAAAAAACAAACATTACAAGGTCATCAGTTTTTAGTAAAGATCGTAAAAAAGCTTTGTTGAAAACTCATTTAGGGTGTGTTTTGTGAAGTCATTGGCCATTTTACACCTCTGTAACAAAAATTTTTATTTCAGAAGCAATGGACATACGGAACATAATTGCAGAAGTTCAACTTACTCTTAACCGATTAATTATTATTATCTTGAAGTGACAATTTGACACTATTTTGCCTTTTATGTTCAATATTACGGTTTTGCTTGCATCGTCGTTGCAGTTCGGCTGATTGATAGTTCCACCATTCCACCATAAAGATTGAGAACTTCTTATTCCTTCGTGAAATGTCAAGTGTGATCATCACCATCATCAGCATCCAGCCTCTCTCGTCCACTGCTGGACATAGGCCTCCTCCAAGTCCTTCCAGTCCTCTCGACGTTATGCTTTCGCTATCTAGTTCTGGGCAATTCTCTTTAGGTCGTCCGTCCATCGGCTAGGTGGTCTGCCTCTGCTTCTTTTGTCTTGACGTGATCTCCACTCAACAATTCTCTTTATCCACCTATTGTCCGTCAAGCGGGTCACATGACCGGCCCACTTCCATTTCAGCTCCGTAATGCATTTTATAATATCTACTATCTTTGTACAATCTTTAATGATTCTGTTCGGGATTCTATCTCTTGTAACGCCTAGCATTGACTTTTCCATTGCAAGCTGTACTACTTTTAATTTTTAATTTCTGTGTTGTCCTTCTTGTCAGAGTTAGAGTTTCAGCTCCGCATGTCATGACTAGCATTACACATTGCTAGAATACTTTTCGTTTTAGACTTAAAGGTATATCGTTGTTCTTAAACGTATTACGTAGTCTTCCGAAAGCTGCCCACCCCGAGCCAATGTATCTCTGGATCTCACATGTTTGATTGTCTCTGCCCAATCTGATTTCATTATACTTGTAGTCGTCTACTTGCTGTCTAGTTTATACTGATATGTTTATCTCTTCACTTAATACCAGATTAGTCATGAGTTTGGTCGTTTCCATGTTTAGCTCTAGACCAGTACTTCCTACAGCTAGTTTCAGTTCTTCTGCCATTTTTATTGCATCTCTCATATTATCTGTAATCAGGACGATGTCGTCCGCGAATCTAAGGTGATTCAGATATTCGCCGTCTACACTAATTCCCATATTATCCCAGTTCAAAGTTTTAAATGCATACTCCAACGTTGCTATAAAAAGTTGTGGGGATAAGGTATCTCCTTGTCGGATTCCTCTTTCAATTCGAAATAATGGTGTTGATTCATGAGGCTTAATGGTGGCTGAAACAGTGCTGTATATATGTTATATTGTCAAGTGTGATACCTGGTGTTATTCAGAATAGAATAAATTTTTATAAAATGCATTAAACAATAATATATAAGATATAAGAAATTTAATAAATGATGTTATTGCAATGAAAAAAGAATCCTCTCTTCATGTTATGTGTTCATTTTGGGTTTCTTAAAGTCAAGGAATTTAAAAATTGTGGTATTTTTTTTTATTATTGTTTGTTATCTAAAATCAAACATGAAAATAGTTAAAGGATAGGGAAGAGAATTAAAGGGATTGCACCATATATATTTCGTGTTATATATCCTCTTCTGGGTTCATCACTTCTAGAAATTATTTTTTCAGGAGTAACGTAAATAGAAGACTGAAATATCATTACGAGTGAAGTAAAAAAATCACTAGTATTATTCCACTTTTTACTTATTTTTATTTAGAAAGAATAGATAATTTAGATTTAATTATTTCCTGATACAAAGATCTATCTATTCTGCCACTCAGTATTATCACCACTACACCAAACACTTTATTTTTGCACTCGACGCGCGTTTCGCTAACCATGTTAACATTATCATGAGCGATGATTGACTCAATAATCGCTGCTGATGAAGCTAACATGGTTAGCGAAACGCGCGTCGAGGTGTTTAGTGTAGTGGTGGTATATACTGAGCAGTGTTATTATGCTAGAGATTCCACATTCCCAACATAAGCTATTCTGCTGCTAATGATAACTGAAATCTCTTAATATTAAGAAATATTTTTACACTAAGCTTGTTAAGAATGTCACTTCCATTTTTTTAGTAATGAGAAAGGTACTTACTTAAATAAAAACCTGAAGCCTGCAAAATAATCTCGTCCTAAATGCTTAAAATGAGAATTTTATGTAGTTTGCTCCTGGTCGGAAATTCGCCAAGTGGTAACTCAATTTTTCACAATCTCGCAAAAATCATTATTGTTCGTGAAAATGAGATGAGATTTTACTAACCTCTAAAGGGTCCAGGTAGTAGTTTTTCAAAATTCAATTTTTTTGTTATTGTTTTTGCAACTTAAAAATTTAGGAAATTTTTTCAAAATTATCTACGCGAAAAATACTTTATCGAATTACTTGAAATTTGCAGGATTTACGTAAAAGCCTATGGACGAAAAAAAAATTCGTTATAAACTTTTTTGTTAACAAATGCTTTTTGTGATCTTCTCAATCGTTTTAAAACTTCTTTTTTTGACTTTTTATGTTTCTGATACATAAGTCTTACAAAATATAAAAAAAAATCTTTGGGATCGGACTTGAGTTTGTAAATATTTGGGTTTTTGTCGCGCGATGCGCATGTCTCGAGAGACTCGCTGCGGCGACCGATGCATCGGCGCGCGTGTGATTTTAGTAACACGGTAAAATAAAGTTAGTGTCATTTGTTTTATTCCGATAGCTCGGTCGACACGGAAATATTGCTCTCCAATACTTTTGTAGTTTTCGTGATGTAATAGCAATTATAACGAGTGCAAACACTCTAAAATGGTCCGAGCAACTTCATGTTGCAATGCTCACAAGAAAAAAACACAAATGCGTCATGGAGAATTTATTTTACATTGGTGAACCAGAAATTAAGAAACTTTATTGGATTATATATGTGCGATTTTTGTAGGAGAAAAGTGAACAGTGTTACGAAAACAATTAATGAACAAGTTTTCTGCACAGACGATGAAAAGTCAGATCTAACTTTTAGTTATAGTGAAGTGGATGATGCTTTGAAAATTGAAAACATCAGTGGTGTTTTGCAAGAATTTGGTGAGCCATCAACACAGAAAAAATGCTTTTATCAACTATCACACGACTAATAATACGATTTCCAGATTGACAAATAATTGAGAGGATAATGGTGAAAAACAAAAAAAGTTGTACATTGATGAGATTAAAGATGTTTTATCCAGGCGAACGACAAGCAGAGTAAAAAATCGAAGTTTTGACTACTCTGCCACCGGACTGGACAATTAAAAAAATGCGAGAAGAACTGCAAATATCTCGTCGAATGGCTTCGTGGCTCGGACACGAGACGCGACCAACAAACAAAATCGGTCGCAAGCTCCCATTTTCAACCATCGAAAAAAATAAAAAACTTTTATTTATCCGATGATATTAGTACAATCATGCCTGGAATCAAAGATTATAAATCTATTCATGATGATTGTGAAGGAGGTGCAAAAAACATTGTTGTTATTCAATCTCTCTGATTTACACAAAAAATTTAAGGCTGAATTTCCTAATACACAAATTTGTCTCTCTAAATTTCGTAAACCTAAAGAGTATACTTTGCCAAACCAAAATGGCATACACAAGGTGTGTGTCTGTAAAATTCATGAAAATATGAATTTAAAAGTACAAGGAATCAAGCACACTTCGAAGAAAAAAAAGTTTTTTTTTTTCTTGCAATCTTGTCGCGATTTAATCACGAATTCAGTTTGCGGAACTCTACCGAATGTTTTTTTATTATAATTGTAAAAATTGCCCTGGAATAGACTCTAAGATCAAAAAATTGAGAGTTTTTTTGAGGAATATGATGTTAAAAGCATAAGTTTCGGACAGTTGACCACTACCAACAGGTTTGCATTTTCTAATGTGCTACTGACAAAAAGTAGTAAATTTCATGCGAAAAATTGAAATCATAAATTATCGAGGTGACCTTTTTTACAGATGCGACATTATTAAATAACAAACTCCACAGAAGAATTTCTCAAAACGTTGACAGATAAATTGCCAATTTTATTAAACCATGATTTTTTGGCGAAATCATAAGCTGCGTATTTCAGCAAAATGAAGAATGTAGTTGGTGAGAAAGAATTTTCGGCATGTTTGGATTTCGTTGAGAACTATACGTTTCACATTCAAAATGCAATATAGTCTCATCACTGAGCAAGCAACTGTCCATCCGTATGTTGCGTATCACCGCGAAAATGGAAAAACAAAACATTTAAGTTTCGTGGTCATATCAGAAAAGTTAACTCATGATTCTAAGTCAGTACATTTGTTTAATTCTAAACTCATCGAATATTTGAAATCGAAATTCGGAGTGGAAAAAATCTTTTGTTTCTTGGATGGGTGTGTGTCGCAATATAAGAATAAATTTAACTTCATTAACTCTACAAATTATCAAAAAGATTTTGGTGTCGACGCTGAGTAGAATTTTTTTGCCACTGCTCATGGGAAAGGAGCATGCGATGGGATTGGGGGAACTGTAAAAAGACGCGCAAAAGATGTAAGCATGCAGCGTATGGATGGGGATCACATTACGACTTCATTAAAACTTTTTGAGTGGGCGAAAAGCTATTTCGAAAACATAAGTTTTTATTTCTGAACCGAAAAAGAACGCGACTTGAACGCGAAAAGAATTAATTCTCGTTTCAATAAAGTGGTGATCATCAAAAACACGCGCCATCATTTTTACCGACCTTTGAATAATAAAACGATTATTGGCAAAATTTTTTCGGAAGACAATGTATGTACGGTCCATAAGGTTTTCTAAAATGTAATGGAAATTGCCGCTCTAAATTAACAACGTGACAATGAATACGAATTTATTATTGATTCCTTTTATACGTGCTGTGATCAACAATTATTATATATACATGTAAGAATGTAATTATTATAAGATACAATAAAACTTATATTATTTAACCAACTTTTTTTATCAAGACATTAATTGTTCTCATCATATACCAATAAAGTGTTAATATGTGTCAGCGCGAACAAGCATACCGCTCTCGAACGTAGGTCGAGACAATGCGCCGCACGACAGAAACCCTAATATGTACGAACTCAAGTCCGCCCCCAAAGATTTTTTTTTTCAGATTTTGTAAGAATTATGTATCAGAAGCATAAAAAGTAAAAAAAAAAGTTTTAAAACAATTGAGAACATTAAAAAAAGCATTTGTTAATATTTTTTTTCCATGGAATATTTTATTTTTGTAAAGTCCATAAGCTTTTACGAAAACCCTGCAAATTTCAAGTAATTCAATAAAATATTTTTCTCGTAATTAATTTTGGAAAAATAATTTCCTAAATTTTTAAGTTGAAAAAAACAATAATAAAAAAATTGAATTTTGAAAAACTACTACGTGGACCATTTAGAGGTTGGTAAGAACTACTCATTTTTACAAACAACAATGATTTTTGTGAGATTGTGTAAAATCGAGTGACCGAACCCTATGAACACATGAACATAATTATCAATCGAAATAGTTCGGTAGATATTTTGTGCAGTATTTTATTTTAAAAGTATATCTTAAAAGTTCATTGATTTAAAAACATGCCAACTAAAAATATCATCATATTCCAACTGAAAAAAATATGTTCCCCTAAATCTGCAAAGAATTACTATTACTTCAGTGTTAATGTACGTTTATTTTAAGGAGTATTTTTTCTGATGCAACAGAGCATTACTATTTGACAACAGAATATTATTCGTACTCTTGTATCTCAAAATCGTTTTCACTAAGCTTCATCCTAACCTGCGTGGCTGATGTAAAGAAATATTTATTTTGTGATCATGTATTTTGGCAATACATAATCTGCCTAAATTTATGCTGATGTTTATTATTACGAAACCAAAAAGACTGACAGAGGAAGAATTTATTTACTAGTAAAAATTGAAAATTGAGTTGTTAGTTATAAAAGAAGAATTCAGAATAAAACAGTTGGAACCTACTCTTCAAGAAATAAACATTAAACATCTCTGATGACCTCATCTGTTAAATTTCGTTATCATTTCCCTAATAGAAGCCTTATAATGCATATTATGGTTATTTACTGCCAATGCTTAAAAACATATGTGCATACATGCTAGGTCATTAAGGCCATCGATCTCCTGTACTAAAAAAATGGAGAATTTTGGTCATTTTTGTGAGCATACGCAGTTGTACTGACTGTCAAACTAAGGGTTGTTCGAAATATAAGAATCTGAACCACAGGTGGATGTGATATTAGGACGATGTGTAGTTCTAGCACACACCACTATGAGAGGAAACAAGCGAGCTACATCCATCCAACACATCTCATGAAAGTATTCACGGAACTGACTTAATTCACAAGCATTTTTTCGATGTTTCAAGGTAACAAGGTTTCTAATGAATTTCGAGTTCTCAGTCACCTGAGCAACTCGTCTCTGGATTCTAGCAAATACAGTTTATATTTGGAAAAAGAGCTCCAAACATGAGAGCAATACTTCATCGATGTTGTAGTCTGGATTTTGGACAGGATTAGAAACTGCTATGTAGTGCACAGTATCAGTTGAATGACAATGTAAATGAAATAGATTGTCCCAGCATAAAAATGTCGAGTTTTGTAACGTTAATTTTTTTTAGGAAAAAATGGTACCTAGACTATTAAAGAGTTCATTGTTCCTTGGTTACTCTTATCTCAAAGCAGAATTTCCTCTTCATATTTGTTAAAAACTTCTGGCTCTCTGCGTGTATTGACATGGGCATATACATGAAGAAACAAGTGTTCTGTCATCAGTAAAGCTATAAATTTGATTTTTGGTCTTTTCCAGCAAATCGTCAGCATATATATATATATATATATATATATATATATATATATATATATATATATATATATATATATATATATATATATATATATATATATATATATATATATATATATATATATATATATATATATATATATATATATATATATATATATATATATATATATATATATATATATATATATATATATATATATAAATATATTATATAATATATATATATATTACATATATATATATATATATATATATATATATACGTATATTATATATAAATATATATATATATATATATATATATATATATATATAATATATATATATAATATATATATATATATATATATATATATATATATATATATATATATATATATATATATATATATATATATATATATATATTATATATATATATATATATATATATATATATATATATATATATATATATACACACGGATGCTATAGAATTCACTGCATGTATTGGAACTGGTGGCTCCTTGTAGCAAGACCCATTGAAGAAAATTCAACTTAAATAGCGGATCTTCACTATCTCTTAAATTTTTACCCTTTTCGCTAACTCCTGAAATTAGCGTTATTCCAGATTGTCACAACCCCTTCATTCTAACATCCAAAACAGAAATACTTATTGAAGTTAATATACTGAATCCTGAACTTAAAGAAGGAATAATCCCCAACGTGGAAACAGCTAAGGGTATATTATATCTGTCAAAAACAATTTAAAATTACAACCAGGTAAACATGAATTCTTATGAAAGGAAGTAGCTTACCTAAGTCATAACCGAAGATGCCGTAAAACCGAATCCCGAAAAGACGAAAGCAATCGAGAATTTTGCTACACCTAAAGACTAAAAAGATATAAAAATATTCTTAGGTTTGGTTGGATATTTTCAAGAATTTCGCTAATCCGCCAAAAATTAAAAAAAAAAAATGCGCTTTTCCACTGGACCGATAAACATCAAGAAGTTTTCGATACTTTATACACTATTCTAATCCAGTACATTGACCTTTCGAAGGAATTTTATTGAGTATAGATGATTCGAATTTTCGGAGCTGTTCTTAGACAAGGAAAAATAAACGAAGACCTGCCAATTGCATATGCGAGCCAAGGAAGTACGTTGAACAAAATTATTCCGAGGAGGAATTACTCGCTCTAATATAAGCCGTAAAATCATTACTTTGACAGATTATAAACCTCTTACCTGGCTATTTAATTGCAAACATCCAGGAACTCAATTAATCCATTTGCGATTTTTTAAACTAATATGACTATGAGATTGTCTAGAAACCACAAAGAGTAAACTCTAATTGTCACGAAATATTCAATAATTTCAGAAAGAGATGGCTATCAAAATTTCATAAAATTCCATTAAGAAAATTTCGATATCATTCCAAAATTAGAACTAAAATGTTCAAATTTATTCGAAAATTTTCCAAATGCTATTTACTTTTCTTCAGACTTGGATGAGAATATCCCATTCTCACAACATATTACGGTTAACTTTGACCTTAAAGATGGCTTGGAAACGAACTTTAATTTGTACACTATCCGCAAGTTCCAGAATCGTAATAAATCGTGCTATTTAATGTTTACAAAACACTTTGATTCCGATAAATTGACATATAAAGACATATCCTATTCTCCCCGAAACTTAAGAACCGAATTAATTAAACGATATTACACCATATAGTACTAGTTTAAAGAAAGCTATGTATAATGAAATGATACATTATTTTTTTAAGGATACTAATATCAAGGTTTGCATAATCACTAAGGAAAAACACCACCCAAAATCTAGTCAAAAATCAATCAAATTCTAAACGAAAACTACGATTCAAAATTAGCTGGACATTCTGGATCTGTCAGGACATACGGCGACATTACGTTATGGCGACATTACGTTACGGGGGGGACATTAAATTATGGTGGGGCACTCCATTCCTCTAACATCGTCACTCAATTTGTTGGGCGTTAGTTTAGGAGCAAATATGTCCTGGCATGAACATGTCGCAGGCATAGCAAGGAGAGCTTCTCAGAAGTTGGAAATATTATTTCGAACCAGAAAGCTTTACACTCCACAACAACTGTTAATTCTTTACGAGGCTCAAATTCGACCAACTACGGAATACTGCCCCCAAGATTGGGGCTCCGCTCCCAAACATACATTGCATTTGTTGGATTATATTCATAGAAGAGCTGTTCGTCTGGTTGGAGGCCCGGACCTGACCGGCGGCCTTGATTCGCTGGAACATCGAAGAATGATTGGCGACTTGAGCCTATTCTACAAGTATTTTCATAGAAAGTGTTCGAAGGATGTACCCCCTTAATTCCTCCTAGAGCTGTGCATGTTAGAAATACACGTCGCGCTAATACTTCACATCCCTATGAGGTTCAGCTTATCACTCCTCGTACAAGTAGTCTTTTATATAGAGAACATCATCCCTTTGGAATAATTTGCCCAGGACTGTGTTTCCCACCGAGTACAATTTACAGCAATTCAAGAACAACGGGAGTTGTTGCGCACACGTGTCGCTCCTGCAGTGCTTTAGGGACTTCCCTGCAACACGTGTGCTAGACCCATAAAAAAAATACAAAAGACTCAAAGAAAAACACAAATGGGTGAACATGAAAAGTGATATAAAAAATTATATGAAACAATGTCCTTCAAGTCAGATAAATAAAATCAATTTCAAGCCAAACAAAGCCCCCCTGGAAATTACATGCACTGGTCAGAAACCATTCAAAAGATTTGCAATCGAGACTGTAGCACCACTACCTGCTACAGAAAATGGAAACAGATTTATCTTAACCATGCAAGATGATCTAAAGAAATATTCATATACCATTCCTATCAAAAATCATGAAGCTCGTACCATAGCTAGGGAACTAGCAAAATTTGTTACATTGTTCGGTATCCCCTAAAGAGTACTTTCCAATCAAGGAAATGATTTTATGTCAAAATTAATGACCGGATTTTTTATATTGTTCAAAATTAAACACCTGATTAGCAGTTCATGTCATCGCCAAACAACTGAAGCTTTGGAAAGATCGCGTCTTACTCTAAAGGAGTACCCCAAAAATTACATAAACGGAAAACAAGATAACTGGTATGAATTCATACCATTTACGATGTTTGCATATAATACACATTCCACTTATCTACGAATGTTTGCATTGGTGATCGCTAAATAATATTGAATCGTTCAAGATATTTTAATACACATCTCCACTCTTTCCAGCAGGACGGAAATATCCCTTTCTGTAGGATAGGTTAAAAAGTCTGGTATCTACCGTCAGCGCCAGAAGCCTTCTTGGTGTCTAGCTTCATTAAAAATACGCTTTATGATGCGCTGTCTGAAGAATTACACTCCCTATTAATTGTTATTTGGTCATAAAGCTCTTTTACCTAACACACTAACTCAAGAACAAGAATTTAGATGTTCTTATGACGATTACATAATTAATTCAAAAATAAAGTTAACTCGACTCAGAAACAAGCTAGTTAATATTTTAAGCAAACAAACTTCCCCCGACTGAAACAAAAAACTAATTTTAATTATAAAGGTCCATTTAAAATAATAAAAAATTTGAATGATAAAAACATTCAAATTGAAATTGGAAAAAAAACTCGTGATCTATCACACTAATATGATAAAACATTTTATTTCAGCTTAGAACCGAGATGTTTACTATGTATTTGCTCCTTTTACCTCTATTTCCCCTATAATCGTTTAGTGCACAAAATTTTATTAAGGCCTTGCATGGGCAAGTGTGATTATACTACGATAAACTAGGTGAAGCAAAATCACAACTTCATAATTTACACCAATTACACATTCAAATTTATCCTGTTATAATGATAAGATGAATTCTAACTCCAAACGGACCCTGCACATTTCTTACGGAATTAGCTTTAGGTCAAATTGATTAGAAATTGGATAGGTGTTGATCTTCTGATCAAAAGTTCTCATGGGACCAACGTTCTAAAATGGACAGTTTTTGAGATTGAGTGATTTATAGGGGTACTTATGGGAATATCCGTTCGGTACTGACTTGAGGATCCTTATAAATGACTCAATCTCAAAAACTGTCCATTTTTGAACCCAATTTTCAGCTTTGCAGATGACAGTACGCTTACCTCTTCTTTCACTTTGAGCGCTGGGACGTCGGCTACTGAGACGAATATCCACAGTCGTTCAACTTAACAAAGACCTGGAAGAAATTCTATCTTGGAGTGACAGTAACCAAATGGCATTTAACGCTACAAAACCCAGGCGGCAATTTTTTCTAAAAAAGTTAACGTTGTTGAACCCGACATAATTATGGCGGAGCACTCCATTCCTCTAACATCGTCACTCAATTTATTGGGCGTTAATTTGGGAGCAAATATGTCCTGGCATGAACATGTCGCAGGCATAGCAAGGGGAGCTTCTCAAAAGTTGGGAATATTACTTCGAACCAGAAAGCTTTACATTCCTCAACAACTGTTAATTCTTTACAAAGCTCAAATTCGACCAACTATGGAATACTGCTCCCATGTTTGGGGCTCCGCTCCCAAACATATATTGCATTTGTTGGATTCTATTCAAAGAAGAGATGTTCGTCTGATTGGAGACCCGAAACTGACCGGCGGCCTTGATTCACTGGAACATCGAAGAACGGTCGGCGACTTGAGCCTATTCTACAAGTATTTTCATGGAAATTGTTCGAAGGATGTAGCCCGCTTAATTCCTCCCATAGCGGTGCATGTTAGAAATACACATCGCGCTAATACTTCACGCCCGTATGAGGTTCAGCTTATTACTCCTCGTACAACGCTTTTCAAGCAGTCTTTTATATGGAGAACATCATCCTTTTGGAATAATTTGCTCAGGACTGTGTTTACCACCGAGTACAATTTACAGCGTTTCAAGAACAACGTGAATAGCTTTTTCCGCACACGTGTCGCTCCTGTAACGCTTTAGGGTGACTGCTGATTATAGTTTTCAGACTAAGACATTAACAATGATTAAATGCAACTTAGGACGAAAACGACGTACTTAAGTAAATGTTTCATGTGACTTGTTTTAAATAGTAAATCGACTCTCAATCGAATCGAATTTGAAATCATGGACATTTTGGGTTTTTAACACAGGCGCACTCAGCAAACTGTGGCAAATTGGGAGATAACCAAAACGTGACTCTATCTGCAATAATTTCCGAGACATTCAGTAAAAAAGAGCGTAATAACTTATAAATGACTGAAATAACTTGTAACTCGACGTGAAAATAGACCTTAAAGTTGTGCCGAGATTTAGGCATTATTTATCTTTTTATTCCTTAGACACGGTTGTCGATGAGCCATCTTCTATAAGCCGTTTTACTTTTAGTATTATACTTTTTTTTAACAGATATGCCCTTCACATCCATATATCCTCTACCCACTGCTTGAACCTAGCTACGCCACTGGATATTATGGACATTCAAGTCGAGGAAAATGGCAATTTTGACAGAAAAAATCGTTGTTGGTCGCAAAAAACACTAAAAGTAATCTGAAATTAGTGACACTAGGTGGTCGATAAAGACCACAGATAGGGTTTGTTGAGTTGTTATTTTTAACCACAAACTTTTCTTGGCAAGCCAAATCTCCTATGAATCTGTTTTATCATAACTTGGAAAGTGAAAGCTACCTTCATCTAAGTTGCATCGTTGTAATATAACAACTTCGCAGTATGCAAAAAAATGGTATTTCTGAAGCGTCAATTTCTGAAAAACTTTCTCATTGCACAACGATCATCTGTTACTAATCTGGTATAAATTATGCGTTTTATTAATATTGTAATGTATAATTTGGGGCAGATGGACGTAGTGTATACCGATTTCTCAAATGCATTTGATCGTATCCATAATCTATTAATCTGAAGACATTGTGTTCTTTAACGATTAGTTGGTAAAGTTTTTAAATATTACTTTACTCTTGGAAAAGAATTTCTTTATTATAATGGTTTTAGCTCAGGATTCAATGTGACGCCTCTATTACCTAATCTACAAATAAAAAAAAATGCGAATGACATGGCTTTAGGTGTTTTGTTATATTTGAAGAACACTTAGTTTGAATATGCTTCGGAAAAAATTCCATCACTTATAGATTTTTATTTACATTGAATTAAAATTTTTACATAAGTTTAAAAAAATACTTATGTTTATTATATATAATCATTTATTTACTACTTAATGATGTGGACATATAATACTCAAACATCTGTAGAAGGCTTATTTTTGCAAATGGTGATTTCCTTTTGTACTCGGTATCACTTTTTCTCATAAGGAACCAACAATAATATCCCGTCATTGCAGGGTCCCATCGGCCCTGATTTCGCTGTTCCGTTGACAAAATATCTTGATGGAACCTCTCCCCCTTATTCGTCACTAACAAAACCTAAATTTTCTGGGAAAAAACTGAAATGTGAGTGTAAAAAATGAATTTTTAGCGACATTCTGCAGCCCATTTTTTGATAGTTTTTGAGCAAATCTTTTACAAATTTCTCATATATATCTGACTTTCTGTTGCCTAAGAAATGCATGACAATGATTTTAAATGACTTCCAAGCTTTTAATTCAACATCATTCAGCTTTTTTTCAAACTGTTCATCTTTTAATATTTTTCGGATTTGGGGTCCTACAAATATTCCTTCTTTTAACTTGGTTAGCTTAGCTTCGGGAAAATTTGCTTAAGGTATTCGAACGCATCACTATTTTTATCTAACGCCTTAACAAAATTCTTTATCAAGCCGAGTTTTATATGTAACGGAAGTAGCAAAACCTTTTCTGGGTCAACTAAACGCACCTACCTGACATTAGCATTACCTGGTACAAACTCAGTTCTTAGAGGCCATTTATCTACTTTATAATGTTTTTCTGTTGCTTTGGTATCTCATAAGCACAGAAAACAACAGCACTTGATGAATTCTCCCTGAAGTCCAAGTAGCAGCCCTATGACTTTAAAATCGCCACATATCTGCCATTTGTAGGTATTGTATTTTATAAAAGTCAAAATCAATGACATATTTTCATACATTTCTTTGATATTAACTGCATGAGCTAGTGGAATTGATGGTTTTGTGTTTCCATTATGGAGCAGAACGGCTTTTTAACTAATCTTAGATGAATTTAGAAATAAACGCCACTCTTTAGGATCATGTTGAAAGACTAACTTTTCCATATTACTTGCAGGATCTATACAAAAGCAAAAGTTCTCTTGGAATGTAAAGAAAGATTTCAGCTCTTCATTACGTTTTCTAAACACGGTGACGTTTGTACCCTTTGCTTACATTGCTGTAATCTTGATACCAATAGTTCAGTATGTTGTTTAGATAAGTTTAGATTACGTACTAAATCATTAAGTTTATCTTGCTCAATCAAATATGGTTCTTTTTCAACTTCTTCAGGATATACACAGGGAACTCCTAAGATATAATCTGCTTATCAATGGTATCAATATCGAAACGATTAAGTTGTCCCTCGAAGTTCATTGGTGGAGCTGGAACCAGTAAAGTTTTGTCATGAGGAATAGGTCGTTTAGCTGAAGAAATGTCTGGATACTTAATTGTGCGTTTATTTTTCTTCGAGTATCCCGATACATTTGTCATACAAAAGTAGCAATTGATGGTGTAGTGTGGTTCACACCAGATCATTGAAATAGCATTAAAAATCTATGTCCATTTAGCCAGTTGCTCAAGTTTGCCGTACAAGTGTGACAACAAATATGAGGAGTCCAGTTCCGATCTTGATTCACAATAAGACGTCCAATATTTAAGATAAACAAATTCAGTTGCTTTAGTTATTGTTCTAGCTTGGGATTTGGGTGTATACTGGCCACACACATAACAAAATGAGTCCGCTCTATTAATACAACCACGTTTCCATATTTTAGACATATCTAGCGTCAAATAACCGAATTTTAAACTTTAAATAACCACCTTCTGCAGTTACCACAGAGAATTTACAACTACTCACTAGTTTAAATACTCACTAGCATAAAGTTTCTAGAATAACAAAAAAGAACAATAATACAGACTAGGAAAGTGTAATTTGATACAACCACCCACCACTAAGACAAAACATTACCGATAAATTAAAGAGTTTTTACTAACAAAAGCAAAATTGCTTAAGATTTTACGTGATATAAAATTTCTGATATTATATGCATGTTGTGTACTCATTAATTAACGGAAAAATACCATTATCCGCTCAGTCGCAAAATAGCTGTAGACTAGTGTTATTAGTTTCTTTACGGAACACTTATAAGATCACTTCGGTGTCTGTCCGTCTGTCTGTCCGTCCGTCTGTCGGTCTGCCACACCCGATTTTCTCCGAAACTGTCTGACATAGAAAGTTGAAATTTAGTACTAATATAGGAATTGATAGCCTCATCAGAGATGTGTAGTTTTGAAAGTCAAATTAGGGGTTAGTTTTGGGGGATGAAATCGGAAATGAAAAAAAATACTATTTTATCAAGTGGAGTGTCAAATGAAAGCTTGTAGAAATACGAGTTCAAAAATATATATAATGTAATGCTTGCGCACACTTTCCTTTGTATTATTTTTAAAAACTCGCGAAAAATCTCTGTCCCCCCCTTGATCTCGAAAAATACTGAGCAAAAAATTTCGAAAAAATTCTAGAATATTCTACACAGGGTCTAGACTGAACGAAAATTATCACGAGTGCATTGCCTTTAATAATTTATCCAGTATATATAAAAAAACAAAAATCACAAAAAACTTTGTTGAAAACGCATTTAAAGTGTGGTTTGTGAAGTAGCTGATCACTTTATACCTCCATAACAAAATTTTTTATTTTAAAAGCAATAAACGTACGGAACACTGTTTGCTCAAGTTCAACCTGCACTTGACCGGTTATTTTTATTTTTATGATAAACCCCTCTAGCCCTGGAGTCATTACATGTGATTTTTTTCTTTGCGTGTGATTTAAAAACATGTTGTAGTACTACAGACACTGGTGACTATAATTTTTCAACAGCAATTAGATATTCTACGCGGCACTTGCCAATGAACAAACTTTACTTAAATATCTGTGTATAGTTAGGTCTTGTATGCATAGTCAAGTCGACAATATTTATTATATCGACAGTTTTGAATTATCATAAAACTTTTTTACTAAATACTTAGGCCTTATATTTGATAGCAAACTTACCTTTGTGACTCAAATCGATTGCCTCATATTATCTGCAATGAAAGTCATTGGCTCTATTATTCGTAACTAAAAATATTTACCAATATTAGCTCACTCAGAACATTTTTCTATTTCCTAGTACGTTCTACCTTATAATATCGTTTTTTGGCCCGGTTGTCCATATATCCAATAACATTATAAGCTATGAGAGAACATCGGACAGAATTGCCTACATCATCATCCAGCTTTGAATTGTTGTGGCTGTTACTTGATGAAAATTCATAACGAATGTAATGAAAGACTGATTTCGCCAATTTCCACTTTATTTTTGTTTTACAAAAACTGTATGACGCGTTTCGCTATCAATGTAGCTTCATGTGATACAAAATGATATTTTAATAGAATATTGTTATATTTTAATAAATATCCTAAGGTAGATAGGTAATAAAAATTATTACTACGTACTAATGAATATTGATGGAAAATCCATTCTGAACTTTAGTTGTTATATAAATTAAGCAAAGGTGAGTTGCCATGGGTTAGGTAGGTATCTTTCTGTTTATTTAAGTTGATCTCTGAATTTTTAGTTCTATTTATTTAGAAATTTTTCAACAGGTTTAAGTTGACTACTTTGTTTTGTATGTGAAGTATTTTAAATTTGTCATCAAAAAATGATTGGATTCTGTTAAATGATTACTGTAAGCTGAATCGGTTTTGTTTTTTAAATAACTTCTTTTACGCTCTGAAATCCGAACTTAGAAAGAACGACCTGTCTAACCTATGTAACTTTTAGGACAAGAACCACAACTTAACTGATACACTTCAGATTTTTTTGTTCTATTTTGTTTTCCTTTTGCAATTTTAATAAATTTCCCCAACAAGTTGCTTGTTCTAAAAGCTATGTTAATATTACATTTATTTAATTGGTTCAAATAGGTTAAGACTTGGTTGTCCATGAATATTTCTGCTAAAAGTGGGCTAAGTGGACTACTATAAAACGTATTATTAAAGGATAAATAATTTTGACTGAGGTTCGTGTCTAATTATAGTTCAGAGGGTCTCATAATGGGTAGTCCACTTAGCCCACTTTAGTAGAAATATTCATGGACAACCTAGAAAAACAAATACATCGACCAGAGTTCAGTAAATCATTTTTGTATTGGTACCGATATGTAGATGACATTTTTACTTGTTTCAATGGTGCAGAGCGTCAACTTAACAATTTTTTTAATTGTATAAACTCAATATATAAAAATATTAAATTCACTATGGAACTAGAAGTCGACAATAAAATTAATTTGCTTGACTTAACAATAACCAGATATTACAATAAACACAAATTTTCTATTGTTCAGAAACCTTCACATACAGATACTACAATACACATAAATTTAGTTAACCCTCTACAACAAAAATTGGCAGCTTACCACAGTATGTTGCATAGACTTGTAAGTGTCCCCTTATCTGTAAATGATTTTAATAATGAATTAAATCTAATAAAACAAATTGCAGTTAACAACGGATATTCTCCTGATACCATAGGTTCGATACTGAACAAAAAAATAAAAAAATAAAGCTATTTCTTTAGTATACCCAAAGGAAGAAGATACGAATAAATAACCGGTCAAGTGCAAGTTGAACTTGCGCAATTAGTATTTTTTTTGCGGAGCTATAAAATGATCAGTAACTTCACAAAACACACTCCAAATAAGTTTTCAACAAAGTTTGTTTTCGATTTTAATGAAAACTGATGAGCTTGAAATGTTTTTTTTTTTTTTTATATATACCAGATAAATTATTAAAGGTAATGCACTCGTGAAAAATGTTCGTTCAATCTACACTTCGTGTAGAATATTTCAAAATTTTTTGGTCAGTACTTTTCCAGATAAAGGGGGGGGGGGGGGGGGGACAGCGATTTTTCGAGATTTTTTAAAAATAATACAAAGAAAAGTGTGCGCAAGTATTACATTATATATTTTTGAACTAGTGTTTTTACAAGCTTTCATTTGACATTCCACTCGATGACCTAGTAAAATTTTTTTTTTTCACTTCTGATTTCACCCCACAAACTAACCCCTTAAGTTAAAATTTAACTTTCAAAAACACACGGCTCGGATGAGACCATCAATTCCTATTTCTAAATTTCAACTTTCTACGTCAAACAGTTTCCGAGACAGACGGATGGACGGGCGGACAGACAGACAGACAGACACCGAATTAAATAAATATATTAACATAACTTTTGGAACAAACTACTCGTTGACGAAATTTATTAAATTTTTCAACAGGTTTAAGTTGACTACTTTGTTTTGTATGTGAAGTATTTTAAATTTGTCATCAAAAAATGATTGGATTCTGTTAAATGATTACTGTAAGCTGAATCGGTTTTGTTTTTTAAATAACTTCTTTTACGCTCTGAAATCCGAACTTAGAAAGAACGACCTGTCTAACCTATGTAACTTTTAGGACAAGAACCACAACTTAACTGATACACTTCAGATTTTTTTGTTCTATTTTGTTTTCCTTTTGCAATTTTAATAAATTTCCCCAACAAGTTGCTTGTTCTAAAAGCTATGTTAATATTACATTTATTTAATTGGTTCAAATAGGTTAAGACTTGGTTGTCCATGAATATTTCTGCTAAAAGTGGGCTAAGTGGACTACTATAAAACGTATTATTAAAGGATAAATAATTTTGACTGAGGTTCGTGTCTAATTATAGTTCAGAGGGTCTCATAATGGGTAGTCCACTTAGCCCACTTTAGTAGAAATATTCATGGACAACCTAGAAAAACAAATACATCGACCAGAGTTCAGTAAATCATTTTTGTATTGGTACCGATATGTAGATGACATTTTTACTTGTTTCAATGGTGCAGAGCGTCAACTTAACAATTTTTTTAATTGTATAAACTCAATATATAAAAATATTAAATTCACTATGGAACTAGAAGTCGACAATAAAATTAATTTGCTTGACTTAACAATAACCAGATATTACAATAAACACAAATTTTCTATTGTTCAGAAACCTTCACATACAGATACTACAATACACATAAATTTAGTTAACCCTCTACAACAAAAATTGGCAGCTTACCACAGTATGTTGCATAGACTTGTAAGTGTCCCCTTATCTGTAAATGATTTTAATAATGAATTAAATCTAATAAAACAAATTGCAGTTAACAACGGATATTCTCCTGATACCATAGGTTCGATACTGAACAAAAAAATAAAAAAATAAAGCTATTTCTTTAGTATACCCAAAGGAAGAAGATACGAATAAATAACCGGTCAAGTGCAAGTTGAACTTGCGCAATTAGTATTTTTTTTGCGGAGCTATAAAATGATCAGTAACTTCACAAAACACACTCCAAATAAGTTTTCAACAAAGTTTGTTTTCGATTTTAATGAAAACTGATGAGCTTGAAATGTTTTTTTTTTTTTTTATATATACCAGATAAATTATTAAAGGTAATGCACTCGTGAAAAAATGTTCGTTCAATCTACACTTCGTGTAGAATATTTCAAAATTTTTTGGTCAGTACTTTTCCAGATAAAGGGGGGGGGACAGCGATTTTTCGAGATTTTTTAAAAATAATACAAAGAAAAGTGTGCGCAAGTATTACATTATATATTTTTGAACTAGTGTTTTTACAAGCTTTCATTTGACATTCCACTCGATGACCTAGTAAAAAAATTTTTTTTTTCACTTCTGATTTCACCCCACAAACTAACCCCTTAAGTTAAAATTTAACTTTCAAAAACACACGGCTCGGATGAGACCATCAATTCCTATTTCTAAATTTCAACTTTCTACGTCAAACAGTTTCCGAGACAGACGGATGGACGGGCGGACAGACAGACAGACAGACACCGAATTAAATAAATATATTAACATAACTTTTGGAACAAACTACTCGTTGACGAAATTTATTAAAAATGCAGACCGAAAACAAAATAGAACAAAAAAATCTGGAATTTATCAGTTAAATTGTGATTCTTGTCCTAAAAATTATAAAGGTCAGACAGGTCGTTCTTTCGAAGTTTGGATTTCAGAGCATAAAATAGAAGTTATTTAAAAACCAAAACCGATTTAGCTTACAGTAATCATTTAACAGAATCTAATCATCTATTTGACGACAAATTTAAAATTCGACACATACAAAACATAGGAATCAAATCAAACCTGTTGGAAAATTTAGAAACAAATGGAATTATAAATTCAGATATCATCTTAAATGAACAAAAAGACACCTACCTAACCCATGGTAACTCACCTTTGTACAACATACAACAATTGAAGTTCAGAATGGATTTCCCATCAATATTCATTAGTACGTAGTAATAATTTTTATTACTTGCCTACCTGAGGATATTTATTAAAATGTAACGACATTCTAATTAGATATCATTTTGTATCAGACGAAGCTACAGTGATAGCGAAACACGTCATACAGTTTTCGCAAAACAAAAATAAAGTGGAAATTGAGAAAATCAGTTTTTCTTTGCATTCATCATCCCACTCTCGACAAGGAAGATCATGAAAATCATAAAGGTATATGCGCTCAGGAGTGAATGCGAAGAGGATGAAGCAGAAGAAATCTACGACGACATAACGAGATGTATTAGATCAAGCCCAGCGAATTACACCATAATGATTGATAAAAGATCTTAATGCAAATACAGGTAAACAACAGAAAGGAGAAACGACTATGGGGAAATTTGGTACTCAGGGGCAGAAACGAAAGAGGCAACCTTCTAATCAACTTTGCGATAATAGGAAATGGACGTCGAAATCTGAGACAAAACCTGAAACAGACCTAGACATTTGAGACAGTGCTGAATAGGCATATAATAGGGAGCGTGATAGAGTATTCATAAAATTGAAAACTCTGAGAGCAAATGCATTTTGCAATAAATTGAAACCAGTTGACACCATTAAGTTATCCAGAAAGAGGACAGAATAAAAACAACGGAACTATTACAAAATATTAAGGATAATACAAACATCTATAATTAAAGCAGCCTCCGCTGCAGTAGCCACAAAAACTGGAAAACAAGAGGACAAAATAAGCGACAATACGAAACAACTCATGGAAAGAAAAAGAAATATGAACAGAGATGAACCCAAGGTAGAGTGGACTAAGTTTAAAAAGTTAATAAGAAAAGAGATCGGAACACACAAGCATAAAGTGATTTTGGAAACCAATGAAGAAAATAAAGGCCCGAAAGTAATAAGCAAGAAACTGAATAACAGAAGAATAGAGATTATTAAATTGTAAAATATTGAGGGATAAGTAATAACGAATAGGGACAAAGTAAACTGCAAATCAACACCCTACTACTGATATAATGGACTCTACAGGTCTAGAATAACACCCAATGAAGAACAAAGAAAACAGACTATAAAGAAAATACAAAATATAGATTCAGAAGAACTACCAAAAGCTACTTTATAGTAGGTCAACAACGCACTGAAGGAAATAAAACGTAACAAAGCAGTAGGCTCTGATGATATTTTATCGGAACTACTATTGAAAGTAGAAGAAGAAAAACAAGAATTGGTCAAACTTTTCATCATGTGTTTAGAAATTGGCAAAATATCAACATTATCGAATATACCAGAAGTAATAATTCTACACAAAAAGGGAGATATCAGAAAGTTAGACAATTACAGCCCGATTAGCTTACTATATAACATTTATAAACTTCTGACTACAACCAATAGATTAAAAAATCAGTTAGACTACTACCAGCCATGAGAACAAGCTGGTTTTAGATCTGGCTATAGCACATGCAACTACTTACAGACAATGAGAAATATGCTACAGGAGAGTAATGAATAAAATTTCGAACTCTGCATAGCCTTCATAGACTATGAATGTGGGCAATTATCAACGGCTTTAGCAACTGTAAAATTGATTCTAAATACACTACCCTAATCAAAGATATATATGAAAATGCAAAGATGTACATAAAACTTACTACAGAACAAATACCTATAGGAAGAGGTGTAAGATAGGGAGATACAATCTCTCCTAAGCTATTAATTACCGCTGTAGCTATAGCTGTACCTATTTACGGTTCGCAGAAGATATTGCACTCATCAGTAGTAATCCACATGAGCCACAAGAAATGCTAAATGAGTTAAATTACCCCTCAAAATCAATTGATCTTAAGGTGAATAAAAGTAAGACAAAAATATGAACACTAATAACAATATAGTTACACATTTAGAAGATACAACTCTCCAAACTGTTAAGAATTATGTGTCTCTGGGGAAAAAAGTACTACGACGAACGACAGTGGCTCGGACGAAATTTCAAAAAGAATCAGACTAGGATGGTGTGCATTCGGAAAATTAAGTTCTATATACCAAGATAAAGTCAGCCCAAATAAGTTTAGGGCCGATCAGTGCATCCTACCCGTGATTACATATGGAGCTGAAACTTGGACACTGAACAAAGCCGATATGCAAAAACTAGCTCGGGTCTAGAAAGCACACGAAAGACAACATGATCAGGATAAAACTTAAAGATAGGAAAAAAAAACAAGTGAATACGTAAACAAACGAAAGTAAAGGATATTATAGAGCACGTAGCAGAAAGAAAGTGCACGCTCAAATGATGATTAATGGACAAAGCGAACAATAGAATGGAGACCACGAGAACAGAAAACAAGCGTAGGATGTCCTAAAATAATATGTCGAGATGGTGTACAAAGAGTTGCGGGCATTTGATGGATGACAACAGCTGCAAACAGATTGAGACGGAATTTCAAGGGGAAGGCCTACATCCAACATTGATTATAACTAGCTTTAAAATGATATAGTGTTTCCATATATTGAGTGCATGTTTACCCCTGAAAGTGATCAGAGAAAATTTTATATCATTTTTTCCCTTTAAATTAGATAGTATATATATATGCAAATGGATTGTGTTAACGATTTTTTAATTTCGGAACAATTACAAATTCCCTTATATTTTAGTTATTGCTATATAATAACTCTCGACCTTTTCGAGCATTTATGTTAGCCAATTTACAATTACCAACTTGTAACTTCACCAGCTCTTCTCTGTGTTATAGATGAATCCTTTCTTAAACAACTAATTAGTATTGCTAAGAGATCTCCCAACCCATCACTAGGCAGTATATTAATAATATGTAGGGACCATTGTTATTTTTTTTGTCTTATATAATCTTCGCTCCGTAAATGGATTTTGTTGAGCAAATAAAACGAAATTGAATAAAATGGTATTTCTATATGTATTTACATTGCATTACTGAAGTAAAAATAAAATAGTTATAATAATATAGCAATAATAATAAAACGGTCTCTAAATTTCTTGTCAATTTTAACCTTAATATGCCTTTTTCTGTTGTAACAAAAAAATAATATTACTTCTGCTATATATTCAATTTTTTTTTATTAGCTTCATTAGTTCGGTTTATATATATATATATATATATATATATATATATATATATATATATATATATATATATATATATATATATATATATATATATATATCTTACCGAAGCGTTTTTATATATTATATTTTTAAATTTTTATTTTGTTTTTTAAATTTTATTTCTTCTTCAATTTTATTAATTTTTTTGCTTTGATTCTTATTGTAATTTTCTTTTTGCCACTCAAATTCTCCAAATTCTTCTCTGATTAGATTTTGTTCATGCGTTATATCACCAATTTTTTCATTAATATCTGTTATTGTTTCCATACATTTGCGTTCAGATATTTTAATTATTGCAGCCAGTGCCTCAATTTGGATAAGACTTAAAGCATTTGTTCCCCTACCTGTTAAATCTGATAAACTAGAATTGGTTATTTGAGATATCCAATTCAAAAATGGAGCTACATTAAGGTATACGTGAAGATTTACATGGTCTGATTTTGTATTTAAATACCTTCGTACTAAAAATCCTGTTATTTTATTATTTACTAATACAGTATTACCAAATAGATAGAGGTGGTCATTTTTTTTAGCTGACTTGGTGCATATTTCTTGACTGCTTAAGAACTGTGTTCCATAATAATACGTACATGTATCTTCATTTAATAACTGGACAGTTTCCACTTGCATATTCTTGTCTCGGTCATGAAACCAACCAGTTATATTTGCAAATCCTTCATTTAGTAGGTATCCTTCCTCTCTGGAAAGCAATTTAGCTGAAAATAACAACAATGTTAACACTTAAAAAAAAATTGTAAACAGTTTTCGGAAGAAAAGCAAAGTTCGATATGAAAAGTAGCATTGTCCGGCAATCCAATCTACAGCTTTGCAGACGACAGTACGCTTGTCTTTTCCTTTTCTTTGAACTCTCGGACATCGGAAGCTCAGGTGAATATCCGCAGACAGCAGGAGGTCCTTCAACTTAACAAAGACTTGGAAGAAATTGTATCTTGAGTTGACAGTAACCAAGTGGAATTTAACGCTACAAAAACCCAGGCGGCAGTTTTTTCTAAAAAAGTTAACGTTGCTGAACCCGACATAGTTATGTCGGGGCACTCCATTCCCCTAGCATCATTGTTCAATTTGTTGGGCGTTAATTTGGGAGCAAATATGTATTGGCATGTACATGTTGCAGGCATAGCAAGAAGAGCCTCTCAAAAATTAGGAATGTTATTTCGAACCAGAAAGCTTTACACTCCACAACAACTGTTAATTCTTTACAAAGCTCAAATTCGACCAACTATGGAATACTGCTCCCATGTTTGGGGCTCCGCTCCCAAATATACACTGCATTTGTTGGATTCTATTCAGAAAAGAGCTGTTCGTCTGATTGGAGACCCGGAACTGACCGGTGGCCTTGATTCGCTGGAACATCGAAGAACAAGTATTTTCATGGAAAGTGTTCGAAGGATGTAGCCCGCTTAATTCCACCCAAAACGGTGCATGTTAGAAATACACGTCGCGCTGGTGCTTCACATCCGTATGAGGTTCAGCTTGTTACTCTGCGTACAACGCTTTTCAGGCAGTCTTTTATATGGAGAACATCATCCCTTTGGAATAATTTGCCCAGCGTTGTGTTTCCCACCGAGTACAATTTACAGCGATTCGAGAATAACGTTAATCACTTTTTCCGCACACGTACCGCTCCTCGAGCGCTTTAGGGACTTCCCTGCAACACGTGTGCTAGACCCATAAAAAAAAATTGTAGTAATGGCTCACAAAAAAAAATCCAATTTCCTTCTACTGGTCTATTCCCTATAACTTTGGAATAAAATAAGATATCGACTTTAAAATTGGTACCAAATAATATTAAAAAAAAAACCTATAGACTCATAGACACAATGAACAAATTTTATGCATAATTATTTATTCTACGTTGAAACTTTGGAACAATGACACTACACAACTATTAATACTATTACAATAAACACATTATATATCATGTTGTTCGTCCTTTTTAGAGTCCTGAGAACCTAGGAACTTGAAAATTTATATTATTCTCGAAGAAATTGTATGCAGAGGAACATATGAGGTTTTTGCTGCAAATATTGCTAAAGATTATATTCTGTTTAAGGTATTTCTTACGGGAAGACAGAGAAAACGTTATATTAGAGAAAGACGCGAAATAATTTGATTTTCAGGGAATAATGAATGTGGCAACGTTGCTTCTCGCCGCACGCGATCACGTGTTATTTATAAAAACCTTGAAAGTCCGATGAGTGCAATGCATATATGTGATTCAAAATCTGAAAGAAAGCCCGCGTTGCCACAGTGAAAATTCATTTCATAAAATACATCAGAAAGTAATATTTATCTAATATTTTTTCAACAACTAGGAGGTAAACTGCCTTCATTTTTTAACAAACGAAAGCAAAGTAATTTTTTATGTATATATTATTTTTTGTGATTTTTTACTTTTTAATGGACATACGACAATAAAAATTGTAAAAAATGCATGCTTTTGATAGAAGAAAAAGTATGGATTCCTATATTTTACGTGTTCAATACCTGAAACCTTTACAATTAACGACGGCCCTTCAACGGCAAGCCTTGGTTTGACCGAAAATGCAAAGAAGCTGTTGTAAATCGTAACAACTTTGTTCGTGTCCGGAACAGATGCAAAGGAATTATCGACGAAACCAAGGAGGCACACAATCAACGAGTTAGAAACGAACTTCTCGCTTGTCCCAACAATTCCAGGTCCTTCTGGGCAGTCGGTAGGGCAGTTAGTCAAAATTTCACCAAATCTACCATACCACCTCTCACACGGCCAGATAATTCTATTGCAACCACACCTGTTGAGAAAGCGAACTTATTGGCTGAACTCTTTGCTTCACATTCTATTATCGATTTCCAAGGAAAAACACCACCTGCTATTCCCATATTGCAGTCAAGGATGCCCGATGTTGTCTTCAGACAGCGTATCATAAAACGTATTTTAACGAAGCTAGACACCAAAAAGGCTTCTGGCGCTGACGGAATACCTGCCATAGTTCTCAAAAACTGTGCGAGGGAACTAACACCAGTTTTCTGTAGACTTTTCAACCTATCCTACAGAATGGTAATATTTTCTTCCTGCTGGAAATGTGCCACAGTTTAGCCGATACCTAAAAAAAGCAAGAAGATCCTGCCAAATAACTACCGACCAGTCGCACTGCTTTCAGTAATATTGAAAGTCATGGAAAAGGTTATCAATCAGCATCTTCTAAAAATATCTTGAAGGATTCAATATTATTAGCGATCACCAGTATGGCTTTCGTAAACATAGATCAACAGGAGATTTTTTGACTTATGTAATACATGTATGGAACAACGCAATTGAATACTTTGGAGAATCTCGAGCGGTTGCTCTTGACATATCTAAGGCATTCGACCGTGTTTGATACGATGGACTGTTGGCTAAGCTACGTTCTCATGGTATGTCTGAAAAGTTCTGTTTGTGGCTCTCATGTTTCCTCAGAGAGTGTGTACGAGTGGCGGTCGGACGGATTTCTTTCTAACACCTTCACTATCAACGCCGGTGTGCCCCAAGGCTCCATAATGTCTCCTACTATCTTTCTAATTTACATTAACGTTCTGCTAGAAAGGACCAGAAATCCAATCTACAGCTTTGCAGATGACAATACGCTTATCTTTTCATTCACTTGGAATGCTCGGACATCGGCAACTCAAGCGAATATCCGCAGACAGCAGGAGATCGTTCAACTTAACAAAGACCTTGAAGAAATTCTATCTTGGGGTGACAGTAACCAAGTGGAATTTAACGCTACAAAAACCCAGACGACAGTTTTTTCTAAAAAAGTTAACCTTACTGGACCCTACATAGTCATGTCGGGGCACTCCATTCCCCTAGCATCGTCACTCAATTTGTTGGGCGTTAATTTGGGAGCAAATATGTCCTGGCATGAACATGTTGCAGGCACAGCAAAGAGAGCTTCTCAAAAGTTGGGAATATTATTTCGAACCAGGAAGCTTTACACTCCACAACAACTGTTAATTCTTTACAAAGTTCCAGTTCGACCAACTATGGAACACTGCTCCCATGTTTGGCGCTCCGCTCCCAAACACACACTGCATGTGTTGGATTCTGTTCAGAGAAGAGCTCTTCGTCTGATTGGAGACCCGGAATTGACCGGCGGCCTTGATTCGCTGGAGCATCGAAGAACGGTTGGCGACTTGAGTCTGTTCTACAAGTATTTTCATGGAACGTGTTTGAAGGATATAGCCCGCTTACTTCCTCCCAGAGCGGTGCATGTTAGAAGTACACGTCGCGCTAATACTTCACATCCGTATGAGGTTCAGCTGTTACTCCTCGTACAACGTTTTACAAGCAATCTTTTATATGGAGAACATCATCTCTTTGGAATAATTTGCCCAGGGCTGTGTTTCCCACCGAGTACGGTTTACAGCGATTCAAGAACAACGTGAACAGCTTTTTCCGCACACGTGCCGCTCCTGGAACGCCTTAGGGACTTCCCTGCAGCACGTGTGCTAGACCCATAAAAAAAACATCTTTATATTGAAGCAGTAAATGCATAACGCTAAAATCTATCATTTGTCAAAATTTCAAACAAAACTACTTTTAACAGTTACTCGTAAGAAATACCTTAAATTTTATTTGTGATTAATATGATATTTCACCATTAAATACCTACTATATAAAACATAAAGTTTTAGGGCTTGGATTAAGGTATTTTTAAGGTTCCGTACTGAATACTTATAAGATCACTTCGGTGTACATATATCCGTCTGTCTGTCCTGATTTTCTCTGAAACTATTTGACCTAGAAAGTTGAAATTTGGCAGTAATATAGGAATTGATGGCCTCATCAGAGCCGTATAATTTT
Organism: Pachyrhynchus sulphureomaculatus; assembly: GCA_019049505.1. Taxonomy (NCBI): domain Eukaryota; kingdom Metazoa; phylum Arthropoda; class Insecta; order Coleoptera; family Curculionidae; genus Pachyrhynchus; species Pachyrhynchus sulphureomaculatus. Next base: position 41,946,081 of record CM032452.1, read on the forward strand.
GGAAATTAAATTTTGGCTTAAAGGGTTAGTTGTGGGGGGTAAAATTGGAAGTGAAAAAACATTTTTTTCAAGAGGTTATCTAATAAGAAGTTAAATGAAAACTGGTAAAAACGCGAGTTCAAAAATATATATACTGTAATACTGTACTGGTTGACAATCAAGCAGGCCAATGAATTATGGGGCTATTCAGAAATCTTTTAAAGCTAACAAATACCATGACTATAAAATACTTTATCTTGTAACAGAAATGATGATTAAATATGAAAAAAGAACGTTATTTTCTGAATAAAATATTATAGACAGGTTAAAGTCATTTTGTCAGCAACGGCAAACCTAACAGACAAAAATATTATTACTGGGCTGACAAGAATCCATACAATGTTAATCAAATTCAGAATTAAGGCCATTATGGCGTTGGGTGTGAGATAATTGGGCGACATTTGGTTGGATCATACTTTTTTTTTAGGGAATACTAACTGGAAACATACCTTAATTTCTTGGTTAATACTCTACCAGTTTTATTAGAAAAATGCCCCCTTCTTTAAGAAGGCTTATGTGGTTTCAACACGATGGCGCACCACCTCACACAACAGCTGCTGTTAGAGAGTATTTAAATAAACGGTTTAAACGAAGATAGATAGGGATTCGCAGCATTATTCAATGGGCACATAAGTCAACGAACCTCACGCCGTTAGTTTTTTCTTTCGGGAGACTCTTAAAGATATTGCATATAAAACTACGACCAATGATATTATATTGAGCACGTAGAGGCTAAAATATCAGATGCGTGCAATAGTATGTCTGGAGAAACAGTTTAAAAAGCCACTCATCAAGTGTTAATGAAAAGAATGAAAAAACATATAGAAGAAAGAAAATATACAGATGTTTTTTTTTTTATTTTTTAAGTTTCAAACATTTAATTTTATAAATAAATAAGTTATGTAATGTTTTTTTTTGCGGTTTTAATAAAAATAATGTTTTTTTTGTAATTTATTGTTTAAAGATATGTTATTAAAGGAAAAACCTCAACAGTACCATATTGTAATTAATATTATAATTACTCTCAGAATAAGATGACAACCGCCTACTAGATAAATTGTTTGAAAACCGCCAAACGTGGCATACAATCCATAGCAATCGCGATGACCAAAAAATAATATTTTAGAGGGTTGTTGCTGCATAAATTTTTTGCAAAACAAATTAGAAGAAAATAATTTCAGGAAAAAATGTTGAAAAAAATTAGAGCTTTCCAATGCCGTTTTACAAAAGATATGGCGATGGAAAAAAAAGTAGTTTGACTTCGCGGCGCCCAGAGTCGTTTTCACTACCAAATATCAAATAAGTCTGTGCACTCCTTGACGTGCACTACGCCGTTCTACATTTAAAAAAAAAATAAATATCCAATAATTTTCCGTAAATCGAGGCCGGGGGTATTTAAAAATGATCATCTTGTACAACATCATATGATAAAAATTCAGTAGAAGATTTCTTCGACGAAATAAGAACTCCAATTGAACGTAATCGCTGGCATTATACACTAATTAGAGGCGATTTTAACGGCAAAATGGGCAGTCAGGCTGCCCCAAGCGAAAATAAAATAAGTAAATTCGGTTTGGATAGAAGGAATGAACGTGATCAAATGTTAGTAAACAACAACAACAAATCGGTCATTTTTGAAAGGAATGCCTCCTTACAAAACTCAAACTTTTAGCAAATTCAAAAAAACATATAAATCACATATCCTCTTTCAACACCGAACTAAACTTCTGAAAACAAAATTGCCCTCTTCAGCACATGCTCCGGTTAAACTCTGAGGGCTATCTTTGCGTCAGTTATGTATAGTAGCGCAAAAAAAAGAAAAAATTCACCCCATCGACACATATCCCCTTTCAAATATAACCGATATAATTATTTGCTATGAACACTTTTCACTACAAAAAAACCCATAGAAAGTGAATATAGGTAAGTCCAAACGGAGCAGTTGAAAACGAGATATACTAAATACTATAGTCAGAAAAAATATATTAAACGATGTAACAGCTATAAATAGGAACAATACGGGAAGTGACTACAAAATAGTCCGAGGAAGAACAAAAATAAACGAACGCTTAGAAAGGAAAAAATTCATAGCCTGAGAGAAACCAAAAATTGATACACATGTCTTAAGAGTAAAGATGAAATAAGAAAAGAGATAACTAAAGCTGATGATCTGAATAATAATAATAGGGGAAATTAACGAAACATTAACGAATATTTTGGTGAAGACAAGAGAGCAAGTAGCTAAAAAGAAGAGGAATAAAGAGAGAGTATCGAACATAAAACTGGAAGAACTACTTGAAGAAGTACGTAAATTACTCCGACAGAGACCTGTTGAGTTTGCAGAAACTAACAAAAGCATTAACAAGACTATTAAAGAGAATAAAAGATGGCAGTTGGAGGTAAAAATAGAAAAAATTGTAAAACCGAACAAAAATATAAAACCTAAGAAGAATTACAATCCATCCATATCCATAAACTAAAAAAAGAAAATGAACAAGAAGTGAGAGATCGTGAACAAATAACACATTTAACTTAAAAGTACTATTTGAATTTATCAACGCACACTCTGAACAAAATACTGTCATTGCACTAAATCAAAAATAATTTGTTAGAGTAGTGGGCTGCAAAGAATAACTAATTATCGACTCTTCGGCAATCAACCTTATATTAATAAAATGAATCTTTATCCTATCTGTATAGACTACAAAAAAGCTTTCGACTCAGTACCAAGGGTTCAGCATCGAAACATCAATAATCTCATTACGTAAGGGTACATTAAGTCCTCTATGTTTCTGCCTAGCACTAAAGCCACTGATGACTCAGACTTAACTACATATAGATTTTGAATTAATATCCAGAAGATAGGCAGTCCAAATCATCTACTGTATATGGAGGATCATAAACAAATGGCAGCCATTAGAAACTAGCTCGAACAGCGACTCAACCTCCCGAAAGAGTTTTCTAGAGATATAAGAATGAAGTTTAGACCAAAAATATGCCGTATTTTTAAGATAATTAGGGGAAAAGCTAAATCAAGTGCTTATGGCATCGGAATTAGACAGAGTATTTAAGAGATGGAGACTGGACAAACTTATAAGTAACTGGGTATGAAACAAGCATTATGAACTGACCACAGAATGACGAAGTATAAATAAATAAAAAAGTTTATATAAAGGATTAGGCGTGTATGGCAAACCAAATAATAACAGTAGAAACTTATTGAGGCCTTCAACATATTTGGGTGCTCCGCATTCAGCTAGTCATGTGAGACTGTAAACTGGAGCACCACCAATATGGAAAATGATGAGAGAGAAATTAGAACACTTCTCTCTAAAACACAGAACCACCACTCTCTGAATGCTACTAAGAGAACAACGCTACAGTCTAGGTATCAAGAAGACGGAAGACTGGCGGATATAAGCAAGCAAGTGGATCAACAAATAATGATCCTGCACTCATATCTCCGAAAGTTTGGCGAAACTTTCCGTACTACATTCAAGCACACCAACGAAAGCTACAAGACTGTTTAGCAAAGCCTGACGACGACGACATACTAAGATCAATCAGGAAAATGTCGCCAAAGCTGCATCGGGACAGATATTTTCTTAGTAGCTGCATAAAATCATGTTATTGCATTCAAAAATTATGTCTTGAGACCCCTCCGTACAGAATGATTAATATAGATATAGATGTCCGATATTAAGATCAATTTAGCATGTGACGAGAGGTTGCCAGGGATTTGCAGCGTTTGAATATAAAGAGACACTACGCAGTTGCTACGACAGTCCACTAAGAACTAGCCAATAAACCGAAACTGCTATAAGAAGATAAAATGCGGTGTTACAAATAAGCTCCGTTGTCAGTTCTTGAAAACAATTGCAAGCTCTATTCGGATTGTATTGTCTTAACAGACCAAAGGGTCATACCTAACAGACCAGACATTTTATTAGGGGTTAATTCTTCAAAATACCCGACACTGATAGACATTGCCATCTCAAACAATACCAATCTAGGTGGAAAATACCATAAAAAAATTTCCATGTAAGAGCATATATAGAAAGACAAGACAAGCTTCCAAACGAGTAACATAATTCGGGTGTCCCGTAGAAAACAACAAACATATAAACCTCAGTGTTACATGTGCACCAGTCTATAGGCACAAAGTAGAGCCACTTGCTACAACACCGACTATTCGGAGATTCTTAGAAAATGCACAACGTCTCCAAGACGTGATAACATTGAAGAGCTCCCCCTTATAAAGCTTAATCCTTATAATATCAAAGTATATCTGGGAAGAGTTAATGTTCCCCGGCCGGGAAATGGGAAAAACGTATGGCTAAATAGTCTAATAGTAATAATAAAAAACAAAAGATCTTATTATTTATTAGGTTTGCTGAAACAAACGTTGTAATTAAATGGAAAGAATAACATTTTAAGTACAAGAATTTACAATATGAACTTCGAGCTCTGTTCCTACATCAAACTTAATCATTTTTGAAAAGAACTAAGTATCACATTTATCAAATCCCTGGAAAATATACCACCTTGTTATTTTACAGGTGAATCATTTACATCTAAAAATGCAAATGGCAATTGTTCTCGGTTCTCTCGTACCGCGTAGCAGCCTATGTGGTTTGAAAACAAAAGATTTGTAGCGTCGGATTTTTATTTTTAGAAAATATTAGTTAAAAAAATAAATTGACCTAATTAACAATAATATAGCGTTGAAAAATATATACAAGTACTTCATTTCCCTAGGCCGAAGCATATTAAAAAGTTGATAAATATATGCACGATACAAATTCTATAATCGCTGTAATTAGAAAAGGTGGTGCATCGATATTTTTTTCGGCCAGAGAGTATTCGTAAGTTTGACCGCAGCATCTTTTGTTTTGAAATATTTCAAATTTCTGCATTTTTAAATATTAAATATTCGTCGAAAATAATATATATATATATATATATATATATATATATATATATATATATATATATATATATATTATATATATATATATATATATATATATATATATATATATATATATATATATATATATATATATATATATATATATATATATATATATAATCGTATATCCCTTCTACCGTATGGTGTAGAGCAGTTATACATTCTCCTTTTTTCCCTCTCAATCTCCACATATAAACTTCTTCCATCTGTCTCTATTCGTTGCCATTTTCACTGCTTCTTTCCAGGATTTTCCCTTCTCCTTAAGTATACCTTCCATACTCCCATTCCAGGTATGTCTAGGTCTTCCTCATTTCTGTTTTCCTGTATTCGGGCTTCATACATTTATTTAACCTGTCTATCATCCTTCATTTTCTGTATATATCCCCACCATCCCAACTGTCTTTGTTGTATATATTCCATAATTGCTTGTACTCTCAGCCTGCTCGTTTAACTCCTTGTACTGTTCTCAGGTATTTCATTTCAACGGCTTGTATCTTGTTTTTCTGCCTGTCTGTTAGGGTCCATGATTAATTTCCATATATTAGGATTGTCCATAAATTGCTTTGAACACTTTTATTTTTGTTTGTTTCGCCACTTCTTTCTTCCTAATGAATTTATTACTTATTGCACAGTAAAATCTGTTCATTTTTTTCGATTCTTTCATTAATTTCTTTGTCTTATTTTCCAGTTTCATCCATTATCACGCCCAAATACTTATACTGTTCCACTTGTTGTATTTTATTCCCTTCTATGTAAATGTTCGATTGTTGGTTTTCCATTGTCATTACTTTTGTTTTATCTATATTAATTTTCATACCTTCCTCTTTAAACGCTTTATTCCAAATGTCGAGGTTTCCTTGTAATTATCTCTCATTTTCCGCCATCAGCATAATATCATCAGCAAAAGCCGCTTCAAATATTTCTATATTCTTTTTAGCTTCCAGTATCCAATTGTCATTCTTTTCACTTTTATTTCACATTTCTTTATTATTTCATCCATGTATACAGTTAACAATGATGCGCTCAAGCTGCCTCCCTGCCTCAAACCTTTCTGTGTTGTAAATCGCATGTTGTTTTTTATTACATACTGCACATTGTTGCTGTATATTCCTTTTATGCTTCTTACTGACTTTTTGTGTATTCCCTTGTTTTCTAGGCTTTTCCACACTTTATTTCTCGGCACACTATCAAATGCTTTTTCTAAATCTATGAAAGCAAGGTGTAAACTTATTTTGTTTTGAATTTTTTTCGATAATCTGTTTTAGTGTAAATATGTGATCTTGGGTGCTTCTTGCTGGTCTCAATTCACTTTGCGATTCCGATAGTTGTGGTTCTATTACTTTTCTTATCCTATTACTAATGATGCCCTTATAAATTTTGACAATTGTGTTCAGTATGGTAATTCCTCTGTAATTAGTTATTGCAATCCTTGTGATCTCTCTTTTTATAGATTGGTGTAATAAACGATATTCCCCATCGGCCGGAAATTTTTCTTCTTCCCGTGTATTATTAATTATTCCTAGCAAATAATACCTCGTCTAAATTAATAAACAGTACTGATAAAAGAAGCAATAATATGTAATAATGTTTGACCTTTTCACAATAATAACAACTTAATCCAAACATTAGTTAACGTTTTAAATAGTGATAAAATCGTCCAGAAAAAAAGTTAAGCACGATAATGGCTTCAGCTATATTTAATACTGCAACTTCACATATTCCTCTAAATGCTATTTTTATTCAAATTAAGAAAATGAAGAGAAATATACACTAGAACCCTAAAAAGGACGTAGAGTTCGAATTATACGAAGGAACCCCTCTGATAATATCACTCGCTTCTTTAACCTCTTCCATATTTGTTTGTAAATAATTTGGCTAAAAGTTTTGGTCATTATCTTAATCAAAAGCCAGACAAAAATAGCATAATTAAAAATATACAAAATTTCCCGACCTTACCCCTTCTAGTACAAAATCATTCAGATACTGTAGATTTTATTCCTACCTCAAGCTTTATATCTGTACCGTTCAAATTGATATCTTAATTCGTTCGAGGATAATCGTACCAACAGATAAATTGACCTATAAAATTGGGTACTATATTTTCCGCGATCTAGGGACCTCGAATTTGCGAAGAAAACATCTCGGAAGGTAATTATTTATTTTACAAATACAATACTTCGCTTTAAAAAGAGAAATAAAAATCGACTTATTTAGTTCAAATGGCAATATTTTATATCAACTGCTTTACAATACAGAGGCGGCCATAGCGTAGAACTCCATCACACTGGAACCCGGATTGTATAACAATATTAATCAATGTAGCGTACCTCCCTGTTTTGTAATTTATTAGAAAAAAAAAATGCTTAATATTGTATGTAGTTGAATGTAGTAACAAAAAAAAAATTCTGATCCAAAAATCTCGTGAAACAAAAAAATAGATACGAAAATGTTTAAAAGATGAGACTAGAAACTCAAAAACTACGAACGATTTTATACTTGCAGTAGAATAAAATTGATTGTAGTGGATAAAAAAACCGGTAGTAGATATAAGAAAAATACAGCTCCAATAAGGAGAAAATTATAGAAAGAGATGTGCGGCGTAACATAAGAAATCATTTGTAGACATGCAAGTGAAAAAAAATATGACAAATAAAATCTATGAATACAATATATATATATATATATATATATATATATATATATATATATATATATATATATATATATATATATATATATATATATATATATATATATATATATATATATATATATATATATATATATATATTTTACAACAGAGATTTTCACGGATGATGGAATGTAATACATTAAAATTCCGAGTTTCAGTCCCTTCTTCTAACAATGAATTTTCACGACGTTTCGCCAAAATCTCATTTGGCATTTTCAAGTGCTCTTGTTGCTACTGTTACTCGATACTGTGATCTCGCGACTATTTTGTGTCAATACGATTGTATGAGAAATAGTTTACGATTAATAGTTGTTTGTAATCTTAGGTAGCAGCTACAAATATGAACTACTAACGATTTCAATTATTGTAGTAGAAGCTATTTCAGTGAAAAATACCACGCCTTGTGTGTAACCGCGAGTACAGTAGATGCAACCACTATTTTGTGCCAATACGAGTGTATAAATAATAGTTTACGGTTACACTCTTAGCTGTTGTTTGTAATAATCTTAGAAAAATAGCAGCTACAAAGTATAAACTACTAATGTATTTCGATGATTGTAATCTTAGTAGCAGCTAGCGATGATTTCAGTGAAAAATACCACGCGGAATGTGTAACCGCGTGTACAGTAGATGCAGCGACTATTTTATGTCAATACGAACGTATAATTAGTAGTTTTTACGGTTAGTAATTGTTTATAGTCTCAGGTAACAGCTACAAATATAAATTACTAATGATTTCAATGATTGTCGAAGAGTCTGTTTCAGTGAAAAATACTACGCCGTGATTGTAACCGCGTATACATTAGATGCAGCAACTATTATATTCATTGGAGCTGTACTTTTCTAATACCTACTACCGGTTTTTTTTATAGAGACTACAATCAATTTTATTCTACTATAAATATGTAAATCGTTTGCAGTTTTTGAACTTGTAGTCTCGTTGTTCTAAAAGTAATTTTCATATCTATTTTTTTGTTTCACGAGATTTTTGAATCAGAAAAAAAAATTATTATTACATTCTACATACAATATTAGGCAGTTTTTAAAGCCTTATGAACGTTGGATTTATCAATCACGATCTGGATTCTTAATTGTCATTTTTTTCCTAATAAACATTAAAACTACCAAAAAAGAAGTACACTACATTGATTAGCATCGTTTGTAATCTAAAAGAAAATTTTTCTGAAACACAATCTCGTGAAACAAAAAAATAGATATGAAAATTAGTGTATAAAAAATGGGACTAGAAGCTCAAAAAATGCAAACGATTTTTATACTTGTAGTAGAATAAAATTGATTGTAGTGTATAATAAAGCCGGTAGTAGATATAAGAAAAGTACAGCTCCCATAAGGAGAAAATTATAGAAAGAGATGTGTGCAGCGTAACATAATATATCGATTGTAGACATGCAATATAAAAAATATGATAAATATAAATATCTAATAATATATATATATATATATATATATATATATATATATATATATATATATATATATATATATATATATATATATATATATATATACATAATACATTAAAATTCCTGCTTTCAATCCATTCGTCGAACAACGAATTTGCACGACGCCAAAACCTCATTTGGCATTTTCAAGTGCTCTTGCTGCCGTTGCCACTCGATACTGTGATCCTGCTGCTGCCACAGCTCGAAGTTTACTGAGAAACCGACGTGCGATCGCCGTCTTTTATAGGTCGGCGTTTACTCAGATTGTAGGGGGGGAGGTCGCAAGTGTTTATCCGAGCATCGGTGTTTGCCGGCTGGGTGGTAATTACCGGTTCCGGCGGTATGCTGACTGTTGCCTTCTCGATGTTTTGGCTATTCCTTGGTTTAGCTAGTAGACCCTTCATTGTACTGGAGATATTCAACGCATCATCTCGCTTATTTAGCTGTCCATTCTTTTCGATTTCCAAAGCTTCTCTGGCTACGCATGTTTTATGATGTGAAATCGAGGCTATTTGTTTAGATCCCTCAAAATTAATGCTGCGACCAGTATCATGATGGTGCTGAAAAAGAGCTGATGTTGTTTGTTTGTTTTTGATACTTATTTTATGTTCTTGGATCCGGGTGGAGATTCTTCTGTTTGTTTCTCTTATGTACAATTTGTGGGAGTCTCCGCATAGGATGGTGTAATGCTGGAATGTAATACATTAAAATTCCGGGTTTCAATCTGTTCGTCTAACAATGAATTTGCACGACGTTTCGCCAAAATCTCATTTGGCATTTTCAAGTGTTCTTGCTGCTGCTATTTCGTGCGGTAGCAGCATCCAGATCACATTATCGAATTTAAATATATATATATATATATATATATATATATATATATATATATATATATATATATATATATATATATATATATATATATATATATATATATATATATATATATATATATATATATATATTATATATATATATATATATATATATATTCTACTACATTCTAGTACAAATATGTAAATAGTTTGTAGTTTTTAAACTTGTAGTCCCATTTTTTTAAAACTAATTTTCATATCTATTTTTTTGTTTTCCGAAATTTTTGAATCAGAAAAAAAAAAATTTTATTACTACATTTTACATAAAATATTAAGCAATTTTTAGAGCCTTATAAACGTTGGATTTATCAATCACGATCTAGAAGCTTTATTGTCATTTTTTTCCTAATAAACATTAAAACTACAAAAAAAATGTATACTACATTGATTAGCATCCTTTGGAATCTAAAATGCGGAAAAAAATGAAGTTTTATACAATCTGGGTTCCAGCCTGATGGACCATAGAGTAGTGATTAAGATGACTGCTTTCTACGCCAGCAACCCGAGTTCGTACCTCGGTTCAGAAATAATAATAATACAAAAGACAAATAAATAAAAAAATAAAATAAAATTTACAACGTGTAAGTCACCTCTCTCGAGAAAACAATGACAAACCACCGGTAGTATCATGCCTAGTAAAGCCCTCCCACTTTGACTGTTCAGAGTTGGCATTAAACTGTAGGTCCTTTTTCTCAGTGGAAATACTTAAAAAGGCACCAGCCACAGGCAAAGGCGAGAGGGTCGCCTACGTCCGTATTGGATATGGCATTTTAAGAAGAAGACTTTAGAATACGAATAATATTGACCATAAAATAGGCACGTAAAGTATTATTCTACAGAATGAATAAGCGAGTTTCTGGTTAAGGTGAGGTTGGCCGAGCCTTAAAAGCTTACAAGTCCTCCCGGATATTACTACTTTTCGCACCTAAAGCGTACAAAATTCTTAGATTGTAAAAAAAAATCCAGTGATAATAAAATGGAAGTTAAAATGCACGTCTCATGTCCATAATGTTTATCCATCTTTGTGGTACATTTAATTAATTTAATGTAGGAAAGGGTTTTAAGAAATTTAAAAAAGAATTACCTGGTTTAATTTTGTCATTGAATACCACTGACTTTGGAAGTCTTATCAAAGCAACGTTGTTTAAGAATGGTTGTCACTAACCACAGCAAACTCTTTATGAATAAATACCTCACTTGATTTAATAATTTCGGTATCTTCTTCTTTCTGATTAGCTTTAAACTTCGGATATCGTTGAAAACCCAAATAAACTGAAACTGATGATGACCTAAAAAAAATTAGTTTTTAGACTTCTGATATAGACATTAGCACAGTGCATGGAATAATTTTCATCGACTATGCTAAGAAGTGAAAAACCAACAATAGCAAATATTATACAAAGTTATTGGTGGCTTTGAAGGCAGAAATCGCAAAGAAACAGCCCCAAATGAAAAAAAAAACCCCCCCGCCCCCCCTCCCCCCCCCCAACCCCCCCCCACCCCCCCCCCCCCCCCCCCCCCCAGTGTTTTTTTTTTATCAAGACAATGCACATTGTCACAAACTCAATGGTTACGATAGCAAAATTGCATGAATTGGAGTTCGAATTGCTTCTTCATCTACCGTATTCTTCATATTTGGCCCCCAGCTACTATTACCTATTCGCAAACCTCAAAAAAATGCTCGTGGGAAAGAGATTTGACTCCAATGAAGAAGTTATGGCCGAAACTGAGGCATATTTTGAAGGCAAAAACAAATCCTTCTAAAAGAAAGGTATAGAAATGTTAGAAAAGCATTTGACTGATTGTATCGCTCTTCAAGAAGACTATATTGATAAATACAGTCGAATTTTGCAAAAAATATGTTTTAAGTAGCTAGACTAAAAACTTTTCAGCCTGTGTGTTAATTTCATAATTTTACATCAACTTTCAATTCAGTGTAATAGGGTAAGACCTCTACCGAACTAGTAACTCACAAAGTAATAACCGTTTGCAGAATCCTCTACAAATGGTTACTAAATGGCGCTCTACAATGATTAAGTTCCCCGGATATTATACTAATTTTTCGAACTTTCTCGCGCGGTCTCAGTATTGAAGTAGTTTTTTGAAATTCTGTCAACTGAATGTTCTTGTGATTAGGTAAAATAATGCTTTCGAATGGGTAAGAAACACTTCACATTCATTTTAAAGGGATGAATTTCTCCATATAAAAGATTGCTTTAAAAAGATTGTGCAAGGAGTGACAAGCAGAACTTCATACAGATATGATGTGTTAGTACGTAGTGTGTATTCCTAGCATGCCCCGCTTTGGGAGAAATTAAGCAAGCTACATCCATCAAACACACTTTCCATGAAAATACTTGTAGAATGGACTCAAATCGCCAATCGTACCGAGATATTCGAAGGAATCAAGGTTACTAGTAAGTTCTCGGTCTTTAATCAGGAAAACAGCTCTCTCCTGAATAGAATCCAACAAAGTGTATGTTTGGAAGCAGAGCTCTAACTATGGGATCACTAGATATACCAACTGCTCGAGATTTTTCAAAATGTTTAATCGCGTTATTCTAAACATACTCGTATGTGACATAAGTTAGAAGATCTCCTGTTGAACTTTTTTTAAGAAAGCCATAAGGATATTCGCCAATAATATTGAATCCTCTATGATCCTAAATAAGTTTTTTATTTATTTTTCACTAAGCCTTCAATAACTCAAAAATTTCATTAGCTATTGAGCATTTCGCAAAGTATAGGTACTTGACATAAAGCACTTTAGACAAATCTTCATTAGCAAATAGCAAAACAGTTTGAGAATCGCTGTAATAAAATATAAAAAAAACGATGATTTGCAAGTTGGACTTGTGCAATTAGTGTTCCGTACTGTGAATACCATTAAAATAAAAAAAAAAATTGTTTCGAAGGTTTAAAATGATCAGTAGCTTCACAACTGAGTTTTCATTAAGAGAATTAAGAGCCCAGATTATAAATATGTCTAGTCAGATACTAACTCAGCGAGCTAATCAGACCAGCCAGAATAAGGCAAAAAATTCCTGACATGTATTTATCTTACGAGGGTTACCTTTTAAGTTTTACAAATACAGTGAAAGAAAAACATTCTTTTAGTACAAATCGTTTTATTGTTTTTCAAAATATTCGATTTTAAGATTTTTGCACTTTTGCATGCGTTCGAACCAACTCTCGAAACATTTTTTCCACGCTGAATGTCGTACCTCAAAAGCATGGTTTTGGAAAGATTCAACAGCTACTTAAGGTGATAAAAATCGCTATCCACTCATTTTTTGACATTCAAGAATAAAAAGAAGTCGTTAGGCGGTAAATCAGCTGAATACGGGCAATGAGACATTAATTCGATGTTTTTTCTCCGACAAATAACACAGGCCAACAAAAAAATATTTGTAAAAACTTTTTAAACCAATACATCTAATGTTATGTATTTTTGGGTGCTGAAACCGTATCTGATATTAGTTTTTTCGTATCACCCACAGTTCTCTCACAATAGAACATCGATTAAATTTCAAAATAGGGAAAATTTGATACATAAAAAATAAAAACTTAAACCGTAATTTTATTTGATTAGGCTACAATTTTTATTTACGATAACATAACATATTTCACTTCAATGCGAATATTTTAGGTGCTTATTTTTTTTGTATTTCCTTTCCCTTTTCTCTGTGAAGTTTCTTGTATAGCTTTTTCTCCGATGTGATGCATTTTATTGTTCTCTATGAAGTGACGAAGAGTAATCACCCTGTAACATTCATTTTTTCCTAGATTTTAAGACCATGTAATGTTACTGATTTTTCACTTCAAATTGTACTTATTTTCATTTTTGTATCGAGCGGTATATTAAACAGAGATTCCAAGACGTTCGGTATATACTGTGCAGTGCGGGTTCCTGACCGAATCTACCGCTACGCCGCGATTGGTGAAATGTGTGTATCCGCAGTTTTGGTTCCGGCGTCGCCATATTACCGGCAGAGTTTGCACGGTTTATTTAAGGGTCCGAGAAACGACTGTCTTGGCTAATTTCCATCCAGCCGCCGAGTAAGCGGAGTACCATCAAGCCGCAGCGAGGCTAATTTTCATCGGAGCCGCCAAGTAGGCTTCCTTCGATTGAGCTACAGCAAAGGCTCATAACAACCATCATGCGAGCTAAGTAAAGCACCAGTTTCTTAACGAAAAGCCGTAGTGGGCTCTCTAAGTGTTTGCTAGAAAAGTGTGAAATCGGTCGTATTCCATCAAAGCCGGAATAAGAACAGTAAGTTACCAAAACATCCTTCAATAGACCTATCCCTGAGTAGTGACTTAACAGCAATTTAAAACTGACTAAAAAGTGAAGTGAAAAGCACTATTTTTCGTCTTCGGGGGTAGTCATAGTTCAGAATTTAAATGTAATAACTACTAGTTAGGCTAGAATTTTTTTGTAGAACTGCAAAGGTTAGAACTTTTTATTTTTAAAAACATGAATAAATTTTCTTTTTGTTGATTAAAGCTAGTGTCTCACTGAATACCTATTTTTCTTTTCGGGATAAGTTGTACTAGACTAATTCTTTTTAGTAATACCCATAAAACCCTTCAGTATTTTTTCATTTTTTTAACTGAAGTTAGATCCTTTCTATTTAAAATGAATGGTGCCCAAAAAAACTTGTACAACTGAAGCTTTTTAAAAATAGAAAAAAAATTCCAAAAAGACGTACAAAAATTATCTCTTACCCATATCTTTCTACCAATGAAAACTGAGCTAGTGTGTGTTTAATTTCTTTAGTTCTTTTAAAATCAGGATTCACTCAATTCATTATCAGAAATTAAAGCGGGGCTGCAAGAAAATTGTGCTCAAGCGTGGGACAAACAACTTCTCACAGGGTACAAAAAAAGATGCCTCAAACTGAGGACAGTTTAGCAGGTTACAAAATGACACCACAACGTGCGGGCAAGTTCCAATGTTACAACCCATTATGTTGATATTCCACCATCCCTGGTACCATTTCTCCATCTCCTTTATATCCTGATGGAACCTTTACCTCTGCTCTTCTTTACTCACATCGCCTAAGTTTTTAGGAAAAAAGTCAAGATGATTGTGCACGAAGTGGACTTTAAGGCTCATCAGACAACCCAGATTTTTGAACTTGTCTATCATATTAGCTACGATAAGTTCATAGTTAGGGTCTTTCAGATGGCCTAAAAACTTAGTCGCAACTTCTTTAAATGATATCCAAGCCTCTTTTTCCTTTGTAATCATCCTTGCTTCAAAATTGGAATAGAACAACATTTTACGAATATCAGGCCCAAAGAAAACCCCTTCACAAATTGTTTCATTAAGCCTAACTTGATGTGTAGTGGTGGTAGAAGAATCTTTTTTGGGTCTACTAAAGTTTTATGCAAAATGTTCTTCTCGCCGGGTGTTAAAGTTTTTCTTACGGGCCATTGTTTTTTGGACCAATGTTGAATCCCTTGCTCTGCTGTACCACTCACATATAAAACATGGAAACTTTATAAATCCCTTTTGTTGATGGATAGTTAATTTTCTGTAAAATCATGTTAAGATTTTCGTAAGTTTCCTTCATATGGACTGAATGAGCAACAGGCAATGAAGCATAAGTATTTCCGTTTTGTAACACCTTTTAAACTAGTTTTTGATGAGTCTATAAAAAGCCTCCAATCTTCCTTCTTGTACTCAATACCACATTCGTTTATTAGACTACAAATATCAAGGCTTCTTCCTGCTTGAAAAACTGAGCAAATTGTTGATCTCTTGTTCTAAAATGGTAAATAGATGTTCCAGATTCCAATAAATGTCTTCGTCAAACCCAAATCTCTCACTAAATCATTTAACTCAGCTTGTGTAAACAACTGAGGTTTTAAATTTTCTAGAGAACATTGAAACTAATCATCATCCGGTCGACTTTCATTAAATTCGGTACTGGACTGTAAAACGTCACCAATAGACTGAGGGGGCTCAGGGACAGGAAGTCCCAGTCCATGCCCTACCGGCCGATTAGCTGAAGTAAAGTTAGGATAGACAATTACTTTCTTATTTTTGGAGTTATATCCAGTAACATCAACGCTGCAAAAATAACAATCATTTGAGTAATTTTCTTGCTCTCTCCATACCATGGGTACTGCAAATCTAAAAGCTTTCTTTTCTTGCATATACCATTTCCTAAGATGCTCGACGCAAACATAACATACTTTGTGAGGAGCCTAATATTTTTTCTTAATTACCGATTTCTACACCAAAATATGCAAAGTATACTTTTTTTTTCAAAGTCAGTAATGTTTCTTTTATGTTTTTTAACTACAAACTCACCACATATATAAAAAAAAAGTGTTGGGAGAGTTTTTACAAGCACGATTAGCCATACTTTGAGTGTGAATTAAAGCACATGGGTTAAACACTGCAATGCGAGGTTATATTAACTGGAAGAAAAACAAACAGCTGTGACATTTATCGGAATTGCCAACCTAATAACATTTGATTTATTGCCAACCTAATAACATTCGAATGACAAAAATAAAATTTTCACATTTTGAATATGAAAATGTGAAAAATTGTTTGACGTGCTGTGTGTCATGATGTCACTGGCATAATGAAGAATGATGCGATGTTTTCAGTTGTTTTTCCTGATTTCATCAATAACTTCTGAAAAATAAATTGTTGTATACCATTCACCAATTGTTCCTTGACCCCCTAAAGCAGTGATTCCCAAAGTGGTTTAGGTGGACCCCCAGGGGTCCACGGGAGACTCGACGGGGGTCTACGTTGGCGTGAAAAAAAAAATAGGGGTTCACAAGTTGTAAGTGGAGCTCCACGAAAATTTATCTGGTTTCGATAGTAAAGAACAGAAATGTTGGCTTGGCTTTACCTATCAATGTAGGCAGATAATACACTACTCAAAAAAATTAAGGGAGCAAAAAAAATTCCAAAATTTCGGTGATTTTTGACAGGCTGTATTTCTGTGAAAAATGGTCGTATTGAGACTTTAAAAAAAAGCATTTTGAAGCTTTAAGATTCTAATTTTTAGATTTTTTGGCTAAAAGTTTTTAGAAGCTACGGTCCTCATGCAATCCTAACAGATAGCGCGAAAAAAATAATATTGCAAATATTTTGCTTTTTTTTGGTCCACGGGCTTGAAAAAAAATTTTCAGTTAGGCCGGCATATGAATCAGATAGCCTGTTTATTTAGCAGCAATTTCCTTGTTTTAAAACCTCCCTTAATTTTTTTGAGTAGTGTATTTTAAGAAGGTCAGCGACTGTTACTTGTAAAACTTGCATATTCGATATTCAGTACATCGCTCGTCGAGACTTGCAAAGCGCCGCCCGCCCGCACTCAACGCAACCCGTTCAGACGTGCAAAGGGACGAAATACGACTTGTGCTGTGCTTGAAATCTTGCATGATCTTGTTTGATTCTTCATCAATATAAATATGAATGCTAAGGACAAACGTTACTCATTTGTTTCCGGAATTTTGAAAAGAAAAGTGTGAGTGAATCGATGTCAGTGTTTGCCAGTGCCGGGAAAAGTAACTACCTGTCTATTTGTTATTCATACTTTTATTTTATATTGTAATAATATTATATTTGTTATGTTTGCGTGTAGTAGGTACGTAATAAAAATTAAATACTGAACAGGGCCATTATTCGATACTTCTATAAAAGAACAGAAAGCCGAGAAAGATTGAACTTTTAGTACTTTTTATTATAAAATTATTTATTTACCCGACTGTGGTGATTCACTAAAGAAAAGATATAAGATTGACCTGCATGTTTGTACATATTTCAGTGCCCTCGTAGTTGCTAATGCTAAATGATTAAAAATATTTTCATAAATTGTACGTGTCTTTATGTACCACTCGTAACGTACATCAAAGTAACAAATAAATCATTAAAATCGCGGAGTTTTGATGTCAAAATATTCTTTAAAAGTATTTTCTCTCGAATTTACAGAAATGTATCAAAATATAATTAATCAAAAAATATTTTATATTACATTAAAATAGGTTCAGCCGTTTTGTGAAAACCTCTATATGGGTCTTAGCAGTTTATTGCTTTTAATAATTAAAATCAGTTTTGCCGCCGGCATTTTGGTTTTTTCATTGCAATAATTAATTAATCCTATTTTATTCTGTTAAAATAGCCATATCCTGTTAAAGTCGCCTTATGACTACTAAAACAAACATTTTTTTCTTTACAGGTAGGTAACTGATACGAAACATGGCTAAATCTAAGAAGAAATGTCGACAGTAGAGTGTTGATTATTTGATATTTGGTTTTCTTCCATCAAAGGCAGACAAACGATTGCCCATATGCCTTTTATGCAACAAAGTTTTGAGTAATGACTCTATGAAACCATCGAAGCTCGAAGATCATCTAGGAAGGTGTCATCCTGTTAAAATAGGTAAAGATTTAAAATATTTTCAAACATTGAAGGAAAAATATGAAAAGAGACCCACCGTACACAGTATGTTCGCTTCAGCGTCTCAAAGTAACGATGATGGCTTTCGGGCATCTTACAATATCTCATTGCTTATAGCGAAATCTGGAAAACCGCATACCATCAGTTAATTTTACCCGCTGTTGGAGAGGTTTTAAAAACTGTTCTGCACAAACCTCCATTTGACGTACTTAAAAAAATTTCTTTGAGTAACAACACTGTACAAAGACGTATTGATGAAATGAGCCATGATATTAAAAGCTTCTTGTGTAATTAACTGCAAACCACTCATTTTTCTATTCAACAGGACGAGTCAACTTTACCTGATAATGAAGCATTATTACTGGCATATGTTCGATTTGTTATGGACGAAGAAATCCATGAAGAGCTGCTGTTCGCAAAAACTTTCGAGAGGGACACTAAAGGCGAATCAATATTTAATGTCCTGAGTGATTTTTTTAAGGAAAAATCGATTCCATTTACAAACATTATTTCGGTGGCAGCAGATGGAGCTCCTGCCATCTTCGGGCGATATCGTGGGTTTATAAGCCATTTTAAAAGAATTATACTAGGAGTAACTGCAATTCAATGTGTCATCCACCGACAACACCTGATAGCAAAAAATTTGAGTGATAGATTGCACCAATCGCTTCAATTTGTGATTAAAGCAGTTAACAAAATAAGAAGCAATGCGTTGAATACCCGTTTATTTGCACAATTGTGCAACGAAAATGATGAAGACTTCCAACGATTGCTCTTACATACTGAAGTACGCTGATGGCCGAAAGGTGCAAGATTTTACTCACTTTTTGAATCAGTTTTAGAGTTTCTGGAAAGTAAAGATCCAGATTTAAAAGAAAACCTGATCAAATTGAAAGCAAATATCGCGTATTTGACAGATTTGTTCAAAAGATTTAATGACATTAACTTGCAGTTACAAGGGGACAGCCTAAATTTAATAAAAACAAAGGGTGTAATTTCGGCTTTTCTTGTAAAATTGAAATTTATGAAGCAAAATATTAGTCGGCGCGAATTCTCCCAGTTTCCAAACTTGTCACAGGCAGAATGTCTTGATGAGGATATTCAGACATACGTTCAACTTTAAAATGCCTTGCATGATAACTTCAAAAATAGATTTGAAGATATTCTGACGATGGAAATACCACCATGGATCATAAATCCATTTGATGAAACGGAAGTGGCAAATGTGGTATTACAAGAGAAGCTACTCGAGCTTAGCACCAATGAGGAGCTGAAGGTGAAATTTAAAAAAAGCTATCAAACATTTTGGCTGCAGGCAGAAATACCCGAAAAATATCCTGGGCTGTGGAAAATTGCGAGAAAACTTTTGATAGCGTTTCCTTCGTCATACCTTGTCGAAAAAAGTTTTAGTGTCGTTACAAACCTATTAACAAAAAAAAGGAGCAGAGTGAACATCACAGAACGGGGAGATTTGCGGTTATTCCTTACAAAACTGAAGCCAAATATTGATAATTTGCTGTCAATCCATCAAGTACATCCCTCCCATTAAAATTATGACTATTTTTTTTTAATTGCTGATTTGCATTGTTGAAGTTACGGTACGTTATTAATGTTTAATTTTAATTCTGTTAAGTCTGTAATCATATTATTTTAATAAATAGAACACAAGAAAATATATTATTTTTTTTTTTATTTTTACCACTACGAATTTAGGGTTGGAACTCAGCCACGACGCAAATTTCCATGGTTAGATCTAATCTTCACATGTTTTGACGAGTTTTGGGAATATGGTAGAAATATAGCAGCAGGGGGTCCACCGAAACCAGTAAAATTTTGAAAGTGGTCTACGAGAAAAAAAAGTTTGTTAACGTCTGCTCTAAAGCAATAGTTGCAACATGTCCATTATAATCAAAGTAACATTTTCTTGGAAGTGCCTCG
This sequence comes from Pachyrhynchus sulphureomaculatus, assembly GCA_019049505.1. NCBI lineage: Eukaryota > Metazoa > Arthropoda > Insecta > Coleoptera > Curculionidae > Pachyrhynchus > Pachyrhynchus sulphureomaculatus. Next base: position 41,966,486 of record CM032452.1, read on the forward strand.
CGAAGAACCACTTTTGTTGGATTCGGTTCATCTTGGAACACCCAAACAGTTGATTATTGCTTGGTTTCCGGCTCTTACGAATATATCCAACTTTCATCTCCTGTTACGATTTTGTATACGAATTTTGCATTACCTTCGTCGAATTTTTTGGGCATTTTATTACACCAATTGACACCAGCCTGTTTTTAAGTTTCGGTCAAATTATACTAAATCCATCGCGAACAGATCTTTCTCACAGCTAAATGTTCATGCAAAATCGAATATACTACAGTCTTCGATATGCCTAAGGATGCCTCTATATTATGATAAGTCACATGCCGATCCTCTTCAATTACGTTGCGCATAGCATAGTCTTTTTTGATGGTGATTCATTACCAAGAGTTGAAGCTATTCGAGGCATTGTTGTTGAGTTAGGTCTTTACTAAAACCGCAAAAAATAATCCAATGAAAATCTTCACGTGAAATTTTCATTTGTCCATGAAACTGTTTTTTTTTAACACTCACCGTAAACAAACTACTCGGTCGATTTCTAAGCTGCTACTGTTTTAACAATAACAAATGTCAAATATTGCAACAATTATAATGACACATCTCAACAGCGCCATCTAGTGGTCGTATTTTTCCCGAGTCAATAATGTATAATAGTTATATCATCTTAGCTACGTCATAGAAAATAAATTAATCTAACTCAATTTAAAATCTAGTAGTAAAAGTATAAAACAAATATTTACTACCTAAATATTTTTTTAATTATAAACAAATCAAATAGAATTATTTAGTCTCTGTACCTAATACTTAAAGCAGTAGCTACTAAAATAATGCAAAGAAAAATGTGCACAAGTATTACGTCATATATATTTTTGACCTCGTGTTTTTCCAAGCTTTCATTTGACACTCTACTCGATCACCTGATATTTTTTTCACTTCTGATTTCGCCCCCAAACATATCGCCCCAAGTCAAGTCAAAATTTAACTTTCGAAACTATACGGTTTTGACTGAACGATCAATTCCGATATTGGTGCCAAATTTCAACTTTCTGTGCCAAATAATTTTAGAGAAAATCGCGTGTGATAGACGGACGGACAGACAAACGGACACCGAAGTGATCCCATAAGTGTTCCGTACACTAATGATCCTTGTATTATTCCTAGAAGAGAGAAAAAAGTATAATATAATAAACTCAATTCAAGGGTGCTTTTTTAAGTTATCTATCCAGCTATGAAGGAAAAACACGCAGAGCTTAAAAATATTTCTCCACATAACTACGTCAACCCTACAGCCGCTTTCAATTCATCATCTGAGAAACTTTTTCGGCCCCTAAGGTCTTACATCAGATACTTGAACAAAAAGAAGTCACTTTGCACTAAATTAGAGTTATATGCTGGATGTTGTAACTCAATGAATCCACGGCTTTTGACCATTTCTTGAACTATGTGAATCTTGTGGGCTTTGTAATTAACGTGAAACCACAAAGTTTCGGTCCTCCATTAGAAAATTTTTCTAGAATCGGCTGCTGCAGGTTTCGAATTGTCCTTCCGTAAACCTATATATTAATTGCATCGACTTCTGCCTTGTGTGAGGCGATCGTTGTTTAAAACCACTAAACGTTCTTAGAGAAATTTCTTTCCTCGCTAGTATTTGCTCCAGTGTAAGAAGTTTCGGGCCCATTTTCATTTCTAAATCTTTGTGCATAATCTCGAGATCTATAGTGTCGGAGACTTTAGCTTCTTTGGCAGCAATTTAATAGCAGTAAATCCTTAACATGCCTTCTTGTTTCAATTGAGTCCCGGCCTCATCGAAACTGTTCAGACCAAAGTTTTACCTAAAGACAAGTTAGGCCATCCTTGCCGTACACCATGGATATTATCTTATAAATAACTTTTGGTCTGTTTCCTTCTTTAGCGAGAAAATTTAACACTGTTATTCAAATGACTTTCACTCATTTTTGAAAGAAAAAATAAAAATAGCAAAATGCAACGAACTCGTACAAAATTTCGTCAAAGTACTTAGAATACCGATATAAATTTAATAATCAAGAAATTGTTTTAAATTACGGCTCACAGCTAGGTAGATAACTTTAAAAATGCCCTCGTATCTTCTGTTTGTGCAAGGCATTTGTAGAATAAAAAATACATATAATACAAATTTCGCTGATATATGGTTTTTAGCGAACCCAATAGTATTAATTTTATCTTTATATTACGAAAAGGTTATCTACTATATAAAAAACATAAGTAAATTATGATCAGTCAGAAAATATTTCATTTATTTATTTTATGGGAACAATACACACGTACTACAAGAAAATCTCTAAGTGCATATATAAGCGACGTGTGTGCAAATGTAACTTTTCATTTAAAAAAGCATATGCAATCTTCCCCTGCTCTCGGTCATTCAAGCTTTACTGTGTTCGGAAAGAGAGTATTGTTTTCTCTTCATTTCATTCATAAATTTTTATTCTTGGCCATTGACAAGCTATTAACTCGTTCGCTAAAAAGTGTAACTTCAACTGGTCTAATTTAGACCTTGGAGATTTAAATTCACTAGAACACCAGTAAACCAACAAAAGACATGATGCTTTGCCGTAATTGATCAGAAAATTCGTTATTAATTATGATTAAACCGATAAAATGGAAGTATGGCTTTAAAATTCTCTAAATTATTATATTTTCTATCCGTTTCAAGTAGGCTGAATATAAATTTTTCCTTTAGAAACTTTATTATTTTATAGTGGTTTTTACAATACAAAATATTACTTTGTCCAAATTAAAAGTGGACTGGACAGCTTTCGATTCTAGAATTCACGGCAATTAGACCAAGTCTTACTTTAAAGAATCTGTCAAAGTTTCCCGTGTTCTAAGAGTTTAAACTCGTTACGAATGCATCGAAACTATATGGTAGTGAAAATCAAAATGGCTATGTTAGATATACTAATCCTCAATGTCTACTACTTGCTTCAGTTCTCGAATAAATTTCAATTTCGGTCAATTATTCAAAAAGACAAGAAAATAGGAAAAACTGTGCAAAATAATAATATGATGATAAAAGAAAGGGAAATTTCTGTAATAAAAAAAGATGAATATCGTTTCTAGAATAGAGAAACCCCATTCTAAGTATGAGCAAACAAGGATTTTAAATTAGATATACAAATTCATTTTCGGCTCTTATCTTACATCAACTATAAGAACTACTCAAATTAAAATTCCCTGTCAACTATATTTTAACTTTATAAAAATATATAATACGTATTCTTACTGTGAATATAACCTGGAAGAACAGTTATGCACGATGTGGTTCGAAAGTATCATTTGAAGCACTACCTTATTTTGTTATTTCAGCTTGATAAAAAGCAACTTAGGAAAAAAATGATTTATTTGGCTTTGAATAAAAATGTTTAGTATGTGAAAATGGTTTCCGCAGTTGTAAGAAGCAAATTTCAACCATCAGGATAGACCAAAAAAAGAGGAAGTTGAGGAATTTAGGCGGAGAATATTTACCGAACTCAACTGGAATTTGCAAAGGTACTTAGTGTGACCAAATAAGCTATTTATCATTGTTTCTAGAAGACTGGAATGATTCACATGCGCAAGTGGGTCCATTATAAGCTCAGTGTCGAAAACAAAAGCAAATCCTACGACACTGATCTCACTTGCTCTCTAAGTTCAAGACAAGAAATACATTTGGTGATACTACAGAATCGAGTCCTACTATAAAATGGATCTGCTAAGGTCATCACTTTTGAGCCCTACCAATCACAGCAGGTCTGTGTGAGTAATACATTAGAAGAAAAAAAAAACTATTTACTGCCAGTGGGAGAAAGCAGCATCGCTGTAGGTTCAACCCAGCAAAACAATCCCTGAAAGCCATCTCAGATTTGAATTCAGAAATTCTCCGGTTGCAGCGTATCTTCTAAATTTTGCCTTTTCTGATTACTGTATATAACGCTCTCTAAAATACTACCTGGCTAATTATCATTTCAGGTTATTTCAACCAGTTACAAAAAAAAACATTGATAAACTCATTGCAGCAGGCGAAAGCAGCATCGCTGTAGGTTCAATCCAGCAAAACAAACCCTGAAAGCCATCTCAGATTTGAATTCAGAAATTCTTCGGTTGCAGCGTATCTTCTAAATTTTGCCTTTTCTGATTACTGTATATAACGCTCTCTAAAATACTACATGGCTGATTATCATTTCAGGTTATTTCAACCAGTTAAAAAAAAGCATTGATAAACTCATTGCATCCAGACAAAGATCACTTTTCTGCTCTGGAACTCAACTCCACCTGCAGGGTGAATTGAGTAACTTAGTAGCCTGTTGCCGGTCCCAAGCCCGAGTAAAGGAGGAAGGTTCTCAGTTTAGGCTAGCAACCTATCTGGGATAAAAAAAAAACCAAGAATGCTCACAGAATGAGAGCCCTTCCTCAGAATAGGACGGATTTAAGATGAAGGGCAAGGTTAAGAAATTGGAAACAACGGGATGTAATGAGACTCGCAACTTGGGGTACAAAATCTATAAATGAGAGAGACCAAGAAGTAGAAAAGAAACTAAAATAAAGGGGAAAGTAGAGATGATATTAGGAGAATATATCCTGCTTTTCACTGGTGTGGCGAAAGACCAGCGGGCAAAGGAAGAAGTAGCCCTGATGATGAAGACGAAATACATAAACCACATAATGAAGTAGGAGTATATATCGGAGATAATAGTAATAGTAAAGTAACTAAAAATAAACAACAAAAAGACAAATGGACAAATGTATTGGGAATTTATTTACCTGAAAATTGTAATCCAGAAAAAGACAGAGAACAATTCTATGAAGAACTCTAGAAAATGATAGATGAGATACCAATCAACGAAACAATACTAATAATGAGTGACTATAACGCAAGAGTTGGAAATGAGGTAATACCAGGAGTTAAACAGAGATTTAATGAAAACATATAAATTTACAACGGGGAACGTATGATAAATTTCTGCACTACAAACGAGTTGAAAATAAATAATACATACTGTGACCATAAGGAACAATATAAATATACTTCGGGAATACCCTTTCCTATATGTAATAGATCAGTGATAGATTATGCCTTAATAAACATAGAAATACATCCACGCCATATATTAGACATAAGAAGCTTGACATTGCCAAACGTAGGAAGTGATTATAATTTAGTTATATGTAAACTAAGATGGAACATAAGAAACACAAAGCAATACCGAAATAAGGAAATAGAAACAAAGATAAATATAGAAAATCTACAGAAAGATTGATTGATTTTAGGGACTGACCATGAATCGACTGCATGGTCCAAAATATATTTTGATTGTTAACTGAGAATTTCACCTGGGGCACAGTGCCTCGTTCTTTAAAAGATGAATATGGGTGGCATAGGAATGACCCACAGCTATTCTTCTCCAGATTACGTTCTCTTTTCGGCTCATCGATATGTGGTGGAATGGGGGAAAGACCGTTGACCAATGTGGAATAAGACGAGAATCGGATCCTCTCATTTTCCTGATGGAGTACCATAGGGAGCCAGAGGAAGTTGCTTTGTTTATAGATGAGACGAAATTTCTCCATGAATCTGTTTTGGCCTTTTTGAAAGTTTTCTTTGCTTGCGCTCTTAATCTTTTGCCTTGTTGAGAATCCATTTTGGATGGCGTGATAAGAATGATGAATGATTTTTTGAGGAGCGTATAATTTCAAAAAAAGTGGTCACTTTCATGGGTATCCTGAGAAATATCCCAGGTGAATTTATGGGCGATTGTATGACTGCACATCGAGAGGTATATGTTTAACATAGTGCCTGTGGAAGAACAAATGTACGTAGGGCAAGGATGTTGTGTTAATAGGGATGTAGTGTCTTCTGGAGTTATGTGGTCTAATGGAGGAAGATACAACGAGCAAATCCTTCTTTGTGTGTCGAGGATTGATCGAACTGCAATTGCCTCGAGATTAGTTTGTAAAGGAATTAATTCGCAGTCGAGAAATTTTTTAATGTATGAAGCTACTCCATCCGATGCTCTGGTGGTGTCCTGTCTGTTTTCGTAGAAAGCTTCATGGTTTTTGATCTTGATATGTGAGTTTGATCTAAAATTCGTCTCTTGGAGGGCCAGTATGGAGGGTTTATGGGTATTAATTAATATAGCCAAATCTCCTATTCTGGGTGCAAATCCATTCACCCATTCTTGGATTTAGACTGGGTATGATCGTGATCTATTTTCATGAAATCTGGCATGGAATTGTCCAGAAGTGATTCCGCCGATGAAGTTGGTATTGATTTAGCGGAACTACCCGTCTATTTCTTTTTTGAAGTTGTTTTGGGAGTGGAGGTTGGTTTTGGGGGAAGAATGATAGATTTTGCTATAGGTTTATTTGTGAATACTGATGTTGATGTCTTGGTTAAATTTGAGGTTTTTGGGGTTGGAGATTTCTGTTCTGGTCTTTTTTTGGAGAGGTAAGGTAGTTTGAGGTGAAGGGGGAGAGCGTAAGGAGGAGGGTTGAGTAGTTTTGGATGTTTAACGGGAGGTTTAAAAGGATTTGATATTGGCCGGGAGACTAGAGGGATTTGAGGAAGTGGTTGGAGGGAGGAGAGTAGGGAAACAGGGTGTTGGGAATTAACATTGGATGCCTATGGTGGCCATTTGAGGTTTGTTTCTTGTTAAAATAGAGCTATAGGATGTGTCTATTGTGGGAAATAATGTTGAGTATTTCCACAAAGTAGGATAATTTATCTTGAGTTCTGATCTTCTATATCTCGAGTTCTGCTTGTACACTCGACATCCCTTGTATTTAGGGGAGTGATTTTCTTGACAGTTACAGCAGATGGAGATGGTTGAGCATGGTTTCTCGGTGTGAGATAGGTGTCTGCATGAGGGGCAAATTTCTGGATTAGAATATCTGGCAGCCGTATGTCCAAACTTTTGGCATCGAAAACATCTCATTGGATTCGGTATATATTGTCATACTCTTAGTGAATAAAAACCAGCTGAAATTTGTTTCGGTAATTGATGCATACTGAAGGATAATATAAACGTTGATGATGAATTGTTGGTGACTTTTTTTAAAGGAATTCTGTATATGTTGGTTACTCCCTGTTCCTTCAAATTTTTTAAGATCTCGTTATCTAAACACTTGGATAGATCAGAGCATGTGACCACTCATAACTATATTGAGAGATCTATGGGGGGAGGTAGAGATCTCGTAGTCATGGAGGTGTGTGAATTGTTCTGCGATCATTGCTTGTTTTTCATTAGGCACTTCTATTAACAAGAAGCCGTCCGGATGTTTACGAATGTCAGCTAAATTTCCAAAATAGGACTGTAACGGTTTATTTATTAAAAATGGTGACATTGTTTTGAAAATGCCTTTATTGAGGGTTATCTGGAAATATCTGTCATAATTTTTTATTGGGGTATTCAGATATAACTCAAGTCTGTGCCTTTTTTGGCCGCTTATTAGGGGAAATGAAAATTTATTTTTGGAGGGCATAAGAATCTCAAGAATGACCTAGGAAGGGGTGGTCCGCTATGGCAGAGCCTGGATACCATAGTAAGGCTGAATTACTGCCGGAGGTCGCCCGGGGTCTGATAGGAACCGTTTATGATTCATGCTGGCTGAGCCATTCGTCTCCTCGACACGGTCTCTAACACCTTGAGATTGCCATAGAACATTTACTGCACGGACAAACAGACGGGACAAAACAGGACGAGACAACATGACTCGGGAACCTCGGGGGAGTCACTCCCCGTACTACTAGAGTCTAAAACTTCATTAGCCCTAAGGGGTCTACAGAAAGAATTAACGAGAGGCCTATACCAGAGAAGACTGAAAGAAAAATCAGAATAAATTAATTAGCTAAAAATGAAAACAAATATATTAGAAGCTGCATATGAGGCATTAGGGACTAAAACTGTCGGTAAAGATAAAGAATGGAGAACAAAAAAACACCATAGTTCAGTGCGGAAATCAAAGAGAAATGCCATAAAAAGAAAGAAAGCTATCTAATGTACAGGTCAATCAGAACAGATGAAGCCTACCAAAGATATAAAAGAATGCTATCAGAAACCCACGAATTAATAAGAAGAACAAAAACGGAATACTGGGAGAGATACACAAAAAAATTAGAATCAGACATCTATGGTCGACAAAGACAAATTTGGAGAATCATAAGACAGCAGAGAACTGAAATGAAAGAACTAACAGAGTATACACACGAGAAGAACGGAACGTGGGTAACATATCTTACAGAATTATATAAAAGGCAACAGAGTATCACACTGCTACAAGCACCAGATATAACGATAAATAAAGGAACATATATAATGGAAGAAGACGCAATAGCACTGAAAAATTTTAAAAACCGTAAATCTCCCGGCAAAGACCAAATAGCTAAGGAACTATTAAAATATGGGGGACACTCTCTAGTTAAGTAACTCCAGACACTTATATAGAGGATTATAAGGATTCCAGATAAATGGAGAACAGTGACAGTTATACTAATGCACAAGAAGAGAAAAAGAAGATCTAAATAAATATAGAGGCATAAGTCTACTAAACTGAAATTAACAGCAAAGATTATTACAACAAAAATAAACTCGAGAATACAACTGGAAGAAGAACAGCAAGGATTCAGAAGTGAACGCTCATGCACAGATGCCTTATTCATTGAGCGACGGGTAATAAGAAAGTCCATTGAATACAACATTCCAGCATACTTGTGCCTGATAGACTTAAAAAAGGCTTTCGGCAATGTGCAAATAGAAGACCTAATTAAACCTATCGGAAATATATATAAAGGCAATAAAGCAGTAGCAAGATTAGTAGAAGGAAGGACAGAACCAACCAACTAAAAATCTGAACACTACTTAGTATATATAACCATTACACCAAACACCTTATTTTTGCACTCGACGAGCGTTTCGCCAACTATGGTAACTTCATCAGGAGCGATGATCATCATCGCTCCTGATGAAGCTAATATGGTTAGCGAGACGCACGTCGAGATCAAAAATAAAATGTTTGGTGTAGTGGTGTTATATAATGAATAGCGTCATTGTGTCAAAGATTGCACATAGCACTTAGTATAAATCTGGAATAGCTAACTAACTTAACTTCATCAGGAGCGATGATCATCATCGCTCCTGATGAAGCTAATATGGTTAGCGAAACGCACGTCGAGATCAAAAATAAAATGTTTGGTGTAGTGGTGTTATATAATGAGTAGCGTCATTGTGTCAAAGATTGCACATAGCACTTAGTATAAATCTGGAATCAGGCAGGGAGTCTCTTTAGGCCCCCTTCTATTTAATATTGTCATGGATGAAATTATAAAGAATGTCAAAAGAAAGAGGGGATAGAATAGGTAACAGAAAAGTTAAAATTCTATGTTATGCAGATGAAGCGATAATAATGGCTGAGACCGAGAATGATCTGCAAAGACTGCAATGCGAATTCTACATAGTAGCAAAACAATATAATATGTCAATCTCAACTGAAAAAATCAAGACAACAGTAATCGCCAAAGAGTCAATCAGGTACAAGCTGGTGATGGAAGATAAACCAATAGAACAGGTGATTCCCTGGGCATCAAAATATCTAGTATCGGAAAAATCAAGGAAGAAGTAAAACATCAAGTCAATAAGGCTAATAGGACAACGGGATGCCTCAATAATACCATCTTTAGAAATAAATTCCTCTCCGTTGAAACCAAAACAAGAATATACAAGAGCGTAATACGACCAGTAAAGACTTACACATCTGAAATAAGACTCGATATAAGTGTAACACAGAGAGGGTGCTAGAATCAACTGAAATGAGAATACTTAGGAAATAGACAAACAAGACACTGAGGGATGGAAAAAGGAGTGAAGATATAAGAAACACATGTAATATAGAAAATATCAACCAGTGGATAAGAAGAAAAAAGTGGAATGGGATCAACACATAGGAAGAATGGCAAACAACAGGATAGTACAGATAGCAATAGATAAGTCACCGAATGGAAGAAGATCAATTGAATGTCCAAGAAAGAGATGGAGCGACGATCTATAGAGCAGGCAATAAAGAAAACAGGCAGTAGCGCCTAGCTATAAGTCGGAAGAAGAACTGAGCGGTTGCCTGTTGTGTAGAAACATAAAGTGATTGCTTTAAAGATATAAATTGTATCAGTTTTTTATGTAAATAAATGTCAGAGTTGACCTGTAAAAGCTGTTAATTAATTTGAACACCTAAAAAAATACGATGTTAAATTTTTATAAATAATTTTTTCCTTCTTAACTGGAAATAAGATAAACATTTCCCTAATTTTTTGAAAGTTCGCCACCCTATACTCATGCTATAAAACTTACTGATTAACACAGTGAGCCGGCGCTAATACAAACTTCTGTGTAATAAGTACAGCACCACAAAAAAATTTCCTTCAACTGCTGCTTGATGTGAAAAATTCTTGTGGAGTTGTTTCAGCAGGTTCCGAAAGTTCATGGCTTTTCTGAAAATGTCATTATTTAAAAGATAACCCGTATCTATCTATGAGATACAATGGAAACTTCACGACTTTGGCTATATGAGAACTCGTGGTGAATGAGATTACACCGAGTATTGTATTCTTTAAAATTAACATATTAGAGCCCCAAGAGGCAACCAAATATTTATACTAGACTGGTATTGACCAGGTCAGGAATTAGCACAATAATTACATATAATCTGTAATAGCCTTGTAAAGGGTGTTTTTTTTATAAATGTATAAGACTTTAAGTTGGCAACACTTTTTTAACTGGCGGCCATTTTGTCAGCTGTCAAGTGATTTATGTTTAGTTTGGTTTGGCATTTCAACATGAATAGACTGACGCCTGAACAAAGCTTCCAAAGTGTGCAAATTTATTTTGAAAATCATGGTTCTGTTCGAAATACGTATCGCGCACTACGTCCATTTTACGGTCAACATAATCGTCCATCAGAGCAATTAATTCGATTAACTATGGAACGTTTTCGCACTATGTTTACTCTAAATGATAATACGCATCCACAGAGACGTCGTACAGTGCGTACAGAAGAAGTCATTGCTGCTGTAGAGCGTAGCGTAGAGGAAGACCCGAATCAGTCTATCCGCCATCGTGCACAGGAATTGGATATGTGTCCATCCACTTTATGGAAGATTTTGCGGAAAGATCTTGGTTTGCGTGCTTACAAAATCCAACTCGTGTAACAATTGAAGCCACACGATCACCTAGCAAGGCGTAGATTCGGTGAATCGGCCCAAAACAAGATTGCCGTTGATCCCGATTTTCATAAGCGAATTTTGTTTAGCGATGAAGCTCACTTTTGTTTGAATGGATACGTCAATAAACAAAACTGCCGTATTTGGAGTGATGATAATCCTTAAGTGTATGTTGAGACACCGTTACATCCAGAAAAACTGACTTTTTTGGTGTGCTTTATGGGCTGGTGGAATCATTGGTCCGTACTTCTTTAAAAACGATGCTGGTCAGAACGTTACAGTCAATGGTGACCGCTATAGAGCCATGATTACTGACTTTTTCGTTCATCAATTGAACAACAATGATGTGCAGGAGCTGTGGTTTCAACAAGACGGCGCAACATGTCACACAGCTCGTGCCACGATTGATTTATTGAAGGAAACGTTTGGTAACCGCATAGTTTCACGTTTCGGACCCGTCAATTGGCCTCCAAGATCGTGCGATTTAACGCCACTAGACTATTTTCTGTGGGGATATGTGAAGTCGCTAGTCTACGCCGATAAGCCTGAAACGATTGACCACTTGGAGGACAACATTCGCCCCGTTATTGCCGATATACGGCCACAAATGTTGGAAAAAGTCATCAAAAATTGGACCTCCAGATTAGACTACGTCCGAGCCAGCCGTGGCGGTCATATGCCAGAAGTCATATTTAAATTATAATACCAGAAGATTATCTTTCGAATAAAGTAAATTTCATGTCAATTTAAAAAATTCATCTTTGTTTTATTCCATTTCAAAGTTCTATACCTCTATAAAAAACACCCTTTATTTATATTATCCTAACAATATACATACTAGAGTAGTATTAAGCCTTCGATGAAAATATTGCCATCTGTACAAACCGGGATAAATCGATATAAATCAGGTAAGATTACTATATAAATCAAGTTCATCCACTTAAAGTCCGTTTGTTTGGAGTTGATAGCACACAACATGGGTTATAAACATTAAAATGTCATAAACCATAAGCGTCCGAAATTTCTCTACTAATTATAATTATTTGCATTTTTAGTTTTAATCTTTTTTTATGGGTCTAGCACACGTGCTGCAGGGAAGTCTCTAAAGCGCTCCAGGAGCGGCATGTGTGCGGAAAAAGCGATTCACGTTGCTCTTGAATCGCTGCAAATTGTACTCGGTATCACCTTCACCAACAATCACCTTTATTTTCTGTCTCTATACAACAATGCGACCTTTTTCGTAAAAAAATATTTTATTACATGCCTTCTAAACTTTACAATAAGCTATATAAATCAACGCATTTCAAAGTCTATTTTAATGAGTAAATGATGAAACTAAAAATCTTATTTGTATGATAAAGGCCTAAACGAGTTCAATTGACAATTCTTAAGAACTAGAAATCTACAGTGTTATAAAGGTTAATGATAATAGGTACAATAAAACTATTTGGGATTTTAGCAGTTACTGGAATATAATTAATTAAAGTAGTTATCGGTAGGTAGGTGCCTAAGTCCCTATGCAATAAAAATAAAGCAAAAACTTATATAATATGCTAGTTCATTTCAGAACGGCGATGGCATCAACTTTCAGTTTTGCGCCGTTTAAACTTCACGGAGTCTGTAAATTTGCATTTTCCCTGCGAGAAAAAATAATAATCCGTGACATTTTGGGAACCTGTGCCCACATGACGGGAGTTGGATCAGCAACTATTTATAGATTTCTAAAAGGAAGAAACCCTGTCCTTGCAACGAACCGCAGAATCACAAAGGAAAGGTGCCCTTAGAGGTCGATGAACACTTTAAAAATGCAATAAAAAGAAAAGTACACTATTTTTTTATTAACAAAGAAATACCTACACTACATAAAGTTTTACAAGAAATCAAAGGAGACCAGGACTTACTAGATTAAAAAAATAGGGAAAAATCCTTCAATTATGGAAAATCCTTCATAACCTGAATTTTCGTTCTTTTTATGGGAGTACGTTAAATCATTGGTCTATGCTAACAAGCCTGCGTCGTTAGAGGGGCTCAGAGCCAATATTGAAAGAGAGATAGCGGCCGTTTCCGTCGAAATGTGTGGCCGAGTCATCGAAAATTGAGTTCAACGAATCGACCGCTGCAAACGTGCCCGTGGTGGACATATGAATGAAGTCGAATTCCATACATAAATGTTTTGATTGTACTTCAAGCCGATAGTAAAATTTTCGAAATGTCTCAAATGAGTTGCGTTTTATTTCAAAAAAAAGTTGTCAAGTTCCTAATGGAAGACCCGATATTTCTATAATGTTATTTATTAAACGCTAAAAGTAGGTTACGCTCGAACGGCTATACTATCGATGAACCGTCATTTACATTTTATGACTGTATTGTATAGCAGAAGTTTCCTGCCTAACATAGGGTCAACCTTAAAAATAATTCAAAATAGGTAGCAAAATCCTCCTCATTTGTATACCTGTGTTATTTAATTTGCATCTACAATGAGAGAATTCTGCTATCAACTCCAAACAAATACACTTTAGACCAATATTCTCATCTGATAAAAAGAATGCATTAAAAGAATTGAACGAAAGCGAGTAAATATTGATTAAGAAAACACGAAAGAGTTAAATAAATGTACTGTTAAATGGCTACACTTTAATTACACAGATATATAATAAAAAAGTATCTGTCTTTTAAGTGAGACAAGTGTTTTCTTAACTATTCTTTTATGCTAAATTCAAAAAATCATAAAAAAATCCGGTCAAGTGCAAGTTGAACTTGCACCATTAGTGTTCCGTACGTTGATTGTTTTTAAAATAAAAATTTCTGTTAGGGTCGTATAAAATGATCAGTGACTTCACAAAACACACCCCAAATGAGTTTTCAACAAAGTTTGTTTCCAATCTTTACTGAAAACTGGTGACCCTGAAATTTTGTTTTTTTTATATACCAAATAAATTATTAAAGGTAATGCACTCGTGATAATTTTCGTTCAATCTATACCCCGTGGAGAATATTCCAGAATTTTTTCAAAATTTTTTGATCCGTACTTTTCGAGATAAGGTAGGGGACTGCGATTTTTTAAAAGTAATACGAAGAAAAGTGTGCGCAAGTATTACATTACATATATATTTTTTACTCGTGTTTTCACAAACTTTCATTTGACATCACACTCGATGACCTAGTAAAAAAAAATTTTTTTCACTTCCGATTTCACCCCTCCAAACGAACCCCTTAATTCAAAACTTATGTTACGGTGGTATAAAATGATCAGTGACTTCACAAAACACACCCCAAATGAGTTTTCAACAAAGTTTGTTTCCAATCTTTACTGAAATCTGGTGACCTTGAAATTTTTGTTTTTTTTTATATACCATATAAATTATTAAAGGTAATGCACGCGTGATAATTTTCGTTCAATCTACACCCCGTGGAGAATATTCCAGAATTTTTTCGAAATTTTTTGATAAGTACTTTTCGAGATAAGGCCCGGGAGAGCGATTTTTCGCGAATTTTTAAAAATAATACAAAGACAAGTGCGCGCAAGTATAATATTATATATATATTTTTTACTCGTGTTTTAACAAGCTTTCATTTGACACCACACTCCATGACCTAGTAAAAAAAATTTTTTTTCACTTCCGACTTCAGCCCCCAAAACTAACCCCTTAAGTCAAAATTTTTTTCTCAAAACTACATGGCTTTGATGAGGCCAACAGTTCCTATATTATTACCAAATTTCGCCTTTCTACGTCAAATAGTTTCGGAGAAAATCGGGTGTGACAGACAGACAGACACCGAAGTGATCTTATAAGTGTTCCGTACGGAACACTAAAAAGACATCCACCGTCAGGTTTTTTTTTCAGAAAACACGCTTAAATAGATTTTAATAAATAATATAAAAATCATTAAAATTATGGAATAAAACTATTATTTCGGACATCCTTAAATGTTCTGAATCTACATTTATCATAAAAACTTTAAGATATTAGGTTTTAGTGTTCATGTTTAACAAAAAACACGCATACACCACCTTTAACTATGCTACGTAGCAAAATGCTGTTTTAAATAAATATGTGCAACAGCTAAATTAAAAAATTGTTTTTAATTTTTATTAATATTGAACAAAACTATTATTTATTGCATTTATTTTCCTAAAAAAGCATTTTACCAACACATAGCACCCTTGTAAGTGTTAAAAGCGAGTTTTTTGTTGACACTGAACATAAAACTTTATTTTTTGAAGTCAAAACAGGATTAAGGACTTTAAAAAACACTGAAAAGTTTAGTATTGTTTAATATTAATAAATATATAAACAATTATTTAATTTAGTAAGGAATTACTTTTAAGTTATTTTTTCACAAAAAAAAAATTACAAAAATAGACAAAAACCTTTTTGTTTTAGGAGACAAAAGTTATAAAAATACTTTTTTCGGTTATATGACCAATCTGACACACGTTTTTTGCAGCGTAGGGGGACTCTATGAAGCCTTCTACAGCGGCGAAACCTTTGAGTTAGCTTTCAGAGCAAACTTAAGGCGAAAACGGCAGAAGAGGTTTAAAAACCGGAAAAACAATTCCCTAACCGCAAAAAAAAAATCAGGACCATTATACTTTTGATTTTCTTTTATTGTAGGACCAATGAAACAATTACAAATAAAAAGAGCCCCTGCGCAAAAATAAAGTAAAAATTTGTTGCCTAGTGTAATTTAGAATAAAATTAACGATAAATAGTTTAAATAATTGTTACAAATGATAGCACATAAAGAAAAATATACATACATGTATTAATACGAAAAATAATTAAGTGCCTATATACAAGAGTCCTTTGATAAGTATAGTAAAAAAATAAGAACACACTTCAACGATATTCTGGTCTAGTCACTGCTGAAGCCTGCAAAATACTAGTTCACAGCGTCGCTGATGTCCTCAATCGACTAAAGTTTTAGGTCCCCGAGCCAGTTGTCGAGTTTAAGGAAAAAAAGTCAAAATGTCAAAATCTGGAGAGTAGAATGAATGTTGCAGTTTAATTGTCTTAATCTTTTTCCTCCTAGACAACTTGTCAAGGGCACCCCTCAGATTCGTACCAAGTCCATCCAAGGTTTAACAGTTGCCTGAATGTCGCAGTAGTTGTATACCACTTGCTTGGAAAACTATATGGTAAATTTAGAAAGACACACCTGTAGAAGTTTTAGAAGTCACCTGTATACATATTATTTGGAATAGTATGCTGGAGTGTAGTTGAAGGAATAAATAAAATAACCGGTCAAGTGCAAGTTAAACTTGAGCAATTAGTGTTCCGTACGTTGATTGCTTTTAAAATAAAATATTTTGTTACGGAGTTTTCTGAAAAAAATCTCATGGTGGATGTCTTTTTAGTGTTCCGTATGGAACACTTATAAGAACACTTCGGTGTCTGTCTGTCTGTCTGTCACAGCCGATTTTCTCCGAAACTATTTGACATAGGAAGTTGAAATTTGGTAATAATATAAGAATTGATGGCCTCATCAGAGACATATAGTTTTAAGAGTTAAATTTTGACTTAAGGGGTTAGTTTTGGGGGGTGAAATCGGAAGTGAAAAAAAAAAAATTTTTACTAGGTCATCGAGTGTGGTGTCAAATGAAAGCTTGTGAAAAACACGAGTAAAAAAATATTTATATATAATGTAATACTTGCGAGCTCTTTTCTTTGTATTATTTTTAAAAAATCGCGAAAAATCGCTGTCCCTCGCCTTATCTCGAAAAGTACTTATCAAAAAATTTTGAAAAAATTCTGGAATATTCTCCACCGGGTTTAGATTGAATAAAAATTATCACATTTAATAATTTATCTGGTATATAAAAAAAAAAACAAAAATTTCAAGTTCATCAGATTTCAGTAAAGATTGGAAACAAACTTTGTTGAAAACTCATTTGGGGTGTGTTTTGTGAAGTCACTGATCATTTTATACCTCTGTAACAAAATTTTTTATTTTAAAAGCTATCAACGTACGGAACATTAATTGCGCAAGTTCAACTTGCACTTGACCGGTTTTTTTTTATGTTTTTTTTTGGATATAGCATAAAAAACTACTTAAGAAAACACATGTCTCACTTAAAAGACAGACAATTTTTGTTTGCATACCTGTGTTATTTAAACCGACTCAAACAGTAAAATTGAGGGACTAATTACGAAGTTAATCAACCCTTGGGATGATGTAAAAAATAAAGCACACTGGTCATCAGTTTATTAGGATATATTGAACACTGGAGAAATACAAGTTTTTTTTTATATATAAAAAATTAAATAAGACAACATATGTACTTGAAAACAGTAACGGAAACTGTTGAAAATTTGGTACCACATAATAGGGAAATAATCTGGCAGCAAAACGGCGTTCCACGATACAACATTCTTACAGTAACCGAACTTTTTGTTTATCAATTTACATTAAAATTGCCATTAAATAAGTCAAATTTAACTGTATCGAATACCTTTTAGTGTGGACTAATGAAAAGACGAATTTAAAGATGAAAGCAGTATGACCGTGAATCGTCTCAGGGAAAAAATTACATAAGG
Organism: Pachyrhynchus sulphureomaculatus; assembly: GCA_019049505.1. NCBI lineage: Eukaryota > Metazoa > Arthropoda > Insecta > Coleoptera > Curculionidae > Pachyrhynchus > Pachyrhynchus sulphureomaculatus. The sequence goes on from CM032452.1 coordinate 41,984,243, forward strand.
TGTCGCATATTTTTAACGGCCATAGTAACACAGAAACGGATTTATAAGAAATGCATATAAAAAATTAGAGACATATTGAGCATTTAAGGTATTAAATTTTAGTTTAAACGAGAAATGTTATCAATGTCTGATAGTTTTTTTCAACACTTTTATAAATTGAATATTCACTCTAATTGCCTCTTGTTATAATCATTTTAATAAATATTCTGTATATATCTTTTTCATTGCTTTGCCAATGTCGGCAAATTACAAAAGCTATTTTCTTTTCTATATTTAACAAAATCGTATCATTAAAAAAACCGGTCAAGTGCAAGTTGAACTTGCACAATTAGTGTTCCGCACGTTGATTGTTTTTAAAATAAGAATTTTTGTTAGGATGGTATAAAATGATCAGTGACTTCACAAAACACACCCCAAATGAGTTTTCAACAAAGTTTGTTTCCAATCTTTACCGAAAACTGGTGACCTTAAAATTTTGTTTTTTTTTTATATACCAAATAAATTATTAAAGGTAATGCACTCGTGATAATTTTCGTTCAATCTATACCCCGTGGAGAATATTCCAGAATTCTTTCAAAATTTTTTGATCAGTACTTTTCGAGATAAGGTAGGAGACAGCGATTTTTCGCTATTTTTTAAAAGTAATACGAAGAAAAGTGTGCGCAAGTATTACATTATATATATATATTTTACTCGTGTTTTCACAAGCTTTCATTTGACACCACACTCGATGACCTAGTAAAAAAATTTTTTTTTCACTTCCGATTTCACCCCTCAAAACGAACCCCTTAAGTCAAAATTTATGTTACGGTGGTATAAAATGATCAGTGACTTCACAAAACACACCCCAAATGAGTTTTCAACAAAGTTTGTTTCCAATCTTTACTGAAATCTGATGACCTTGAAATTTTTATTTTTTTTTTATATACCATATAAATTATTAAAGGTGATAATTTTCGTTCAATCTACACCCCGTGGAGAATATTCCAGAATTTTTTCGAAATTTTTTGATAAGTACTTTTCGAGATAAGGCACGGGACAGCGATTTTTCGCGAATTTTTAAAAATAATACAAAGAAAAGTGCGCGCAAGTATAATATTATATTTATATTTTTTACTCATGTTTTCACAAGCTTTCATTTGACATCACACTCGATGACCTAGTAAAAATATTTTTTTTTCACTTCCGACTTCACCCCCCAAAACTAACCCCTTAAGTCAATATTTAATTCTCAAGACTACATGGCTCTGATAAGGCCATCAATTCCTATATTATTACCAAATTTCACCTTTCTATGTCAAATAGTTTCGGAGAAAATCGGGTGTGACAGACAGACAGACAGACAGACAGACAGACAGACAGACAGACAGACAGACACCGAAGTGATCTTATAAGTGTTCCGTACGGAACACTAAAAATATATTAGCGTTTCTATAACTAGGAGTTCTTTCTGTTTTAACTTAGTAAAAAAACATTAATAACACTCGATTTTTAATGTTTTTACCTGATTCTTTAGGTTCTGAGTTATTTATAATTAATATCGCTAAATTTTTCATTATATGTGATTCGGTTAGATCAAACATACTAAGAAAATAGTATGTGATTATATTGTATTAATAATATAATTGAAAATATTTAAAAATAAATTAATAGTAAACTTTACATACCAGTAGATTCAAGTATGTATTACCAGTAGTGAATAGTATAGGTTGTTTAATTACGTATAAATCCAAAAATTAGTATCATAAAAATATTTTTCTTTGTATTTGAATATTTGTTCCAGCATCATTGTCAAACGACTGGTCAGATTTTCATAAAATTTTACGGAAAGCTTAATTAAGTACCACATTATCAAAATAGGCTAAATTTATATAGGGTACACATAGGGGTATTTCAACAATTTAGGCGACCATAAATCGATTTCTTAAAACTTGTCCCAGATAGAAAAAATTTGCTAGCTAACAATGTTGAATAGGAATACAACAATAGGCGACCCCTTCCATTACCCCTTTGATAGCCAGCGGAGTCAGACAATATTTGATCGTCGCTCTGATTGTTCGTTTCTCTTCTCCGCGTTCGTTACAAAACAGTTATTTAAAAGAATGATTTTTCTTTTTTGGAGTTCATCTTGAAGAAAATTGTGATGGATTTGAATATTACAGGTAAGAGCGCATACATATTGATAATTTTTATGTATTTGTTTTAAAATAATTAATAATGTTTTGAAGGTATAAATTGTGATTTGAAATTGAACCCGTTTTTCGGTATTTAAAAAAGTTTTTGTTATATTTCAGGGTACGTTCTAATGATTTTATTGGTTTTAACATGAAAAAGATTATTTTTACTAATCAATTAGCCGTGATTTCCCATGAAATCGAGGTTTTCATGTTTTTTTTTTATATCAGACGGTGAAAACCACGTGGTATTTTGTATTTATGTATTTTTCTTTTTAATTTAAAAGTTTTTATTTTGTTCTAGGATCCAAGGGTATTTCAGATGCTCGAGTATTAACGCAGGGCTGTAGATAAAGAAATAATAATGCTTGCTGCTTAAACATCCCTTCAAAGTTCTGGAGAGAATTGCATCCAGTATTCTAAAAGACATAACTAACTCCCCACGGACAGCCCAAGTATACCAGGAATCATACAAAATGTCAAAGCAGCATGAAAAACAGTCACAACTAAATCCAGTAGCCGCCCTCTTATTGTTGTAGAAGCTGACCTCTCAAGGAGGTAGTATAAAATAATAAGGAATAGTAACACGAAGTATTATTCGAGTTACATCGTGTTACAGGAAGCAAAAAGGACCTAGTTATCCGAAGAAAGAGGCTTATCGGGTAACTGAAACATATGCCGAAATTAACTTAGAACATTTATTGGATCACTGGGCTAAACGTTTGGCAACATATTTGGAGACTCATTTCGAAACCGAGATGTGACGGATCGCAACAGCCACAATTTAAGCAAAAAATGTAAGAAGAAGTTGGCAACAACATTTTTCAAAGTTGCTTTGTTCTACTAAAATTAATTTGTGGAACAAACAAGAAAGTTTTTTGGCAGAATCCAACTTCCCCTTCGCCATGATATTGTCAGCTATTGAAGATTAGATTTGTAAAAGAGACAATGGATATTACAAGTTCTAAAATTACTTACATAGAAAATGCAATAAACGCTTTGGCAAACAGCGAATTCATACAAGGAAACATCTCCTTTTCCACGAAACATATTATGAGACCAACTAAGGTCGATGCAAAGGTGTGCAATGCTGTTACTTCAACTACTTCAATAATGAGGTGCTACATGTGGTGCTAGTTCAAAGCAGTTTAATGACCTTAATGTAAAAAATAACGTCGACACAGATACATTACAGTCTGGCCTGTCTGTATTACACGCTAGGAACGGATTATTCGAAAATATTCTGCATCATTGACTGCATGTACAGTTGCCAGATGGTCGGGATTCGTCTGGATTCTCCCGACATTTCATATGATGTCCAGACTCCCGACAAAATACAAAATCTCCCTACAAACAGCTTCTCGTAAAGTTTCGATACAAAATAATAATTTGAAATTGCCTCGCGCTTTCACGTTCATTCACTTCACTGTCGAACGGAACAAACGGGGAAGACAGCCGGGCGAGAGCGGACGGGGTGGCTCGCTTTGTCTTGCTTACCTGGTGACGTTAGCTCACACGCGGTCGCGCCGTTCAGTTAGTGGCGCGCGCACTATAAGCAATAAATAACAATTACTATCGTGTAAGAAGTATTCACATACTTTATCTAATCTCGCAACAATATTGGCTGAAGGACACTAAACTGAAATAGGTAAGGTTTATTTGTTGCGTTTTGTTTGTGTTATGATTTCAAGTTTAAAGCATGTCATAATGTCGCAGGTCTTGTCTTAACAAAATTGTGGGCTTTAATTCAATTAAAACCTAGGTGGGCAACTAGCGCGTTGGGCGATTAGGCTGAGACCAACATTCATTTAATTTAATTCATAGGAAAGGATGTCCACAATTTTATTCCTGACGCGTTTGTCAAGAATCCAGATCATTAACAGCGGATGAAAAAACAGTCTTAATGCAGAGATGGCCCCGTCGTCAGAACTGATACAGTTGACCAATAGATCGCATTGACCCATGGTAAAGTGGAAAGTGGAAATGATTTCGTGTACAAGTTTATCCCAAACCAGGTTGCCTTTAAACGTTATGTTTACGAGTTCTAAACCACAGAGTGAGGAAAATTATGACATGTGTCACACTCCTCCTACTTCTGGTCATTTTGGCTTTTAATTATTGGCAAAAATTCGTTTTGATACCTTAAAGTTTGTGAGGACTTCGTGAAAGTATGTGGGCGCAGAAAATCTTACACTACCTATGGGGACTGATGGAAAGAGAAAAAGGTTAATTTCCCTTTCCAAGTCATAGCAGCTGATCTAGTAAGGCCCATTCCCACGTTCAAATAGGGGAAATAAATGGCATCTCGTGGTTTCTTGCTGGTTTACCAAGTATACCATGCTATTTCCTTTGAAAAGCTTCTAAAGCTGGATATTTTGTATAGAGAGAATTTTGGAAAATAATGTCTTTCTAATCCACGGTGTTCCATCGCTCTAATATTGCGATAACGGTACTCAGTTTACCTCTAGCTTAAGTGAAACTTTGTTTAACATCCGTTTTATCCGTGTACACGCTAACAGGGTTTTCACACGTCTTCTTTGTTTACACTCTTCGGATCGTATTTAAAAATTTGGTTTGGATGTCAATGTGACAGCGAAAATAATTCCGGGTAACAGGGTGTGAGGATGCCGAAAATTTTAAAGGGTTTGTAAAAGGTATTGTCACTGACGTGCGTAGTAGGATACTAAGGCTTATGAAAGGAAACAGTAAGTTTATAAGTTTCGATACAAAATAATAATTTGAAATTGCCTCGCGCTTTCACGTTCATTCACTTCACTGTCGAACGGAACAAACGGGGAAGACAGCCGGGCGAGAGCGGGACGGGGTGGCTCGCTTTGTCTTGCTTACCTGGTGACGTTAGCTCACACGCGGTCGCGCCGTTCAGTTAGTGGCGCGCGCACTATAAGCAATAAATAACAATTACTATCGTGTAAGAAGTATTCACATACTTTATCTAATCTCGCAACAATATTGGCTGAAGGACACTAAACTGAAATAGGTAAGGTTTATTTGTTGCGTTTTTGTTTGTGTTATGATTTCAAGTTTAAAGCATGTCATAATGTCGCACGATTTAAGTAATAATAACTACAGACAAATCATTCTCAAATACCTGTATTTATTTCTTTGTTGGAAATTTGTCCTTTATCGTCTGTTATAAATTTAATGTAATGATACCATAAAACACTATCGCGGTCAGGTCAGAAAGCCCTAAGTTTTGAACTTTTTTTCTTTAATAATTAAGCTACGTACTAACTACCATCTCTTTAGACGATTTATATTTTATTCATTATGACATGGTGTGTGTTTTTGGTGGTGTGGCGGTCGATGGCGGTAATGCTGTTTTTGTTTTAGATAATGTCGGAACCATCAAAAGAGATAGAGCAGGAGACCAGAAAGACAGCAATGAGGAAAATGAGATCTCAAAAGCTGAATTGATGTCTGTATTTTACAACGTAACTCATGGCATAAGTTATAATAGTCTTGACTGCCAGATGAAACTAGCTCCTGTTCTGTATTCTGATAGCAAAATTGCCGCTAAAATGTCTTGCGGACGCACAAAAGCTACAGCAATAGCACGGAATGTGCTCGCTCCACATGCACTGGAACAAGCAGTTACTGAACTTAAGGACGCTGAGTATTTTTCGGTAGGAAGCGATGTTTTTTATGTCGGAAACATTAAAATCTATCCGTACGCTGTGCAATATTTTAATACAGAGACATCTAAAAAGCTGGTGGATTTTTATGATGATCCATTTGAATCGTCCAAGGATATATTTGGAAAAATCAAAACAGTGACAGAAGAAAATGATTGACTTAGTTAACTGCTTACAGCGCGGATAACGGTTCCGTAAATTATGGTGTAAACAATTCAGTATTCCAAAAATTCCAAGAGACAAACGATCATCTGATCAAAGCAAACTGTAACTGCCATGTAATTAACAATTGCGTCAAATACGCCCTTAAAGCTTTATCAGTAGATACCGAAAGCATCGTTATAAAAATATTCAATGAGTTCAGCTCATCTTCTACAAAAAACGAAAAACTAAAAGAATCTTTCTTATTTGCTCGAGTTCAAAAACTTTCTTCGTCACGTCCCAACAAGATGGCTATCTCTTTTGCCCGCTTTAGATCGTCAATTGCATTGCTGGCCTGCTGTAAAGCAGTCTTTTTTGTTGAAAGGGGAAGATATCGAAAGGAGATATGGGAATTTGTTTCTGAAAGTCTAGCCCATTTTCATAACATTGAAGGGGTCGACGAATGTAAACAGGAAGAAGCTTATTTGTACTTTGTACACAACGTAATGTTGGAGTTTCAAGCAGCAATTTTAGCATTGGAAAATGATGCATGCACTGTCATAGAAATTGACAATGTAATAAGAAAACTAATTAGCCACCTTAAAAACCGGTTGCATGACAAATTCTTCGGTAGCAAAAATAGAACCTTATTGAGGAATGTTTCCGATAGTGAGAAAACCCTTTTTCGCGTCGAAGTTGAACAATTTTTAAAGCGAGCCATACAATACTTGCAAGATCGCTATGATTTTTCTGAGAACTCTTTATATAAGAAGCTCGCTGTATTGTCTCTAAAAGGTGCAAATTTATTTACATGAGAAGAGCTCTCCGAATTGCCCGACATGCTTAATATTTCATATGATATTGACAATGATGCCTTATATACCGATTACTGCTGTCTTCGAGAAATATTTGAACATCTTCCAAAAGATAAGGACATGTCAAATGACAAAATTTGGGCATATTTTTTTAAGAAAATGCGACCAAAACGACCGCAAAAATTAAAAAAAAAAATATATCATTTGTATTGTCAATTCCTGTAAGCAATATTTACTGTGAAAGGGTATTTAGCCTGCTAAATAATTTATATACCAAAGAAAGAAATCGTATGGCATTTCATTTAGGAAAAGCTGAGTTAATAATTAAGCTGAACTTTGATGTAAATTGTTTGAATTTTAAATTGTTTCTGAATACTACTAAAGGTTCCAAATTGGTGGACTCAGTAAAGTGCAATGCCAAATGCATGTGGCAACGTAAAAATTAAGTGTAAATTAATTATGTGCCAATAGTGTTAAGTCTTCTTGTAGGCTATTGAGTTAAAAAATAAAAAGTGACATTTTGATTTATAATATTTATTTCTCCCAACATCAACCCCAAAATCCCGACATTTTGAAATTTTGTCCAGATATTTTGGTCTTCCAATCTGGCTACCCTAACTGCATGTGTCATACAAGCTTCGTGTGCAAAAGTGGCAGCTAAGATCAGAGACTGACAAAGAAATTATCAAGCAAAAAAAAGGTAGAAATACAGGCAAAATTCAGAGAGCAAACTGGCCTAATCATAGATGAGCCAAGAGCTGGATTTATTAATACTGGTAATAGCAATACAAGTAGGAGATTTTTTGCCAATCCAGAGGTGGCTGCTGAAATTACCGGTGTCGACTTCAACCTCATAAATCGCTTGAAAGTGATTTTGGAATTTCGAGTGGTCATAATGTCGACTTGAAAAAAATTACAGACTATGGATATAAGACCGTCAAAATTTATGCAGAGTTGTATCTCTGGGATCGCATAACTTGCGAGGCACAAAATTATTAATTCACAGTGCAACAGTAATGAAAATGGCACTTTTGCCCAATGGATTACTATCCAAGGAAGCAGCGGAAACGCGAGACAAGCACTTTCGCTAGTACCGACAAGATTTTTCTAAAAAATTCTTAAGAAAAGAGTGCAATTTAGATGGCCTCAACAGATTATTGCTCAGCTCAGATCCCTTAATATCTAGTATAAGGCCAAAACCCAAAAAAAATCTATGTCGTGAAGTAAAGAAGTAATACAAATGCTGGTTTCTGCTGCACCCAATAGTAACGACGAAAGTTCCGAAGAAGAAGAGAAATTCGAGGAGGAATTTACAGAGGAAACTGAGAAATGGAGCTCGGGTGCGGGCGAAGAGACGGTGGATTCTTTATCGTGAATATTTAATTTTGTAATTTTTGTTTAAGTCAACATATTTTTTTCTCAATATATTGTTTTCTTATATATTAAAATATCTTTTTCTTCAAAATATGCACTCCAAAAAGCTTTCCTGCTATATTTAGAAATAAAACCCGATTTAAAATATCTAAAAACCAAAAAAATAATTTTGGCAGCACAGAACGCTGAAATACCTCTAGGTGCGGTTGTTCGAAAAAGTGTATTGAACCAAAAATATATCTTTGTAAACGTCTGTTATTCCACTATTAAATTATCTTTCAAATTATAAGTGAACTAATATAAAATTATTTGTTTTCAGATCTAATGTCTAAGCTATGGTCGTGTAAAAAAATTACCTTTACTTTTCTTGGCAAAAAAACTGCGAAACAATGAAATTTGTGGGACTTTAGATAAAAGAACTGTAACATCCATCGATGTAAAATATGTAATGCGTTAAGGAAATATCTGCAAGAATAACTGTAATTTTCCTTGAAGTGCAAGTCTTTGCTAACCAGTTCTGAACATTACATAATTATATTTTATTATTTTATTAGACTTGCTCTATATCTGCGCTCAACGCCCTATGTCGAGATAAAAAAAAAATTAATAAATCTTGCTAATACCTGGGAATCGACTTTTGAAAAAACAAAAAAAATCAAGAGTAACTTGATCTTCATTTCTTCCTCTTCTTCAGCACAAACAATTTATTATAAAAGAGACAAATACTAAGTTTAAACTATTATTTAAGTAACGCAATAATGTTTAACACTGATAAAAGATTACTTGAAATATCTTCAGAGAGAGAGCGAGAGAGATTCTGCTTAATTTAATTAAACAATCAGTATTTCGCACATTATGTTTACATAATTGGTAAATAATAAAATTTTCTTATCGTTTTATAGAACAAATGCACTAATCAATTTTTTCACATAAAAAGATGTATTATATAGTGTCTCCCGTTTACAAACCTTCGAAATAAAACAATAAATGCAGAACATGATCAACGGTAAAGTAGAGATCCTAAAAAACAGCAAGTTCGAAACTTCAGAAGATAGAAATAAACTTTTCCTTACTTTATATTTTGCCACTTATTATATATAATTTTGATAAAAAATAAACGGCCAAGTGCAAGTCGGACTTGCACAATTAGTGTTCCGTATTGTGATTGCTTTTAAAATGAAAATTTTTGTTACGGAGGTATGAAATGAACGGTGACTTCACAAAAACACTCGAAATAAATTTTGAATAAAGTTTATTTTCGGATCATTATTTTTACATACCAGATAAATTATCAAAGATAATGCACTCGTAATAATTTTCATTCAGTCTACACTTTATGGAGACTATTCCAAAATATTTTGATTAGACTCTTAGAGAGAAGTGGACAGCGATTTCTGGTAATTTAAAAAAATATATTACAAAGAAAAGTTTATGAGTATTATATCATATATATTTTTGAACACAAGGTTTAATTTGACACTCGATGACCTTGAAAAAAAATTTCACTTCAACTTCCAACTTCACCCCCCCAAAAACTCACCCCTTAAGCTAAAATTTAATTTTCAAAACGAGACGGGTCTGATTGAGCCATCAATCTCTATATTTGTGACAAATTTCAATTCTCTATGTCAAATAGTTTTGGAGAAAATCGGGTATGACAGACAAGTAGACAGATAAACACACGAAATGATTCCATAAGTGTTCCGTACGGAACACTAATTATACAATTGGCACTGCCATTGTAATATTTAGAAAAAATAAAATACAATATAACACTAAAAATTACTGGTAAAGTAAAACTATAAAAAATAAATAATAAATAAATACATAAAATACAATAAAAATCAAAACGAGTTATACAAAAAATTCTTTGGACCTCTTGTCAATTAATTATTACCTGAGTGATGTTTTCTTTTCATCGTTATCATGAGTTCAGATCCATGGCCGAGTCTGTGGATAACCTCTTCATTTATAACATGATCTGTCCAGGGAATTCCTAGTAATCTTCTGTAGATCCACATCTCAAATATTTTAATTTTTTTCTCTGCGGCTTTTGATCTTGTCTGCGCCTACAGGAAATTTTGAAAAAAGGATTGGACATATCTTCAGGCGTAAACTATGGTCTCTGGAGTAGAGATATGGGTTCATTTTGATAAATGTTATCCTAGCCTTTTCTATTCGACATTTAATTTCCAGCGAGTGGTTTCAATTTTTATTTATATCGCATCGGAAATAAGTATTTTTTTATCCTTTCAATAGGTTAACCTTGGGCCTGGAGTAATCCATTTTAAAACATGATCCTTAGAAAAGACCATAGGTTTAGTCTTTTTGGCAATTAATTCGAGGCCACATTTAGTGTTATTTTCTGCACTCTGGCGAGATAATACTGCCATGTCTTATCTCTCTTACCTGTTAAGAGAATCAGATCATTCGCATATCACACAATGCTTATAAATTGTAAGTAAGGATTTGTGCCTCGATGTGGCTAAGTGCCACCCTGTTATATATGGGCTATAATCCTGATGACTTTTCCATTAAAATTTATACTTTTATGAATATTTATTAACTCTCCGTGTTAAAATCTGTCGAGGGCCTTCGCTTAATCCAGGAAATATTCATATACATCGGAGTTCACGTCTCTACTGTACTAAATTACCTCTTGTGTTGAGAAAAATATTTCTCGAGTACCTAAGCCATTTCGGGAAACAAATTGGGATACGCTCATATTCTCTTCGCAACCCCTGTTTAACCGCGCATACACCAGGTTATTGGAAAAGTATCTGGTCAGAACCCAAACTACACAATAATAACACCTCCTGGATCAAAGCCGAACATAAACATGTTACAGAACAGGAAAATTCCACATTAACTACTGTGTTACCAAAAAAAATTCCGAAGGCAAAGTAGCCCCTCGTTCGAATCTCCGGGTGGGGGCTGGTTCAAGGGCGTCGACATGCAGAGATCATAATTTTAAAATAAACCTCATGTACTAGCTCTCTGCGAAACCAAGGTCTGTTTATCGACCAGCACAGTCAACTATATTTATCCTGGGTATGACTTCTATTCCCGATTTAAGCGTAACTTTGAAATCTGTCTTTTTGTCAGAAGCGACCTCTCTTACCAATGAGAAGTGGCTCTGGAGCCCTCGAACTTTGATGTTATGTGGTTAAAAATAACTACTCAACAAACCACAAGGTTCATCTGTATCCTCTATCGACCACCAAGTGATATCAACTTTCGAACACTTACCGCTTCTCTTGCAGACACCATCGATCATTTACAAATTAATTATGTAAGTGCCGAAATTGCCATCCTGGGCGACTTTAATGTCCACAATATCAACTGGCTTAAATATTCAAATACTACCAACAAACAAGGTCGTGAAGCTGAACCATTCTCAATCAGTTGTGGCTTAACTCAACTTATTGACGAACCAACACGGATCCTTGATCGAGACAGGAAGTTCGCCAGTCTTCTTGATCTGTTTTTAACTACCAATCCGGAGATTTGCACGGTTACCGTAAATCCGCCGTTAGCTTCTTCTGACCCTAAACTGCTTTCGACAATCAGTGACAGAGAGGCGCCTGAGCCGCGCAAGATTTGGCACTACAAATCTGCTAAATGGGACGATCTCATGGAATATTTTCGAACTTTCCCTTGGAAGGACGTTTGTTTTCGATCCGACAACCCATCTGACTGCACCAGGGAGGTCTCCGATGTTGTTTTGACTGGTATGGAAGCTTACATCCCTTTTTCGAAGAAATGTCCCTCCAATGGCAAGCCTTGGCTTGACCGAAAATGGCGTAAAAATACTAACACCATAAATCTTAACATCTTTGTTCATGCCCAGAACAGATGCAAAGGAATTATCGACGAAATCATGGAAAAGGTTATCAATGAATTAGAAACAAACTTCTCGCTTATCCCAACAATGCGAGGTCATTTTGGGCAGTCGCTAAGGCAGTTAGTCAAAATTTCACCAAATCCACCATACCAGCACTCACACGGCCAGATAATTCCATTGCAACGACACCAGCTGGGAGAGCGAACTTGTTGGCTGAACTCTTTGCTTAACATTCTACTGTCGATTTCCAAGGAAAAACACCACCTACTATTCCCATATTGCAGTCAAGGATGCCCGATGTCTTCAGACAGCGTATCATAAAGCGTATTTTAATGAAGCTAGACAACACAAAGGCTTCTGGCGCTGATGGAATACCTGCCATATTTCTCAAAAACTGTACGGGGAACTAACACCAGTTTTCTGTAGACTCTTCAACCTATCCTACAGAAAGGGAATATTTCCATCTTGCTGGAAATGTGCCACAATTCAGCCGATACCTAAAAAAAGCAAGAAGACTTTGCCAAATAACTACCGACCAGTCGCACTGCTTTCAATATTATTGAAAATCATGGAAAAGGTTATCAGTCAGCGTCTTCTAAAATATCTTGAACGATTCAACATTATTAGCGATCAACAATATGGCGTTCGTAAACATAGATGAGGAGATCTTCTGACTTATGTAACACATGTTTGGAACAACGCAATTGAACACTTTGGAGAATCTGGAGCGGTTGCTCTTGACATATTTAAGGCATTCGACCGTGTTTGGCACGACGAATTGTTGGCTAAGCTACGCTCTTGTGGTATGTCTGAAAAGTTCCTTACGAGTGGCGGTCGACAGATTTCTTTCTAATACCTTCACTATCAACGCAGGTGTGCCCCCAGGCTCCATACTCTCTTCTACTCTCTGTCTCACTTACATTAACGATCTGCTGGGAAAAACCGGGAATCCAATCTACAGCTTTGCAGATGACAGTACGCTTATCTCTTTATTCACTCACTCGATGTTGAAAGCAGTTTATGGTCAGAAGAACCTAATGGCGGATTTACGGTAACCGTGTAAATCTCCGGATTGGTAGTTAAAAACAGATCAAGAAGACTGGCGAACTCCCCGTCTCGATCAGGGGTCCATGTTGGTTCGTTAATAAGCTGAGTTAAGCCACAACTGATTGAGAATGGTTCAGCTTCACGACCTTGTTCGTTGGTAGTATTGGAATATTTAAGCCAGTTGATATTGTGGACATTAAAGTCACCCAGGATGGCAATTTCGGCACTTGAATAATTAATTTGTAAATGATTGATGGGGTCTGCAAGAGAAGTGGTAAGTGTTCGAAAGTTGGTATCACTTAATGGTCGATAGAGGATACAGATGAATCTTGTGGTTTGTTGAGTAGTTATTTTTAACCACATAACATAAAAGTTTGAGGGCTCCAGAGCCTCTTCTCATTGGCAAGAGAGGTCGCTTCTGACAAAAAAACATATTTCAAAGTTACATTTAAATCGGGAATAGAAGGATAAAGATAGTTGACTGTGCTAGTCGATAAACTGACCTTGGGTTCGCAGAGATCTAGTACATGAGGTTTACTTGACTGCAGGTGCACTGAATTTATGTTCGAGTTTAAACTTCATATGTTGCAAAAATCTATTTTAAAATTATGATCTCTGCATGTCGACGCCCCTGAACCAGCTCCCACCCGGAGATCCGAACGACGGGCTACTTTGCCTCCGGAATTTTTTATATCCAGGTGCCTCACCATGCTATTTGGTCCCACAGTAGTTAATGTGGAATTTTCCTGTTCTGAAACATGTTTATGTTCGGTTTTGATCCAGGAGGTGTTATTATTGTGTAGTTTGGGTTCTGACCAGATACTTTTCCAATAACCTGGTGTATAATACGTGGTCCATGCGCAGTTATACATGGGTTGCGAAGAGAATATGAGCGAATCCCAGTTTGTTTCCCGAAATGGCTTAGGTACTCGAGAAATATTATTCTCAACACAAGAGGTAATTTAGTACAGTAGAGACGTGGATTAAGCGAAGGCCTTCTACAGATATTAACAGGGAGAGTTAATAAATATTCATAACAGTATAAATCTTAATGGAAAAGGCATCAGGATTATAGCCCATATATAACAGGGTCAGAGAGCATGTATGAAGATAGAGGATCAAAACTCGAACACCACTAAAACTAGAAGAGGGGTAAGAGGATAAGTTCTGTCACCACTCTTTTTAACCTTTATTCTGAAATAATCTTCAAAGAGGCATCGAGGCACAAATCCTTACTTACAATTTATAAACAATGTGTGATATGCGAATGATTTGATTCTCTTTACAGGTAAGAGAGATAAGACATGGCAGGATTATCTCGCCAGAGTGCAGAAAATAACACTAAATGTGGCCTCGAATTAATTGCCAAAAAGACTAAACCTATGGTCTTTTCTAAGGATCATTTTTTAAAATAGAATACTCCAGGCCCAAAGTTAGCCTATTGAAAGGATGAAAAAATACTTATTTGCGATGCGATATAAATGAAAATTGAAACCACTCGCTGGAAATTAAAAGTCGAATAGAAAAGGCTAGGATAACATTTATCAAAGTGAATCCATATCTCTACTCCAGAGACCATAGTTTACGCCTGAAGATATGTCCAATCGTTTTCTTAAATCTCCTGTAGGTCTCAGAAGCGCAGACAAGGTCATATATATATATATATATATATATATATATATATATATATATATATATATATATATATATATATGTATATATGTATATATATATATATATATATATATATATATATATATATATATATATATATATATATATATATATATATATATATATATATATATATATATATATATATATATATATATATATATATATATATATATGTATATATAATATATATATATATATATATATATATATATATATATATAAATATATATATATATATATATATATATATATATATATATATATATATATATATATATATATATATATATATATATATATGTACATATATCTCATTTGGGATTATTAAAGCTTAGTGGTCGCTGGTCAACGGTAACTGTTCACCGTCAACCAGCGACTACTAAGAGTTGATAATGCCAAATGAGATAGTCCTTTGTCCTAAACCTGGGTAGCAAATATAGAGTAGTGGAGTAGCATAGCTTCTGTTTTTATTTTCAGAAGTTTTTTTAGGGACCTTTCCAGTTTCTATGGGGGATGTTAATTAGTTTTCTGAGTCACTTTGTGTGAATTTGGGAGTTTTTATTAATACTGGATTTTTGCCATAATTCGGTCTAATTCCTCGTTTTCTACTCTTTTTGGTTGACTAATTCGTTTATAATCCTGAATGTTGAAACTTCTCTACTAAAACACTAAAAATTGAACGTTTTTTGCAGTGTTTTACCCCAAAGCAAAGCATCAAAAACCCTTTTCTTTACATAAGATACACTTTTTTAGTTAAAGTACCTATAGAGGGCAATGTCCCAATATTGCTTCGCGAACAACTGCGGCTCTAAAACTGATCTCTAAGGTTATATTTGCAATAAAATCAAAGGCTATACCCAGTTATGAAATTAAAATAAATTAGTTTAAAATAACTGCCATATACGTGGAGAAAATCCAATATGAATAAGTTCTGTGGTTGATGAAAGCTTTCGGATGGAAATAATTTGTACGCCTAAAAATTTATATAAACATTTAATTATCGCTGATGTAAATACATAACACTAAGGATTGTAAATTTTGTACAGAAGTTCGAAAATTGTTAAACTGAAACAATAGTTTTTAATTCAACTTACATAGAATTTTGCTCTTCAATTTAAACTGTTAAGGAATAATCTCTAAATTCTGTAGCTAAGTTCTTTAGTTATTAGCTTAAATCAGAACATCGGCTCAACAAGAATCAGTAGTATTCTTTGAAAATTAGACGCAGTAAATCCAGAAAGTGATATAATCAATTTGGGTGTCATAGCCGATATAGACAACTAATTAATCAGTTGAGCATTTATTGTAAAATAGTAAAGAAATTATAACGATGTTCCTTCCTTGCTTAAAAACCACTGCTTCTCCACTGCAGGAGATAGGCCTTTTCAAGTTTCTTCCTATTGCCTCTATCCTGTGCACGATGGAGCCATCTACTGTCTGCTATCAACCTGATATCATCAATCCATCGTTTCGTTGCTCTTCCGACACTTCGTCTGCTCTCCCAAGGTCTCCATTTAAGTAATTTTGTTGTCCATCTACCAACATTCGTTCTAGCCACATACTTCGCCCATTACCACTTTAATTTTGCCACTTTTTCACTGATGTCTATAATTCTTACTGTTCGTCAGATATCCTCGCTTTTAGTGTATTCTCTTAAACTAACACCTAACATATGTGTTTCCATGGCCCGTTGAGTACGTTGGAGTCGACAAAGACTATTTTTGTAAGGGTCATTTCTCAGCCCAAACGTACTTACTGAAAGTAAGCAGCTCTCATACACTTTTCTTTTTAAGGTCATGGAGATATGTCTGTTTTTTAGAATGAATCCCAGTTTTTGAAATGCAGTCCAACTAAGACCAATTCACCTTGATATTTCCGCTCTTTGATTGTCCTTATCCATTCTAATCTTATATCCCAAGTATATATACTATTCCACTTGTAACATTCATTTTTTCCTAGATTTTACAACACTGTTTTTCTATCAATAATTCATGTAATACTTGCTAATTTCAGTTAAGCAGTGAGTTTAAATTTTTGAGCAGTTTAACGCAGTGTGTAACGCGTGTTGCCGACTTAACTTATTTAGTTCGCATTGAATGCGTCGGATTTTGCATCCCGGAAACGAACCATTTTAAAGACTTTACTTTGAAATAGGGGCAAAAGATATATAAACGGCCAAGTGAATTTTTCATGGCTTATTCCTCCAGCATGCCGTAGTGGCGTTTTCCACCGTGATGCAGTAACGGCTTAGTCCTTCGTCAAGCCGTAGTAGGCTTTTGTTCGTCATGCCGTAGTGCAGTAACGGCTTTTTTTACCGCCAAGTGGGTATAGTTTCTATATCTCAAGTTTTATGCCTTTTTCCGATCTTAAAATATTCTGCTCATCCTAAGGCATTTCGGATCAAAAAGTGATTAGCTACCCAAATGAAAATAGGAGAGGAGTAGCTGAGACAATATTTTTGACGAGAATCTCACCAGGAGAGGCCAACCAGCTTATAGAAAACTCACGAGGAGAACCCAATCAGTAAGTCAATAGTACATCAGTTTAAATATCTTACTTCATGTCTACAATGTGTGTTTCCAACTACTACTTAACACGTGTAATCCGCGAAGTCGATTTTACAAACTTTTATATCTTGTCTTTTAAAACAGTTTGCTAAGAACTTAATAATTCTAATTTAGAGACTCTCTGTAAAAGTGTGCACTCGCCTAGTATAAAAGGTGATTTATTTAAGTCTATGTAATTTTAAGAGGGTAAAAAGAGGGAGAATTTGAACTTAGAAGGTATCATAAATCACTTTCCCAATAATGATATTAATATTGATTTTAATAAGAATCAGTTCTATTATAGCTGTTGGAGAGTGTGTGCAAAGAAATTTTAATGACAATTATTATATGAAAGGAATTGCATGTTATTATCTTGATGTGACTTTAGGACAATATGATCCAAATTTCCAAGAGAATTAAGTTATTACTTGCGAAGTTTTGAAAATGTAGTATTGATTTTTATTTTGCTAATATACTCTTTTTATTTAAGTGTAGCGTTTCACTGAACTCCTGGTCTTTCTTTCAGGACGCAACGGCTCTACCCAATTCAATTTTATTTCAACAACTAAATAACTCTTCAGTATTTTTTCATATTTAGAGCTGAACTAAGAATCTTTTTATTCTAAAATTAATGGTGCCCAAAATAGTACAACCAAGTTTTAAACAACTGTAGAGACTATTTTCAAAAGGCGTACAAAAATTTCCTCGATCTCCATATACTCTACCAGTAAAAAACGAGTTAGCTGTTATCTTAATTCTGTCATCTCAGTATTAATATTCACTCAATCCATTGTCAAAAATTAAGATATACATAAGGGGCAAATAAGGGCTTCTATTTAATAAATAAAATATTTATTAAAAATAAAGAAAGTCGAGGCGATATAAAATAGCGCCACAAACGTGAAGCTACAAAATGAAGCCGCAACGAAAGGCTACACACTCTCTCGATTTGTTCTGTGCCGATCTTAATTTTTGTGTTATGTGGGCTTAGAAGTTTTGTTTTCTTGATGTTCATCTCAAGTCCAACTTTCTGTGGAGCTTGATTAAGTTGTTCTATCACAATTTTGAGTTCTTTTAGATCTTCGATAATCAGTACTACATCATCTGCGAATCGCAAGTATTGTAAATATATGCCGTTGATTTTAATTAATTTCTCTTACCACTCAAGACCTTTAAATACATCCTCCAAGGCCAGAGTAAACAACTGTGCCACAGTTCAGCCGATACCTAAAAAAGGCAAGAAGACCTTGCCAAATAACAACCGACCAGTCGCACTGCTTTCAATAATATCGAAAGTCATGGAAAAGATTATCAATCAGCATCTTCTAAAATATCTTGAAAGATTCAATATTATTAGCGATCACCAATATGGCTTTCGTAAACATAGATCAACAGGAGATCTTCTGACTTATGTAACACGTGTTTGGAACAACGCAATTGAACACTTTGGAGAATCTCGAGCGGTTGCTCTTGACATATCCAAGGTATTCGACCGTGTTTAGCACGATGGACTGTTGGCTAAGCTACGCTCTTGTGGTATGTCTGAAAAGTTCTGTTTGTGGCTCTCATGATTCCTCAGAGAGCGTTCTATACGAGTGGCGGTCGACGGATTTTTTTCTAACACCTTCACTATCAACGCCGGTGTGCCCCAAGGCTCCATACTGTCTCCTACTCTCCTTCTCATTTACATTAACGATCTGCTGGAAAAGACCGGGAATCCAATTTACAGCTTTGCAGATGACAGTACGCTTCTCTATTCATTCTCTTTGAACGTTCGGACATCGGCTGCTCAGGCGAATATCCGCAGACAGCAGGAGGTTGTTCAACTTAACAAAGACCTGGAAGAAATTGTATCTTGGGGTGACAGTAACCAAGTGAAATTTAACGCTACAAAAACTCGCGGCAGTTTTTTCTAAAAAAGTTAAGGTTGCTGAACCCGACATAGTTATGTCGGGGCACTCCATTCCCCTAGCATCGTCGCTCAATTTGTTGGGCGTTAATTTTAGAACAAATATGTCCTGGCATGAATATCTTGCAGGCATAGCAAGGAGAGCTTCTCAAAAATTGGGAATATTGTTTCGAACCAAAAAGCTTTACACTCCACAAAAACTGTTAATTCTTTACAAAGCTCAAATTTGACCAACTATGGAATACTGATCCCATGTTTGGGGTCCGCTCCCAAGCATACACTGCATTTGTTGGATTATGTTCAGAGAAGAGCTGACCGGCGGCCTTGATTCGCTGGAACATGGAAGAACGGTTGGCGACTTGAGTCTGTTCTACAAGTATTTTCATGGAAAGTGTTCGAAGGATGTAGCCCGCTTAATTCCTCCCAAAGCGGTGCATGTTAGAAATATACGTCGCGCTGGTGCTTCACATCCGTATGAAGTTCAGCTTGTTACTCCGCGTACAACGCTTTTCAAGCAATCTTTTATATGGAGAACATCATCCCTTTGGAATAACTTGCCCAGCGCTGTGTTTCCCACCGAATACAACTTACAGCGATTCAAGAACAACGTGAATCGCTTTTTTCGCACACATGCCGCTCCTGGAGCGCTTTAGGGACTTCCCTGCAGCATGTGGGCTAGACCCATAAAAAAAATGCTGGGGAAATTGTGTCACCCTGTTTAACACCTTTCTTGATCTTTTCTTGATCTAATCTAACCCTTAGTATCGCATTTTCATGTATGAATTTTAGGAGTTCGGTATATCTTGAGTCTATTCTGACATGAACTAAGGACTGCATAATTGCCCAATGTTCCAGGGAGTCGAAAGCCTTCTTATATTCGATGAAAGCTAGGTGCAGCTTGATATTATATTCGGTGGAGCTTCTGGATATAATCTGTTGTTCCAAATTCCCTGCGAAAGCCCGCCTGTTGAACTAGTTGGTAGTCATCGAACTTATTTAATAGACGGTTTGTTACAATTTTAGTATTGATGGTACAATTATGTAATTTTAAAGATTGTGTAGTTATTTAGTAATAAATTATTTTAATGGTAATAACATTTTTTAAAAAACATTTCTTTTATTTCAGATGTATTAGAGATATTATAATGTAATAATATTATCATACCTGATACCATTTCAATCTCTACCTTTCAATACAGAAAACCCTTTCAAAGTAATAACCATCTACAATTTAACAGAATATGAAGCTAGTAAGGGAACATTTTCTTCTCTTGAAGACTTCTTCGTTAGCTTTAGCTATGATAACATAGAGCATCTTCCCAAGAACACATTTGGGATTTCTTCTATCAAAAACCTTATAGGAATTGACCTAAGCAACAAGAGCATTAGGAATATCCATAAGGAAGCATTTTCGCATTTATATTATCTGCAATATTTAAATTTAAGCAAAAATCAGATCACTGAAATAAATCAAAACCTGTTTCTGGCTCTCGAATGCTTACACACGTTAAAAATCAGTAGAAATACCATCACCTATTTGAATAAAAATGTATTCACTAACTTAAAGAGTATAAAAACACTCGATATTTCCCATAATAATATTTCAGAACTAACTGAAGCTTCTTTGTCCAATATTTTAACACTAAAGAAGTTAATATTATCTCACAACCACATAAAAAGTATCTGGGATCCCTATTTTAATGAGCTTACCAATTTAGAAGAACTATATCTTGATCACAATGAGATAGCTCTGATACCGATAGATATTTTTAAGCAAAATATAGCTCTAAAAGTACTTAATTTATCGTCAAATTATTTGGTCCTATTAGCCATTGGCCAGAATAGTCCTATGCTATCATCGTTAGAATATCTTAATTTATCAAATAATTATTTAGTCAATTTAGACGTAGAAGGTATCATAAATCACTTTCCCAATAATAATATTAATATTGATTTTAATGAGAATCAGTTCTATTGTAGTTGCTGGAAAGAGTATGCAAAGAAATTTAAAGAAAAAAATATTCAGATTGCTCCTGGTAGAAATTTTAATGAAAATTATTATTTGTACGGAATTGCATGTTATTATCTTGATGTGAGTTTAGGACAATATGATCCAAATTTCCAAGAGAATCAAGTTATTACTTGCGAGGTTTTGAAAATGTGGTATTGATTTCTGGAGAGTAATGTATTCATTAGTCAAAGTAACCGACCAAATACAAGTCGAACTTACGCAATTAGTATTCCGTACGTTGACTAAAATTTTTTTACGGAGGTATAAAATGATCAATGACTTCACAAAATACACCCCAAATGAGTTTTCAACAAAGTTTTTTTTTCCGATCTTTACTGAAATCGGAATCGGAAATTTTGTTTTTTTTATATACCAGATAAATTATTAAACGTAATGCACTCGTGATAATTTTCATTTAATCTACACTCAAAATTTTTTGATCAGTACTGCGATTTTTCGCAATTTTTTAAAAATAATACTAAAAAAAAGGGTGCAAAAGTGTTATATATATTTTTGAACTCGTGTCTTACAAGCTTTCATTTGGCACCCCACTCCATGACCTGGTAATTTTTTTTTACATCCGGTTTCATCCCCAAAACTAACCCAATAATTAAAATTTAACTTTCAAAACTACACAAATCTGTTAAAACCATCAATTCCTATATTAGTGCCAAATTTCAACTTTCTATGTCAAATAGTTTCGGAGAAAATCGGGAGTGACAGAAGGATAGATGGAGAGACAGACACCGAAGTGAACTTGTAAGTGTTACACTAAAAATAATTTTTGTGGCAAGTTAAGAAGGTGACGTTTCGGAGAATGAAGATGCAAGTGCACGAACACCACTACTTAAAACTGTAAGAACTAATTAGTTATTTTTTCGAATTTGCATGATAAATATTAAATTTTTCCGTTTTTATTGTGTTACACTTTTTGAAACTGGTTGTCGATTTGTAAGCTAAACTTGTGGTAATATAGTAATGTAAAAATTTACCCCAGAAGCCTCTATGCTGTTAAAAATTCTTGTTATGTACTGTAAAAAGGGTTTAACAGATGTTGATATTTAAAGGTGAGACATATGTATCCACTAAAATTTTTTATACAATCGTTTTTTTTGCCAGAGAAATTTTGGCATAGGTTTTTGTAAACCAATACTTATAAATCATTCATCGTTTGATTGATTTACAAGTTTCAGTATAAGGTTTTGTAGTTTAGTGGTTTGTTTTTAAGCTCCAGTGCCCAGATAGACGTTAGTTTGTCATAGCAGTGTTTAAAGTTTCCAGACGAGTTTACATTTGTAAACGATACATACAATGATTATTTAAAATAAATGACCTTTATTTCGCTACGTTTTTTCCTCTTTTAAATTGTTAGGCCAATAGCCCTAGAGTACTTTATTTTTACCCGAACTGGATTCTATATATTTTTTCCGACGGTAACTGGACCACTTTTTAAATCCTTGGTGGTACTTCCTTCATTTTGGAATACTGATCCCATGTTTGGGGTCCGCTCCCAAGCATACACTGCATTTGTTGGATTATGTTCAGAGAAGAGCTGACCGGCGGCCTTGATTCGCTGGAACTGGACCACTTTTTAAATCTTTGGTGGTACTTCCTTCATTTTGATTAAAAATTTAATAGTAAAATTCTAGGCCAGTTATATGAGAAAACAAAAAAAAAGAATCTCCCCTAAATTGAGTTAGCCTGTAGGTTGTTAATAGGCACTATAGTCATTTATAGGTACGTACTAACTTGAAGATTCTTTAAAGGGTAAGGAGCTGAGAAACTGAATTTTCAACATTACAGTAAGGTTTGCTTATAAATATTGCTTCAACCAACTTAAACTGCATTCTTCTACTTCTTCTTCTTCTGGTGCTGTGTCTTCTTTAGACGTTACCGATCATTCTGATCCAAATTACTTTATTTATAGGTGATCTAAACAATTCTACACTACTTTTCCCTGTCCATTTTCTAAGGTTATGCAGCCAAGAGATTCGACGTCTTCCAGGTAGGTCTTTTCCCCTTAACCTGTCCCTGCAGAATCAGTTGGAGGAGATGTTACTTGTCGTTCCTCATAACGTGCCCAAAGTATGACAGTTTACATTTCTTCACCGTATGTACGATCTCCATTGCCCTGTTCATTCGTTGTAGTATGGTATCGTTGGTAACGTGATGTATCCAAGAAAGTTGCAGCATTCGGCAATAACACCACATTTCAAACGCTTGGAGCTTCTTTGTTGTTGTTTCGGATAATGTCCACGCTTCAACGCCATACAGTAGAACAGAGAATACATAGCACCTTAAAACCCGCATTCTTATCTTTATGTTGAAATGCATACTACATAGAACCTTTTTTAAGCAGAAAAAACTGATCTTGCTTTCTCTATACGAACTAATATTTCTTTTGCTTGGTCCCATTCCTCATTAAGATTACAGCCGAAGTACGTAAACTGATTTATCCGTTGTATTGGTTTGCCGTTGATGTTAAAGTTGGCAGTCAGTTCGGGGTTTTCACTTACTATCATAACCTTAGTCAAATCATACTATACTCCTCACATTGATCTTGTATTCGAATTATCAGCCTTTGAAGTCCATCTGCAGTGTCGGCCAATACAATGGTGTCAGCTAAACTGCATTATATATCAGTAAATATAATGGTCCTAGAAGCTGCATAGATTAGGCACGCTTATTTTTAGTGTTCCGTACGGAACACTTATAAGATCATTTCGGCGTCTGTCTGACACACCCGATTTTCTCCGAAACTATGTGACATAGAAAGTTGAAATTTAGTACTAATATAGGAATTGATGGCCTCATTAGAGCCGTATAGGTTTGAAAGTTAAATTTTCACTAAAGGGGTTAGTTTTGAGGAGTGAAATCAGAAGGGAAAAAAAAATTTCTTTACTAGGTTATTGAGTGGGGTTCACCAGTTCAAAGGTATAAATAATGTAATACTTGTGCAAATTTTTCTTTGCATTATTTTAAAAAAATCGTGAAAAACCGCTGTCCTGTGTACTAATCAAAAAATTTTGAAAAAATTCTGGAATATTCTCCACGGGGTGTAGATTGAACGAAAATTAGTTGCATTATCTTTAATCATAAAGGTCACGAGTCTTCAATAAAGATCGGAAACAAACTTTATTGAAAACTCATTTGGGGTGTGTTTTGTGAAGTCGTCACTGACCATTTTATACTTCCGTAGCAACATTTTTTATTTTAAAAGTAATCAACGTATGGAACACTTATTGCGCAAGTTCAACTTGCACTTGACCGGTCATTTAGTTCCGTATCGCCAATTTGTTATGAAATTTATATTTCAATATTAGACGTCAACAATTAGAGTAGTTTTTAATAAAGTTTCAATCTTAGTAAAAATATAGACAATATAAGATAATATGTAATATATGTCTGTAATTTTGTCTCCAATTTTATCTATAATATATATAAAATGCAACGTGTCTCTGTCTGTCTGTCCGTTAGTGCGTTTAACACTGGAAAACCACTTATCCGATTTACGTACTTTTTTTTCTGAAACATACATATGTACTCCGACCAGGTTATAGGCTATGTTTTATTACGATAGGTAGCATAAAGAATAAACACTGACTATAATAGTGAATGAAGTCGGAAAAAAGTTTGCCGCTAGCGCGTTCTCTTGCAATACACAGCCTAAACTATTAAATATGGAACAATATTATGTAGCAGTGTCTATAATCAATAATATATATAAAATGCAATGTCTCTCTGTCTGTCTGTCTGTCTGTACTTTAGTGCGTTTATCACACGAGAACCACTTATTCGATTTACGTGTTTTTTTTTTTTTAGTTCATACATTTGTTCTCTGGCCAGGTTATATATAATCTTCTATCTAAAATATATATAAAATGCAACGTCTCTCTGTCTGTCTGTCTGCCTGTCTCTCTGCCTGTTTGTCTGTTCATTAGAGTGCTTATCACTGGAGAACCACTTATCCGATTTAAGTACTTTTTTTTAAAACATACATATGTTCTCTGGCCAGGTTATCTATCTATAATATACATAAAATACAACGTCTCTCTGTCTGTCTGTCCGTTAGTGCGTTACGTGCTTTTTTAAAAACTGTTCTCTGGCCAGGTTATAGGATAAATTTTATTACATTAGGTAACATAAAGAATAAGCAGTGACGATAATAGTGAATCGACTCGGAAAAAAGGTGACCGTTAGCGCGTTCTCTTGCAATACACTGTTTAAAACCATAAAATATGGAACAATATCATGTTGCAAAGAATATAATATATATAAAATGCAACGTCTCTCTGTCTATCTGTCTGTCCGTTAGTGCGCTTATCACTTGATAACCACTTATCCGATTTACGTGTTTTTATAAATTTATACATATGTTCTATATAATTCGATATAAGCCTAGATAATGGGAGATAAGGTGAGATAATGGGAGATAAGGAGAAATAATGGGAGATAAGGAGAAATAATGGGAGATAAGGGAAAATAATGGGAGATATTTTATTACGTTGGGTAACATAAGGAATAAGCAGTGACGATAGTAGTGAATCAAGTCCACGCGAGAGGGGCCGCGGGCCCGGCTAGTTAATTATAAGTGTACTGCATTTGATTATTATAATAAAAAGACTTATCATACCAGCATATGAACTACTTCGTTACAATTTTAACAACAGAGCATCAGAGTATTTATGTCCTTTATTAGAGATCTTTAAAGGCTTCATTACAATTTCGGTTTACATTTTCAAACACGGTTTCCTGCTCTGGGTGCTTTCTTACTTTGTTGTCGTTTTTAAATTTTTTATTTCTCTCTCGTGTTCCTGTATTTGCTTACTAAATGCCTCTTTGTTTTTATTTGCTTCAACAATAAAATTTTCTAATTTCCCTTCTATACTTGTTGATATACCTGTGCACTTGCGCTCAGTTTCTTTTACCATTGAGACTAATGCTTCAATTTGTATAAGACTAATCGTATTTATTCTTCTGCCTGTTAGTTCTGATATACTAACATTAGTTATTTCTGAGATCCAATTCAAAAATGGAACTACACTAAGGTATATATGCGAATTAATACGGTTTGGTTTAGTGTTTGAGTATCTCTTTGCTAAAAGTCCTGTTACTTTTTTATTTACCAGTACTGTATTACCCAACAAATAATTGTTATCACTTTTTCTAGCTGACTTCGTGCATATTTCTTGACTTTTTAAAAACTGTGGTCCATAAAGGTAGGTACAAGTATCTTGATTTAACAACTGCACAGTCTCAAATAACATATTTGAGTCACTCTCATATAACCAACCGGTTATGTTTACAACTCCTTCACCAAGTAGGTATGCTTCTTCTTTGGAAATAAGTTTAGCTGGAAATAATAAAGAACTTAAAATTAAAAAATAAATAAATAAATAAATATTTTGGTAAAGGGAAGTTAGTTAGGCCTAAAAAAATGAGGTCAAAATATGGCCAAGTTAAACAATATTACAGACCTTGCAAAATAATTAGAATTAAATAAGTAGGCAATTTCGCATCGCACGCATTACATTGAGTTGAATGACTTTGAAATGCCTAATACTCGTAAATAGATGTACTACCGACAAGGGGCTCAAATACCTACAATACTTCGGCTTCTTGAAGCCCCATTGTACACCTGCCTTCTTTTCAGGTTACGAAATGCCAATATCCTTTTCAGATTTAAGAATGTCAACATTCTTTTTCTATCTTATGACTTTCCCTATCCTTCATGATTGCCAGACAATGAAAAGCTGTTTCTTACTCATCCAAGCACCATTTGCAGTTTGGATCATCTTTCATACCAACGCAAGTGGAGTATTCATTAAAGCGATAGTGTCCTGAATTGTTTCTTTTACCATCTTCGGGTCTTTCCTTCTTAATTTCAGTAAAGGCTCGATATTTTATTGTCTTATCCTTGGCACCTTATTCCAATATCTCACAAATCTGTTGTTCGGTAGATCTGCGCACTACACATACATACGTATTACATGGGACGAATCTTTTTTTATCGGTCAACTCCCTGCCTGAATAGGAATTATCCTTTTTAGATGTATATCAACTCGGTTATAGTAATATCCGTCAACTTTGTCCAAATGCCGAAATATACATTTGCATTTCACGGCACCTTCTAGACAATGCAGTAGTGCTTCCTTGAGCGTTATTACTTTTCTGCAACTATTGCTATCTATGTATGAAGCCAAATCAAATACACTTAAATAAATTAATGAATAAGTGCATCGACCTGTTGGAATCCGGGACCCTTGATACCGTATACCGACATGATACCGCGGAGCTAGGGAACTCGTTTAACAGTTGTAACCATCCAAACAAATATGAACTATTCTTTACGTTGCGTTCCATTTTACCATCTCTAAATCACACATGAAGATGACGTAACTTTTCATAATGTTATCTCCATTTGTGAGCAGTATAATTTCCCGTGCTTTCTTTCTGTCTGAATCCATTAGTATATAGACCATAAGTTCCCAATTGCGGCGATAATGCCCCCCCCCCCCCCCCCCCAGTGGGCGCTAGAGCCTTCCGTGGGGGCAGTAGCGGGTCCAGAATGGTAGAGGAGCATTAAGAGAGTTATGGGGGGCGGCCGTGGCGCACCAACCTATTTAGGAAATTAATATAATATGTATATATTATATTAATCATCTTGGAACATCCAAACAGTTGATTGTTGCTTAGTTTCCGAATATATCGAAGTTTCGTCTCCTGTTACGATGTTGTATACGGATTTTGTATGTCCTTAGTCGAATTTTTTGAGCATTTCCTTACACTTATTGATAAGAGTCTGCTTTTGAGTTTCGGTCAAATTTTGCGGAATCCATCGGGATCAGATCTTTTTCACATTTAAATATTCATGCAAAATGGAAGGTTCTCCAGTCTTCGATATGCTTAAGGATGTCTCTATCTCACGGTAAGTCACATGTCGATCCTCTACAATCATGTTGCGTACAGTATCGATGTTATTTGGAACAACAACCGATGTTGGTCGACCCTCACGAAATTCATCGCTGATAGAAACACAACATATATACCAGGCTTCGCCAATAATCCATATTCGTGAGTGAAAGTGATAGAAGTCATTATAGCCATTATTTTAATAACTATCTATATATCTGTTGAAAAGTTTTATTTAAACAGTGGACAATTTTGTATTTCAAAATGTCTGAATCTAAAAAAAAATGCCGGCAGAACAGTATTGAGTATTTAAAATATGGATTTACGCATTTTCCTAGAAACCAATCATTACATATGTGTTTAATGTACTAAAAAGTTCTTTGAAGTCAAGCCATGAAGCCTTCTAGGCTGCAAGAGCATTTGAATAGAATGCATGCTGATAAAAAGGACAAAAATTTATCCTATTTTCAAGGACTGGAAAAGAAATATTTAAAATAGCCAACTATATCAAACTTTTTTGCGCCGAAGATGATGGACTGCGAACCTCAAATAATATTTCATTGATTATCGCAAAAGCGGGAAAACCACACACAATTGGCGAGAAATTAATCTTGCTGGCAGTTAAAGAGGTAATAAAAACTATTCTTCATCATAAGACACCGTCAGATATCATCAGAAAAATTCCTTTGAGTAATAATCAATGCAAAGAAGAATAGATGAAATGGCTAACGACGTTGAAATATCATTATGCGATTACTTAAAGACAATTTTCCACTCAACTCGATAAAACAACTCTACCAAATAACAAAGCACTACTTTTATCATACGTTCGATTTATAAAAGGAAAAGAAACAAAATGCCAAGAGTTGTTGTTTTGCTAAAAAAAATTGGAAGCCAATACAAAGGGAGAATCGATACTTAATACCTTAAACAAGTTTTTTTATTGTGCAAGAGTAAGAAATTCCTATTTGTAATATTTTTGTCTGCTACTAATGGCGCTCCAGCAATGACGGGGCATCATAAGGGTTTCATAGCCCATTTACAAGCAGTACTAAATGTACTCGCTGTACATTGTGTTATTCATCGTCATCATTTGTTTGCAAAAAAGCCGAATGAACGCCTGCATATGTCGCTTCATTACGTTATTAGAACAGTTACGAGTAATAAGATTAGAGGCAATTCATTGCATGCCAGATTATTTGGCCAACTTTGTAGTGAAAATGATGTAGATTACAATCGCTTGCTGCTACACACAGAAGTTCGTTGGCTCTCAAAAGGTATTTGTCTAAATCGTTTTTTCAATCTATTTGACTCAGTACTAAACTTCCTTGGAAACACGAAACGAAACATTGCACGAAAATCTGATTACATCCAAAAAACCGGTCAAGTGCAAGTTGAACTTGCGCAATTAGTGTTCCGTACGTTGATTGCTTTTTAAAATAAAAAATTTTGTTACAGAGGTATAAAATGGTTAGTGACTTTACAAAACACACCCCAAATGAGTTTTCAACAAAGTTTGTTTCCAATCTTTACTGAAATCTGATGACCTTGAATTTTTTGTTTTTTTATATACCAGATAAATTATTAGAGGTAATGCACTCGTGATAATTTTCGTTGAATCTACATCCCGTGGAGAATATTCCAGAATTTTTTTCAAAATTTTTTGATAAGTACTTTTCGAGATAAAGCGCGGGACAGCGATTTTTCGCGATTTATTAAAAATAACACAAAGAAAAGTGCGCGCAAGTGTTACATTATATATACATTTTTTACTCTTGTTTTCACAAGGTTTCATTTGACACCACACTCGATGACCTAGTAAAAAATCTTTTTTTCACTTCCAATCTCACCCCCCAAAATTAACCCCTTAAGTCAAAATTTAACTTTCAAAACTACACGGCTGTGATGAGGCCATCAATTTATACATTAGTACCAAATTTCAACTTTCTATGTCAAATAGTTTCGGAAAAAATCGGGTGTGACAGACAGACAGACAGACAGACACCGAAGTGATCTTATAAGTGTTCCGTACGGAACACTAAAAATGACATCGTTTATTTGACAGACCTTAAAATATTTAATGAACTCAATTTACAATTGCAAAATGATGAGTTGAATTTAATTAAAACAAAAAAGTCGTAGCTGCTTTTGTGGGAAAGCTTCTTCTGTTCAAACGAAATCTAGGTAGAAGTGAACACAGCGACTTTCCTACAATATCAGCAGTCTCTGCAAAATGGGCAGATTTACTTACTTACTGCCAACACTTGGACGTACTTCATGCTGATTTTATGAGGCGATTCCAAGATATTTCAAACGTGAATATACTGAGTTGGGTTTTAGACTCTTTCTCAAATGCAGATATAGCAGAATCATCAAGTTTAATAGAAAAACTCGGCACAACTAAAGAAGAACTAAAAGTAAAACTGAGAAATGGATACCAAGAGTTCTGGCTTCAAAAATCAATACCAACTCTCTACTCTGAATTGTGGGCAAGAGTACAGAAATTTTTTATTGTTTCTCCTTCATCGTATTTGGCTGAACGAAAAGGAACAGACTGCACATCACTGAACGTGGCAATTTACTACTGATATTAACCCAACATTAACTAATTGTTAGAACACCACCAGCCCCAACCATCTCATTAATTTTTTTATTTTTTATTGATTTTGTGTTTATTATTGAAATTTCAATAAACAATTTTTTACTACATTTGATGGTCGTTTTAATTAATTTCTACTTTGTGGTTCTTAATAAATAGATAAATAGATAAAATAAGTATGTATAAAATGCAACAATATTTTAATATTTGGTATAATTAACTATTATGGAAGAGTTGAAATTTTTTTTCTTGTAAAGGGGGCGGTGTTCCAGAAAAGGTTAGGAACCTCTGATATAGACAATTTCATTAGTTAAGTTTTTCCTCCTCGGTATGAGTAAAGGGAACTAACCTTAAATGCCTATCGGGAATTGTTCATTCTCATCTGCAGTAGAGGATTATACTTCACTGGTATGGGCCATGGGGTACGATGCCCGAGGACAAGCAACCGATACACACGTATTTAGTAGATTTAATAGAGCCTCCACTACCTTGCTAGCAGCCTCTTTTATAGCCCCCATGATATAAGGCAAAACAACCGTTGGACTTTGACCAACCTAGTTAGGGCCCCAGTATACTAGGGCATTCTGAGTCTTATTTTGCCCTCTACTTTTTAAAAGTGATTTTTCTATCCTTCATAATTTTCATACATTTCAACGACTCTTAAGCGTAAATCTCTAAAGCGTTCCGAGACCTTTTTTTCATTGAATTGAGGTTGATTTCATTATAATAAAGAACTAGTCCCTGATTTGGACTCGTACTCATAATGTTTGGGTCCTTTTACTTGGGACCCTCTTAGCGACTGATGTTGAGAACTATCACATTGTTGGATATGTCTGTGTCCATACTAGCTCCAGTTAATCTGATACAATACCATGAGAGGAAAGAATTTCTCGCGAAGATATTAAAATGTTATAGTTCCACTAAGCCAAATACCGTTTTTTTCAAATTTTAGGGTGATTAAACTTGAGATTAATTTGGAAACTAAAAATTCGGTCACTTAGATTAATATATTTTTAAAAATGCTATCGTTGAATTGACCATATTTTGTACCAACTGCTTATGATGAACTAGACTTCTCTTTATAGAAATGCTCTCGTTAGAGTCTCGTTTTTCTGTGTGTATGTACTTGTATTTGTACATGCATGTATACATAAAAATATCTGCTTCTAGATATCCAGAACTAAATTTAATACATTAAATAATAAAAATAATCAGCTTAAGTAGTAATTGCAGATTTGCAAAAACATGTTGATAAACTCAAAAAGGAGGTGCTACAGGACAACACCGGCTAGAATAGAGACAAGAGAAGCTACACAAGGGCCATCAAGAGCAACTTCTCCGTTATCTATAAAGGAATACTGCACGGACGAAGAAAAAATTGCCAACGAAACGGAATGAATCGGGATAAAACATTAGCACAAGAAGCGCAAGATGAATACTACACCTGGCAAGAAAACTTCACTAAAAACTTCAGAAAAAAAAACTAAAAAAGAAAAATCCTCACCATCTATCATGATACATGAAATAAAATTATAGGCCAATAAGAGTTATAACAAAAAATCTGCATAGTTCTTACAACCCAGAAAGCAACAGGACTTTTCTGTTAAACAATGGTTTTAAAATTATGAGAGTTAATAATAAAATGTCGTGGAAAGAAAAAGCACTGCTAAATATGTTAATGTTAACATTCGCTAATGATGAAGACATTAAGAAAATATACAAGATAACTCAAATATTGGGCAGTACAGTAGAAATTGTCCCGGTAAAAAGGTCAAAATTAATTCCCCAATGCAAAAAGTGCCAAGCATTTGGACACACACAGAAATTTTGTGTAATGTGCTGGCAGACATATCACAGCTAATTGTCAAAAATCTGAAAATTAGGAACTAAAATGTGTGAACTGCGGAGGGGAATACTCTGCTAATTATCGAGGTTGTGTAATTGTAAAAGAACTACAAAAACTCAGAAACAAAAACGGTTATAAAGCTAAACCATAAAATGACAAGCAAAATGTACAAAAGAAAAATATAAGCATAACCAACCAAGAAAAATCAAAATATGCCTCTATAGCTGCGATGGAGACAAACAGTCAAACAAAAGCAAAATCCCAGGAAGGCAATGATAACCAAAATGAATAGCACACTCAAAAGCATGCCTTGAAATGCAAATGGATTGCTCAATGATCAACAAAAGCTTCAAGCAATTCTTGATATAAATAAGATAGATGTGTGTCTGATATCAGAAACACATTTCACCAAGCAATCCTTTATTAAATTTAGAGGCTATAAAGTATACTTCACAATACATCCAGAAAACGCAGCAAAAGGAGGAAATGCGGTAATAATCAAAGAAAATATTCATCACTTTGAGGAAATTAAATTTGTAGCAGAGGATATGCAGGCCACAGCTGTGAGTGTTGCAACTAAGAATTGCAACATAACTGTAGTCAGTTTATATAGCCCTCCAAAACATAGTATCAAATTTGAAAGATATGGGGAGTTTTTCAAAATCATAGGAAATCGATTCATCATAGGCGGTGACTACAATGCAGAACACACACATTGGGGATCGAGAGTGATTACAACCAAAAGTAAAGAATTGTTAAAAGCTGTTTGAGCAAATGGATGTGAAACTATCTCAATAGGCAAACCGACATATTAGCCAACAGATCCACATAAGGTCCCAGGCCTTAAAAACATTTCAAGCAACTACATGCAAATTAAAGACAATCTAGAGCTAAACTCAGATGATTCATCGATTGTATTGACTCTAAGTGAACACATTATATTAAAGCAAACAATCCCTGTCTAGTTAACAAAAAAACTGATTGGGAAAGTTTTAAAACAACATTAGAGAAAAGAATCAAATTGGAAGTTCCACTACAAACTGAAGAACAACGATTTCTAGGTGGAAAAACTGATCAAAGATATTCAGCACTTGGCGTGGCAAAATACCCCAGAAATCAAAAGAAAACTGAAAGGTAATAACTATCCTAAAGAAATTTTAGAATTGATATCAGAAAAAAGAAGAGCGAGGAAGAAATGCTCAGCTCAGCTCAGCAAGGTAAAACTAGGTTGAATAATCTTACATCTCAACTGAAAAATGAAATTAAACAGCTAGAAAATGACACCTTTAGTGAATTTCTGCGTGGACTTACTAATGATTCTAGTACTGAATATTCGCTATGGAAAACTACCAAGAATCTAAAAAAAATCTATCATGCAAACACCTCCGATAAAAAATGAGGATAGGAGCTAGGCCAGAAACAACGAGAAAAAAGCTAAAAGATTTGCAGACCATCTCGAAAAGATATTTCAACCCAATACAGTAGACGATGACAAAACATTGCCCTAGGTCATCAAGCAAAAAAAAATGTAAATCCCATTTGTCACTCTGACTGAAATTAAAAAAGAAATAAAAACCAATATCAACCCGAAAAAAGCCCCTGGTTTTGACCTCATTACTGTTCAAATTTTAAGAGAATTTTCGAGAAAAACATTAATTAAAATCACCAACCTAATCAATAGTTCATTCAGACTAAAATATGTATCACAACTGTGAAAAGTGGCTAAAGTAATTATGATTCCTAAGCCAGGAAACCCACCTCATGAAACAACATCATACCGGCCAATATCACTACTGCCAATTATGTCCAAATTGTTTGAAAAACTTCTACTGAAAAGAATAAAACCAATCATTGAAGAAAAACATCTTATTCCGGATCATTAATTTGGTTTCCGGAACCAACATTCCACGATTTATCAGGTCCATAGAATTACCGATGTCGTCAAAAAATCATTAGAAGAAAGGAAAGTATGTTCAGCAATATTTCTGGACGTTGCACAGGCTTTCGATAAAGTTTGGCATGAGGGTTTGAACCATAAGCTCAAAATGCTTCTCCCTGCCTAATATTCAAATATCTTAGAATCCTATGTATCCAAACGTTACTTCAGAATAAAAGAGGAGGTTGCCTATTCTGATTCGGATCTGAGAAAAATCAAAGCAGGTGTGCCGCAGGGAAGTGTGTTGGGACCAGTCCCTTATCTACTATACACTAGAGACTTGCCTACATTCAACGAAAATGTTGTTGTTACATTTGCAGATGACACTGCAATTCTAGCCACTTGAGACAACAACACTGATTCAACCGAAATGTTACAAACGGCTATTGCCGAAAAACAACGCTGGACAGTAAAATCGCGTATTAAAATGAATGAAAACAATTCAGTGCATATCGATTTCAATAACAAACGAATCGAGCACAAGCTAGTATACATAAATCAACAAGTAGTCCCGTACGAGAATACAGCCAAATCTCTTAGCATGACCTTTGATGCTAAACTCAGGCGGAAACCACATGTTAAAAAAAAAATGTGGAGAACTCAAGTTGAAGTACAGAAAAATGTACTGGTTATTGTGTAGATATTCCGCCCTGTGAGTATATAATAAGCTCTTGCTGTATAAACAAGTCCTGAAACCATTGTTGACTTATGGTATTCAACTTTAGAGTTGTGCCAGCCAAAGCAATCAAAACATCATTCCAAAATAAAGTACTACGAGGTTTTGTTAATGCTCCATGGTACACTCGCAATGACAATCTGCATAAGGACCTGAAGGTGAAAACTGTCGATAACGTTATCAAAAAGTATGCTCACGAACAAGAAACGAACAGAGGCTCCATCAGCACATCAACATCGAGGCTCTCCAATTCCTGGATAATAATGGCTTGGTCAGAAGATTAAAAAGAGTGAAACCATTTGACCTAGTGCAATGAAATTATAATAAAACCCAGTGCACATTAAAAACAATGACAAGTATAAATGTCAAAACCAAAGTGACTATCATAGGATAAGTACTTTGTAATTTTAGAACCGTAGCAAATAAAGTTAAAAACAAATAGCTCATTAGTGTTAATTTACTAGATTGCTGTACAATAAACTCACCTAAAAGGGTGTTTTTATTTAAAAAATATGTATATATGCCCGTCATGTGCATGTCAATGGCAAGCAGAAATAGTATCATCGATGTACTACGAGTATTGATAAATAGTTAGTCTAGACTACAAAAGCAATTTCTTTGGATAGTAGTTTGACATTTAGTAAATACGTAGACAAAGTTTGGTGGTTCAGATTATATTGCACTATTTATAGTGAATTAAAAAAAAAACAATTGTGAATTTAGTACAATCCAATTTCGATTTTAAGTGGGCAGAAAGTTGAGGCTTTTGATTTGATTATGAGAAAATTATCAGCTAAATGGATCCCCTAAATGTCTGAACGCCGACCAAAAGTGACAGATTCACAACATCCCAGTTGAATCCATCAATGGACCATGGCTCCATCATTATGTTCCTGAAATAAAAAGACACTCAGAAGGGTGAAAACAAGATGTCTTACTTCTCCCCAAGGAGTTTCGCTTATAGAGTTCATCAGAGAAAGTTCTTTTCTCCAGTATTTGGGACAAGGATGGGATATTTCTTATAGATTACTTGGAACATAGTTAAAGAGTGCCTGGAAAATATTACTCTTCATTATTCACTAAAATTCCCTAAAAAATTGTAGAAAAAGGAAGAAAAGGGTGCTATTTTTGCAAGACAATGCGTCTGCTCACAAGTCACTGTTAGTTTTGCAAAAAATAAACGAATTAGGTTTTCAACTCATCGATTATCCCCCATGTTGCTCTGATTTAACTCCATTGAACTACTACCTACTCCTAAAATTAAAAACCATTTGAAAGAATACAAAATTCTATTCAAATGAAGAAGTAGTAAATGTTTTGGAAGGCTGGTCTACAACACATATAAAATTTTGTATCTTAATTTCGTCCTCGTTCATTTAAATTAAATAAGTGTAGCCAAGGATCTTATAATGTTAAAAAGAAATACCTGGCTGAATTTTATTATTTGCTGACACTGGTTCTGAAAGTTTTATTAATGCAACGTTGTTTAAATAGTGATTTTCATCGATTGCTGCAAACTCTTCATGAATAAATATTTCACTTGATTTAATAATGTGGGCATTCGCTGCTTTCTTATTAGCTTCATATCTTGGATATTTTTCAAAACCCAGGTAAACTGACACTG